>JAGIQG010000006.1:11838642-12438605 GCA_024679065.1 Sphyrna mokarran
CATGATTTTCCACTCACAAAGCCACGCTGACTGTCCTGATCAGTCCAATGGTCCTCACAACTGGAGCTTTGGCATGAAGGGGATTATGGAATAGGGTCAATTCCTCTTTTCTCAGGTTTTCAGGTTCTCAGACACAGACAACTTCTATTCAGATGAGGATTCCTTGGTAGTGAGTTGATTCACACGCAGTTTTAGGCCGGCAAGGAGCGAGCGAATCAGTTCAACCTTCCTTCTCACTTTATTCTCCGAAACACATCGCATTCAAAACATCAAGTCCAAATCTTAAAGCCAGTCTCTGATATCTGGTTCCCAGTAAGAGAGAAAGAAAGGAGAATTCTTTTTTATTCATTCATGGTATGTGAGACCGGTCAGCATTTATTACACATCCCTCGTTGCCCCTGGTGAGTTGAGAGGCAACCACATTGCTATAGCTCTGGAGAACATAGAGATCTAGATCATAGAGGTTTGTAGCATAGAAAGAGGTCCCTCAGCCCAACTTGTCTACGACTGCCCCAGTTTTAACCACTAAGCTAATCCCAATTGCCCACATTTGGCCCATATCCCGCCATACCCATCTTACCCATGTAACTGTCTAAATGCTTTTTAAAAGACAAAATTGTACCCGCCTCTACTACTACCTCTGGCGGTTTGTTCCAGTCACTCACCACCCTCTGTGTGAAAAAATTGCCTCTCTGGATCCTTTCGCATCTCTCCTCTCTCACCTTAAACCTATGCCCTCTAGTTTTAGACTCCCCTACCTTTGGAAAAAGATATTGACTATCTGGCTGATCTGTGCCTCTAATTATTCTATAGACCTCTATAAGATCACCCCTCAGCCTCCTACGATCCAGAGGAAAATGTCCCAGTCTATCCAGCTTCTCCTTATAGCTCAGCCCATCAAGTTCCAGTAGCATCCGAGTAAATCACAAGTCTTTGATACTTTAATCCACATCAGTTAAAGCGATTGAAGCATGAAACAAGTAAATAACGCATTCGCTTCAGGTATTGTGCTGGGTTAGGTGACTTTTCAGAATAAGGCAGATTTATTTCCAGTTCTGAAGGTGAACATGTAATCCTTTTCTTTAATACAGAAACTCCAGGTCAGCATCCTTGTGTCTGGATGATGCAATGTCGTTTCATGTTTTAAAAGAAAAATATTGCTTTGAAAGATATGATTCTAACAATATGAAAGAAATTTACTCAGGGATTTTTTTCTCTATGGTGAAGAACAGCCACAAATGACCTTGCATAGGGTCTAGAGTATAAAAGTAGAGAAGAATTTGAGTCCAGGGATAGAGATGTTTTGCTGCAATTGTCCGGGGCATTGGTGAGGCCACACCTGGAATATTGTATGCAGTTTTGATGTCCTTTTCTGAGGAAGGATGTAGAGGGAATAGAGCAAAGTTTTACCAGACTGATTCCTGGGTTGGCAGGCCTTTCACATAAGGAGAGATTGGGTCGGTTAGGATTATTTCACTAGAGTTTAGAAGAGTGAGAGGGGATCTCATTGAAACTTATAAAATTCTAACAGTGGTTACATAGGACAGATTCAGAAAGATGGTTCCCTATGGTGGGGGAGTCCAGAACTATAAGAGCATAAGAAATAGGAGCAGGAGTCGGCCATCCAGCCCCTCGAGCCTGCCCTGCCATTCAACAAGATCATGGCTGATCTGAAGTGGATCAGTTCCACTTTCCCACCTTCTCCTCAAAACCCTTAATTCCCTTATTGATCAGAAATATATCTAACCGTGACTTAAATATATTCAGCGAGGTAGCCTCCACCACTTCAATGGGCAGAGAATTCCAGAGATTCACCACCCTCTAAGAGAAGAAGTTCCTCATCAAGTCTATAAGAGTCATAGTTTGAGGATAAAGGGGTAAACCTTTTAGAATTGAGGTGAGGAGAAATTTCTTCACCCAGAAGGTGGTGAATGTGTGGAATTCACTACCAAGGAGTATAGTTGAGGCCAAAACATGGGCACCATGGTGTCACAATGATGAGCACTGTTGTCTCACAGCACCAAAGACCTGGGTTTGATTCCTGGCTTGGGTCACTGTCTGTGTGTAATTTGCACCTTCTCCCCATGTCTGTGTGGGTTTCCCCCAGATGCTCCAGTTTCCTCGTATAGTCTGGGAAAACATGCTGTCTAGGTGCACCAAACTGTGGCGACTAGGGAATTTCATAGTAACTTCATTGCAGTATTAATATAAGTCTACTTGTGACTAATAAATAAACTTAAAAATTTTGTCTGATTTCAAGAAGAAATTAGATATACCTCTTGGCACTAATGAGATCAAGGGATATTGGGGGAAGGGAAGCATCAAGATATTGAATTTGATGTTCAGCCATGATGAATGGTAGGGCATGCTCGAAGGGCAGAATGGCCTTCTCTTGCTCCTATCTTCTTTGTTTCTACACAAACATCACCTCAACGATAAGGGAATATGCTATCCAGGCACATACATCTCACTAATGCCTGCAAATAAATGCTCATTTTCATGAACAAATTATTAAAACATTCATTACTGGCGCATTTTCATATCGTAAACATTTGAAAACTCAGATGGGTCCGTGACAATGAACCCGTGTGAAAAGGGGCTCTTCCAGCTGTCCTGGGCGAGATGTTCTTTCAGAGTCGGCACAGAGCCGATGGGCCGAATGGCCTCCTTCCACACTGTGGGGATACTATAGTTTCTAATGATTCAACTGGGGAAAGGTTAAAGAAGCACTCCCCTGTGTGTTACTACAGTGACTACACATCGAAAAGGTTAGCCCCAGGGTGGGAAGGGTGGTTTGCGACAATCTGGAGTCACTAAAATGGGCTGCAGAGCTCTTTCTTCCCCTGCCCCAGCTGGGACGTTAGACAAAAGCTTTAATTATGTCTCAACTTGGAGCACAATCTGTGCTGGCTGTAAGACGCAGATAATAGAAGTCAGAAGAAAACAGAAGGGATTTTGTCAGGATTGTTCCCAACGACAGCGCTGAATGCTACACAATGCTGAAGGTGGAATCAAATTGCTGTAAAATGTGTTTATACAAAGAGGTGCTCGTCCCAATTCACAGCCACGCTTTTAAAGTGTTGCATTTAACAAAGGTGTGACTTGCAAACAAAGTCGGTACAAGTGAATGCCAAGACACCTCTTACCAGCCCACGTTGATGGTGAGTGTTATTGTGCTGTAGCTTTCCTTCATTCTCACAAACAATGCCCCTCAGAGGTGAAACAAACATTTGGGTAGAAGATAAATCACGAGGCCTTGGGATAAACCCATGGAATAAAAGCAAGACGCTTGCTACCATTACTACACGCATGACCCCAGTGAAGGTTTACCTCATTATTGTACATTTGTGATTCCATTCTATATCTCACTGGCTAACTGTACACTCATGCGCTTAAAAGCAAATTATTGTGGATGCCGGAATGTGAAATCAAAAGAAAAAATGCTGGAAAATCGCAGTAGGTCTGTCAGCACCTGTAAGGATAGAAAAGAGTTGACGTTTCGAATCCAGATGGCCCTTTGTCAAAGCTGAAAGGTATAGAAAGTGAGAGATATTTATACGGCAGGGGAAGGGAATGAAAGATGAGTCATAGCCATAAAAACTAGGGGAAAGGCTGGTCCATGGAGAGAATAGAGAGTGTGAATGGCTAAATGACAGAGAAGCTGTAAGCTGTGATAAATGAAGATTTGAGGGGAGAATAAGACAGAGGTAAAATGTAGAAAAGGGGAAGTGGGGGGGGGAGAAAAATGAAGAAGAAAAAAAGAAATAAAAGATAGAGAACAGTAAAAAAAATTAAAATAAATGAACTCATGCTTTATGTTATTATATCCATTCTTAGAGGATGTGGGCGTCGCTGGCAAGGATGGCAATTATTACCCACGTATAGATACCCTCAGGGATCATAGAGAATCATAAATTAAAGTCAAGCAGTTCAGAGAAAGAGGTTACTGTTGAATGTGTTTCTACCAGAGTACCAGGCAGTGCATGCAAAATCCTAATCACTCATTTTTTTCTCATGTTTCCTCTGTCACTTTAAATCTGTTCTTTTTCTTCATTTGCTGTATCTCGACACTTTTAACTCCATCTACCCAAGTGTGATCCATCATCCCTGAAATCATTCCAATAAACCTCTCCTGTCCCCTTGCTATAGTGTTCTCACCTTTCTTGAGATGTTAGTGCCCAGCATTGGACACAGGATTACAGATAGAACACTGCAGCACAAATAGGCCCTTCGGCCCATGAGTTGTGCCAATCACATCTATACTTACCAGGCCATAGAACTATCTGTAACTCCCAATCCCATTAAATCCCATATACTCATCCAGAAGTCTCTTAAAAGACCCCAGCGAGTTTGCCTCCACCACCACCGACGGCAGCTGATTCCATTCACTCACCACCCTCTGAGTGAAAAACTTACCTCTAACATCTCCTCTGTACTTACCCCCCAGCACCTTAAACCTGAGTCCCCTCGTAGCGATCATTTCAGCCCTGGGAAGTAGCCTCCGAGAATCCACTCTATCTATTCCTCTCAACATCTTATAAATAGCTGACGAACTTTTGTTTTTTACAATAGAACGTGATCCCAGCAGGTCAGGCAGCATCTGTGGAGAGATAAACAATTAGACCCATAAGACCAAAGGATAGAGAAGCAGAACCATTGAGTCTGTTCTACCATTCAAACATGGCTGATATCTATCTCTGTCTTAAACACACTCAATGACCTGGCCTCCACAGCCTTCTGTGGCAATGATTCACCACCCTCTGGCTGAAGGAATTCCTCCTCAACTCAGCTACAAAGGAGCGTCCTTTCACTTTGAGGTTGTGCCCTCCAATTCTAATCTCTCCCACTAGTGGAAACATCCTCTCTATGTTCACTCTATCTAGGACCTCTCAGTATCCTGTAAGTTTCACTTAGATTCCCTCCTCATCCTTCTAAACTCCATTGAGTTTAAACCCCAGACTCTTCAATCGTTCCTCATGTAACATCTTGTCTTCCAACCTCCGCCATCCCCAACCCCAATCCCCCTTGTGGGCAATTGCCACATTCCTTAAGTAGTCTCCCAACAAGCTGTTTCTTTGTTCTGCCATTCACACATTCCAATCACTTATTGGACACTTTTAACACCTTCCTCAGCCTTTATCATCACCATTCACATTCTCTTTGTCCGGTTTGCACAGTTTCCCCATGATTGTCCACACGGACAGTGCCCCAAGCTGGGAATTGAACCCGGGTCCCTGGTGCTGTGGGGCAGCAGTGCTGACCACAGTGCCACCATATGTTCCTTTATATTTTGCTGCCATCTGGCTTGTTGTGCTTTCCCTTCCCTCCCCCTGCCTCCCTTGAGCTGGCTGTCCCATATCCAGTGTACCGAGTAATTGGGTGTTTGGAAGGGGGAAGCGTTGGGGTGGTGTAGAGGGGAAGCGACAAAGTAATCCTCAGCATTTGCTACATTGCTGAGTAGCAAATGACAATTCTCCGATTTAAGGAGTTGACAACCCAATGCGGACAGCAAAAATGGTCTCACGGTGAACCTCATACGCCATCTACAGTCTATGCTAACGTTTTTTGTGTTGCTGGGTAGTTCTCCTTCATAATCTTTCATTCCCTCTCTCTATTTCTTTTAGTCATTCTTGGCTGGTTTCTTCAAATCTGACCAACATTTACACTTCTTGCTGCATTGGCAAAGCAACCAGCATAATTAAGCATAGAACATAGAACAATACAGCACAAACAGGTCCTTCGGCCCACGCGTTGCGCCGATCACATCTACCAATCTACAGACCTATCTATGACCCCCTATCCTATTCTTTTCCATATACTCATCCAGAAGTCTCTTAAAAGACCCCAGTGAGTTTGCCTCAACAACCTCCAACGGCAGTCGGTTCCATTCACTCAGCACCCTCTAAGTGAAAAACCTACTCCTGACATCTCCTTTGCTTCCCTGCACCTTAAATCTGTGTCCTCTCGTAGTGACCATTTCAGCTCGGAGAAATAGTCTCTGAGAGTCCACCCTATCTATCCCTCTCAACATTTTATAAACCTCTATCAGGTCGCCTCTCAACCTACATCTCTCCAGTGAGAAGAGTCCCAGCTCCCTCAACCTATCTTCATAAGGCCTGCCTCCCAATCCAGGTAGCATCCTTGTAAATCTCCTCTGAACTCTCTCAATAGCCTCTACATCCTTCCCATAATGATGCGACCAGAACTGTGCACAATACTCCAAGTGGGGTCTGACAAGAGTCTTATAGAGCTGCATCATTACCTCCTGACCCCTAAACTCTATTGCTCGATTAATGAAGGCCAGTACACCGTACACCTTCTTGACCACTTCCTCCACTTGCGAGGCCGATTTAAGAGTCCGATGGACCCGGACCCCGAGATCCTTCTGCTCTACAACACAGCTAAGACTCCGACCTCTTATATTGTACTCCTTCATCCCATTATTCCTGCCAAAATGGACCACTATACATTTATCTGCGTTGAAGTCCATCTGCCACTTCTCCGCCCAGTCTTGCATCCTGTCTATGTCCCGCTGCAACTTTTGGCATCCCTCCAGACCATCCACAACACCACCGATCTTTGTATCGTCGGCGAACTTGCTAACCCATCCCTCCACTTCCTCATCCAGGTCATTTATGAAAATGACAAACAGCAGGGGTCCCAGAACAGATCCCTGGGGCACTCCACTGGTTACCGATCTCCATGCAGAACAAGACTCATCCACAACCAGGAAGCACCCAGATATTCTCTCTTCCAGCTTCCTCTGTCAGAAAAAAGATACAAAAGTTTGAGATCACGCACCTATCGGCTCAAGAACGGCTTTTTCCCTACTGCTGCCAGACTTTTGAACCTTGCATTAAGTTAATCTTTCTCTACACTGTAACGCTACATTCTCGACTCTGTCCTTTCCTTCTCCATGTACAGTATGTTTTATCTGTCTGGTACACAAGAAACAATCCTTCTCACTGTATAGTAATACATGTGACAAAAATCAAATCAATCGAACCAGTGTTCTGACCCAGCTCCACCTTTTGCAGATTTGGGCAATTTTTTCTATCATTAACTTTCTTGTTTAGCCACAGATGACACATCCTTCTGAAAGAGCCTCTCTTTCTTACTGGGATATATATTTATTAAGACTAATTAAATATTGCCTTAAATGCCTGTCACTGCATTGCTACGACTCAACTTTTTAACCTCGTTTCCCAGTTTGATTTAGCTAGCTCTTTCTTTTGTATTTTTTCACAGGACATGGGCAGAGGCCAGTATTTATATTGCCCAGATCCAGCTGCCATTGAGAAGCTGGTGGTGAACTGCCTCCTTGAAGCACTGCAGTCGTTGATGTGTACGTGCACCCATAGTGCTTGTTAGGGAGGGAGTTCCAAGATTTTGATCCGGCGACAGTGAAGGAATGGCGATATATTTCCAAGTCAGGAGATGGTGAGTGACTTGGAGGGATTTAATCTTGCAGGTACTTGTGAGTACTGCCTGTACTCTTCCTCCACAAGGCTGTGTCCTCAGCCCTCCTTCTATACTCCTTATACACCTTTAACTGTGTGGACAAGTTCCCCTCCAACTCCATTTTCAGTTTTGCTGATGACACACCATTGTGGGTCGGATCTCAAACAATAACGAGACAGAGTATAGGAAAGAAGTAGAGAATCTGGTGAACTGGTGTGACATCTCTCCCTCAATGTCAATAAAATGTAAGAGATTGTCATTGACTTCAGAAAGCGTAGCGGAGAACATGCCCCTGTCTACATCAATATGGGTAAAGTAGAAATGGTTGAGAACTTCAAGTTTTTAGTGTCCAAATTACCAACAACCTGCCCTGGTTCCCCCCCCCCCCCCCCCACCCCCACCCCCCACCCCTGCGTGCACCCTCCTGCCAATACAAAAGTTAAGAAAGCCCACCAATGCCTTTACTTTCTCATGAGTCTAAGGAAATTTGGCATGTCAGCTACGAATCTCACCAACTTTTCCAGATGCATCATAGAAAGCATTCTTTTCTGATGTATCACAGCTCGGTATGGCTCCTGCTCTGCCCAAGACAGCAAAAAAAAACTACAAAAGGTTGTGAACGAAGCCTAGTTCATCATGCAAACCAGCCTCCCATCCATTGATTCTGGGCAAAGCAGCCAGCATAATTTAGGACCCCACGCATTCTCTCTTCCACATCCTTCCATTAGGAAAAAAATATAAAAATCTGAGGCCACACATCAACTGAGTCGAGATCAGCTTCTTCTCCGCTGCTATCAGACTTTTGAATGGCCCTACCTTGCATTGAGTTGATCTTTCTCTACACTCTAGCTATGACTGGAACACTACAATCTGCACTCTATCCTTTCCGTCTCTACGAACGGTATGCTTTGTCTGTATAGCTCACAAGAAATAACACTTTGCACTGTGTACTAATACGTGTGGCAATAATAAATCAAATCAAATTAAATCGATGAGTTGGGCTGTTTGATTTGATCGGCCAATCATTTGGATGCAAGCCGACAATCCTGGCACCACCCCAGCACTGAAATTTATTCACAATGTTGGGTGGTCAGAAGAAAATCTTTTTTAAGTTGACAATAATGACCAGTTGGTGGAACATATCTATCCATCTTACCCATCTCTCTTATAACTTTGAGCATCTCAAACAGATCCCCCCCACCAGCTCTCTCTGCACTAAGGCAGATAATCCCAGCTTCACCAGCCCCTTACTTTAAATCTGATTTGATTTATTATTGTTACATGTATTAATAGAACAATACAGCACAGAACAGGCCCTTCGGCCTTCGATGATGTGCCGACCAAAATAAAAAGCAATGCCCCTCCTAACTAAACCATTCCCTTCTCATCCATATACTTATCAACTAACCTCTTAAACGCCACCAAACTTGGCGCATCTACAACAGCTGCAGGCAGGGCATTCCACTCCCTAATCACTCTTTGAGTAAAGAACCTACCTCTGATATCCGTCCTATAACTCATACCCCTTAATTTAAAGTTGTGTCCCCTCGTGCTAGCTTTCTCCATCCTAGGAAAAAGGCTATCACTGTCCACCCTATCTAAACCTCTAATCATCTTATATGCTTCAATAAGATCCCCTCTTAGCCGCCTCCTTTCTAACGAAAACAACCTCAAATCCTTCAACCTCTCTTCATAGGACCTGCCCTCCATACCAGGCAACATCCTAGTAAACCTCCTCTGTACCCTCTCCAATGCCTCCACATCTTTCTTATAATGTGGCGACCAGAACTGCACACAATACTCCAAGTGCGGCCGCACTAGAGTTTTGTACAGTTGCAACATGATGCTGCGGCTCCTAAATTCAATCCCCCTACCAATAAAAGCTAAGACTCCATATGCCTTCTTAACAACTTTATCCACTTGACTGCCTACTTTCAGGGATCTATTGACACATACACCAAGATCCTTCTGTTCCTCAACACTATTAAGAGCCCTACCATTAGCCCTATACTCTACACATTTATTGTTCCTGCCAAAGTGCATTACCTCACACTTTTCCACATTAAACTCCATTTGCCACCTCTCGGCCCAGCTCTGCAACTTGTCCAAGTCACTTGGACAAGTGACTTTAATAAACAGTGAAAAGTATTGTTTTCTGCGTGCTATACAGACAAAACATACCATATATAGAGAAGGAAAGGAGAGGGCGCAGAATTGTTACAGTCACAGCTAGGATGTGGAGAAAGATCAATTTAATATATGGTAGGTCCATTTAAAAGCCTGATGGCAGCAGGGAAGAAGTGATTCTCGAGTCAGTTTGTACTTGTCCTCAGATTTTTGTATCTTTTACCCGAAGGAAGAAGCTGGAAGAGAGAATGTCTGGGGTGCGTGGGGTACTTAATTATGCTGGCTGCTTTTCCAAGGCAGCGGGAAGTGTAGACAGAGTCAATGGATGGGAGACTGGTTTGCGTGATGGATTAGGTTTTGTTCACAACCTTTTGTATTTCTTGGGCAGAGCAGGAGCCATACCAAGCTGTGACACAATCAGGAAGAATGTTTTCTATGGTACAGCTGTAAAAGTTGGTGAGAGTAGCAGCGGACATGCCAAACTTCCTTAACAAATCTAGTTTGTTAAATCTCAATTGCTAACTTAATCTCACAGTTCATCTGAATTAACATTAAAGTTATTTTTAGACTGGAAGAGAACATACAGTTCAGCAGAGCTCCCTATCCTATAAACATCAAAGACCCCAGCGGCACTGGGTGGAAATTAAATAACATTACAATTCTCTCAACTATCAATTAGGAAACCCACAGCTATAGGCTCATTTCCTTCCAAACCGTTTAATAAATGAATCTGATGTTCAGGAACCTACTTGGGCTTCAATTTCAAACGTGGCTGACCATGTGAAGCCTGTTAGCTTGTTGCTAGTGTGCAATCGTTCAGTTTATTTCCCAAGAACAAGTGGGAGTCTGGTTGTAGTACAGGATAAATTACCCAAATGATCACATTTCATTAACTCGAGCTCTGCCTGAGTTGAGAAGAATTCTTTGTTTATAATTCATGGGACATGGACAACGCTGGTCGGACAGTATTTATTGCCCATCCCTAGTTATCCTTGGAATCAGTCACATTCAGACCATAAGACCGTAAGATATAGGAGCAGAATTAGGCCACTCGGCCCATTGAGTCCTTCATTCGATAATGGCCAATAAGTTTCTCAACTCCATTCTCCCACCTTTTTCGAAAAAGTTGGACAACCATTGACTCTGTCTACACTTCCCGCTGCCTCGCCAAAGCAGCCTGCATAATTAAGGACCCCTACACATCCCGGACGTTCTCTCTTCCACCTTCTTCCCTTAGAAACAAATATACAAAGGTCTGAGGTCGCGTACCGACCGACTCAAGAACAGCTTCTTCCCTGCTGCCGTCAGGCTTTTGAATGAGCCTGCCTCACACTAAACTGATCCTTCTCGACACCCTAGCTATTACTGTAACTCCACATTCTGCACCCTCTCCTTTCCTTCTCTATGAACAGTATACATAGCAGGCAAGAAACAATGCTTTTCACTCTATGTTAATACATGTGACAATAATAAATCTAACCAAAGGATCCCATGGGATTATTTTGAAGAGGATCAGGGGAATTATCCTTAGTGCTCGTGCCAATATTTATCTCTCAATCAATATCACAAAGACAGACTATCGGGTCATTTATTGTTGAGTGGGAGGTAGGTGGGATCCCATCTGAACAATTTAGCTCTATTTTTTAGAGTACTCCTTAGACTGCCCAACCGGCACAAATATTATCTACTCACACTCTCAAGGGTTGGATTTTCCTGCCATGCTCATCTCAAGAGGGTGCTGGCCATACCTGGAGTACTGTGTACAGTTTTGGTCTCCTTACTTGAGGAAGGTTATACTGGTACTGGAGGGAGTGCAGAGGAGATTCACTAGGTTGATTCCGGAGTAGAGAGGATTGGTTTATGAGGACAGATTGAGTAGACTGGGGCTATACTCATTGGAATTCAGAAGAATGAGGGGAGATCTTATAGAAACATAAGACTATGAAGGGAGTAGATAAGATAGAAGCAGTTGTTTCGACTGGTGGGTTAAACTAGAACTGGGGGCATAGCCTCAAAATAAGAGGAAGCAGATTTAGGACTGAGTTGAGGAGGAACTTCTTCATACAAAGGGTTGTGAATCTGTGGAATTCCTTGCCCAGTGAAGCAGTTGAGGCTACCTCATCGAATGTTCTTAAGGCAAGGATAGATAAATTTTTGAACAGTAAAGAAATTAAGCTTTACGGTGAGCGGGTGGATAAGTAGAGTTGAGTCCACAAAAAGATCAGCCATGATCTTATTGAATGGCAGAGCTGGCTCCAGGAGCCAGATGGCCAACTCCTGCTCCGAGTTCTTGTGATTTTATGTCCTTAGAACATAGTAAACTACAACACAAACAAGCCCTTTGGCTCACAAGTCGCACCAATCATATCCATACCTACCAGGCCTACCTATAACCCTCAATCCCACTAAATCCCATGTACTCATCTTGGATTCTCTTAAAAGACCCCAACGAGTTTGCCTCAACCACCATCGACAGCAGCCAATTCCACTCACCCACCACCCTCTGAGTGAAAAACTTACCCCTGACATCTCCTCTGTACCTACTCCCCAGCACCTTAA
Source organism: Sphyrna mokarran (assembly GCA_024679065.1). Taxonomy (NCBI): domain Eukaryota; kingdom Metazoa; phylum Chordata; class Chondrichthyes; order Carcharhiniformes; family Carcharhinidae; genus Sphyrna; species Sphyrna mokarran. Next base: position 11,850,790 of record JAGIQG010000006.1, read on the forward strand.
ACCTGTGTCCTCTCGTAGCGACCATTTCAGCCCTGGGAAATAGCTTCTGAGAATCCACCCGATCTACACATTTCAACATCTTTTAAAGCTCTATCAGGTCACGTCTCATTCTTCGTCTCTCCAGGGAGAAAAGACCGAGCTCCCTCAATCTATGCTCAAAAGGCATGCCACCCAATCCAGGCAACATCTTTGTAAATCTCCTCTGCATCCTCTCAATAGCTTCCACATCTTTCTCGTAATGAGGCGACCAGAACTGTGCACAGTACACCAGGTGGGGTCTGACTGGGGTCTTATAAAGTTGCAGCATTATCTTCTGACTCCTAAACTCAATCCCTCGATTAATGAAGGCTAGTACACCTTACGTCTTCTTGACAACATCCTTCACCTGCGAGACAGATTTAAGAGTCCTATGGACCCGGACCCCAAGATCCTTCTGAGCTTCTACACTGCTAAGAGTCCTACCCTTGATATTGTACTCCTTCATCCCATTGGAACTGCCAAAATAGACCACTACACATTTATCCAGGTTGAAGTCCATCTGCCACTTCTCCGCCCAGTCTTACACCTTATCAATGGAAAACACCGACTGAGGTCAACAGACCTTTTTGTGATCCGCTCTCCATCTGCTATGATTCCTGTGGTGGACAAGAAGGAAAATCCACCCTCGCCAAGTATCTTGAAAAATTTGATCAACTCCAAATTACACAACCTAAGTTTGTGTAATCTTTTCTTGCGAACAAACCCAAGGGGACAGTGCTAGTCTCGCTGGTTCAGTAAGTCAGAGGCTTAGGCTAATGTTGCTGGGATATGGGGTTCAAATCCCATCAAAGCAGCTCGATGAATTTAATTTTTTTTTAAATCTGTAATCAAGAGTCTCAAGTGAAATTATGTTTATAATTATTATCACCAACGATTAATGTAAAAACAATCACTCATGCCCCTTTAGGGAGGGAAATCTGCTGTCCTTCTCCTGGTCTGGCCTACATGTGACTCTAGATACACAGCAATGTAGTTGACTCTCATCTGCCCTCAGCTGACCGAGCCACTGAGCACAACGGCAATTAGGGATGGGTAACAAATTCTCGCCCAGCCAGTTACACACACACCCCATGAAAGAATAACATAAAATCTATCCTTCGTTCAACCGCTTTCCGTGTTTAGCCAGCTTCCCCTTTGATGTCTTAACTACTTTCTCTGGTACAAAATTCCTGGTTCTACTGGGTGAAGCTATTCCTCCTGAATTCCTCGCTGGATTTACTTGTTATTGGTGATTAAGCCCCTATTTTTGGAACCCCCTCCTTACTGATTTATGAGCACAGATTGGCCAAGTGTAGCAGGAAGATAAACAATGACTTGATGAGAAGGATGTTCGATTGCAATGTCCTGACCCAGTTCTTGAGAAATTTCACAGAAGGGACCAGAGAGAGCTCAGATTTTACTCTGTTAAACTGTTTCAGTGCCCTGAATATGTTAATATTACAGCAGCGCGTTTTCACTGAAATGGCCTGGAAAATATTTTAAAAAATGCCAGCTTTCAAACTCATGGTTTATTCATTCTCATCAGTTCTATCAGTGCCTACACATTCCCCTAGCTTCTGAGAAGTGGGTAACTTACTAGTGTCTGATGACCTCATGTACTCGACAGAAGCGAACTCAGCTTATTGCCAGCTTGTGTGACATGAATATACATTGTGCAAGCTGTCAGTGTGGCGATCGGAGCCTTGTTGCATCTATTACTTGGCAAAGACACAATACTTCATGACTTTGAATCTTATGCACTGTGAAGAAGATTTTTGATTCGCTTTGATTTATTATTGTCACATGTATTAGTATACAGTGAAAAGTATTGTTTAGAACATAGAAAAACTACAGCACAAACAGGCCCTGCGGCCCACATGTTGCAACGATCATATCTCTACCTACTAGGCTTACTTATAATCTTCAATCCTAATAAATCCCATGTACTCATCCAGAAGTTTCTTAAAAGACCCTATCGAATTTGCCTCCACCACCACCGATGGCAGCCGATTCCACTCAGCCACCACTGAGTGAAAAACTTACTCCTGATATCCCCTCTGTACCTACTCCCCAGCACCTTAAACCTGTATCGTCTCATAGCAACCATTTCAACCTTGGGAAAAAGCCTCTGAGAACCCACTCGATCAATACCTTTCTGACAGGAAACAGAGAGTAAGCATAAATGGATCATTTTTGGGTTGGCAATGAGTAATGAATGGAGTACAACAAGGATCAGTGCTGGGGCTTCAACTCCTTACAACGTATTTGATGATTAGCATGAAGGGACCCAATGCGTAATTGCTCAATTTGATTTGATTTATTATTGTCACATGTATTATCATGCAGTGAAAAGTATTATTTCTTGTGTAGCTATACAGACAAAGCATACTACTCATAGAGAAGGAAAGGAGAGAGTGCAGAATGCAGTGTTACACTCATAGCTCGGTATAAAGAAAGATTGACTTAATATAAGATTGATTCATTTATAAGTCTGACTGCAGCAGGGAAGGAGTCAGTTAGTATATGATCTCAGACTTTTATAGGTTTTTCCCGAGGATGGTGGAAGAGAGTCACTAGAACTCTATCACCTTGCCCGTACGAGGCCATACGATCCTGCCCCATATATCCAGGGTATGTGGGGTCCTTGATTGTGCTGGCTGCTTTTCCAAGGCAGTGGGAAGTGTAGAAAGAGTCAATGGCTGGGAGGCCAGTTTGCACAATAGATTGGGCTTCGTTCATGACCCTTCGTTATTTCTTGCGGTCTTGGGCAGAGCAGGAGCCCATACCGAGCTGTGATACAACCAGAAAGAATGCTTTCTATGGTGCATCTGTAAAAGTTGGTGAGAGTCGTAGCTGGCATGCCAAATTTCCTTAGACTCCTGTGAAAGTAGAGGCGTTGGTGGGGCTTTCTTAACTTTGGCATAGCATGGAGAAGAATCAAAGAAGAATTAGATATTAGGAGATTAAATAATTCCAAAATGCTTGTCCATCTGTACTTTCATGCCCCATCTCTTTATTTCCACATTCTCTCTTTTTCACTGTCCTTCTCACTCTCTCTCACTCTTTCCTTTTCTCACTGTCTCTTTCTTTCTTCCTTTTCTCCTTTCCAGTTTCTATCCTCAGGTTTTCTGTGTTCACACTTTCTCCCTATTTCCATAACTCACTGCAGCTCATTTCTGGACTGTTTTTGATAGTATTTTGTAATCGCAGATCTAGCTGTTTCTACATTCTGTCTATTGAAGCCACAATCTCATTCCCGCTCCATTTCTCCAATGGGGTCATGGGCCGGAACTCTATCACAATTTTGTCATTTAAAAAGCATTTAGACAGTTACATGAATAAGATGGGTATATAGAGGGATATGGGCCAAATGTGGGCAACTGGGATTATCTTAGGGCCTTTAATGAAAATGTGCATGGGCAAGTTGGGCAGAAGGGTCTGTTCCATGCTGTAACCTCTATGACTCTACGTCCTCATCCGCCATGGAATCGACGGAGGTGGGGGTCCGATATCAGAAATCTCCATTGACATCAAGTGGGAACTTTCGCTGTTGCCCGAGTGAGGTGTAGAATCTCATAGATTTTCCACAAAGTAAACCTATCAATCCCCTTAAGACTCTGATATATTTCAATGAGATTTCTCTGTTTTATGTTCTGAAGCTCTCTGATGGTACATTCCCACTTTTAATATTTCATTACAACCTCTGATTTTACATTTTATACCTTTGTTCATCCTATTTTTATATTCTCTCTGAGCATTACATTATGTCTCTCCATGTCTCTGTGCCGACAACTGTAAAACTTTTGGACAATTTGTCATGGCCAATCCAGTAAGATCATATACCAACTCCTTCCCTGCTGCAGTCAGACTAGTTCTCGCTGGAATGATGGAGACTGAAGGGTGACCTCATAGAAGTCTACAAGATTATTAGAGGCATGGGCAGAGTGGATAGTCAGAAGCTTTTTCTTAGGAGGGAAGAGTCAATTACTAGGGGGCACAGGTTTAAGGTGCGAGGGGCAGGGTTTAAAGAAGATGTACAAGGCATTTTACACAGAGGGTGGTGGGTGCCTGAAACCCTCTGCCAGTGGAGGTAATGGAAGCGAATATGGTAATGACTTTAAGGAACTTCTGGACAAATCCATGAATAGGATGGGAATAGAGGGATATGGTCCCTGGAAGGAACCAAGGATTTTGGTTCAGTCGGGCAGCATGGTTGGTGCAGGCTTTGAGGGCCGAAAGGCCTGTCCCCATGCTGTAATTTTCTTTGTTCTTTGAAATTAGCAAAAGATTGTGGTTAGTGCAGACTCAGTGGGCCAAATGGCCTCCTTTTGCAATGTAGGATTCTATGATTCTATGAAATGGCACATCAAAATCTGGCAGGAAGCGAATTGACTCAGCAGCTCGGAATCAATTAAAAACTGCACAGATCAGTAAGAGAGCTGTAAAAAGGCAAGGTTTGGAGGTTTGGAAGAGAAGGACAGCAAATTTTTGCCCAAATTTCAAAAAGCACACAGAAACACCAAGAACCAGCAGCTGCTGACAGCTGTCAAAAAGAAGACGGTCTTAAAGCAGCAATTTATTTGAAGATGTAATGCAACGAAACACTTAAAGTGGAAACTACAAGGAAGAAACGAAGGGAGATGGGCAGGAAATTGGAGATGACCCCAGATAGAGGGCAAGTCTCCAAAAAGGGTCCAAAGCAATTAAAAACTTGAGGATGAGAGGAAATTTCTGCAGATGCTGGAATCTGTCCATGCTTCTCAGAATCTTGTAGACTTCTACCAGGTCGCCCCTCACCCTCGGTCACGCCAGGGAGAACAAACTAAGTTTCTCCAACCTCTCCTCATAGCTAAAGCTCCCCATACCAGGCAACATCAAAAAACAAAGAACAACACAGCACGGGAAACAGGCCCTTCGGCCCAACGAGCCCGCAATGCCGTCCTAACGTCTTAATGACATATAGAGACCAATATAGGGACATCCTGGCAATTTTTTTCTGTACCCTCTCCAAAATCTCCATATCCTTCTCATAGTGTGATGACCAGAATTGAACATTATATTCTAAGTGGAATACATGGTGGATTTTACATTGGTTCATTATCACCTCTTATGATAAAGCCAAATATTTAATTTGTTTTTCTTTAATTGCTTTATCAAATTTGAAGTACTGCCTTTAATATCCTGTAGCCCTAAATCCCTCAATAGAAGATATCACTGTCTCTCTCTCTCTCTCTCTCTGTTCTGCCTCCCACTCTCATGCTGTTTTCTCTCTCTCTCTCTGCTGTCTTCCTCTCTCCGCTCTCTCTCTATCTCTTTCTCTTAATGTTTTCTCTCTCTCTCTGTTCTGTCTTTCTCTTTTACTGTTTTCTCTCTCTCTGTGTTTTTACAACTCTCTGTCTTTTTTATCTCTCTCTCTGTTCCTTCTCTCGCTCTGTTCTCTCTCTATCTCTCTCTCTTTCTTTCTGTTCTGTCTCTCTCTCTCTCTTTCTCTCTATTCTCTCTCTAGCAGCACGGTGACACATTGGCTAGTACTGCTGCCTCACAGCACCAATGATCCGGATTCAATCCCCAGTTTATGTCACTCTCTGTGTGGAGTTGGCACGTTCTCCCTGTATCTGCATGGGTTTCCTCCAGGTGTTCCGGTTTCCTCCCACATTCGGAAAGACGTGCTGGTTAGGTACATTGACCTGAGCAGGTATCCGACTGTGGCAACTAAGGGGATTTTACAGTAACTTCATTGCCGTGTTAATGTGAGCCTTATTTGTGACTGATAAATGAACTTTAACGTTATCTCTCTCTCTCTACTCTGTCGATCTCTCTCTCTCTCTCTCTCTCTCACTTCTATCTTTCTCTCTCTCTGTTTTTTCTCTCTCTCTCTCTGTTCTCTCTCTCTCTCTCTCTGTTCCGCCTCTCTCTCTCTTTCCTTCTCTCACTTCTCTCTTTCTGTGTTGTGTCTCTTTATCTCTCTGTTTCTCTCTCTCACTTCTCTCTCTCTCTCTCTGTTCTGTCTGTCTGTCTTCTGTCTCTCTCTCTCTGTTCTGTCTGTCTGTCTCTCTCTCTCACTTCTGTCTGTCTCTCTCTTTCTCTTTCTGGGTTCTCTCTCTCTCTCTCCCTCCTTCCTTCTGCCTATTTTTCTGTTTCTCAGAGCAGGACAGGGTGGATAGAACCATTTTGTGCAGTTCTAGCATTTTATTATTATTTCAGCTCTCCAGCATCCGATTTTTATTGAACAATACATCACACAGTGCAATCATATGGGGCAATTTGATCTTTACTCTGCACAGAGTGGTTTATGATTTCATTACTTCCCAGCACGCCTCCCAGCTAGTTTCCTCACAAATTATCTGTGCAGTAGCAAATGGAATGGAACTCTCTCATCCCATCCCCAGGGCACTATCTCCTCCCACTCTTTTTCATCTTCGTAAGAATGATCTCCATTCGTCATCTTAATTTGTCTGTTATTGGGTTGACAATGCCATTCTTGCTTCATCATCTCCAGTTGGCTCCAACGTGCTGACACTTGGTGGAATCTTAGGTCTAGGAATCTGATGATGTCGCTTCCAACATGGCTGCCAGTGTGGGCATGCTCGCTCTGAAGTCGCCCAGCGATAGAACATAGAACGTAGAACAATACAGCACAAACAGGCCCTTCGGCCCACAAGTTGCGCCCATCACATCCACCAATCCACAAACCTACCTATAACCCCCTATCCTATTCTTTTCCATATACTCATCCAGAAGTCTCTTAAAAGACCCCAGTGCGTTTGCCTCAACAACCTCCGACGGCAGTCGGTTCCATTCACTCACCACACTCTGAGTGAAAAACCTACCCCTGACATCTCCTTTGTATTTGCTTCCCTGCACCTTAAATCTGTGTCCTCTCGTAGTGACCATTTCAGCTTGGGGAAATAATCTCTGAGAGTCCACCCTATCTATCCCTCTCAACATTTTATAAACCTCTATCAGGTCGCTTCTCAACCTACGTCTCTCCAGTGAGAAGAGTCCCAGCTCCCTCAACCTATCTTCATAAGTCCTGCCTCCCAATCCAGGCAGCATCCTTGTAAATCTCCTCTGAACTCTCTCAATAGCCTCTACATCCTTCCTATAGTGAGGTGACCAGAACTGCGCACAATACTCCAAGTGGGGTCTGACAAGAGTCTTATAGAACTGCATCATTACCTCCTGACTCCTAAACTCTATTCCTCGATTAATGAAGGCCAGTACACCGTACGCCTTCTTGACCACTTCCTCCACCTGCGAGGCTGATTTAAGAGTCCGATGGACCCGGATCCCGAGATCCTTCTGCTCTACAACACAGCTAAGACTCCTACCCCTTATATTGTATTCCTTCATCCCATTATTCCTGCCAAAATGGACCACTACACATTTATCTGCATTGAAGAACATCTGCCACTTCTCCGCCCAGTCTTGCATCCTGTCTATGTCCCGCTGCAACTTTTGGCATCCCTCCAGACCATCCACAACACCACCGTTCTTTGTATCGTCGGCGAACTTGCTAACACATCCCTCCACTTCCTCATCCAGGTCATTTATGAAAATGACAAACAGCAGGGGTCCCAGAACAGATCCCTGGGGCACTCCACTTACGGTGATCTTCCAGAACACCGTACGCCACAGTCAAAAGAAAAGGGGGGGTCTCCTGCCTGAATGACGAGAATATGTTTTAAGAGAGGGTAGGTTTGACCAAAAATGGTCACAGTTGATCATCCAAATCAATAATCTGTTCCTATTTTGCATGTCAGCTATGATTTTCACCATCTTTTACAGATGCACCATAGTAAGCATTATTTCTGGTTGGTATGGGTTCCTGCTCCGCCCAAGACCGCAAGGAACTACAAAAGGTCATGAATATAGCCCAATCCATCACTCAAACCAGCCTCCCATCCATTGACTCTGTCTACACTTCCTGCTGCCTCAGCAAAGCAGCCAGCATAATTAAGGACTCCACGCACCCCGGACATTCTCTCTTCCACCTTCTTCCATCGGGAAATAGATACAAAAGTCTGAGGTCAAGTACCAACCAACACAAGAATGGCTTCTTCCCTGCTGCTGTCAGACTTTTGAATGGACTTGGGATTCCTATTATTTATCATTTATATAAATGACACCGTGGGGGGTAGGTTTAATAAGTTTGCGGATGACACAAGTATTGGATGGGTGGTTAACAATGAGGCGGATTGTTTTCGGCTACAAGTAGATATAGATTGAATGGTCAAATGGGTAGATAAGTGGCAGATGGAATTTAACCCTGAAAGTGTGAGGTGATACATTTTGTAAGGAGTAATTTGACAGGCAACTACTCAATGAATGATCGGACATTAGGAGATTCTGTGGAACAAAGGGGCCTCGATATGTTTGTTCACAAATCCCTGAAAGCAGAAGGACATTTTAGTAGGGCGGTGAAAAAGGTATATGGCACACTTGCCTTTATTAATCAAGGTATAGATTACAAAGGCAAGGAAATCATGTTGGAGTTGTATAGAACTCTGGTGGAGCCACAGCTAGAGTACTGTGTGCAGTTCTGGTCAGCACATTATAGGAAGGATGTAATTACACTGGAGGGGATGCAGAGGAGATTCACCAGGATGCTGCCTGGGATGGAACATTTAAGTTATGAAGAGAGGCTGTGGGTAGGTTTGGGTTGTTTTTGTTGGAACAGAGAAGACTGAGGGGCTTCCTGATCGAGGTGTTCAGGATTATGAGGGGCACGGACAGAGTGGATAAGGAGCAGCTGCTCCTCTTAGTTGAAGGGTCCGTCACGAGGGGACATAGGTTCGAGATTTAGGAGCAGGAGGTTTAGGAGAGGTGAGGAAAATCCTTTTTATCCAGAGGGCTGGTGACAATCTGGAATGCGCTGCCTGGGAGGGTGGTGGAGACGGGATGCCTCACATCCTTTAAATAGTATCTGAATGAGCACTTGGCGCATCATAACATTCAATCTGGAATGCACTGCTTGAAAAGGTGGAAAGAGCAGATTCAATAATTACTTTCACAATGCAGTTGGAAAGGAATTTAAAAAGAAATTGTGTAGGAGAGAAAGCTAGGCATAATGGCACGGTGGTTAGCATTGTTGCCTCTTAGCACCAGGGACCTGGATTTGTTTCTGGCTTTGGGGGACTGTGTGCGCGGTGTCTGCACATTCTGCCCGTGTCTGCGTGGGTTGCCCCCGGGCGCTCCAGTTTCCTTTCAAAGATGTGTGGGTTAGGTGGATTGCCGATGCTAAGTTGCCCCTTTTGTGTCCAAAGATATGTAAATAAGATGGATCAGCTATGGTAAATGTGCGAGATTAATGGGGGTGTGGGGGGGTGGGGCGCTGAATATGATACTTGTCAGAGAGTTGGTGCAGACCTGATGGACTGAATGGCCTTCAGAGATTCTATCCTATCATTCTAAGAGCAGGAGTGGGCGGGACTAAGTGGTTCTTTTCAAAGAGACAGAACTAGCACGATGGGCTGAATGGTCCTATAATCTGTAACAACTCAGAAAGCCCATCTAGAAAGGAACAAAGTTTATTACAGAATACAAAGCAAAACAATTACCATGGAGTATACACTAGTCCCTCCCTGGGAATACACTTCAACAGGCCCAGTCCTGGGTTCCAGCTGGACAGCCTGTTACCAGGGGAACTTGTACTCTGCAAGCCCCACAAGGAGGTCAATCAGTGATTCCCTTGTGGGGGTTATTCCAACATTATTCAGTGCAAATCCGTTTTGACACTGCACCATTGGAATTAAACCTGTAACCAAAAGAGAAAAATCTCAGCAGGTCTGCCAGCATCTTCAAGGAGAGAAAAGAGCTGACATTTCCAGTCCAGATGATCCTTTGTCAAAGCCCTCAACTCTAAAAAAATCACAAGGAAGCTTACATTAACACTTCAATGAAGCTACAGTGCAAATCCCCTGCTCACCACACTACGGCATGTGTTTGGGTACACTAAGGGAGAATTTAACATGGCCAATTCACTTAAACTGCACATCTTTGGACATTCCAACTATCATCTTGCAATTGAGTCTGTGTCGATATATTCCCCTGTATGTGAACCCAACTCTTCACTCATCCAATAAAAGGCCAATGTTCCAAAAGTTTGTGCTACTAAATAAATCTGTTGGATTTAAGCTGGTGTTGTGAGATTACTTACTGCATCTTTGGAGTGTGGGGGGAAACCGGAGCACCGGGGGAAAACCCAGACAGAGACGGGAAGAATGTACTAACTTTATACAAACAGTGACCCCAAGTCAGGAATCGAATTCAGATATCTTGTGCTGTGAGACAGCAATTCTAACCACTGTGCTATCTTACCACCTTGAGCAGAAATAGAAAGCAGTGAATGTGAACAGAGCGGGGGAGTCGGGGCAGGGGGAGAGACATACGGAAATCCTGTCGGATAAAAGATCAGTATTTCCGCAGGATAAGCATTCCTGAGACAGAAGTGCCAGTGAGTTAAACACCAGATAAAAGCAGATTACGGCGAACGTAAGAATCTGAAATCAAACGAGAAAATATTGGAAGATCTCAGCAGGGTTACGGTTAAACCTGGGTGTAAAAGTGAAATCATTCCAGCCGAGTAAACAAAAATATGTTGTAAGTGATAAATAAGATGCAAAAAGCTACTAATTAAAGGAAACTTCTGCAGCTGCTGTAATCCCCGCTGTTTGTGCCTTCTACCAAAAAGTGATTTTTGATCATAAATTATACCTTGCTTGGATAAACAGCCCTGCTGGAAAAACAGGTGAACATAATGTTCAGAGCTGCTACAGTCATACCCCTCTCTACACTTACACACTCCGATTCATGAACAGAAAACAAGAGAGATAAATGGAACCAAGCTTCTTATTATCAGCAATGCTAAGTGATAAATAAGATGGCACAGTGGTTAGCACTACTGCTTCACAGGGTCCTGGGTTCAATTCTCAGCTTGTCAGTGCAGAGTCTGCATGTTCTCCCCATGTCTGCGTGGGTTTCCTCCGGTTGCTCCAGTTCCCTCCCACAGTCCGAAAGCTGAGCTGGTTCGGTGCGAAATTCTGTCTCCGCGTACCTGAACAGGCGCCAGAGCGTGGCGACTCGGGGATTTTCACAGTAACTTCATTGCAATATTAATGTAAGCCTCACTTGTGACTACTAAATAAAGTTTAAATGCTTTCACCCTCACCCTGATGGAACTATACATAGGTTTGTTACTTACCTATGCTCAGTGCAGGACACACCTCCGCAAAGTATAACTTCCTAAACTAATCTTAACATTCCCCCCTTTTACTCCCACAGACACAGGCCCAAATCCATGTATCTGCACAGCACAGCGATAGTCACTGAGCTGTCGTGTTGCCCATCAAATGGTCCAGGTCGAGCGTACACTAACGATGTGAAGCACTAGGATACTCTCAAAAAAAAAATCCAAGAGCAGCCCTCTCACGACCCATCGCGTGTACACCCCTTGTTAGACAACAAGGTGGACCAAAGCACCTGTAGGATAAAAACAAGTACATCAATATCATCACCTATTTACACACTTCCCAGGGACTCCCAAGGCTCATAATCCCTATTTTAAATCAGTTTTCTATACCCCTCCATTCCCATTCTGTTCATGTGCCCATCTAAGTATTTCTTAAATAACTCCAGAGTACCTGCCTCCACCACTTTACTTGGCAGCGCATTCCATACTCCCACCACCCTCTGTGTGAAAAAACTCCCTCTAGCATCCAAATTATACCTTACCCCCCTCACCCTAAGCCCGTGACACCTCGTGCTATTTGAGTCCATCCTAGGAAAAAGCTTAACCCTGTTTACTCTATCTATCCCCTTCAAAATCTTGTACACCTCTATTAGATCTCCTCTAAGTCTACGTCTTTCTAAGGAAAACAGTCCCAATTTGCCTAACCTCTCCTCCTAACTCAGACTTTCTATACCAGGCAGCATCCTGGTAAACCTCCTCTGCACTGTTGTGTTACTAAGAACTCAGTAAGAATTTAGCAACACCAATTTTAAATCCAACTGATTTATTTGATAGTAAATCTGCGAGCTTTTGACACTCTTGTGCCTTTGTCAGGCAAATGCAGTGTTCTGATCTGCAATAGCACACAGGTCAACACAGACAGTCACTAATTGATGATTAGAATGCGAATCCTTACATCTAACCTGCTATTCAAGTGTTAAAGTGGCTAATAATGTGTGTGAAGGGAATCCTGAGCATTGGTTAGAGAATTGTGTATTTTCTCCAGACAGTACAGTAAGTGAGGTTTTTTGCTAACCCAGGCAAGTTACGGGGGTTACAGAGAGTGTGTCATGAAGCCAAGATCCCTATTAAGACCGTCCTCATGTGTGCGGAACTTGGCTATCAGTCTCTGCTCAGCGACTCTGCGCTGTCGTGTGTCACGAAGGCCCCCTTGAAGAACATTTACCCGCAGGTCGGAGGCCGAATGCCCATGACTGCTGAAGTGTTCGCCCACAGGAAGGGGACTGTTTTGCCTGGTGATTGTTGAGCAATGCTCATTCATCCGCTGTCGTAGTGTCTGCATGGTCTCCCCAATGTACCATGCTTCAGGACATCCTTTCTTGCAACGTATTAGGTAGACAACGTTGGCCGAGTTGCAAGAGTATGTACCATGTACCTGGTGAATGATATCCTCATGTTTGATGATGTCGTCCATGTCTATGATCTGGCATGTCTTGCAGAGGTTGCTGTAGCAGGGTTGTGTGGTATTGTGGTCACTGTTCTCCTGAAGGTTGGGTAGTTTGCTGCAAACAATGATCTGTTTGAGGTTGTGCGGTTGTCTGAAAGCAAGAAGTGGGGGGGGTGGGGATGGCCCTAGCAAGATATTCATCGTCATCAATGATATGTTGAAGACTCCGGAGAAGATGTCGTAGCTTCTCCGCTCCGGGGAAGTACTGGACAACAAAGGGTACTCTGTTCACCGTGTCCCGTGTTCGTCTTCTGAGGAGGTCAGTGCGGTTTATCGTTGTGGCATGTCGGAACTGTCGATCGAAGAGTCGAGCACCATATCCTGTTCTCACGAGGGCATCCTTCAGCGTCTGGAGGTGTCTGTCACGATCCTCCTCATCTGAGCAAATTCGGTGTATACGGAGGGCTTGTCCATAGGGAATGGCTTCTTTAACGTGTCTAGGGTGGAAGCTGGAGAAGTGGAGCATTGTGAGGTTGTCTGTCGGTTTGCGGTACAGTGAGGTGCTGAGGTGACCGTCCTTGATGGAGATGTGTGTATCCAAGAATGCAACTGATTCTGGAGAATAGTCCATGGTGAGTCTGATGGAGGGATGGAACTTGTTGATATCATCATACAGTTGTTTCAATGATTGTTCACCATGAGTCCAAAGGAAAAAGATGTCATCAATGTATCTAGTATATAACCTTGGTTGAAGATCTTGTGTGGTGAAGAAGTCTTGTTCGAACCTGTGCATGAAGATGTTGGCATACTGAGGTGCGAATTTGGTCTCCATGGCTGTTCCATGTGTCTGGATGAAAAGCTGATTGTTGAAGGTGAAGACATTGTGGTCCAAGACAAAGCGGATGAGTTGTAAAATTGCATCCGGAAACTGGCAGTTGTTGGCATTGGGTACTGAGGCAGTTGCAGCAATACCATTGTCGTGGGGGACGTTGGTGTAGAGCGCCAAGACATCCATTGTGACAAGGAGTGTCCCTGGTTCAGCTGCTCCACGTGTGCTGAGTTTCTGTAGGAAGTCCGTAGTGTCAAGACAAAAGCTGGGGGTTCTTTGTACAATGGGTTTCAGGATGCCCTCGATATAGCCGGAGAGGTTCTCACACAGGGTCCCATTCCCCGATACGATGGGACGGCCGGGTATGTTTGCCTTGTGTATCTTTGGGAGGCAGTAGAGATCTCCAACGCAGGGAGTGCGTGGAATGAGAGCCCGGAGGGTGTTCTGAAGGTCTGGATCAAAGGTTTTGATCAGAGTGTTGAGTTGACGAGTGTGTTCTTTGGTCGGATCTGCTGGTAACTGTCTGTAGTGTTTCTCATTGTTTAGTTGTCGGTACACTTCTTCACAGTAGTCCGTTCAGTTCAGTATGATGGTGGCGCCTCCTTTGTCTGCTGGTTTGCTGACAATGTTGCGGTTGGTCTTGAGAGCACGGATGGCCTTGCTTTGTGTTTGGGTGATGTTCGGGACTGTCCGAATAAATCTTGCTTTCAGACAATCACACAATCTCAAACAGATCATTGTTAGCAGCAAACTACCCAACCTTCAGGAGAACAGTGACCACAATACCACACAACCCTGCCACAGCAACCTCTGCAAGACATGCCAGATCATAGACATGGACGACATCATCAAACGTGAGGATACCATTCACCAGGTACACGGTACATACTCTTGCAACTCGGCCAACGTTGTCTACCTAATACGTTGCAAGAAAGGATGTCCCGAAGCATGGTACATTGGGGAGACCATGCAGACACTACGACAGCGGATGAGTGAACATCGCTCAGCAATCACCAGGCAAAACAGTTCCCTTCCTGTGGGCGAACACTTCAGCAGTCACGGGCATTCGGCCTCCGTCCTGCGGGTAAATGTTCTTCAAGGGGGCCTTCGTGACACACAACGGCGCAGAGTCACTGAGCAGAGACTGATAGCCAAGTTCTGCACACATGAGGACGGTCTTAATAGGGATCTTGGCTTCATGACACACTATGTGTAACCCCCGTAACTTGCCTGGGTTAGCAAAAAACCTCACTTACTGTGCTGTCTGGAGAAAATACACAATTCTCTAACCAATGCTCAGGATTCCCTTCACACACATTATTAGCCACTTTAACACTTGAATAGCAGGTTAGATGTAAGGATTCGCATTCTAATCAGCAATCTGTGACTGTCTGTGTTGATATGTGTGCTATTGCAGACCAGAACACTGCATTTGCCTGACAAAGGCACAAGAGTGTCGAAAGCTCGCAAATTTACTATCAAATAAATCGGTTGGATTTAAAATTGGTGTTGCTAAATTCTTACTGAGTTCTTACTACCCCAGTCCAACGCCAGCATCTCTACATCATGACTACTGTTGTGTTACTGTCATAGTTAGGGTGCAGAGCAAGATCAGGAGTTAATGTTTCAAAAATACTGAAAGGCCTGGATAGAGGGGGCATGGAGAAGATGTTTCCATTAGTCGGAGAGACTAGGATTGAAGGGCACAGCCTCAAAGTAAGAACTGAGATGAAGAGGAATTTCTTCAGCCAGAGGATGGCAAATCTGTGGAAGTCTTTGCCACAGAAAGCTGAAGATGCCAGGTCATTGAGTGTATTTAAGACAAAGATAGACAGGGTCTGCTAAAGATAGCAGGACGAGAGGGCACAGCCTCAAGGTTAGTGGGGGGGGGGGGGGGGGGGGGGGGGGGGGGTTCAGATCAGGATTGAGGAGGAATTTCTTTACGCAGAGAGTGGTGAATCATTGGAATTCTCTGCCTGATGAGGTGGTGGAGGCTTCCTCATTGAATATGTTCAAGTCAAGAGTGGGTAGGTTTTTAATTGACAAGGGAATTAAGGGTTATGGGGAGAAAGTGGGAAAGTGATACTGAACCACTACAGATCAGCCGTGATCTTATTGAATGGCGGGGCAGGCTCGAGGGGCTGTATGGCCTACTCCTGCTCCTATTTCTTATGTTCTTATGATTTGGGAAGAGCGTCAAAGGGGAAAAGATGGGAGAATGGGTGTTGAGAAACTTATCAGCCGTGATCGAATGGCGGAACAGACTCGATGGGCTGAATGGCCTAATTCTGCTCCTGTATTTTATGGCTGTAAGTCCAGGTAACTCTTCTTCGGAGCTGAATGGGGTGAAAATGTGATGAATTATATAGTTTGGGGGAGGGGGGGGTTGGTGGCTGAATAGAAATTCAGGGATAGAGCCGAGTTAAGGAGAGATTAACAGAGTGCCAAGCATAAAACAAAGGGAGGGTTAATGACGGTATTGCAGACTGAAGAAGTGCTAATAGTGGAAATACATGTTTTCATAGGAGAAAGAAGGTCAGTGAAAGCAACACTGAATGAACAAGTGACAGATAAAACCTGAGGGAGAGGAGGGGACTGGTGCTTTGCAATGGGATAAATAAAAAAACAAGTAAGTGGAAGAGAAAGTTCACAGCGCAAAGTTGGTGAACTCAATGTTGAATCCAGAAGACTGTACTGTGCCTCGTTGGAAGATGAAGTGTTGCTCCTTTGGTTTGCGTTGGGCTTCATCGGAACATTGCAGCAGGTCGAGGGATGGAGATAAAGATGCTGATTCAAGATGGAAGCCACGAGAAGGTTGGGGTCCTGTTTCAGACAGAGCGAGTGTGTACATCCTTTAGCTGCTCCCAGTGTTGCAAACAATCTCTGGGACAAGTTCCTCCTGTATTTCACACTGGAATCATTAGTGACTATGTTAGATTTATTAGAACACAGATCAAAGAACAAAACAGCACGGGAAACAGGCCCTTCGGCCCAACGAGCCCGCGCCGCCACCTCCATGTTCCCACTTCTACACGCGATCCCTGTCCATGTTTATGGATCTATGGATTAAAAACCAAATTTGAGACAATTTAGGGAGAATTTGTTTTGACAATTAGCCTAAGAGCACATCTTTGGGATGTGGGAGGAAACCGGAGCTCCCGGAGAAAACCCACGCAAGCACGGGGAGAATGCGCAAACTCCCACAGACACAGGCCCAAATCCATGTATCTGCACAGCACAGCTATAGTCACTGAGCTGTTGTGTTGCCCATCAGATGGTCCAGGTCAAACATTCACTAACGATGTGAAGCAGTAGGATACTCTCGAAAAAGGTCCAAGAGCAGCCCTCTCACGACCCGTCGCGTATATGCCCCTCGTTAGACAACAAGGTGGACCTAAGCAGCTGTAGGATAAAAACAAGTATTGCTCCTATTCATCATCTCCCTAACAAATAGAACCATCTTTTCACATCTCGCCTGCCAAACACCTCATTAATCTTCAAGACCTCTATCGAGGTGTTGGCCAGACAGCACAGTGGTTAACCCTGCTGCCGCACAGCTCCAGGGACCCGGCTTCGATTCCCGGTTTGGGTCACTCTCTGTGTGGAGTCTTACATTAAAGCTGTAATGAAGTTACCGTGAAAATTGCCTACTCGCCGGTGCCTGTTCAGGTACACTGAGGGAGAATTTAGCATGGCCAATGCACCTAACCAACATGTCTTTCAGAATGTAAGTGTGTAGAGAAAACCCATACAGTCACAGGGAGAACATGCAGTTTCCGCACAGACAGTAGGCAGAGTTTTACCGGCTAGCTCCATCCAACGATGGGGTGACATAGAACATAGAACACTACAGCACAAACAGGCCCCTCGGCCCACAAGTTGTGCCGAACACATCAAAACCTACCCAGCCATAGACCTATCTATAACCCCCAATCCCATTGGATCCCATATATTCATCCAGAAGTCTTTTAAAAGACCCCAGTGAGTTCGCCTCGACCACCACCGACGGCAGCCGATTCCATTCACTCACCACCTCTGAGTGAAAAACTTTCCCCTAGCATCCCCTCTGTACTTGCTTCCCTGCACCTTAAATCTGTGCCCTCTCGTCGCAACCATTTCAGCCCTGGGAAATAGTCTCTGAGAGTCCACCCTATCTATTCCCCTCAACATCTTGTAAACCTCTATCAGGTCCATCTCAACCTTCGTCTCTCCAGGGAGAACAGTGCCAGCTCCCTCAACCTGTCTTCATAAGGCATGCCTCCCAATCCAGGCAACACCCTTGTAAATCTCCTCTGCACTCTTTCAATAGCTTCCACGTCCTTCCTATAGTGAGGCGACCAGAACTGCGCACAGTACTCCAAGTTGGGTGGGTGTTGGGTGGGTGTTGTTGGGTGTTGTGACTGTATGGGTTTTCTCTACACACTTACATTCTGAAAGACATGTTGGTTAGGTGTTGTTGTATCCAGGCTGCCTGCAACAGCAATGGTCTGACAGCTTTGTCTCTGACTGTCCGACCTTTGCTGTTGGAATTGGCCCTGTGTGAATCAGAGGTCTGCACATGCGCAATAGCTCCCCCTCAGGCTGACTGGTGAGTTAAGCCCAGCCCAATGCCTGCAGCAGCGAGAAACGGTCCAGCACGTAATTTCAATGTCTAAGTCTGGAAGATTGGGAATGAAAACTCACCCAAAAAAAATGGATTAGGAACTCTCTCATTTTCATGCCAACTGGACACTTAGGATCATTCCTGTAAAATTCCACTGAATGATTCATGCCAGGAGTTCAACCAAGGTCTTGGGCACTGGGTGGCAGAGTGCCAGCTACTGGGCTACCTTTGTGCAATCAACGGCAAATTTTGAAATCATTCTTTTGATTCTTGTGTTCAAATCCGTTGTGTGAATGAACAGCAGAGAAGGTGGATTTTATGGATGGGTGTTATCTATATTTGGGCATGCGTTTTAAGAGAATAGGTCAGGAGAACCAGGCCTCAAGCTTTACTCTGGTGGAGTTTGCTTGCTACAGAATAGGCAAGTTAATAAACAGTTCCAGTCAGTTCACTTCTTTTCATCTCATGGTCATTTTTATGTTCACTTGTGGACAAGGATGTTACTGGCTGCAACAGCATTTATTGCCCATATCTAGAATCTGAACTGTAGAACCCTACAGTTCAGAAAGAGGCCCATCGAGTCTGCACTGACCACAATCCCACCCAGGGCCCAGCCCCATATCTCAACATATTTACCCACAAATCCCTCTTATTTGCATTGGCTGGCACTGTAGCACAGTGGGTAGCACTGCTGCTTCACAGATCCAGGGTCCTGAGTTCGATTCCCGGCTCGGGTCACTGTCTGTGTGGAGTTTGCACACTCTCTTTGTGTCTATGTGAGTTTCCTCCGGGTAATCCAGTTTCCTCCCACAGTCCAAAGATGTGTGGGTTAGGTTGATTGGTCATGCTAAGAAATTACTCCTTAGTGTCCAAGAATGTGTAGGTTAGATGGATTAGTGGTATAATATATAGGGATATGGGGGGTTGGGTGGGGATTGCTTTTGGTACAGACTCGATGCGCCGAAGGGCCTCTTTCTGCACTGTAGGTTTCCAGGATTCTAATCTACCCATCTCAGGATACTGAGGGGCAATTTTAGCGGGGCCAATCAACATAACCCGCACATCTTTGGACTGTGGGAGGAAGAACTCAGTAAGAATTTAGCAACACCAATTATTAATCCAACCGATTTATTTGATAGTAAAAAAGCGAGCTTTCAACACTCTCGTGTCTTCATCAGGCAAGTGCAGTGTTCTGGTCTGCAATAGCACACATCAGCACAGACAGTCAGAGATTGCTGATTAGAATGCGAATCCTTACATCTAACCTGCTATTCAAGTGTTAAAGTGGCTAACAATGTGTGTGAAGGGGATCCTGAAGGGGATCCTGTGGGAGGAAACCAGAGTACCCGGAGGAAACCCATGCAGACATGAGGAGAATGTGCAAACTCTACACAGACAGTGACTCGAGCCAGGAATCGAACCCAGGTCCCTGGAGCTGTAAAGCAGCAGTGCTAACCACTGTGCTACTATCCAGTTGAGGGTTAGCCATATTGCTGTGACTCTTGAGTCATACGTAGGCCAGACTGGGTAAGGACAGCAGATTTCCCTCCCTAAAGGACAGTAGTGAACCAGATGGGTTTTTCCGACAATGGTTATCAGTAGAATTCTTAATTCCAGATATTTTTAATGGAATTGAAGTTCCGCCATCTGCCATGGGCGGGATTCGAACCCTGGTTCCCAGAGCATTTAGTTGAGTTTCTGGATTCATAGCAATAAAAGCACTCGGCCATTACCACGCCAAAGACAAAAAACAAAGAAAAGTACAGCTCAGGAACAAGCAAGAGGTTCTTCGGTCCTCCAAGCCTGTGCTGATTATGATGTCCTGACTAAAGTAAAAAAAAATCTTCTGTCCTTCCTCGATCCATATCCCTCTATTCCCTCCCTGTACTCAACCAAATGTCTCTTAACTGTTGCTAATGCGCGTGCTTCCACCACCTCCTCTGGCAGCGCGTTCCAGGCACCCACCACTCTCTGCATGAAAAACTTCACCCCGCACACCTCCCTTAAACATCCCCCCTCTCACCTTGAATCTATGCCCCCTTGTAATTGAACCTGGGGAAAAGCCTCTGACTACCCACCCTGTCTGTGCCTCTCATCATTTTGTAGACGTCTATCAAATCTCCCCTCAGGTTTCATCTTCCCAGTGAGAACAATCCAAGTTTGTTCACAGGATCTTGGGAAACCCATCCCATTTAAAACTCCCTCCACCACCGATGCACAGTGGCGGCCGTGTGTACCATCTACAAAATGCATTGCAGGAATCTGCCAAGGCCCCTTCTCTAGTAGCGTGCAAACTAATGATCTCCACCAGCTAGAGAGACAAGGACAGTAGGCCCATGAGGACGTAGAAATGAGGAGAGTGCTGGAAATCTAAAATAAAATACTCAGCAGATCAAGCAGCATCAGTGGAGTGAGAATCAGATTCATTCTACTCTTATTATTCACAAGGGGACCTCTGAAGGTATTCTCATAGAATCTTACAGAGCAGAAGGAGGCCGTTCAGCCCATCGAATATGCACCAATCACAATCCCATCCAGGCCCTATCCCCATAACCGCATGCATTAACCCTGACACGAAGGGGCAATTTAGCATAGCCAATCCTCCTAACCCATACATCTTTGGATTGGGTGGACTGTTGGAACAGAACATGGTTGCAGAATGGGAAAATATCAATGCATCCAGTCAGGAAAGGGGAAAACCAAACTGCAGTTCAGGTGGGGACACTGTCGAAGTTGTGTGTGAACGTCACTCCATGTGAGTCTGGGTCTCGCACTTCAGGCCAATACTGTCTTTCTGATGTAACATTGAACTGAGGGTTGTATCATACAATCCCACAGTCCAGAAGGAGGCCATTCAGCCCATCAAGTCTGCACCGACCACAATCCCACCCAGGCCCTATCTCTGTAAGCCCTCATACTTACCCTGCTAAGCCCCCTGACAATTGGGGCAATTTAGCATGGCCAATCAACCTAACCCACACATCTCTGAACTGTGGGCGGAAATCGGAGCACCCGGAGGAAACCCTCGCAGAAATGGGGAGAACATGCAAATTCCGCACAGACACTGAGACGAGGCCAGAATCGAACCTGGGTGCTGTGAGGCAGCACTACTAACCACTGTGCCATCATGCTGCCATTTTGTCTGCTTTCCCA
Source organism: Sphyrna mokarran (assembly GCA_024679065.1). NCBI lineage: Eukaryota > Metazoa > Chordata > Chondrichthyes > Carcharhiniformes > Carcharhinidae > Sphyrna > Sphyrna mokarran. The sequence goes on from JAGIQG010000006.1 coordinate 11,872,031, forward strand.
GGAAGATACAAAAGATTCCAGCTGGGATTTTCCAGTCCCGTGTACCCAGCCACCACTGCCAGCCAAATCTTCATTCGAAGCAGCAGAACTGGAGAATCTCAGCTGTAGATGAGGCTGGAGAATCCTCCACCACCCTCCTACCTCCAGTGCCATTGCACTATTTCAAGGTTTTATAGCTGCTTCTATAATAATCCCCCAACTGGCATTGTTAATACAGATTATCTGATCATTATTTTGCTGTCTAATGGGGTTCGCTGAATTGCATTTTGCTTGCTCTGTTTCTTGCATCACCATGCTGGCTATACTTCCAGTGATACTCTATGGTTACAAAGAACCTTCCTAGTGTGGCAGCAGATGCCTAGGAATGCTAACATCTGAGATTCACCCCCCCCCCCCCCCCAACCCTCCACACTCTCCCAAACCACCCATCATCCTGATTTGGAAGTCTATCACTGTTCCCTCACCACTGGGGGCGGCACGGTGGCACAGTGGTTAGCGCTGCTGCTTCTCAGCGCCAGGCTTCTCTTCCCAGCTCGAGTCACTGTCTGTGTGGAGTTTGCACGTTCTCCCCATGCCTGCATGGGTTTCCTCCAGGAGCTCCGGTTTCCTCCCACAGTCCGAAAAATGTGCGGTTTAGCTGCGTTGGCGATGCTAAGTTCTTCGTCAATGTACCTGAACAGGCACCGGAGTGTGGCAACTAAAAGATTTTCATTTCAGTGTGAATATAGGCCTACGAGTGACAGTTTTAAAAACTTTAAACTGTCAGTGAGTCAAAATTTTGCAACCCCATCCCTAACAAAACTGTGGGTGTGCCTACACCTCAAGGATCTTTTTTTATTGATTCATGGGATATGGGCATCCCTGGCAGGACCAACATTTATTGCCCATCCTTAGTTGTCCTTGGAGGGCAGTTGAGAGTCAACCACATTGCTGTGGCTCTGGAGTCACCTGTAAACCAGACCGAGTAAAGACAGCAGATTTCCTCCCTTAAAGTACATTAGTGAATCAGATGGGTTTTTCTGACAATGGACAGTGGTTTTGAGATCATAGTAGATTTTTAATTCCAAATTGTTTTTATTATTTAATTCAAATCCGCCATCTGCAGTGGTGGGATTCGAACCCAGGTCCTCAGAACATTAGCTGAGTTTCTGGCTTAATGGTCCAGTGATAATATCACCAGGCCATCACCTCTCCGATGAAGATGATGGTGAGCTGCCTCCTTGAAGCAGTGCAGCAGTTCAAGAAGGCAACTCAGCACTACCTTCTCAAGGCCAGCTAGAAATGGATGATAAATGCTGGCCTAGCCAGCAACATCCACATCCAGTGAAAGAATTTACAAAAGTTGAATATAAATTATTTCCTCAGTCTAGTGAGAATGAAGACCAGTGAAGCAGAAGAAGAGGACGCAAGTCATCCCGCGATGAAGATGGATCATCACCTTTAGGGAAAGAAAAAGGGACAGGAACCCTTTGCAAAACTCTACAAAGAGCCAACATGATGGGCAGAATGGCCTCCTGCATCATTCTCTGCTTCTACATCAGTAAGTCAAGCTAAACATTCAAACTCATTTGAACATAGATTGCAAATACAGATGGTTAATTGCAGCTGCTACTTGTTTTCCCTTGTGTAGTTTATTTTGAGGAATCATAAGATTTTCATAAGTTTTCAAGATATAGGAGCAGAATTAGGCCATTTGGCCCATCAAGTCTGCGCCGCCATTTATTATGGCTGAGATGCTCCTCATCCCTGTTTTCCTGCTTTTTCTCCATAACTCTTCAACCCATTACCAATTAAAAGTCTGTCTAACTCCTCCTTAAATTTACTCACTGTCTCAGCACCCACCGCACTTTGGGGAGCGAATTCCACAGATTCACAACCCTTTGTGAGAAATATTTTCTCCTCAACTCTGTTTTGAATTTACTATCCCTTATCCTAAGGCCTCTCATCCCAGGACGCCCCACAAGAGGAAGCATCTGCTCCGTGTCTACTTTATCCATACCTTTTATCATCTTGTATCACCTCAATTTGATCACTCCTCATTCTTCTCAATTCCAGAGACTGTAGGTCTCAACTGGAAGATTAAGACACCGTCTCCCCAAACTAAATCAAAAATGAGCTGTCTGCTGTTTGAAACTCTGTTCATTTGTATTCTTTCACACCAAATGTTTTATTTCTTTCATGAGAATTGCAAATTACATGGTGCCTGTGAAATCCAATAAATAAAGGATATGAAAGTTTAAGAGATAATTTAAACAGTTCCACAGATTGTGAAGCAACTTGTACAAACCGACTGTAAATGTCACCGATTAAACCCTCTGAGAAGATGAGGCCACTGCTAAAATGAATATTTTGAGTTCAGCAATAATGATTGCTCAGAACATTGAATACAGGAGTTGGAATGTCTTGTTGAAGTTGTAAAAGACATTGGTAAGACCACACTTGGAGTACTGTGTGCAATTCTGGTCACCCTATTATAGAAAGGATATTATTAAACTAGAAAGAACGCAGAAAAGATTTACTAGGACGCTACCAGGATTTGATGGTTTGATTTGATTTGATTTGATGATTTATTATTGTTACGTGTATTAGCATATAGTGAAAAGTATTGTTCCTTGCACAGATGAAGCATACCATTCATAGAGAAGGAAACGAGAGAGTGCAGAATTGAGTGTTACAGTCATAGCTAGGGCGCAGAGAAAGATCAACTTAATGCAAGGTGAAGTCCAGGTGGATTGAGTTATAAGGAGAGGCTGGATAGACTGGGACTTTTTTTCTCTGGAGTGTAGGAGGCTGAGGGGTGATCTTATAGAGGTCTATAAAACAATGAAGAGCACAGATCAGCTGGATACTCAACATCATTTCCCAAAGATAGGGGAGACTAAGACTAGACGGCATGAGTTTAAGGTGAGAGGGGAGAGATGCAAAAGTGTCCAGAGGGGCAATTTTTTCACACAGAGGGTGGTGAGTGTCTCGAACAAGCTGCCAGAAGCAGTAATAGAGGTGGGTATAGTTCTGTCTTTTAAAAAGCATTTAGACAGTTACATGGGGTAAGATGGGTATGGAGGGATATGGGCCAAATGCAGGTGATTGGGACTAATTTAGTGGTTAAAAAAAAGTTGGCATGGACAAGTTGGGCCGAAGAGCCTGTTTCCATGCTGTAAACCTCAATGACTCTATAACTATGATAATCGATGTACTTCTTTAACTGAGAAAGTGGTGAGACAGGAACAGTTTCTTCATTCACTTGTAAGATGTGGACAGACCTGGTATTGTCCACCCCATGGTTGCCCTTCGCTGGCAAGGACTAGCTGGTCAACAAGGGCCTTACGTTGTCCTGGGATAATCAAACAGATCTTAGCCAGTGACCACATACCATCACCCCCTCGGCTGATGAATCAGTACTCCTCCACATTCAACACTATTTGGAGGAAGCACTGAGGGTGGCGAGGGGCACAGAGTGTACTTTGGGTGAAGGACTTCCATGTCTATCACTGAGTGGCTTTGTAATACCACCAAGGTGGTCCAGTAGTTGGCACTGCTACTTCACCGTGCCAGGGACCTGGGTTCAATTCCGGCCTCAGGACACTGTCTGTGAGGAGTTTGCACATTCTCCCCATCTCTACGTGGGATTCTTTCGGTCACTGTAGTTTCCTGCCACACTCCAAAGGGGGCTAACCCTGATTCGATGGAGAGTGCAAGAGGGCATGCCAGGAGCAACACCAGGCATATCTAAAAATGAGATGTCAACCTGGTGAAGCTACCAAACAGGACTAGTTGCTTGCCAAACAGCAGAAGCAATAAGTGATAGACAGACAGTTGATCCCATAATCAACAGGTTAGGTTGACTGGCTGTGCTAAGTTGCCCCTAGTGTCAGGGGATTAGCAGGGTAAATATATGGGATTACAGGAAGAGAATCTGGGTGCGACATGATGGGCTGAATGGTCTCCTTCCAGCCTGTAGAGATTCTATGATTATCCCTCTGTTTCATAGAGTGAGCTGGATCCTGAAGGACATAGCTGTTGGACTGGAGCAGGTAGTGAGGGAACCAACAAGAGGAAGAAACATACTTAATCTTATCCTCACTCACCTGCCTGCCGCAGATGCATCTGTCCCTGAGCGTATTGGTAAGAGTGACCACCGCACAGTTCTCAATGTGTCCCGTCTTCACATTGAGGGTACCCTCTGTCATGCTGTGTGGCACTATCACCGTGCTAATAGACTTTGAACAGATCTAGCAAGTCAATACTGGGTATCCGTGAGGTGCTGTGGGCCATCAGCAGTAGTGGAATTGTACTCACCCACAATCTATAACCACATGGCCCGGCATATTTTCCCTCTCACCTTAAACTATGCACTTTGGTTTTAGTCTCCCCTACCTTTGGGAAATGATGTTGACTATCTAGCTGATCTGTGCCCTTCATTGTTTTATAGACCTCTATAAGATCACCCCTCAGCCTCCTACTCTCCCAGTCTATCCAGCCTCTTCTTGTAACTCAATTCATCTCGATTTCACCTTGCATTAAGTTGATCTTTCTCTAGCTATGACTGGAACATTGCATCCTGCACTCCCTCGTTTACTTTTCTATGAATGGTATGCTTTATCTGTGAAGGAAGCAATACTTTTCACTGTTAATACACGTGACAATAATAAATCATCAAATTAAATCAAATCAAACCATCAAATCCCTGTAGCATCCTAATAATTCTATGGGGATCAACCCTGGTTCAGTGGAGAATGCAGGAGAGCATGTCAGGAGCAACACCTAAAAATGAGCTGTCAACCTGGTGAAGCTACCAAACAGAACCACTTGCGTGTAAAAGCAATAAGTGATATGCAGAGCTAAGCCATCCTACGATCAACAGATCAAATCTAAGCTCTGCAGTCCTGCCACATCCAGTCGCGAATGGTGATGGACAATTAGACAGCTCGCTGGAGGAGAAGGTTCCACAAGTGGTGGGAATGCCCAGCACATCTGTGTAACAAAATGAGAAGGAGGCATTTGCAACAATCTTCAGCCAATGATCCATCTTGGTCTCTTCTAGAGCTCCCCAGATGCCAGTCTTCAGCCAATTTGATTCACTCCATGTGGTATCAACATTGGAGGCATTGGATAATGCAAAGGGCTTTATCAGGGCATGATCAAGACTTGATAACATTCTGACATTAGTACTGAAGACTGTGCTCCAGAACACACTAACCAAGCAGCGCCACTACAGTTACAACACTGGCATCTACCCGGCAATGTGGAAAATTATCCAGGTATGTCCTATCCACAAAAAGCAGCACAAATCCAACCCAGCCAGTTACTGCCCCATCAGCGACCCCTCGATCATCAGTAAAGTGATGGGAGGGATTATCAACAGCATTATCAGACAGCACTTACTCAGTGATAACCTGGTCAATGACGCTAAGTTTGGGTTCCACCAGGGTCACAAACATTCACTCCCTCCACCACCAACCCACAGTAGCAGCTGTGTATACCATCTACAAGATGCACTGCAGCAACTCACCAAGGTTTCTTAGACAGCACCTTCCAAACCCATCATCTAGAAGAACAAGAGCAGCAGATACCTGGGGACACCACTACTCCTCCAAATCACTGACCATCCTGACTTGGAAATACATCGCCGTCCCGTCACTGTTGCTGGGTCAAAACCTTGGAACCCTCTCCATAACAGCACTGTGGGTGTACCTAACTACACGAATATCAATGGTTAGGAAGGCAGCTGATCACCACCTTCTCCAGGGCAGTTAGTGGTGGGCAATAAATGCTGACCTAGCCAGAGACACCCGCACCCTGTAAAGAAATGAACATAGAACATAGAACAATACAGCACAAACAGGCCCTTTGGCCCACGAGTTGCGCCGATCACATCTATATCTACCAATCCACAGACCTATCTATAACCCCCTATCCCATTCATTTCCACATACTCATCCAGAAGTCTTTTAAAAGACCCCAGCGAGTTCGCCTCTACCACCTCCGACGGCAGCTGATTCCATTCACTCACCACCCTCTAAGTGAAAAACTTACCCCTAACATCCCCTCTGTATTTGCTTCCCTGCACCTTAAATCTGTGTCCTCTCGTAGTGACCATTTCAGCTCGGGAAAATAGTCTCTGAGAGTCCACCCTATCTATTCCTCTCAACATTTTATAAACCTCTATCAGGTCGCCTCTCAACCTACGTCTCTCCAGGGAGAAGAGTCCCAGCTCCCTCAACCTATCTTCATAAGGCCTGCCTCCCAATCCAGGCAGCAGCCTTGTAAATCTCCTCTGCACACTCTCAATAGCTTCTACATCCTACATTTAATTGCATTCTACATTTAATTGATAAGTATATGGAAGAGAAGGGAATGGTTTAGTTTGGAGGAGCATTGCTTTTTATTTTGGTCGGCACAACATCGAAGGCCGAAGGGCCTGTTCTGTGCTGTAATGTTCTATGTTCTATGTTCTATGTTCTATCCTTCCGATAGTGAGGCGGGCAGAAATGCGCACAATACTCCAAGTACTTTACAATACTCCAAATACTCCATGAACTTTAAAAAATTAACATAACCTGAGAAATTCAAGGAACGTCAATGTTGTGAAGCTAAACATTGCGAGGCACAGCACCAGGGACCCGGTTCGATTCCCAGCTTGGATCACTGTCAGTGTGGAGTTTTGCATGTCTGCATAGTGCGTAGGAAACAATACTTTTCACTGTATGTTGATACATGTGACAGTATTAAATCGAATCAGGCATTCTCCCTGTGTCTGGGTGGATTTCCTCTGGGTGCTCTGGTTTCCTCCCACATTCCAAAGATGTGAGGATTAGGTTGACCGCACGTGCTAAATTGCCCGTTAGTGTCACGGGGGATTAGCAGGGGGAATTTGTGGAGTGACAGGGCCAAGGTGGGATTGTGATGGGTGCAGACTCAATGGGCTGAATGGCTTCCTTCTGCACTGCAAGGATTCAATAACTAATAAACTAATCAAAGATAGAGTGGAAAAGCCCTTACTCTGAATGAATCATGTCCACTACTATTAAAATAAGTTAGGGAAGAGCATGGAGACATTATTCCCTGAATACGACAGATCATTAGAAATGAGATTGAGGACTGTCTGTCAGTGAATGTTATTGCTGTAATTAAACAGGGGATTGGAGCGGGGGGGGGGGGAGCAAGTGCGGGGAACATTAGACCAGTTAGCTGCACTACAGTGATAGAAAAAATATAATTCAATAGTTACTCAAAGATGTAATATAAACCAAAAATATAACATTGAGCAGACAGCACAGACTTCAATAAGGGAAGGTCGTGCTTGAATAACCTTTTCAGTTGTTTTGAGAAATAACAGAGAGTAGACAAGAGCAATTTAGTTGATTGGATTTTCAAATGGCCATCAGTGTGCTATACTGGAACCATGCCTGGGGTCAGAACTTATTGAGTGACAGAACGGAGAGCAAACTGACTACAAAACAGAGAACCAAGGACTGGGGGGGGTGGGTATGGCAGGGGGCAGTGACATCAGGGAGGCATGGTGGCACAGCGGTAAGCATTGCTGCCTCACAGCACCAGGATGTGGAGATGCCAGTGTCGGATTGGGGTGGACATAGTAAGAAGTCTCACACCACCAGGTTGAAGTCCAACAGGCTTTTTATTTTTGGAATCACAAACTTTTGGAGCACTGCTCCTTCATCAGCTGAGTCCTGATGAAGGAACCGTCAGTGTCTGCACATTCTCCCCGTGTCTGCGTGGGTTTCCTCTGCGTGGGTGCTCCAGCTTCCTCCTACAATCTGGAAGACGTTTTGGTTAGGTGCATTGGCCGTGCTGAATTCCCCCTCAGTGTATCCGAATCGATGCCAGAGTGTGGCATTTTCACGGTAACGTCATCACAGTGTTAATGTACTTAGACAATAATAAATAAACTAATTGCGTGTTTCAGCTCACGCTGCGCATTCATTTCGCTTACAATTCTGCCGCACTTCATGCTTCACATCTTGCTCAAGAGGTCACGTTGGAATATTGACAAGTTGCCTTTATTGAGCTGTTTTCTGGTACACCCTCATAATATTTAGATAATCTACAACTTTATCGCTAAGCAAGGAAATTCTCAGTAATTATCTTAGCCGTATGCATCCTGCAGAATGGAGAAGACAAGGTGACAAATACATTTGGCCTGTTTTTGAAAATGCTTACTTTAATGACACCTCAAGCAGCTCCTTAGAATTAACAGTGATAAATGACTATCAATGGACTGAATGCAGATTAGTGAGGACAGCAGAGAAATGGCTCGGTTAGTCCAGATAAAGCAATTAGAGAAAAGCGAATTACTTCGCATCAAACCATTGTGGTGAGGCAAAAGGGGGAGTGTGGATTCCAAATGCCATCAGAATGTACAACAATCGAGAGGAAGAAACGTGCTTTGGAAGACTATGACCGAGTGTCATTGCCACTAGATCACTGTCCCAGAAACGCAGCTAATGTTCTGGGAACCTGAGTTCGAATCCTGCCACGGCAGATGGTGGAAATTGAATTCAATAAAAATTCTGGAATTAAGAATCTACTGATGACCATGAAGCCATTTTCGATTGTCAGAAAAACCCATCTGGTTCACTAACGTCTCTCTAGGGAAAGAAATCTGCTGTCCTTACCCAGTCTGGCCTACATGTGACTTCAGAGCCACAGCAATGTGGTTCAATGTTATCTGCCCCCTGAATTGGCATGGTGACACAGTGGTTAGCACTGCTGCCTCACAACTCCAGGGACCTGGGTTCAATTCCTATCTCATAGAACATAGAACAAAGAACATTACAGCGCAGAACAGGCCCTTTGGCCTTCGATGTTGCGCTGACCAATTAAGAAAAAGCAATGACCCTCTAACCTAAACCATTCCCTTTTCATCCATAAAATTATCTACTAACCTCTTAAACGCCACCAAACTTGGCGCATCTACAACTGCAGTAGGCAGGGCATTCCATACCCTTACCACTCTCTGGGTAAAGAACCTACCTCTGATATCCATCCTATAAATACCACCCCTTAATTTAAAGCTATGTCCCCTCGTGCTAGCTTTCTCCATCCTAGGAAAAAGGCTATCACTGTCCACCCTATCTAAACCTCTAATCATCTTATATGTTTCAATAAGTCTCCTCTTAGCCGCCTTCTTTCTAACGAAAACAACCTCAAATCCCTCAGCCTCTCTTCATAAGACCTGCCCTCCATACCAGGCAACATCCTGGTAAACCTCCTCTGTACCCTCTCCAATGCCTCCACATCTTTCTTATAATGTGGGGACCAGAACTGCACACAATACTCCAAGTGCGGCCGCACTAGAGTTTTGTACAGTTGCAACATGACGTTGCGGCTCCGAAATTCAATCCCCCTACCAATAAAAGCTAAGACTCCGTATGCCTTCTTAACAACCTTATCGACTTGATTGCCTACTTTCAGGGATCTATGCACATATACACCAAGATTCCTCTGTTCATCAATACTATTAAGAGTCCTACCATTAGCCCTATACTCTACACATTTGTTATTCCTGCCAAAGTGAATTACCTCGCACTTTTCCGCATTAAACTCCATTTGCCACCTCTCGGCCCAGCTCTGCAACTTGTCCAAGTCTCTCTGCAAATTATAATACCCCTCTTCACTATCTACCACTCCTCCGACTTTGGTGTCATCCGCAAATTTACTAATCCATCCTTCAATACCCTCATCCAGATCATTTATAAAAATTACAAACAGCAGTGGCCCCAAAACAGATCGTTGAGGTACACCACTTGTAACCGAACTCCATGATGAATAATTTCCATCAACCACCACCCTCTGTCTTCTATCAGTTAGCCAATTCCTAATCCAATTAGCTAAATCACCCTCAATCCCATCCATCTGCATTTTCTGCAAAAGTCTTCCATGGGGCACCTTAACAAACGCCTTACTAAAGTCCATATATACCACATCAACTGCCTTACCCCCATCCACCTCTTTGGTCACTTTTTCAAAAAACTCAATGAGGTTAGTAAGGCACGACCTACCCTTCACAAAACCATGCTGACTATCCCCAATCAATTCGTTACTCTCTAATAACTATAAATCCTATTCCTCGGGTCTCTGTCTATGTGGAGTTTGCAATTCTCCCCATGTCTGCATGGATTTTCTCCAGGAACTCTGCTTTTCTCCGACACTCCAAAGATGTGCAGGTTAGATTGATTGATCATGCTAAATTAACCAAAACAAAAGGGAAATTAGCAGGATAAATCTGGGGGGTTTATGGAATGGGTCCTGGGTGGCAACTTGGGTCGGTGCAGACTCGATGGACAGAATGGTCTCCTTCTGCACTGTAACATTTCTATAAAGCCACTCCAGGCAACCAAAGGTGGGCAATAAATGCTGGGTCAACCCATGTCCCATCAAAGAATAATAAAAAAACGCAGCTTCTGAAGAACTCAGGATGTCCGAATGCACTTTATAGTTAGTGGAGTATTTTCAAATCTTAGTCACCGCTGCAAAGTATGGAAGTGCTATACGCAACTTGCAATTTGCAAAGCAAGTCCCACAAACAACTTTGAATGCTGGTTAAGGGATAAATATTAGCCAGGAAGTTAGGACACTCTTCTTCAAAGGAGTGTTGTGTGGTCTTTTACATTCACTCAACATGCAGATGGTTTAACATCTCATCCAAAAGATGGAACCTCTGACAATGCGGCACTCCCTCAGCCCTGCAGTGGCAGGGAACTCATGGGGGTGTGCCCACAAAACACAGTAACAATCTTTTGCCAGACGCTAGGAGGAGGTGGAAAGATCTGGGTAGGAACCAAAGATATCCTGTTTGAAGTAGATAAAGGTTACGATTCAAGTCAGCAAAATTTCAGGAATTTAGCACTAACAAAAATAAACTTTACTGTACTGGGCTGCACGGTGACACAATGGTTCACACTGCTGCCTATCAGCGCCAGGGACCTGGGTTCAATTTCGGCCTTCTGTGCAGAGTTTTCACATTCTCCCCATGTCTGCATGGGTTTCCTCCCACACTCCAAAGATGTGCGAGTTATGTTGATTGGCCATGCTAAATTGATCTAGTGTCAGGGCGATTAGTAGGGTAAATATGTAGGGTTTCAGGAATAAAGCCTGGATGGGATTGTGGCTAGTGCAGACTCGATGGGCCAAATTACCTCCTCCTGCTCTGTAGGGATTCTATGATTCTATGATACAAGTTCAGACAGATAAAACAATTTATACTAGGTATCCCACACTCTAACATTCAGGGTAAATATGAGGTACAGATAAATTAATGGACAATATATTGTCAAACACACCGCACTACAGAGCAAATGACAGGTGAAACCAAGATAGAGTCCATGGATTTATCAAGAATCAACACAGATGTCAGTAAACACCAACTCAAAAACAATCTCAGTGAAACTTTGTCTCCTGAGGGATTCCCACCATTACTGTCAAAGACGTCTTCTCAGAATTTTCTCCAAATTTTGCTCCCATTCAGATAGATTTAACAATGTCCACCTCAGGGTTTACTGTCACCATCAGAGATTCCTTTTTTCCTGGATTCATGAGAGCATTCAAACACTAGCTTGCTAGCACTCTCTAAGATCTATAGCTGTGCAAAGTAGAACACTACAGCTCCAAAAGGGTATCTTTGACATACAGTGTGGAGTAAGTAAAAGAGTACCTTTGACCTATGGTAGAGAGTAAGTCTGCTAACTGCAACTCTTAGCTCCTTTCTATTAACTTACTAAATAATTCCTATTTCTTTCCCGTGTCAGTGATACTTCTGACCTCCAAACTAACCTGGTGACCTATCAAAACACTTCCAGAGGATCCCATCCTTGTTACAAGACAGAGGCCAATGCAACAAGGATGGGAACATCCTGTATGCTAACTGTTACAATTTAGGGTGACAAAAATCAATAATTTCATCTTACAACAATGAACAAACTAATAATGAAAGTGATTTTCACTTTCATCGCTGAGGTGATGAACTGGCAAATCAGATCATAAATCCCAGACAGTTTATTTTACCATCAGACCATAAGATATAGAAGCAGAATTAGGCCATTCGGCCCACTATCTCTGCTCTTTCATTCAATCATGTCTGATTAGTTTCTCAACCCCATTCTCACATCTTTTCCCTGTAACCTTTGACACCCTTACCAATCAAGAACCTATCTATCTCTGTCTTAAATACTCTCAATGACTTGGATTCCACAACCTACTGTGACAATGAGTTCCACAGATTCACCCACCCTCTGGGTGAAGAAATCCCTCTTCATCTTAGTTCTAAAGATTGTGCCTCAGATTCTAGTCTCTGCTGCTAATTGAAGTATCTTCTAGAGTCATAGAGGTTTACAGCATGAAAACAGGCCCTTCGGCCTAACTTGTCCATGCCACCAGTTTTAACTCTAAGCTAGTCCCAATTGCCCGGATTTGGCCAATATCCTTCTATACCTATCTTACCCAGGCTTCTCCACATTCACTCCATCCAGGTCTTTTCAGTATTCTGTAGTTCCAATTAAATCTTCCCTTCATCCTTCTAAACTCCCTCGAGTACAGACCCAGAGTCCTCTAACACTTCTCATACACCAAGCCTTCATTTCCGGGATCATTCTTGTGAGCCTCCTCTGGACACTTTCCAAGACCAGCACATCCTTCCTTAAATACAGAGCCCAAACCTGACCAGAATCTTATACAGTCTCAGCAGCACTTCTCTGCTTTTCTATTCATGGCCTCTCAACATGAATGATAACATTGAATTTGCCTTCCTAATGACTAATTCAAACTACAAGTTAACCTTCAGAGAATCTTGAAACAGAAGTCCCAATTTCCTTTGTGCTTCAGATTGCCAAAGTCTTTCTCCATTTAGAAAATAGTCTACATATCTATTCTTCTGACCAAAGTGCATAATTTCACACTTTCCCACATTGTATTCCGCCTGTTACTTCTTTGCCCACTCTCCCAACCTGTCCCAAGTCCTTCTGTAATCTCCCTCTTTCCTCAATACTACCTGTCCCTCCACATATCGATCAGCTCCCCTCTGACCCATTGATTAAAGGAGAAATATTGGTTGTCATAATGGGAGGCACTGCCCCAGCATTGGCTCAAATGATACCATGGAAACTTTTATATTCACTGGGACCACTGCGAATATAAAAACCCCTGCAGCAGGTTGGCAAGATCAACTGAAACAGATTGGCAGTATCACGAGCAGAATGGTCAACAATTGGAGGTACATTGCTGATGGAATGCAGTGCTGAAGGAGTGCTGCATTGCCAGAGGTAGGGAGATTTTACTTAATGAGTGTTTCAGATCTGGAACACAGTGCCTGAATGTGGGGAGGGGCAAGTTCAATTCTGGCGTTTGAAAGGTAATTGAGCCTTAATCTGAGAAGAATCAAACTGCAGAGCTATGTTGAAAAGATAGGGAGTGAGTGAAGGTGAGTAGCTTTTACAGCGAGCCAGCTCAGGTATGACTGGCCGAATGTCATAGAAACTAGAAACAGAAGGAGGCCATTTGGCCCTTCGAGCCTGTTCTACCATTCATTTTGATCATGGCTGATCATTGAATTCAATATCCTGATCCCTCTTTCCTCCCCATATCCCTTGATCCCTTTAGACCCAAGAGCTATATCTAATTTCTTCTTGAAATCAGACAATATTTTGGCCTTAGTTACATTCTGTGATAGGGAATTCTACACATTCACCACCCTCTGGATGAAGAAATTTCCCCTCACCTCAGTCCTAAAAGGTTTACCCCTTATCCTCAAACTATGACTCCTAGTTCTGGACTCCCCCATCATTGGGAACATTCTTTCTGAATTTACCCTGTCTAACCCTGTTAGAACTTTATAAGTTTCTACAAGATCTCCTCTCACTCACCTAAACTCCAGTGAACATAATCCTAACCAACTTAATCTCTCCTCATATGACAGACCTGCCATCCCAGGAATCAGCCTGGTAAACCTTCCCTAAAGCAAGGACATCCTTTCTCAGATATGGACATCAAAACTGCACGCATTACTCCAAGTATGGCCTCACCAATGCCCTGTACAATTGCAGCAAAACATTTCTATTCCTGTACTCCTTCTACGATTGATGGAATGTCTCTCTGATCTCTGATAAACAGTGTTCTGTTTCTGGTTTAGTGAGGGAGAGATTGGTGTCAGGAACTTGTACTTCCTGAGCGAAGCATCCACATGGACAATGGAGAAATATTGAAGATAAAAAAAACCCTAGAGTTGGGAATGAGGGATGAAGATGTTTAGAAGTGTTTAGTTGGGATGGTCTATTCATCTCGGACCAGGGCAGGCTATTTACCGTCTGTCAATATTGATTTTGATTTGATTTATTATTGTCACATGTGTTAACATACAGTGAAAAGTATTGTTTCTTGTGCGCTATGCAGACAAAGCATACCGTTCATAGAGAAGGAAAGGAGAGAGTGCAGAATGTAGTGTTACGGTTATAGCTAGAGTGTAGAGAAAGTTTAACTTAATACAAGGTGGGTCCATTCAAAAGTCTGACGGCAGCAAGGAAGAAATTGTTCTTGAGTCGGCCGATACGTGACATTCTCATGTTTGAGAGTGAAACGAGATCGATAAGTGAGAATGGGTCAAAGGGTTCACCTCACGGCAATTTAATTGAAAAAATCTTCAGGGGAATATCGAGTTGACATCTTTAATCTTCAATTAATGCTATTAGATGCAGTTATCAAACTTTGTGTTATTTTTCTGCTTTGATATGTCTTCAGTATGATTTTCTTTATTCTTTCAGGGAATGTGGGCACCATTGATAAGGCCAAGATGGTTGTCCATAATATTGGGCAGGAGTTCCCAAACTGGAATCCACGAATCCCAGGGTGTCCATAAATCTGACAGCCTCCTCGTGACCATTAAATGCTAGCTCCAATGTGTAAAATCTAAAAGAACTTAGACAAAACAAATGGGCCAGTCACAGCAAGACCTCTTGGAGCATGGGTGTGGGAGGTGGATGTGATGCCAATCAAGAGGGGCTGCTGTTTCCTAGGATGATATAAGCTTCTTAATGTTGTTGGAGCCACACTCACCCCCAGACATGTGGAGAATATTCCATCACATCTGGAATCACTGCAGCCCATTTGATGCAAATCTAAATGAGTAAATTGTTGATTCATTTCAGAGGGGCAATTGAGAGTCAACCACATTGCTGTGGCTCTGGAATTGGCACGGTGGGACAGCACGGTGGTTAGCATTGCAGCCTCATAACTCCCAAGCTCAATTCCAGTCTTGGGTCACTGCCTGTGTGAAGTCTGCACACTCTCCCCGTGTCTGCAAGGGTTTCCTCCAAATGCTCCTCTTTTCTCCCACAGTCCAAAGACGTGCGGGTTAGGCTGATTGGCTAAATTGATCATTAGTGTCAGAGAGACTGGCAGAACAATTACATGGGCTTTCGGGAATAGTGCCTGGGTGAGATTGTGGTCAGTGCAGACTCGATGGGTCGAATGGTCTGCTTCTGCACTGTAGGAATACTATGTAGGCCAGGTCAGGTAAGGACAGCAGATTTCCTTTCCTGAAGCAGTCAATAAGATGATTTGTTACAATATTTGATAATAATTGCACAATAACTTTGATCAGCTTTCAACTCCAGGTTTTTATTAAGGTAAAAAATTGTTTAATTAATTGAATTTAGTCCTCATAATATGCTAGTTAGATCTAAATAGTTAAGATCTATTTGGTTGTACCTATGCTGTAAATTGCAGAGTATAAAAGTGCAATTATGCAATTACATTAACTGAACAAACAGAACGTACATCTCATTTTATTCAAGTCACATTTGCAAAAGCAAATGCATTTCAGCCAAAGAATATTTCCCACTGACTAAATTATCGAAGAACAGCAATCAAAAGGGGACATCCGTAAATCTATAAATCTTTGGAAAATGTGCCCTTCATGGGACATAATATCAGCCTGAGACAAGTGAGGTTTAAATAGTGTGTACTGAATCAATCTAATTTTTCTGTTTTTTTTATTCCAACCTATCACTTATGTTTGACACACTGAAATTGACATGACATTGAGGAAAGTGGTTTAGGTAGACTTCACGTTTCAAGCTTTTGAATTAAAAGGGAAATAGTTAAATAAAACCTTGGTCAGACTACCTTTGGAGTATGGCTTGCTGTTCTGGTCACTACACTACCAGAAGGACATAGAAACTTTGGAGAGATTGCAAAGAAGGTTCACCAGGATGTTACCTGGTCTCGAGGGTGTTGGCTATGAGGAGAGGTTGAATAAACTAAGATTGTTTTCACTGAAAGACAGAGGCTGAGGGGAGACCTGATAGAAATCTACAAATTTATGAGAGGCATAGACAGAGTGGATAGTCAGAGGCTTTTCCCCTAGGGTGGAAGTGTCAGTCACAAGGGGGCACAAAGTTCAAGATGAGAGGGGGAAAGTTTAAGGGAGATATACAGGGGAAATTTTCACACAGAGAATGGTGGGTACCTGGAATGCCAGAGGAGATGATGGAAGCAGGCACATTAGCAACATTTAAGAGGCATCTGGATGGGTATCTGGATGGAGGGATACTGACTGGGTAAAGGCAGAAGATTTTTGATTTGATTTGATTTGACGTATTATTGTCACATGTATTAACATACAATGAAAAATATTGTTTCTTGAGCAGTATACAGACAAAATGTACCTTTTGTTTAGTTTAGCTAAGGGAATCATGGTTGGTGCAACTTGAAGGGCTGAAGAACCTGTTCCTGTGCTGTACTAATATTTGATCTTTGTTAGAAGTTTTGCTGAGCCTTTATTCTTGAGGTTTGAAGTAGACATCCTAAACCCAAACCCCGAATGTGGCGACTAGGGGATTTTCACAGTAACTTCATCACAGTTTTAATGTAAGCCTTACTTGTGACACTAATAAATGAACTTAAACTGAGATAGTGCTTTCCCTGAATAAAAATGTATTTTCTCATAGGCAGCAGAGCCGTAGTATTGTTGCTGGATTAGTAATCCAACCACAATCCCACCCAGACCCTATTCCCATAACCCCACATATTTACCCTACTAATCCCTTGACACTCGGGTCAATTTAGCATGACCCAATCCACGTAACCTGCACATCTTTGGACTGTGGGGGGAAACTGCAGCACCCATAGGAAACCCATGCAGACATGGGGAGAACATGCATACTCCACACAAACAGTGACCTGAGACGGAAATCGAACCTGGGTCCCTGGTGCTGTGAGACAGCAGTGCTAACTACTGTGCCACTGTGCTGCCCTAAGTCTCTCTGTTTTTCAAACTGTGTCCTTCATTTTGTATCGCCTTTCCTCGTTCTTCCCCCCAAAATGCATACATGTTAGCATGACATGTCACTTGCCATGTGTCCACCAATCGCCTCAATGTGCCCATGCTCTCCTGAAATCTAATAAAGTGTTATAATATTTATTAGCCACTAGTAAGGCTTACATTAACACTGCAATGAAGTTACTGTGAAATTCCGCTAGTCGCCATATTCTGGCGCCTGGTTGGGTCAATGCACCTAACCAGCTTGTCTTTCATACTGTGGGAGGAAACCGGAGCATCCGGAGAAAACCCATGCAGACACGGGGAGAATGTGCAAACTCAGCACAGACAGTGACCCAAGCTGGGATTGAAGCCGGGTCCTTTGTGCTATGAGGCAGCAGTGCTAACCACTGTGCTACTATTCCTCCCTTATCACGATTCTCCCCGCATTCCCTGTACTTTCAAGTCTTTTGGCATACGCGTACGTTCAAATTGTGTCTGGTGTACCCAAATCCAGCTCAGTAATATTTTGAGAAAAACAGGGATCCTAACAGCAGCACGGTAGCACAGTGGTTAGCACTGCTGCCTCACAGTATCACGGACCAGGGTTCAATTCCCCAGCTTGGGTCACTGTCTGTGTGGAATTTACATGTTCTTCCCACGTCTGCGCTGGTTTCCTCTGGGTGCTCCGGCTTCCTCCCACAGTACAAAGATGTGCAGGTTAGATGGATTGGCCATGAGAAATGTGTGGGGTCAATGGGGGTAGGGTGGAGAAATGAGGTAATGTGAGGTAATGCACTTTGGCAGGAACAATAAATGTGTAGAGTATAGGGCTAATGGTAGGGTTCTTAATAGTGTTGAGGAACAGAAGGATCTTGGTGTATGTGTCAATAGATCCCTGAAAGTAGGCAGTCAAGTGGATAAAGTTGTTAAGAAGGCATATGGAGTCTTAGCTTTTATTGGTAGGGGGATTGAATTTAGGAGCCGCAGCATCATGTTGCAACTGTACAAAACTCTAGTGCGGCCGCACTTGGAGTATTGTGTGCAGTTCTGGTCCCCACATTATAAGAAAGATGTGGAGGCATTGGAGAGGGTACAGAGGAGGTTTACCAGGATGTTGCCTGGTATGGAGGGCAGGTCTTATGAAGAGAGGCTGAGGGATTTGAGGTTGTTTTCGTTAGAAAGGAGGCGGCTAAGAGGGGACCTTATCGAAACATATAAGATGATTAGAGGTTTAGATAGGGTGGACAGTGATAGCCTTTTTCCTAGGATGGAGAAAGCTAGCACGAGGGGACACAGCTTTAAATTAAGGGGTATGAGTTATAGGACGGATATCAGAGGTAGGTTCTTTACTCAAAGAGTGATAGGGAGTGGAATGCCCTGCCTGCAGCTGTTGTAGATGCGCCAAGTTTGGTGGCGTTTAAGAGGTTAATTGATAAGTATATGGAAGAGAAGGGAATGGTTTAGTTTGGAAGGGCATTGCTTTTTATTTTGGTCGGCACAACATCGAAGGCCGAAGGGCCTGTTCTGTGCTGTAATGTTCTATGTTCTATGTTCTATGAAAGAGGGCTTGGGTAAGATGCTCTATCAGAGAGTTGGTACAGACTTTATGGGCTGAATCACCTCATTCTGTACTGAAAAGATTCATTGATTCTAAGGATGGGGCAACGTCCCTATTAGCACAGTGGCACAGTGGCACTGCACCAGGGACCTAGGTTCGATCCCCAGCTTGGATCACGGAGTCTGCATGTTCTCCTCATGTCTGCGTGGGTTTCCTCTGGATGCTCCAGATATGCATGTGAAAGACGTGCTGGTTGGGTGCATTGGTCATACCAGGTTTTCTCTCTGTATACCCGAACAGGCGCCGGAGCGTGGGCGACTAGGGGGTTTTCACAGTAACTTCATTGCAGGGTTAACGTAAGCCTAATTGCGATAATAATAAATAAACTTTAAAAAAACTTTAAACCATAAATCAGAGAAAAAAAGACCATCCACCCTTCCTTTCAGTTTCCAGTAATTAAGTTAACTTCAAATCCAGGCTGCGAGAGTCCCTTTGATTCAACGGGTTCAGAATTGCTGGCAAGCTTGTGATGTGTCACTTCTTGCTTGGATGAATTCTTAATGTATTCTGGCACAGTGTGGTCTGTTCAGCTTGTTATCTCACATCTTAGTGTTCCTTTGTAGTTAAGAGTGAAGGTTAAAGGTTCTAATGAGATTTATGGATACAGGAAGAGAGAGAAAGGAATAAATGAGTAAGGTGAGAGGAAAGGTTTGTACATACAAGGGGAGTGCTTGTAATGAAAAATCTTTCTTTTCTTTCAGGGACATTCTCAGTGAGTCTCTACGCTGTTTGCCTCATTTAAGATTATAAGGGCTCAATTTAATTTTGCCTTTGTTGTTTTTTCTTGTTTGTGCATCTTACTCTCTGAGATATGGTAGACAGCTACAGTGCCTTAAAGCAGATTGTATCAGCAAGTTTCAAAAGGGGGAATTGGATATATACACTGGAAGATGAAACAAAGGGAAAGGCATTGGGGCATGGGATTAATTGGATAGCCCCTTAAAGGAGCTAACACAACTAAATTGGGTCAAATGGCCTCTTTCTGTGCTATAACCATGGCACAGCGCTTAGCCCTGCTGCCTCACAGTGCCAGGGACCTGGGTTCAATTCCTGGTTCGGGTCACTGTCTGCGCGGAGTTCCCACCACGGACATGGAACTTCCTTCCCTCCTACCTGCCCCAGCAGGGAACTCCCCGCCCCTCCCGCTCCCTCATCGCTCCCTCATCGCCCCCAGGGAAGCTCCTCACTGCAAACCTCCCCAGTGGAAACCCCTCTGGCAGTGCCCAGGTGCTAACAATGACACCGGGCTCCTGGCACTGCCCCTGGCACTGCTGGAATATGAACAAAGTCAGCCTGAAGGTACTGCCCAGGTATGACTCTCTCCCCCACTAGTAGAGCACTTACCTATGCGCCCATGGGATGTGGTGGTGGAGGGGGGGGTGGGGGGGGTGGTGGTCATTCACAATTTGTCCTGACCTAGTCAGGTAGGTGGGTGGGGGGTGTACATTGCTCATGGCGTTCTGGATCTTTATTGGCAGGATCCCCATTATATTACTGATGGAGGTGGAGACAATGTCAAAGGGAAATCCTCCCTCCAGCAGAAAAACCATCTGGGAAGCTGCATCGGATTATCCAATGTGACTGAAAATGGGGGCAGGAAATTCCCCCTCAGCCTCCACCCATAGCTTTTAAGAGGAGTATATTTTTTAAATGTATCCATGGATTGTAGGCATCACTGGCTGGGCGAGCATCTGTTGTCCAACTCCGATTGCAGTTGAAGAATTGGCAATGAGTCATTATTTTGAATTAAAAGAAGTGGATCGGTTCCTTGTTTACGAAAGGCAGCCTCTGTAATGTACTTGCTTCTGTTGGTGTCGCAGAGTTTCTTATACAATAGGCCAAGGACATTCCAACAAATTGTTAAAGGTTTGAAGTAGCTGAGGTGAATACAGAAACGTGGACATATTGTGCCTTTGACAAGCTTATCACTTGTAATTTCAATGGAGAATTCAGGGAGAAGCCTCTCCATCCAAGCACTATGGAACTCACCAACATGAAGAAGCAATTTGCACAGATGCCATTGAGTCCAATTTAGGGCAGGCAATGGCCTACTGGTATTATTGTTAGACTATTAATCAAGAATCTCAGCTAATGTTCAGGGGACCTGAGTTCGAATGTCACCATAGCAGATGGTGGAGTTTGATTCCAATAAAAAATATCTGGAATTAAGAATCTACTGATGACCATAAAACATTGTCGATTGTTGCAAAAATCCATCTTGTTCACTGATGTCCTTCAGGGAAGGAAATCTCCATCCTTACCCGATCTGGCCAATGTGTGAATCCAGAGCCAAAGAAATGTGGTTCCTGTTCTTGGGCAATTAGGGAGGGGCAATGAATGGTGGCCAGCCAGTGAAATTGCTGATCTTAGAACATAGAACATAGAACATTACAGCGCAGAACAGGCCCTTCGGCCCTCGATGTTGCACCGACCAATTAAGAAAAAGCAATGACCCTCTAACTTAAACCATTCCCTTTTCATCCATAAACCTATCCACAGACCTCTTAAATGCCCCCAAACTTGGCGCATCTTATCCTGGTCTCAACTCCACTTTCCATCCTGCTCCCCGTAGCCCTTTATCCCGCTTACAGTTAGAAACATATCTATCTCTTTTTTTGAATCTGTTGATTAATTCTGTCTCCACCGCACTCTGGGGCGATGAATTCCACAGACTCTCTGAGAGAAGCAGTTTCTCTTCAGCTTAGCTTTAAACCTACCTCCTCTCACCCTATATCTACGACCTCAGAGAATACTGCAGAGAATCTTACGCGCAGATATTATGCTGTCGCTTGCTTTGTGTGATCACCAATTCCCAAGCTCAAACTGCCAGACTGAATGTGAAATGGGCTTTCCAAAAGAGTGAACCACTTACACAGAATAAATTTCTCCATCTTCGCTTCTGACCCTTCCGGAATGCTCAGCTAGACTCTGAATGAGAATATTGCATCTCCTTCACACTGCTGAAGGAAAGCAGTCATCAAGCAGAAACTAAGGAAGTAAATACATTGCAGGAATGTTGTAGAACAATAAATTTATTTGCTGTGCTCCCAGACTCTCTCACACCATGTACAGCAGTGTATTTAAAAACCATTTTATTCAGTTTATTTATTAGCTGCCAGTAGGTTTACATTAACACTGCTTATGCTAATTATTGAAATGCATGGAGTTTGCACATTCTCCCCGTGTCCGCGTGGGTTTTCTCCAGTGCTCTGGTTTCCTTCCACAGTCCGAAAGGCATGCTAATTTGGTATTTGGCTACGCTAAATTATGCCTTCGTGTCCTGGATATGTAAATTGTAGATATATGCAGGGTAAATGTATAGGGTAATGTAGATTGGGTCTTGGGTAGGATTGTTGTCAGTGCAGACTTGATGGGCCAAATGGCCTCCTTCTGCACTGTGGGTTTCTATAATTCTATGCACGAAGCTACTAAGAGATACCCCCAGTCACCACACTCCAGAACTTGTTTAGATACACTGAGGGAGAATTTAGCATGGTCAATGTACCTAACTAGTACGTCTTTCCGGCTGTGGGAGGAAACTGGAACACCTGGAGGAAACCCATGCAGGCATGGGGAGAACATGCAGACGGCAATGGTGGCACTGCTGCCTCACAGCGCCAGGGACCCTGATCCACTTCCTGGCTTGGATTGCTGTCTGTGGAGAGTTTGCATTTTCTCCCCGTGTTTGCGTGGGTTTCCTCCGGCTGCTCCGGTTTTCTCCCACATTCTGAAAGATGTGCTGGTTAGGTGCATTGGCCGTGCTAAAGTCTCTCTCAGTGCTACCCGGACAGGTGCCAGAGTGTGGGGACTGGGAGATTTACACAGTAAATTCATTGCAATGTTAATGTAAGCTCACTTGTTACACGCATAAATAAATTTAAAACAAACTCCACACAGACAGTGACCCAAGTCAGGATTTGAACCCGGGTCTCTAGCGCTGTGAGGCAGCAGTGCTACCCCATGGATATTTTGCCCCAAACCAAAAGATGCATGTAGAAAGATTCTGGTCCCCTAATTTGGAAGACATGCTTTGACAATTTAAAATATTTTATTCACAACTGCACTTTATCATTAAGGATTGCTGGTCTAATTTTAGCCAATGCATCTGACCCAAAAACCACCACAACAATCTCTTTGCAGGGATAAAATGCAATTCAAAACCTCAGCACTTATTTCTGCTTAATATTTTCAAATGGATTAATCAGTAAAAGCCAAGAAATCTCTTGCAAGAAATCAAGAATCCCAGAATCCCGATTGTGAAGAAGAGACCATTTGGCCCATTGGGTCTACACCAAATTTCTAACAGAGCAGAGTTGTAGGTAAAAAGACACCTCTGACATTGTTAGTGAGTCAAAGTACAGTAGTTTTATTACAAAAGCTTTTGGGAGAGACCTGGCACTTAAAAGTGGTTTACCAGGCTTTTTACTGAACACAAGTAAGTTGTGGGTATTTATACATCATGATTCCCAGCACCAGTCACCACATAAACTCTGGTATCAGACAGGACCCGTATCACTTCCAATTCCAGTCACGATGCAGCTCTTGGCTTCAGCCAGGACCTGCAGGTCATCTGACAGCTTCAGTCACATGCAGACATCGGTACAGTCATGATCCACAACTTTTCCAGCAGCTTTAGCAGCTTCTTCATGGAAGTGACTTGTGGGGCCGCAGCTTCCCACCAGGATTCCTACTATCAAATAGCCGTTATCACACTCTAACATCTGCAGCTGTTTAACTGTGTTTAGTTAGTATAAGCAGGTAAGGTCTGCAAAAGAGCATTCACAGTTAACTATCTGTCTGTGGAAATGAAAGTTAAAGAATGAAAGACGTGACCAAGTAAGGAAAACATCAATAAACAATTTATATTGATGCCTGGAGCAGTATAAGCTTGAGGAGATCAGCCATGAAGAAGGGTTATGTTTGTGTTATATGCTAGGTACAAAATGCATTAAATTCATTAACCCTTTCCCTTCTTCACCCAGGTCCTCCCCCTGCCCTATCCCCGTAACCCCACACATTTAGCATGGCTAATCCCCCCAACTTGTACATTTTGGGACACCAAGGGGCAATTTAGCTTGGCCAATCTATCTAACCTATTCATCTTTCGGACTGTGGGAGGAAACCGGAGCACCTGGAGAAAGCCCACGCTGACACGGGGAGAATGTGCAAACTCTGCACAGACAATGACCCAAGGCTGGAATAGTGCTGTGAGGCAGCAGTGCTAACCACTGTGCCATTTTGCCACCCTTAAATTATACCTGTTATTACCTTTTTACTGTTTATTGATTATTTTACCAGTTGATGTGGCTAAGGAGGATGGTTCCCGTATTTGAATCAGAGCATCATGGGTTCAAGTCCACCTCCTGAGATCTAAACACCAAATCTGTAACTTGGTGACACAGAATTTGTATATTGTTAAAAAAGATACATACTGCCGAAGCTGTTTGCCTTACACTCATCAGGCCAAATGCAAGATTGTCAAATTTTAAAATGCCTTTGAAATTTGGCATTCATTGGGTGCTTCTTCGCCCAGAGGGTGGTGAATGTGTGGAATTCACTGCCACAGAAGGTAGCTGAGGCCAAAACATTGCGACTTCAAGAAAAAATTTGACATAGCTCTTGGGACAAAAGGGATATGGGGAAGAAGGCAAGATCACGACATTGAATTTGATGACCAACCATAGTCATAATAAATGGTGGAGCAGGTTGCAAGGATCGAATGGCCTACTCCATTCTAGTTTCTATGTATGTTTCTGTGTCTATCACTGGAATTCTATGCCCTGCCTGTCACGGAATCGAAGTGAGTAGGGGGCAGACAGTAGAAATATCTATTGACTTTGGGCGGGAATTTCCAATCTCGCTCAAGCAAGGCTATAAAATTCCACCCAACGTCTCTAATAAATTCAGCAATTGTGAAACTCTGAGAATAAAATAATGATAGGGCGGCACAGTGACACAGTAGTTAGCACTGCTGCCTCACATCGCCAGGGACCTGGGTTCAATTCCTGGCTTGGGTCACTGTCAATGCGGAGTCCACATGTTCTCCCAGTGTCAGTGTGGGTTTCCTCCGGGTGCTCCAGTTTTCTCCACAGTCGAAAAACTGGGTTGATTGTCCATGGTAAATTGCCCTTAGTGTCAGGGGTACTAGCTAAGGTAAATACATGGGTGATGGGCATAGGGCCTGGATGGGATTGTGGTCAGTGCAGATTCAATGGACTTCTTTTGCACTGTAGGGATTCTATGATTCAATCTTCAAAGTGACCTCCAGAGGCTTTAAGAGCTTCTGCAAAACGCCTGATTGACAACTCACTAACAAATCCTAGTCGTTTAACAGTCCGTGCAGTTGTTTAAGTTGTTGAATAAAATAATACAAATAACAGTTGTACAAATAATAATTAAATTGTGACAATTGAGCTCACTTCAACTCAAGCACTTGGTTTGCATTGTAATGATCATTCATTCACAAGCGAAGGTCTCCTCATCATGTATTATTAAAAGAGGGAAAATGCTGGAAATACTCAGGAGGTATCATTATCACTCAGTATTTTTGCAATTGAACCCGACCTGGAGTGCCTTTCTGTGCCACAATCCACAAAGGGGCTTTTTTTCATGATTGTTTGGAAGGATTTGCTCCGACCTTTGAATTGATTTGATTTATTGTTGTCACGTGTATTAATACACAATGAAAAGTGTTATTTCTGGCACGCTACACAGACAAAGCATACCATTCATAGAGAAGGAAAGGAGAGAGAGTGGAATGCAGTGGTACAGTTGTAGCTAGGGTGTAGCGAAAGATCAACTTAACGCAAGGTAGGTCCATTCAGAAGTCTGACAGCAGCAGGGAAAAAGATGGTCTTGAGTTGGTTGTGAATTTGACCTCAGGCTTTTGTGTTTTTTTCCCAATGGAAGAAGGTGGAAGAGAGGATATGCGTAGGGTCACTGATTATCTGGCTGTTTCCCCGAGGCAGCGGGAAGTGTAGACAGAGTCAGTGGGTTATTGATTAAATTTGACTAAACGTTGGAATATTACAAAAAGGAATTAGCCGTTTAGCTCCTCAAATCTGCTCCGCCAACCAACTAGATCATGGCTTCACTGTAACTGAACCCCATTTACCTGCTTGCTGTCTTTGTCTAAGTATTGGTCTCAGCCTTGGAAGCTGCACTGCTCCCCCCAGCTCCCACAGTGCTTTTTGTGAGAGACAGATTTCCCCTGCTCTCCTTAAGGAGCAATTCCTGACATCACTCTTGAAGGGGCAACTTCCAGTGACACAGTGGTTAGCACAGCTGCCTCTCAGTACCAGGGACCCACATTCAATTCCCAGCTTAGGTCACTGTCTGTGTGGAGTAGAACAAAGAAAATTACAGCACAGGAACAGACCCTTCAGCCCTCCAAGCTGCACTGACCAAGCTGCCTGTTTGATCTAAAACCCCCTACCCTTTCATGGTCCATATCCCTCTATTACCATCTGATTTATGTATTTGTCAAGGTGCAGTTTAAAACTCACTATCGGATCTGCTTCTACAAATTCCTCCAGCAGCGAGTTCCAGACATCCACCACCGTCTCTGTAAAGAACTTGCCTTGTATATCTCCTTTAAAACTTGCCCCTCACACCTTAAAACTTTGCCTCTTCATAATTTCCTATCTGTATTAGACCTTCCAAAATCCAAATTACTTTACATTTGTCCGAATTAAACTCCATCTGCCATCTCTCCGCCCAAGTCTTCAACTGATCTATATCCTGCTGTACCCTCTAATGTTCCTCATCGCTATCTGCAAATCCATCAACCTTTGTGTCATCCATAAACTTACTAATCAATCCAGTTACATTTTCCTCCAAATCATTTATACATATTACAAAAAACAAAGGTCCCAGCACTGATCCCTGAGGGATGTCACTTGTCACAGCCCTCCATTCAGAAATGCATCCTTCCACTGCTACCCTCTGTCTTCTATGATACCCAATTTGCAGCATACCCGGGTAAAGCCCATAACATGCCAAGAGATTCCCTCTCAAAGTGGGAATAGGCAAGATGCAGAATATGCAGGACCAAAGGAAGTGGCTATTCGGATAGCTATCCTCAAAGAGGACTGTCTGGAAGAAGGAGGAGTAGATGGAGAAGTTGATGGAGGAAAGCCCAGAAATTGGATGTAGAAGTCATAAGAATATAAGAACCAGGAGCAGGAGTAGGCCATCTGGCCCCTTGAGCCTGCTCCGCCTTTCAATAAGATCGTGGTTGATCTTTTTGTGGAATCAGCTCCACTTACCAACCTGCTCACCTTAACCCCTTAATTCTTCTGCCATTCAAAAAATTTATCTATCCTTGCCTTAAAAACATTCAATGAGGTAGTCTCAACTGCTTCACTGGGCAGGGAATTCCACAGCTTCACAACCCTTTGTGTGAAGAAGTTGCTCCTCAACTCAGTCTTAAATCTGCTTCTCCTTATTTTGAAGCCATGCCCCCTAGTTCTAGTTTCATCTGCCAGTGGAAATACCTTCCCTACTTTTATCTTATCTATTCCCTTCAAATTCTGATATGTTTCTATAAGTTCTTCTGACTGGACTTCTTCTGACTGGAGTATAGCCCCAGTCTACTCAATCTCTCCTCAAAAGCCAAACCTCTCAACTCCGGAATCAACCCAGTGAATCTCCTCTGCATCCTCTCCAGTGCCAGAGTATCCTTTCTCAAGTAAGGAGACCAAAACTGTACACAGTACTCCAGGTATGGCCTCATCAGCCAGTATATCCTTTCTCAAGTAAACAGACCACGATGGCACAGTGATTTGCACTGTTGCCTCACAACACCCAGGACCCTGGTTCGATTCCTGGCTTGGGTCACTGTCTATGCAGAGTCTGCATGTTCTCCCTGTGTCTGTGTGGGTTTCCTCCAGGTGCTCTGGTTTCCATCCAAAGATGTGCTGGTTAGGTGAATTGGCCATGTTAAATTCTTCCTTAGTGTACCCAAACAAGCGCCGGAGTGTGGCGACTCGGGGATATTCACAGTAACTATGTGAATGTAAGCTGACTTATGACCAATTTACTTTTAATTTAAACATACTCCAGGTGTGGCCTCACCAGCACCTTGTACAGCTGCAGAATACATTCTACACTCTCTCGTTTCCTTCTCTATGAAAGGCATACTTTGTCTGCATAGCAAACAAGAAACAATACTTTCCATTGTATGCTAATACCTGTGACAATCGTAAATCAAATACCAAATACTAACATGACCATTTTTAGGATACGGGGGTGTAAGCAGTTTCTGGGTATTTACACTGCTAATCCTCCTGACACAGTAAGAAGTCTGACAACACCAGTTTTAAATACAACCGATTTATTTGATAGTAAACTCTCAAGCTTTCGGCTTTATGGCCTTCGTCAGGCGAATGAGGTGTTCTGGTCTCCAATAGCACACATATCAGCACAGACAGTTTACAGATTACTGATTAGAATGCGATTCTTTATACCTAACCTGCTATTCAAGTCTTAAGGTGGCTAACAATGTGAGTGGACGGAGCACTGAGCACAGGTTAGAGAGATGTGTATTGTCTCCAGACAGCACAGTAAGTGAGGTTTTTTGCTAATCCAGGCAAGTCATGGGGGTTACAGATAGTGTGACATGAAGCCAAGATCCCTGTTAAGATCCTCATCCTCCTGACCTCAATGGGCAATTTATCATGGCCAAACAACCTAACCACTATCTGAGCAATTAGAACATAGAACACTACAGCACAAACAGGCCCTTTGGCCCACGAGTTGCGCCGGTCACATCTATACCTACCAAGCCACAGACCTATCTATAACCCCCTATCCCATTAGTTCCCATATACTCATCCAGAAGTCTTTTAAAAGACCCCAGCGAGTTCGCCTCTACCACCTCCGACGGCAGCCGATTCCATTCACTCACCTCCCTCTGAGTGAAAAACTTACCTCTAACATCCCCTCTGTATTTGCTTCCCTGCACCTTAAATCTGTGTCCTCTCGTAGTGACCATTTCAGCTCGGGGAAATGGTCTCTGAGAATTCACCCTCTTTATTCCTCTAAACATTTTATAAACCTCTATCAGGTCGCCTCTCAACCTACGTCTTTGGAGTGAAAACACGATTTTTTTGAAAATTGTTGGTATGTTATCATTCTGAACTTGATTAACTGTCTGGAAAGGCCTCAGTCTGTTTTTCTGGGTCTGTGTAAATGGATGTATTTCTCACCAAGGCTTTTAGCTGTATTTTCTTCTCGCTAAGTTTTTAACCATTCCGTTAAATTCCTTATCTTGTACCACCGCTGATATTTGCTTCAGGGAGCATCGAGGTGGACCAGGAAGCAAAGGCTGCCGGCAAATTTGTGATGCCATGTCAGAAAGCATTGAGAAAACCTGTCGAGGCAAACAGGTAGAGAGAGAAGTTCATCCTTAGAGGAGATTGGTAATTGTAGGAGTGCTGCTGTAATCTGGATGCTTCTTGGAGGCATTTTAGTTTCAGGCTCCACAAAGCTAGATTTATAAGGCAGGATTTTAGGACCTGTTTTTGGATGCGGAAATGTTGTAAAATTGGACGTGAAGCGTCAAATGGGGATAGCGGCCATTTTGGTAGCGGTTCCCACTTTGCCACAGTAAGATCACAGGCACAGCTGGGAGCCTGCCCAAACTGGGCAAGATATCAACATATGTGTTTTTGCATTCATCATGATGTTATTAACAGGCCTTCTCACTCAATCATCCCAGTTCGCCTTTACCTCTTCTCTGCCTTTACCACCTCACCTGCCATTACTGGACCAGTCTGGAAAACATCTCCTCTATATAAGTCCGAGACTGGAGCTGAATTCGTGTGGGTGAGCGAGGAGGTAAACTTCTGTGTTCCAACTGCTGGTGCTGCTCAGAGAGGGCTATTTCATGGCGATCATTTGTGTTTCTGGTCGGTAGGGGACAGCAAGCGTGAGGGGGGTTGGAGGGTCTGTGTGTTTAGTTGGGGGGCTCTGAGGGTGGGGAATATGGGTGAAGTGTGGGCTGTTGGGGAGGGGGCAACATTTTTTAACCTCTCCATCTGTTTGTCCCCTTTTCCCAATTTCCCAAGTTTGATAAGGTCCCCCACGCAAGACTTCTTGACAAATGAGAGGGCATGGGACCTAAGGGGCTATTGCCTTGTGGATCCAGAACTGGCTTGCCTGCAGAAGGCAGAGAGTGGTTGTGGATGGGTCTTGTTCTGCATGGAGGTCAGTCACCAGTGGAGTGCCCCAGGGATCTGTTCTGGGACCCTTGCTGTTTGTCATTTTCATAAATGACCTGGATGAGGAAGTGGAGGGATGGGTTGGTAAGTTCGCCGACAACACAAAGGTTGGTGGTGTTGTGGATGGTCTGGAGAGATGTCAGAAGTTGCAGCGAGACATAGATAAGATGCAAGACTGGGCAGAGAAGTGGCAGATGGACTTCAACACAGATAAATGTGTAGTGGTCCATTTTGGCAGGTCCAATGGGATGAAGGAGTATAATATCAAAGGTAGGAGTCTTAGCAGAGTAAAGGATCAGAAGGACCTTGGGATCCGGGTCCATAGGATTCTTAAATCGGCCTTGCAGGTGGAGGATGTGGTTAAGAAGGTGTATGGTGTACTGGCCGTCATTCATTGAGGGATTGAGTTTAGGAGCCGGGAGATAATGCTGCAACTTTATAAGACCCTTGTCAGACCCCACTTGAAGTACTGTGTGCAGTTCTGGTCGCCTCACTATAGAAAGGATGTGGAAGCCATTGAGAGGGTGCAGAGGAGATTTAAAAGATATTGCCTGGATTGGGTGACATGCCTTATGAGGATAGGTTGAGAGAGCTCAGTCTTTTATCCTTAGAGAGATGAAGGATGAGACGTGACCTGACTATTACATCCCTCTGTAATTGGTTCCATGGTTTACCGTGTCAGCTGACCCTTGTTCCCATTGGCCATATTACATCCCATACAAAGTTGTCACCGGTTACATTCTAATAGCAAGCACCATCTTCAAGGACGGACCGGAATGAAGTTATTATTTTGTGTATTGATTAGTACTTCAATCTCAATAGTGCAAGGGCGTGTATACAAACCATCAACAGAGACAGCAGGGGGATTCAATATTGTGATTCAGAATCAAAGCGGGAGTTGTGGAAATGCATGGGTTAATACATTACATTTGAAAATACAGAAAAATTTCACTTTCCGACTGACCTAGAAACTTGGACATGCTCACATTGCGGCATGATCTTCCCAGGTCTGCGTGGGTTTCCTCCAGGTGCTCCGGTTTCCTCTCACGGTCTAAAGACATGCTGGTTAGGTGAATTGGCCATGCTAAACTCTCCCTCAGCGTTCCCAAAACAGGATTCAGGTAGGACTTTATAGTTTCAGGGTGAGTGAGGCCATAAAATCCCACCCATATTGTCAAAGCTTTTTGATCAGCATTCATCAGGACAAACACAGAAATACACATGCCTCTCTTCTCTGCGATGTTATGAATAGGGGTTATGGGGAAAAAGACAGGAAAACGGGGATGAGAAAAATATCAGCCATAATTGAATGGCGGAGCAGGCTTGATGGGCTGAATGGCTTAACTCTGCTCTATGTCTTATGGTCTTACGGTTTTATGTTCAAGATTTATCATTATCCCAGATATCACAAACTCCAATGGCAGTGTGACAAATGTGAACTTGAATTCTGTAAAGAAAGCACAAAGATGATCATGAGAAGGTGATGGCCTAGTGGTATTATCACTAGACTATTAATCCAAAAAATCAGCTAATGTTCTGGAGACCCGGGTTCGAATCCCTCCACAGCAGATGTTGAAATTTGAATTCAATGAAAAAATATCTGGAATTAAAAACCTACTGATGACCATAAAACCATTGTCGATTGTTAGAAAAACTCATCTGGTTCACTAATGTCCCTTTAGGGAAGGAAATCGGCTATCCTTACCCAGTCTGGTCTACATGTGACTCCAGAGCCATAGCAATGTGGTTGACTCTCAACAGCCCTCGGGCCACTAGGAATGGGCAATATGTGTTGGCCAGCCGGTGACACCCATGTCCCACAAATGAATGAAAAACAATGTTGAGCAGGCGTTATTAAAAATGACTGTGTTATTGTTAAATTAAAGAGCCTAACCTGTTCACAAGAAAACCCTCCATTGTGACTTGGTCTGGCTGATGTGGCTCCAGACTAATATCAATTTAATAATCTCTTAAATGCCCTGTACTTTAGTTGTATCTTATCATTACCTAGAGCGGGTTAAGGCATCAGTTCTCCAGGATCCTCTCAGGATGAGTACAGATGACCAATAAATGCAAAATTGCAAATAACACACATATCCTGAAGTTGTGGTGCCTTGGAGACAGTGCTCCAGATGCCATCTAACCAAGGCTGCGTGTCATTTGAAATAATTAAGGCCATGTTTGATATCGAGGACACTGCAGTGAGTGGAATAATGTTGAGCATACAATAGGCACGCTCTCCATTGCCGCTCTGTGCTGACAGTTCAGTGTACATTACTTCCTTCACAACAACAGCACTGGCCTGATAATTGGAGAGATATAACATTCCTGAGACTACTTATGGCCAGGAGCAAGGAGTTCACGTCCTTGAATATCAGAGGAATGATTGAGATGCTTTAGAGAAAGACTGCCAAGGCCTCACAATAATGCAAACTATCCTCCTTTATGTTTCCCAAGCAGGGAACATCACCTGTCAATTGATACTGGCAATTTGCTTTGGTCAATCTCAGTTCCTTTCAATTGACTCAGTGTTCACAACAAGTTTGAACAAAGAACAAAGGACGAAAAAAATTACAGAACAGAAACAGGCCCTTCGGCCCTCCAAGCCTGCACCGACCATGCTGCCCGACTGAACTAAAACCCTTCCGAGGATCAAATTCCTCTGTTCCTGTCCTATTCATGTATTTGTCCAGATGCCCCTTAAAAAGTTGACAGGGAGCAGATCAGAAACTCCAAGGCATATTGCAAAATGAACAAAAGACTCCAACTTCTTTTGGTTTTGCCAAGAGGGCGAGCATAAGGTGTTTTGTTCCAGGTATGATTCGAATGACTCACTAGGAAGCTTTTATATTAAAACAAACTTTATTTAACAGTACGGTTAAAATAAAACAAAAATAATTTGCACAACTTTTATCAATTGAAATACTTAAACATACAGAGATATAAATCTTAATTGCTAACCTATCTCTATTGTTCTAATTTCAGCAATACCCCTCTTCAGAATGAATTAGCGCAGCACATATGGATTCATGTGGGTGCCTGTCCCGCAATAACTGCTGACCACTCCCCACCCACACTAGTCAAACCTCACCATCACTTTCTAGGTAGATTGAAACATATTGACATAGAAGGAACTTTCCCCCTTTGTGACTTAGTGATACAATAGTGACTTTTGCAGTTATGATAGTGACTTTTAAGGGGCATCTTAACAAATACATGAATAGGATAGGAATGGAGGGGTACTGTCCCCAGAAGGGTTGTGGGTTTTAGTTCAGTGAGGCAGCATGGTCAGTGCAGGGCAGAAGGGCCTGTTCCTGTGCTGTTATTTCTTTGTTCTTAATAAAGAGGCCAATAACTGGGGGCATAAATTTAAGGGAAGGGGCAGGAGATTTAGAGGGGAATTTGAGAAAAACCCTCTTCACTCCTAGGATGGTGGGAATCTGAAGGGAATCCCTCACAACATGTAAGAAGAATATAGATAAGTACTTGAAATGTCATGGCACACATGACTATGGACCAAGCGCTGGAAAATGGGATTAGAATAGATGGAGACGTGATGGGCAAAGGGCCTCTGTTTGTGCTGTAGAACACTCTATGGGTGGGATTTTCTGTCCACGCTCATCCCAAGGTCGGAAAACCCCACCCAAGGTCAACAGATCGTTGCATTGTCCGTGTCTCACCTGCTACCACTCCTGTGGCAGGTAGGGCGGAAAAACTCTAGAACAATTCCAGTCGCCATGCTACCAAAAGGCTTTGGAGAGGATACAGAAGAGGTTTACCGGGATGTTGCCTGGTATGGAGGGCATTAGCTGTGAGGGGAGGGTAAACAAACTTGATTTATTCTCTCTGGAGTGAAGAGGTTGAGGGGCGACCTGATAGATGTCGACAAGATTGGGTGGCATGGACAGAGTGGATAGTCAGATGTTCTTTCCTATGGTAGAAAAGTCAAGTATTAGGTTTAAGATGAGTGGGGAAAAGTTTTGAAGAGATGCGTGAGGCAAGTTTTTTACACAGAGGGTGGTGAATGTCTTGTGCGCACTGCCCAGGGAGGTGGTGGGAATATGTACAATAGTGGCATTTAAGGGGATATTAGATGAATATATGAATAGGATGGGAATGGAAAAATACGGACTCTGTAAGTGCATATGGTTTTAGTTTAGGTAGGCATCATGATTGGAGCAGCTTGGAGGGTCGAAGTGCCTGGTGCTGTGCTATTCTTTTCTTTGTTCTTTGTTCTAACATTTAGCAATCCCATAAATATCATGAGTGGGACAAACAGCTGGAAAATTTCCCCCTGGGTGTATGTATGAACATCTGCTTCCCACTCCTACAGTCCGAGCGAGGAATTTCCGCCCTCGCTCTCACCAAGATTGGAAAACCCTGCTTGAGGTCAACAGAGTGTTGCATGGTCCGTGCCCTATCCCTGTTACAGTTCCTGCGTTGGGCAGGACAGGGTGGGGAAAAATCCGCCCCTTTCAGAAATATTCCCCTTGTCACTTTCCACCCAGCATGTTCATGTTTCCATCAGCTGTTGTGCTTGAGCTGA
Source organism: Sphyrna mokarran (assembly GCA_024679065.1). Taxonomy (NCBI): domain Eukaryota; kingdom Metazoa; phylum Chordata; class Chondrichthyes; order Carcharhiniformes; family Carcharhinidae; genus Sphyrna; species Sphyrna mokarran. The sequence goes on from JAGIQG010000006.1 coordinate 11,906,689, forward strand.
AACAACGTCAGGTCAAAGGATGGGCTGCGCCTGCCATTCCCACGTTTGAGATTCAATTATTGTTTGTGTTTTGCTCTTGGGCCGTGAGGAGAAAACAATGTTTTTATCGCCAATCCATATTTGTTGCCTTGAGACCATCAGCAATCATTGGCAGGGCCATCATTCTGCACACCCGCACACTGTATTTACCATTGGAAAGTGTTTTAAACAAAGATAACAAAGATCAAAGACCAGTACAGCACGGGAACAGGCCCTTTGGCAACCCCCCCCCACCCCAAGCCTGTGCTGATCATGTTGCACAAACTAAACTAAAAAAAAACCTTCTGCCCTTTACCCCTGTCCGTATCCCTCTATTCCTCCCTATTCATGTACCCAGCCTCTTAAATGTGCCTGCTTCCACCATCTCCTCTGGCAGCGTGTTCCACCACTTTGTACGTGAAAAACTTCACCCCGCACACCTCCCTTAAACTTTCCCCCTCTCACCTTGACCCTGTGCCCCCTTGTAATTGACGTTTCCACCTTGGGGAAAAGGCCTCTGTCTATCCACCCTCTCTAGGCCTCTCACAATTTCATAAACCTCTATCAGCTCTCCACTCAGCCTCTGTCTTTCCAGAATGTATGGTTTAGAGAAGTTGCCCAGTACTTCTGAGTGCCTTCAATCTAACTCCAGCAAGTCTCCTCAGAAACTCTGGAGATATATGGACTATGTTATATGCGTAGGTTGGGGTGCGAGCTGCCCCTTTAAGAATGTAGTTCAGGTAATTCCAGGGGTTAATTTGGGGAGTCAGTCTCAGACTGAATGCAATATTGTGAAGACCTAAAATAAACTGCTCCTTTGTTTAAGCTCCGCAGACGTACCTCATGATTATTTTATACCTTCGATCAAGAGCCAAACATAATGGACTAGCAATCCGGGAACCCAGGCTAATGCACTGGGGACTTGGGTTTGAATTCCACCATGGCAGATAGTGAAATTTGAATTCAATAAAATTCTGGAGTTAAACATCTAATGTGACCATGAAACCATTGTCAATTGTCATAAAAACCCATCTGGTTCACTAATGTCCTTTCATAGAATCCTAGAACCCTACAGTGCAGAAAGAGGCCCTTTGGCCCATTGAGTCTGCGCCAATCACAATCTCATCCAGGCCCTTCCCCCAATATCCCTACATATTATACCCATTAATCCCTCTAATCTACACATCTCAGGACGCTAAGGGGCAATTTCTTAGCACGGCCAATCAACCCAACCTCGCACATCTTTGGACTGTGGGAGGAAACCAGACTACCGGGAGGAAACCCACGCAGATATGAGGAGAATGTGCAAACTCCACACAGACAGTCCTTTGGGGAAGGAAATCTGCTGTCCTTACCTGGTCTGGCCTACGTGTGACCCCAGAGCCACAGCAACGTGGTTGACTCTTAAATGCCCTGCGAATGGCCCAGCGAGCCCCTCAGTTAGGGATGGATAACATATTCTGACCCAGCCAGCGACACTCACATCTCGCAAAAGAATATTTATGTTAAATTTACACAATAAAACAATCTAGATTTCTTGATGAGCCTACCTCTTTCGTTACAGATTATTCCATCTCATCTTCTCAGCCCTGTATGCACGGCCACTGATCTCACTGTTACATCATGACACACACCATTATTTAATTATAATAACAATTAACCCATTATTCTATCCCCATCTGCACTCTTGCTGTGGAGATGAGTTAAAAGTTTATTTATTAATGTCACAAGTAGGCTTATGTTAACGCTACAATGAAGTTATTGTGAAAATTCTCTATTTGCCATACTCTGGCACCTGTTTGGGTACACTAAGTGAGAATTTAGCACGGCCAATGCATCCTAACCCCAGCACATCTTTCAGACTGTGGGAGGAAACCCACACGGACATGGGGAGAATGTGCAGACTCCACACATACTGTGACCCCAGCCGGGAATTGAACCCAGATCCCTGGCGCTATGAGGCAGCAGTGTTAACCACTGTGCCATCGGGCCACCCAGCTCAGGGACTCCCTCATTGAAGCCAATAGAAAGGGAGACTGACAGGATTCTCCGAGTAAGCCTTGGCAATGGAGTCTATGCTCCAAGTGAGCCCAGGCTCCCTACCTGCCTTTCCCCTGGACTGGCTTCCCCCACCACCTCACCATCCCCCTTACTCCTCACTCCCCCCCCCCCCCCCCCAAACCAGACCACCATCAGCACCATATTGATGACCTGGCTACTGGACATATGTTCTACAATACTCAAGTATTGTAGAAAACTGGAGGGAGGATGCCTCCATTTAGATATCTCTCTCCCTCACCTTCCATCCACCTCTGCGTATGGCCAGTGGAAGATGGGAAATATTGAACCTCAAAAAGAGTCAAAGGTGAGAGGTCAAAGGACAAAGGACAGGTCGGGGAGCAAAAGGCGCGATTAGGGGGAGTGTGAATCACAGAATGGTGAGTTGAAAGCATAAAGAAAAGGAGAGAGAAAGGAAAAGCAGCAAAGAGAAAGGGAAGAAGATGGAAGCCAGAGGTTACGTTTGAAATTGTTGAACTTGGTGGGAAGGCTGTGAAGTGCCTAACCAAGTGCTGTTCCTTCAGCTACATCGCAACACACAGGAGGTCAGGAATAGATAGGGATTCATTATCCACTCAGAGCAGTGGTTAGAATGTTCAACTCTGTCACAGGTAAACAGCATGGATCAGTTGCAGGGGAACACAGGAGAAAGAAAAGGCCACTTATAAAGTTAAGCTAATAATGTTGGATGAATAGAATCATAGAATCCCTGCTAAGCAGAAGGCAGCCATTCGGCCCATCCAGTCTGCACCAACAACAATCGCATCCAGGCCCCATCCCCGTGACTCTACGTGTTTATCTTGCTATTCCTCCTGATGCTATAGCGTAACTTAGCATGGCCAATCCACCTAACCTGCACGTCTTTGGACTGTGGGAGGAAACCGGAGCACCCGGAGGAAACCCAAGCAGACACGGGGAGAATGTGCAAACTCCACGCAGACAGCGACCCAAGGCTGGAATCGATCGCAGGTCCCTGGCGCTGTGAGGCAACAGTGCTAAACACTGTGCCACCATGCCACCCAGTAGTGGGAGAAGATAAACGTGGAGTATTCCAATTCTCTGCCCACACCTATTGCTGCACCAAGACAGAGTTTTGTCTGTTTCGGTAGCTAGTTATTCCCAGAACAGCTCACCCGTCTGTCGCTAGGGTCTTATAGCTTGAGGACTGCCATTCCACATCAAGCGTGGCCACCCAGAAGTCTCTACCACCCTTACCCACTGGCCATTGATGTGTTTGGAAAGGCTGAAGGTTCAGACACTCCACTTGTTTGGCCACATTATGAACTTACCTTCCCTGGCCGTCAAGTCCTGGGGAGGGACTCAAACCCAGATCTTCTGGCTCAGAGGCAGAGCCACTGCGCCACAAGACCCCCCCTCACTGTGGAGTATAAACACCAGTACTGGCTCTCTCTAATCTATAGACATATGTCGAAATCAATTTCACAATCTGCTATTGTAGAGAACGACTCCACTGCTTTTGGGTTGCTAGCCTAGTAACACAAGCACATAACTCCCATGCCAGACATGCCAGAATGCATTTTATAACTGATTTAATATTCTTGCTTTGACTTGATTCCCTGACTGTGGCAAGACATTATATCAAACATAATACAAACTCTTCAATTCAGCTTGAGATGGACTGTCCAGTTACTATCATTTCCCATCTGAATAACATCCTTAAAAATAAATAATTCCCAATGTCAGACTGTTTTTCCAGTACATAAATTTTCTCATTTTTTTTTAGCGTGCTTGTAATGTTTTGCAATTTGGAAAGGTTTTTTTTTAACGTTACATTTCATTCTCCTCCTCTCAGAGTTGTGATTACACTGCATGGTCTACTGATTTGTGTTTAATGGCTTAGGGAGGCATTTTCATCCCCCTCCCACTGGCACCTAAGCCCAGTGAGTTCCACAGACTACAAGGACAGGGGCAGCAACACATACCCTCCAAGTCCCCCACCCTTGAGGGATAACCAGATTGAAGCACCAGAGACCCCCCCCCTTGGGTGAGACACAGCACAGCGGCATGGCAGTTAGCACTGCTGCCTCACAGCACCTGGCTGCAATTCCTGGCTGTGTGGAGTCTGCACATTCTCCTCGTGTCTGCGTGGGCTCTCCCCGGGTGCTCCGATTTCCTCCCACAGTCCGAAGGGCGTGCTGGTTAGGTGTATTTGACATGCTATTCAGTGTACCCAAAGAGGCACTGGAGTGTGGTGACTGGGGGTATTTCACAGTAACTTCATTGCAGTATTAATGTAAGCTCACTTATGACACTAATAAGTAAATGAACTTTAAATAAACAAAGTCAAATTGTTAGTCTCACCTTTACTTTAGGGACATCAAAAATTGGGAGGGGCCATTCAGCCCCTCAAGCTTGCTCCTATATTCAATTTAATCATGACAAATCCATTGCTCACTCCATTAAGTTTTCCTGCCTTTGTTCCATATCCGATTCGATTTTTACCCTAAAGATAACTTTATACCTCCATCTTAAAAGCTCCAAATGTCTCATGTGTTCACTCTCTCTTTGGAGGAGGGGATGTGTTGATGCAAAGTGTTGGCGATTTAAAACACTTGGCCAGAAAGTTACAGGGGAAATGAGGAACAATATTTATCAGACGGTTGTGGAAGGGGGCTGGAAACTAATGTCTGAAGGGATGGTAGAGGCAGAAACCTTCAACTCATTTGAAGGGGAGGTGATGGCCCAGTGGTGTTATCACTAGACTATTAATTTAGAAACTCAATTAATGTTCTGGGGACCCAGGTTCAAATCCCGCCACAGCAGATGGTAGAATTTGAATTCAGTAAAAAAAGTCTAGAATTAAGATCACACTGATCAGGAAACCATAGAAATCCCACAATGCAGAAGGAGGCCATTCAGCCCATCAAGTCTGTGCTGACCACAATCCCACCCAGGCCCTATACCCGTAACTCCACACATTTATCCTGCTATTCCCAAACACAAAGAGGCAATGTAGCATGAGCAATCAACCTAACCTCCGCATCTTTGGACTGTGAGAGGGAACTGGAGCAACCAGAGGAAACTCACACAGACACGAGGTGAAGGTGCACATTCTGCACAGGCAGTGACCCAAGCCGGGAATCGAACTCGGATCCCTGGCACTGTGAAGCACCAGTGCTAACCACTGCGCTGCCCACTGCCGATTGTCGGAAAAACCCATCTGGTTCGCTAATGTCCCTTTAGGGAAGGAAATCTGCCTTCCTTACCTGGTCTGGCCTATATGTGACTGCAGAGCCACAGCAATGTGGTTGACTCTCAACTGCCCTTTGAAAAGGCTGAGCAAGTCACATATTTCAAAGGCGATTAGGGATAGGTAGTAAACGTTGGCCCTTGCCCCACAAACAAATGAAAACATTTTTTTAAAGGGGTCATAACGGGTTACAGACAAATTACTGGAAAGTGGGATGAGGCCAGTGCAGGCATAATGGGCCGAGTGGCCTATTTGAGTGCTGTAAACTTTCTGTGACTCAGTGAGAGTGCAGCGCAAACCCTCTGGACTCCACTGGGGGAAGTCAACCTGGATGATGTGATTGGGTCTGCAATGAGAGCCGACAACACACACACTGGAAAGTGGAGCTGAGTCACGGAATGACAGCGATGTGGAGTTGGGAGGGGATTCTCTCAGGGGTCAGTGAGAATGAAATACAGACGCCTGCAATTGAGTGGCAATAAATCCGCGATTGGTTTAAACGTGAAGACTGTGCAGCGTAATGAGCCACCCTCTCACGAAAGGAAATGATTGATTCTGATGAGATTGTTTATCGACTCTTAAAATCAATTTGCAGTTTGTGAGGTGAAGACTTTATATCGGCGTGTTGGGCCATTAGTTTTCCCATCAGGCAGTCTCTGTCTTCCAGAAAGCGTTCCTTTGTTGTTTTGTTGTGTGTGCTGAGAATTATTCCCGAACTTTTTAACAGGGTCGTTTCTTCCTCATTATTTCTGCTTCTGAGCAGTGGCAGTGGCTAATTTTGGCAATATTTTACCTCAGCGAGGATGGAAAATGACAGCTCATCACAAAGCAGCGAACCATTCCAGCTTTTAACCCTCAATTCACAAGTTCTGGGATGCCAAGTAATGTGGTAACATAGGCAGCAGTGCAGTGGTACTGGACTAGTAAGCCAGGGTAATGCTCTGGGTAGCTGCGTTCGAATCCCACCACTGCAGATGGTGAAATGTGAATTCAATAAAAATCTGGAATTAAAAGGTCCAATGATGAGCATTGTCAGAATAACTCATCTGGTTTACTAGTGTTGATGTAGGGAAGGAATTCAGCCATCCTTGCCCAGCCTGTTCTGCGTGTGACTCCAGAACCCACAGCAAAGTGCTTGACTCTCAACTGCCCTCTGAAATGGAGAGCAATTAGGGATGGGTGAACTCTATTTGGAGTTTGTACATTCTCGTCATGTCTGCATGGGTTTCGTCCAGGTGCTCCAGTTTCCTCCCACACTCCAAGAATGTTTGGGCTAAGCTTCCTGGCCTTGCTCAATTGTGAAAGAAGTCTCACAACACCAGAATAAAACCCAACAGGCTTATCTGGTAACAAGATAAGGTTTGCTACCTAATAAACCTGTTGGATTTCAATCTGGTTCTGTTTTACTTCTTACCATGCTCAATTGCCCATTAGGAGAACAGCAGTGTATGTGTGTGGTGTTACTGAGATAGGTCTTGAGCGGGATTGTTGTTGATGCAGTCTTGATGGGCCGAATGGCCTCTTTCTGCAATGCTAGCGATATCCACATCCCGTGAACGGATAAAAAGAATCTAATATTCAATCGCTCAGCAATTTGCTATCTTCCATACCCCTGCATCAGGGCTTTATGAAAAAAGGATTTTCAACCCACCAACATCTCCTTAGCAGCCACTCACATCTGGAAGGACAATGGCAGCAGATACAGAAGAATACCACTACCTGCAGCTCCCCTTCCTAGCCATTCAACACCCTGACTTGGAAATATATCGCCATTCCTTCACAGTCGCTGGGTCAAAATCCTGGAATTCCCTCCCTAATTGCATTATGGCTACCAACAGAGAATGCAATGGTTGAAGGAGAACATGCCCCTGCCTACGTCAATGACGTAGGAACAGTGGCAGCTTCAATTTTTTAGGTGTCGCTAACAATCTGTCTGGGTCCACCCCGCTCCATGCCAACACTATAGTTAAGAAAGCCCACCAAAACCTCTACTTTCTCAGGAGACTAAGGAAATTTGGCATGTCAGCTACAACTCTCACCAACTTTTACAGCTGCATCAAAGAAAGCAATCTTTCTGGTTGTATCACAGCTTGGTATGGGCTCCTGCTCTGCCCAAGCCTGCAAAGAACTACAAAAGGACATGAATGTAGCCCAATCCATCTCGCAAACCAGCCTCCCATCCATTGACTCTGTCTACACTTCCCACTGCCTCAGCAAAGCAGCCAGAATAATTAAGGTTCCCACACACCCCAGTCATTCTCTCTTCCACTTTCTTCTGTCAGAAAAAACATTCAAAAGTCTGAGGTCACGTTCCAGCTGAATCAGGACAGCTTCTTCCCTGCGGCCATCTTTTAAATGAATCTACTTCGAACTAAGTTGATCTTTCTCTACATTCTAGCTATGATTGTAACACTATATTCTGTACTGTTTCATTTCCTTCTGTATGAATGGTATGCTTTGTCTGTGTAGCACGCAAGAAACAATACTTTTCACTGTATACTAATACAGTAATAAATCAAATCCAGTCAAGACAACTCACCACGACCTTATCGAGGGTAAATAGGGATGGTAAGTAAATACTGGCCAGTCAGTGATGCCCACACCCCGTAAGTTAATGAAGGAAAAAGCACCTTTTAAATTTGTTAAAAATGTATTTAGTGGTGTCACAAGTAGGTTTACATTAGCTTTACAATTATATTACTGTGAATACCCGCTAGTCAGCACCTGTTTGTGTTTTTAATCATTCGTGAGAATGGGGGTAACTGGGCTGGCCAGCATTCAATGCTGGGGACACTGAGGGAGGATTTAGCATGGCCCATGATCAGATCAACCATGATCTTATTGAATGGCAGGCTAGATGGCCACTCCCTTCTCCTATTTCCTATTTCTTATGCACCTAACCAGATGAACCCAGAAAACACTCCACTATCAATAAAGTACGTCACAATGCGATTCAGGAAATATACTACACCAAGGGGCGGCACGATGGCACAGTGATTAGCACTGCTGCCTCAGTGCCAGGGACCCAGGTTCGATTTCCAGCTTGGGTCACTGCGTGTGTGAGAGTCTGCACGTTCTCCCCATATCTGTGTGGGTTTCCTCTGGGTGCTCTGGTTTCCTCCCACAGTCCAAAGATATGCTGGTTTGGCTGTGATAAATTGCCCCTCAGTGTCAGGGAGATTAGCAGAGTAAAGACATAGAGTCATGAGGATGAGATCTGGGTGGGATTGTCGTCAGTGCAGACTCAGTGGGCCGAATGGCCTCTTTCCGCACTGTCGGGATTCTCTGATAAGATCCCAGAGGCAGCAATGGCATAAATCACAAAACCATCCATTTTAATCAGAAGATTGTCTGTTCAAGTGCTGTTCCTGAGGTGTGAGCATAAAATATCAGCTGATACACCATGGCAGTATGCAGGGAGTGCTGCAGTGTTGGAGGTGCTGTCTTTCAAATGAAACTGAAGCACAGAGGGGGAATAATACCCATAATGATAATCTTGGAAGAAAATTGTGGCAATACCAGACTACATAGCTGTGGGCAATGGAAGGGTTAAAAACTATACATATATATTTTATGCATATATATACATATAATATAGTATACAGTTAGCTAACAAGCTGTTTCCCAAAGATGGTCCATTCAGATAAGAAGCCAGAGGAAAGGCCCTTAAGACACATCCTAGAATACCTACAGAAGGAGGCCATTTGGCCCATTGAGTTTGCACCAACCATAACCCACCCAGGCCCTATTCCCATAACCCCACATATTTATTCCACTAACCCTCCCTGACAATGAGGTCAATTCAGCATGGCCAATCTAGTAAACCCACACATCTTTCCAGCTGTGGGAGGAAACCAGAGGAAACCCATGCAGACATGGGGAGAATGTGCAAACTCCAAATAGACAGCGACCCAAGAAGGGAATCGAACCTGGGTGCCTGGTGCTGTGAAACAGCCGCTCACAAATTGTTCACTAAAAAAGAATTGAATCTTTGAATGTCTACCCCAGAGGGCTGTGGATATTTAATCAATTTTGAGGCTAGGATTGACAGATTTTTGAACACAAAGGGAATTAAGGAATCTGGGGTAAGCGGGGAAGGGATCGAGGATTCATCATGCGGAACAGGATCGAGGAGCTAGATGGTCTGTTCCTTCTCCTGTTACAGACTGATGTTCTTTAAAGGCAAATCTGATGAAATCCACCTTTCAAGATACACTCAATGAAAACCATTCCTGTGGTCAGCACAGTGGTTAGCACTGCTGCCTCACAGCAACAGTTCGATTCCCGGCTTGGGTCTCTGTCTACGTAGAGTCTGCACGTTCTCCCCATGTCTGTGTGTGGGTTTCCTCCAGGTGCTCTAGCTTCCTCCCACAGTCCAAAGATGTGTAGGTTAGATGGATCGGCCAAGCTAAAATTGCCTCTCAGTGTCCAAAGATGAATGGATTGGTTACTGGGATGGGATTGAGGGGAGGGTCTGGCTGGGATGCTTTTTTGGAGAGTTGGTGCAGATTCAATGGGCCGAATGGCCTCTTTCTGCAGTTGTAGGGATTCTATGGTCCTATGTCACAGTGGCGGAGACCAAAACTTGGGGCCATAAATATTAGGTGGTCTTTGATAAATCCTGCAAATGTTCAGGAAAAACTTCTTTCCCCAGAGCATATTTTGTGTGTGGAACTTGCTACTGCAATGAATACTTGAGACAAATAACATATTTAAAAGAGGAAGTGAGATAAACACACCAGAGAGAAAGGTGCGGAAGGAAATACAGATGAAGTAATGTGAAGTATGTTGGGAGAGGGTTAATATGAAGCACTAACACTGCATTGACCCGCTGGGTGAATGGCCTGTTGTTATACCATTGATGTGCAATGTTCAATTGTTCTATATTTAATTAGGTGAGCCTGTTTATTATTGATGCTCACTGTGCTTGATTAGTTAAGCCCGGGTGTGGACTCTGAGGAAAGTAAACCAAGCTGCAGAAAGAGCTGGAGGCTAGAGCTGTGAGTATGGAGTAGGCATTTGAAAGCACCATGAGTAAAAGCTACTACATATATAGTGACCGCATGGACGCAAGATATAAAATATACAACACGCGTGTGTGCAGTTGTTTCCTCACAATCAAAGCAGGAAGCAGAAGAAAACAACTTTTTGACCTCTGTGACTCTATCTCATCGATGTCGATGATAACAAGATATAGGGTGTGATTTTCCTGTCCTTTTATAGTGGTCAAGTAGCATAGCAAGGTGGGAAATTTAAGTGGATCGCCTCCCCACAACCTCTCCCCTTACTGGCGTGAATCACCTGATAGTCTCAGTGTCTCACAGATTGCTGTGAGACACCCAAAAAGCAGGCACAATACATTGGGTACTTTGAATTTTGTTTATGAAAATTGTGCCCATACTGTTTTGACAAAACTGCCTATAATATACAGACACTAGCATAGACCAGTTGGGTAGAATGGCCTCTCTCTGTACTGAATTACAATAACTTTTTAATATTGATTTATGAGATGTGACCTTCGCTGTCTAGGCCAGTATTTATTGCCCATCCCTAGCTGCCCTTGAGAAAGTTGGGGGTGAGCTGCCTTCTTGAATCACTGCGGTCCTATGGGTTGACCCACAATGTCGTTGGGGAGAGAAGTCCAGGATTTTGACCCAGCAACTGTGAAAGGAATGGCGATATATTTCCAAGTCAAGATGGTGAGTGCCTTGGAGGGGAACTTGTGCGTGGTGGTCTTCTCCTGTATCTGCTACCCTTGTCCTTCTAGGCGGAAGTGGGTTTAAAAAGTACTGTCTAAGGATCTTTGATGAATTGCTGTAGTGCATCTTATAGATAGTACACACTGCTGCTACTGAGCGTCGGTGATGGAGGGAGTGGATATTTGTAGATGCGGTGCCAATCAAATGGGCTGTTTTGTCCTGGATGGCATCAAATTTCCAGGAGCTGCACCCATCCAGGCAAGAGGGGAGTATTCCACCACACTCCTGATTTGTGCTTTGTAGATGGTGGATAGGCTTTGGAGAATCAGGAGATAATTTAGTCGCCACAGTATTCCTAGCCTCTGACCTGCTCTTGTAACCACTATGTTTGCAGTTGTAGATGCATCAAGTATGGGGGCGTTTAAGAGGTTAGTAGATAAGTTTATGGACGAAAAGGGAATGGTTTAGGTTAGAGGGTCATTGCTTTTTCTTAATTGGTCAGTGCAACATCGAAGGCCGAAGGGCCTGTTCTGCACTGTAATGTTCTATGTTCTGTGTTTATGTGATGAGCCCAGTTGCGTTTCTGGTCAATGTTGGATGTTGATAGTAACACCATTGAATGTTAAGGGGCGGTGGTTCGAGTGTCTCTTATTGGTGATGATCATTGCCTCGCATTTGTGTACCTCAAATCTTACTTGTCACTTGTCAGCCCAAGCCCGAGTATTGTCCAGATCTTGTTGCATTTGAAAATGGACTGCTTCACTACCTCAGAAGTCGTAAAGGTGCTGAACATTGACAAACATTCCCACTTCTGATCATATGATGGAAGGAAGGTCACTGATGAAGCAGCTGAAGATTGTTGGGTCTCGGACAGTTCTCTGAGGGACTCCTCCAGAGATATCTTGGAGCTGAGATGACTAACCATAAACAACGACAACCATCTTCCTGTGTACCAGGAATGACTCCAACCAGTGGAGAGTTTGCCCCGATGCCCATTGATTCCAATTTTGCTTGGGCTCCTTGATGCCACACTTGGTCGAATGTGGTCTTGTTGTCAAGGGCTTGAAAAGATGATAGAGATCTGTCTTCCTGTAACGCTGCATCCCTGAGATGTAGGTACATTCACTGTGCTGTTAGGGAAGGCATTCTAGGATTTTGACCCAGTGACAGTGAAGGAACAGCGATATATTTCCAAGGCAGGTTGGTGAGTATGTTGGAGGGGAATCTCCAGGTGGTGATGTTGTCATGTGTTTGCTGCTCTTGTCCTTTTGGATGGTAGAGGTTGTGGATTTAAAAAGCTGCTGCCTAAGACAACAATAATTGTTGTTTGAGACGTTGGTTGCCACATTTACCAATGTAATACAAGTCATCTTATCTTAGAAGAATTAAGTGACTGTGACGCACTTTGAAAATAATGAGACTTAGTTGAATAAAAGATCTTTTATTTTGTATAGAAGAGTTGAATACTTCTCCTGACTCATCCCCAAATTATCAAATTTCCCACAGTGGCAAATTATTGGAGTTGATTGTGAATTGTAAGAGATAAATCCTCAATTATTTGCAAGAGTGGGTTTATTCTCAAAATTCTGAGATGCTTTTGCCTGAAGATTGGGGAGTGGCAAATGTGTCTTTGCTCAAAAAGGGCTGCAGGGAAAAGCCTGGGAACTATAGGCCAGTGAGCCTCACATCTGTGGTGGGCAAATTGTTAGGAGGTATTTTGAGAAATAAGATCTACAGGTATTTAGAGATGCAAGGACTGAATAGGGACAGTCAGCATGACTTTGTGAGTGGAAAATCATGTCTCACAAATTTAATTGAGTTTTTTGAAGGGGTAACCAAGAAGGTAGATGAGGGCAGTGCAGTTGATGTTGTCTACATGGATTTTAGCAAGGCTTTTGACAAGTTACCACATGGCAGGTTGTTGCATAAGGTTAAATCTCATGGGATCCAGGGTGAGGTATCTAAATGGATACAAAATTGGCTTCTTGACAGAAGCCAGAGGGTGGTTGTAAAGAGTTGTTTTTCAAACTAGAGGCCTGTGACCATTGGTGTGCCTCAGGGATCAGTGCTGAGTCCACTGTTATTTGTCATTTATAGTAATGATTTGGATGAGAATATAGAAGTATGGTTAGTAAGTTTGCAAATGACACCAAGATTGGACAGCAAAGAAAGTTATCTCCAATTGCAATGGGATCTTGATCAATTGGGCCAGTGGGCTGAAGAATGGCAGATGGAGTTTTCTTTAGGCAAATGCGAGGTGATGCATTTTGGCAGATCTTATTCAGTTAATCGTAAGGTGTTGCAGAGAGTTACAGAACAAAGAGATCTAAGGATACATATCCATAACTCCTTGAAAATGGAGTCACGGGTGGACAGAGTGGTGAAGAAGGCATTCGGCATGCTTGGTTTCATCAGTCAGAACATTGAATACAGGAGTTGAGATGCCTTGTTGAAGTTGTACAAGACATTGGTAAGGCCACACTTGGAATACTGCGTGCAATTTTGGTCTATTGTAGAAAGGTCATTATTAAACTAGAAAGAGTGCAGAAAAGATTTACCAGGATGCTACTGGGACTTGATGGTTTGAGTTATAAGGAGAGGCTGAATAGACCGGGACTTTTCTCTCTGGAGCGTAGAAGGCTGAGGGCTGATCTTATAGAGATCTATAAAATAAATCTCTATAAAGGTAGATAGTCAATATCTTTTCCCAAAGGCAGGGGAGTCTAAAACTAAAGGGCATAGTTTTAAGGTGAGAGGGGAGAGACACAAAAATGTCCACAGCAGCAATTTTTTTCACACAGAGGATGGTGAGTGTCTGAAACAAGCTGCCAGAGGCAGTAGTAGAAGCGGGCATGATTTTATCTTTTAAAAAGCATTTAGACATTTACATGGGGATGACTGATATAGAGAGATATGTGCCAAATGCGGCAATGGATCAGCTTAGGGTTCTTTTAAAAAAAGGGCAGCATGGACAAGTTAGGCTGAAGGGCCTCTTTCCAGTGCTGTAAACCTCTATGACTCTATGAACGTCATTCTGTGGCTTGGACGTGGGAATCCATCTCCCTGCGTGAAAGTTAAAACTATTTAATTTAGAGATTAGCTGTGAGAATTTAATTGCTAGACCATAAAGTTGCTCTAGTGCATGATTACCAGCATGAGTGATTCCTAAGGTCTTCTTTGAAAGGAGGTGAGTTCAAAACTGAACGAGATAAATATCAAGGGTGACATATGTAAAATGTGTATGTACTCATTAGTGCCCCGAGCTCACCAGGAATTGTCTTCATGAAACCACTTACATAAAGCACTTTCTCCTGAGGTAAATAGGCTAATTTGAAACAACAAGTTGTTGTTGCTCTGAAGCGAAAGGATTTTGTTTGTTCAGAGGTTTCTTTAAGTGTACAAATAACAGTATTTTTTGCTCTCCCCCCCCCGGCCACGTTGTCCTTTTCAACATTTTTGCCATGACTTCAATCACCACTGAGTCCTTTTCCTCAGCCGTAGAGTGGCAGAGTGGTTAGCGCTGCTGCCTTATAGCGCCAGAGAGCTGGGTTCGATTCCCAGCTTGGGTCGTTGTCTGTGTGTTCTCCCTCTGTCTGTGAGGGTTTCCTCCGGGTGCCCCAGTTTCCTCCCATAGTCCAAAGTGCCTGCTGGTTAGATGCATTGGCCGTGCTAACTTATCCCTCTGTGTACCTGAACAGACGCCAGAGTGTGGTGATCAGGGGGTTTTCACTGTAACTTCATTGCAGTGTTAATGTAATCCTACACGTGACTAATAAATAAACATTTTAAAATGTCATAGAGGTTTACAGAATGGAAATAGTCTCTTTGGCCCAATTTTTCCATGCCCCCCCTTTTTTTTAGAACCCCTCAGCTAGCCCAATTGCCCGTGTTTGGCCCATATCCATTTATATCCATCTTTACCGAGGTCTAAATGTCTTTATAAAGACAAAATTGTAACCGCCTCTACTACTACCTCTGGCACCTTGTTCCAGACACGCACCACCCTCTGTGTGAAAATGTTGCTCCTTTGGATTCTTTTGTATCTCTCCCCTCTCACCTGAAACCTATGTCCTTTAGTTTTAGACTCCCCTACCTTTGGGAAAAGATATTGACTATCTTGCTAATCTGCACCCCTCATTATTTTATAGATCTCGATAAGATCACCCCTGAGCCTCCTACGCTCCAGGGAAAAAATTCCCAGTCTATCCAGTCTCTCCTTATAACTCAAACCATCAAGTCCCGGTAGCATCCTGGTACATCTTTTCTGTGCTCTTTCTAGTTAAGACAAGACGTGAGGAGTTTCTGAATGACAGGACTGAAAATCTCTGTCAACCGAGAATCTCCGAACTGATCCGAGGTACATGAGGAATTAAGAGCAGGGGTAGGTCTTCCAACACCTGGAGCCAGCCTCCACTGCTCAAGTGGAAGCTAATTCCACAGAGAACTAGCCCTCTGAGAGAATAAATTCCACCATCCCCCCCACCCCCCACCACCGTCTTCAACAGGAGAATCCATATTCTGAAAGCCTTGTTCTAGACTCTCCCGCTGGGGGAAGATCCTCACAGCATCCGCCCCAGCAAGCCAATCACAACCTTAAGCTAGATAGATTTCCTGGGCAGATACATTTCTATGAGAGCCTCCTTCCTTCACCCCACCCCCTGCCCTCCCCCTGCACTGCCACAACCCCAATGTTAGTACAGTCCATTGTGAGGCCATCAACTCAGAAGATGACACATGGGGAATGGCCTTGGGAGGTCTGGAAGGAGGTTCTGCTCCCGTGAGATCCCGGCCATTCAATAAACGTAGAAGCAGAAGAACTAGGAGCAGGAGTAGGCCACTTGGCCCCTCGATCCTGTTCCGCTATTCAATAAGGTCATGCCTGAGCTGATTGGCCAACAGCCCTGTAAGTCCCAGCAGCCGCAGGGTCGAAAGGTGGCCAGTCTAGACTCACAGAATCCCTACAGTCCATTCAGTCCATCAAGTCCCCGGCTAGAAAGAACCACAGAGTCCATACTCAGAGGTAACTCTGGTATTTCAGACAGGGGTAGTCACTGCTATGTTAAAGAATATGGTTTGTCGGAAACTGTCCCAAACGGAATCTACTGGCGGGATTTTATGATCCGCTTGGATGAGCTTCATAAAATCCCACCTGAAGCCAATGGAGAATTCCAGCCTTTGAACCTGCCCTCTATGCCAATTTGATTTGTCCGATTGCTATGATGATTAAAGATTTTTGCAGTACCTTTCTTGCTAACTCCTATTATTTCTCGATATAGATTCTGTCCTCAAGCATTGATCTTTTAGGTACACTGAGGGAGAACTTAGCATGACCAGAGCACCTAACCAGCACGTCTTTCAGAGTGTGAGAAGGAACACGGAGGAAACCCATGCAGATACGGGGAGAATGTGCAGACTTCGCACAGACCGTGAATTGAACCCGAATCCCTGGCACTGTGAGGCAGCAGTGCTAACCACTGTGCCACCATTCCGCCCTAACAGTTAAGGTTATTGTTACTGGATCAATGCAATGCACAATCTAAGGCAGACTGGACCCGATGTCGTTCCTCATTGTCACGATTATAAATTTAAATTCAAATTCCCTCCAGTAATGAATGCTGTAATTGTACCTGATAGAAACACTAAATAATGCAATTCTACAGCTCTAAACATTACAATCAATCATATTGTAAAAATACAGCTCTGTTCTCAGGATAAGCAGTGAGGTGTTTGCTTTTAATTGTTCAATATATCAGTGATCAGGGACGAATAATATTCTAGATATTATAAAGTGAACAAAATGTTTTTCACCCAGAATTCTTTTAAAGGAAGTCTGGGTACTTGCTTGTATGTTACTGAAACTTTGCAATGCTGAGTAGACTTGACAAGGGTGGATGTTTCGAGGAATTCTACTTGAACTAGTTTAAAAATAGAGTCACCCATTCAAGATGAGGGTAGCGTCCTGTCTCTGGGCCAGATATTCCAGATTCAAGTCCCACCTCAGGACTTGAAGGCTAAGAAAAATGCATTCATAACGCAACCAAACGGGTTGGGGCAGTAAGGTGGCGCAGAAGTTAGCACTGCTACCTCATAGTGCTAGGGACATGGGTTCAATTCTAGCCGTGGCTCGTTGTCTGTTTACAGTGCAGAAAGAGGCCATTTGGCCCATGGAGCCTGCATTCACTCTCCGAAAGAGTATCCCAATTAGGCCTCGCCCCCGGCCTATTGTTGTAACCCCACACATACATACCATCCACCTAACCTGCACACCTTTGGAAACTAAGGGACAATTTTAGCCTGGCCAATCCTCCTAACCCACACATCTTTGGACTGTGATAGGAAACCGGAGCACCCAGAGGAAAACCACACTGACACAGGGAGAATGTACAAACAAAATAAGTAACGAGGAGAGATTAGGCAAATTGGGACTGTTTTCCTTAGAAAGACGTAGGCTTAGAGGAGATCTGATAGAGGTGTACAAGATTTTGAAGGGGATTGATAGAGTAAACAGGGCTAAGCTTTTTCCTTGGATGGACTCAAATAGCACGAGGGGTCACGGGCTTAGGGTGAGGGGGGTAAGGTATAATTTGGATGCTAGAGGGAGTTTTTTCACACAGAGGGTGGTGGGGGTATGGAATGTGCTACCAAGTAAAGTGGTGGAGGCAGGTACTCTGGAGTTATTTAAGAAATACTTAGATGGGCACATGAACAGAATGGGAATGGAGGGGTATAGAAAACTGATTTAAAATAGGGATCATGAGCCTTGGGAGTCCCTGGGAAGTGTGTAAATAGATGATGATATTGATGTACTTGTTTTTATCCTACAGGTGCTTTGGTCCACCTTGTTGTCTAACGAGGGGCATACACGCGATGGGTCGTGAGAGGGCTGCTCTTGGACCTTTTTCAAGAGTATCCTACTGCTTCACGTCGTTAGTGTACGCTTGACCTGGACCATCTGATGGGCAACACGACAGCTCAGTGACTATAGCTGTGCTGTGCAGATACATGGATTTGGGCCTGTGTCTGTGGGAGTTTGCGCATTCTCCCCGTGCTTGCGTGGGTTTTCTCTGGGAGCTCCGGTTTCCTCCCACATCCCAAAGATGTGCTCTTAGGCTAATTGGCAAAACAAATTCTCCCTAAGTTGTCTCAAATTTGGTTTTTAATCCATAGATCTATAAACATAGACAGGGATCGCACGTAGAAGTGGGAACATCGAGGTGGCGGCGCGGGCTCGTTGGGCCGAAGGGCCTGTTTCCCGTGCTGTTTTGTTCTTTGTTCTTTGTTCTTTGTTCTTTGTTCCACACAGACAGTGACCCAAGGCAGGAATTAAAATTGGATGCTTGGCACTGTGAGGCAGCAGTGCTAACTAATCACTGTGCCAATATGCTGTCCAAGTTCTGATGAGTGCAAGACCAAAAGTTTTGACTACATGTCTTACTTTCAGCAATACTCAACTCCCGGTCTACCAAGGGGCTATTTTGAAAAGAATTCCTGGTGTGTGATCATTATGACTTCTCACAGAGATTGGTTTTGTAGCATTATAACATTTCAGACCAGGTACAATTATTACAGAGCGGCTGGATGGAAAATGAAACCTGTACAATTTCAGGATAATTAGCTGTGTGTATGCAGTGCTAATTTGGAACACAATTGTGTCATTTTTGTGCTAGATATATTTTTAAACATCATGAGTTAAAATAAATTGGTTCATCAGATTTCTGTGATGAATTTGATGGCTTTTATGTGTTAGAGAAGCCTATTGTCTGATCTGAAAGATCTCCTCTGCCCCAAGGTAAACTTGGTAAGAAGATTCACAACAACAGGTTAAAGGTTTATTTGGTATCACAAGCTTTTGGAGTCTCGCTCCTTCTTCAGGTGAGTAAGGAGTTGTGTTCATAAAACTGGCATATGACGATACAAGCTCAATTTACCAGGTAATGATTGGAATACAAGTCTTTACAAATAATCAAGTCTTAAAGGTACAGACAATGTGAGTGGAGGAGGGTTAAGCACAGATTAAAGAGACGTGTACTGTCTCCAGCCAGGACAGTTAGTGAGATTTTGCAAGCCCAAGTAAAGTGGGGGTTACAGATAGCGTGACATGAACTCAAGATTCCAGTTGAGGCTGTCCTCGTGTGTGGAACTTGCCTATCAGTTTCTGCGTAGCATTTTTGCATTGTCGTGTGTCTTGGAGACTGCCTTTGAGAACACTTACTTGAAGATCAGACGTTAAATGCCCATGACTGCTGAAGTGTTCCCCCACAGAGATAGAACATTCCTGCCTAATGATTGTCGAGCGGTCTTCATTCATTCACCGCTCAACAATCACCAGGCAGTAGTGTTCTATTCATATTGGGAAACATTCAGACAAGGGCGTTTAGCCTCTGATCTTCGGGTAAGCATTCCCAAGGTGGCCTTCACGACACACGACAGCGCAGAATTGCCGAGCAGAAACTGGTAGCCAAGTTCCGCCCATATGAGGACAGCCTCAATCGGGATCTTGGGTTCAGGTCACATTACATGTAACCCCCATGACTCGCCTGGGCTTGCAACATCTCACTAACTGTCCTGGTCTGGAGACAATTCACATCTCTTTAACCTGTGCTTAAAAGCTTTCTCCACTCTGTACCTTTAAGACTTGATTACTCTGTCAAGATTCGCATCCCAACCATTACCTTGTAAATTGAGTTTGTGTCTTTATATGCACTGTTTGCGAACAGAACTCCCACTCACCTGATGAAGGAATGACACTCCCAAAGCTCGTGCTACCAAATAAACCTGCTGGACTTTAACCCGGTGTTATGTAACTTCTTATTGTGCCCACCCCAGTCCAATGCTGGCAACTCCACATCATGACTCCCAGTTCTTGTGTTTGGTGCCTTCTTTACCCACCTTACCCAGCTGCACTGCAACCTTCAGGGATCTGTGGGCATGCCTTCTTCCTGTTCCTGTACATTTCTCAGAATCGTACAACTTCTTGTGTGCTGTCTTGGCAATGTTAGCATTCATGTCAAGAGGGCTAGAATACAAGAGCAGGAATGAACTTCTGAGGCTCTGATCAGACTCCATTTGGAACATTGGGCCCCATATCTGAGGAAGGATGTGCTGGTCTTGGAAAGGGAGCAGAGGAGGTTCACAAGAATGATCCCTGGAATGAAGAGCTTGTTAAATAAGGAACAGCTGAGGACTCTGGGTCTGTGCTCTGTGGAGATTAGAAGGATGAGGGAGGATCTTATTGAAACTTGCAGGATACTGCAAGGCCTGAATGGAGTGAAGAGGATGTTTTCACTAGTAGGAAAAACTAGAATCAGAAGGCACAACCTCAGGCTAAAGGGACGATCTTTTAAAACAGAAGGAATTTCTTCAGCCAGAGAGTGAAACTAAAAAGAGTACAGAAGAGATTGATTAGGATGCTACTGGGACTTGATGGGTTGAGTCATAAGGAGAGTCATAAGGATAGACTGGGACATTTTTCTCTGGTGTGTAGGAGGCTGAGGAGTGATCTTATAGAGGTTTATAAAATAGTGAGGGGCACAGTCAGCTAGCTAGTCAATATCTTTTCCCAAAGGTAGGGGAGTCTAAAACTAGAGGGCATAGGTTTAAGGTGAGAGGGGAGAGATACAAAAGTGTCCAGAGAGGCAATCTTTTCACACAGAGGATGGTGAGTGTCTGGAACAGGCTGCCAGAGGTAGTAGTAGAAGCAGGTACAATTTTGCCTTTTAGAAGCATTTAGATAGTTACATGGGTAAAACGGGTATAGAGGGATATGGGCCAAATGCGGGCAATTAGGATTAGCTTATGGGTTTTGAAAAAGAAAGGGCAGCTTGGATAAGTTGGGCCAAAGGGCCTGTTTCCACGCTGCAAATCTCTATGATTCTGTAAGAGTGGTGAATCTGTGGAACTCTTTACCGCAGAAGGCTGCGGACTCTAAGTCATTGAGTGTCCTTAAGACAGAGATGAGATAGGTTTTTGATGAATAAGGGGATCGGGGGTTGTGGAGAAAAGGCAGGAGAATGGGAATGGGGAAAAAATCAGTCATCATTAAATAGTAGGGCAGACTCAATGGGCCGAGTGGCCTAATCCTGCTCCCATGCCTTATGGTCTTCTGCAGATGCAGACTTCCCTGAGATTCTGTTGCCCATTCTGCCCACATGATCAATCCATTGATAGATTCCTTTGGTTTTAAAAGTTCTCCATCCTTACCAACCACAATTTAGTACGAAGAGAAAACTTCTCAATCGCGCCTCCTACATTTAAATCTCACTTACTGATATAAGGAACAAGGAGGGTATGTTCGCCTTCATAGGAAGGGGTATAGAATACAAGAGTAGGAGTCTGATGTTGCAGGCGTATAGAACGTTGGTTAGGCCTCATCTGGTGTACCGCGTCCAGTTCTGGTCGCCGTACTACAGGAAGGATATAGAGGCCCTGGAGAGAGTGCAGAGGAGATTTACCAGGATGCTGCCTGGTATGGAAGAGCTGTCTTACGAGGAAAGATTGAAAACACTGGGGTTGTTTTCCCTTGAAAGATGTTGGCTGAGAGGGGATCTTTTAGAGGTATATAAGATTATGAGGGGTATAGATAGAGTAAATGGTGGTAAGCTTTTTCCACCATTAGAAATGGATAGAACAAGGGGTCACGGGCTCAGGGTGAGGGGGGCTATGTATAAGACGAATATTAGAGGCCAGTTTTTCACACAAAGGGTAGTGGGGTGTGGAATGCACTGCCGAGTAAGGTGGTGGGAGCAGGCACGCTAGGGTTGTTTAAGGGTCTCTTGGATAGCCACATGAGCGGTCTGCAGATAGAGGGATATAGCAGGACTGTTTGAATATCGGGAGGACCAAATAGTAGTAGACTATCCTTTAGTTTTGTCTCGGGAATGTCTTAGTTTTTTTTTAGCATGTTTAATTAAGTCTTATTTGTTTCCGCAGGCAATTTGGTCCACCTTGTTGACCAACAAGGGGCATGTATGCGGCATGTCGTGCGAGAGCTGCTCTTGGAGGTTGCTTCAGGAGTTGCCTTGTGCTTCATGTCGTCAGTGTATGCTTAAACTGGACCATCTGATGGGCATCATGACAGCTCAGAGACTATCGCTGTTGCTGTGCTGACACATGGATTTGGGCCTGTGTCTGCGGGAGTTTGCACGTTCTCCCCGTGGTTGCGTGGGTTTCCTCCGGGTGCTCCAGTTTCCTCCCACATCCCAAAAATGTGCTCTTAGGCTGATTGGGTAACAAATTGTCCCTATATTAGTCCCTATATGGGAACCTTCAACAATAGGCATAGCCTAAAGTCAAGGATATGTCATTAAGACGTTAGGACGGCGGTGTGGGCTCGTTGGGCCGAAGGGCCTGTTTCCCGTGCTGTGTTGCTCTTTGTTCCTTGTTCTTTGAGGGGGAATTAGCAGGGGGCAGGGAGGTACAGTTTCCACTGAGCCCTAGAGAAATCCACTGGGAATAGCCTTCCAATCGTGAAAACACAAAGAACAAGCTGTCTTTCTTTTCTGCCAAGATTTTCATCACAAATAGAGAGCGTAGCAGTTTCAATCTTTCAATGCTCAGTGGAAAACCAAATAAGAGCAGTAAGCTTTGCTTTTTATCCTCTGGATCAGGCAAAATCCTCTACACTTAAGCCTCATAAATGCTCAATCAGTTCACAAGAACTTTCATTCATGATCGCTTCCCTCTATGTGCTGAAGTGGTTTGGTGCAATCTTGCTGCCACTGAGGTTTCGAACCGAAGCTTCCATTTTGAGGAAAAAAATGCTGATGCGACCATAAATTCTGCCCTGTCCCATCAAACGCCTCTTCACTGACAGAAAGTGCTCGAGGGAATAAGCTCTGCTTTCCACAGAGAACACTTGATAGAACAATCAACATGAAATGGAGATCTTTCTACTTCAGACATATGGTTTAAGCGCTTGCCTTCAGAAGTGGGGGGGGGGGGGGGGGGGGGGGGGGGGGGGGGGGGAGGTTCAGGATTATTTATGGCCAAACTGCTTTTCGTAGAATCCCTATAGTGCAGAAGGAGGCCATTCGGCCCATCGACATCTGCTTGGGATGGGCTGTCCCACAAATAAATTTTTCAAAATTCTGCACCCTTGCCTTTTCTCCTCTCCTATGTACTCTATGTACGGTATGCTTTGCCTGTATAACGCTCAAGAAACAATACTTTTCACCAATACGTGAGACAATATTAAATCAAATCAGATCAGGTTCGCAGTTTCGAATTGGAAAACTTTCCCCATACATCGCGGCAGTGACAGCATCGCTCAAGAATTTCTTTGTCTGCAAAGAACGTCCCAGGGTAGAATCTTAAGGCCTCTCTCACTCGATGGGATGTTATAAGCTAACTGGCTTGCTGTGTCCACTTGGGGGAGGGTGGCACACCATGATGGGCTGGGGTGGTTACACTCCTGGCCCTTCAGCTGTGAAAGGCATTATAAACACAGTGCTTAGCACTGCTGTCTCACAACGTCAGAGACCCAGGTTCAATTCCAGCCTCGGGTCACTGTCCGTACGGAGATTGCACATTCTCCCCGTGTCTGCGTGGGTTTCCTCTGGGTGCTCCAGTTTCCTCCCACAGTCCAAAGATGTGCGTGTTAGGTGGATTGGCCATGCTCAATTGACAATGATGTTAAGAACTCCAGAGCCTTAGCAATGTGGTTGGCTGCTCTTGGGCAACTAGAGATGGGCAATAAATGCTGGCCTGCCAGCGACGCCCATGCCCCATGAATGAATGAAAAAAAGGGGGATTAGCAGGGTAAATATGTGGGGATAGGGCTTGGATGGGATTGTGGTCAGTACAGACTCAATGGGGCGAATGGCCTCCTTTGGCACTGTAGGGATTCTACAAAAAATGAAAAATAATGAAGATGCTGGAAATCTGAAATAAACCCGGAAAAATGCTGAGAAAAATGTCTTTCGGACGTTCAATTTTACCCTCTGTTGACCGTGTTGCTGAGTGTCACCAGCTTCCCTCGGGTGAAGGCTTTGCAGATTGATGAGGTGAGGGTTTCACACATGCAGCCTGGAAACAAGGGCCTACCTCTGAAGGCTCTGTGATTGGGCCTTACCACACAGGCCTTTAAAGTAAAGTTTATTGATTTTATATCACAAGTAGGCTTACATCAACACTGCAATGAAGTTACTGTGAAAATTCCCTGGTCGCCACACTCCAGCGCCTGTTCGGGTACACTGACGGCGAATTTAGCATGGCCGATTTACCCAACCAGCACATCTTCCAGGCTTCTCCTTCAGACATCCGATCTCATTTATAAATTCTCTATTCGTCATTATCTCCAAGCCGTGATTCCCATCCACTCCAAATACCTTTGCTGTTTGTAATGTATGTAAATGATTTGGAGGAAAATGTAACTGGATTGATTGTATGTTTGTGGATGACACAAAGTTGGTGGATTTGCAGATAGCGATGAGGAACATCAGAGAATACAGTAGGATATAGATCAGTTGGAGACTTGGGCTGAGAGATGGCAGATGGAGATTAATCTGGACAAGTGTGAGGTAATGTATTTTGGAAGGTCTAATACAGATAGGAAATATACAGTAAATAGCAAAATCCTTAAGAGTACTGATATGCAAAGGGATCTGGGTGTACATTTACACAGGTTACTGAAAGTGACAATGCGAGTGGAGAAGATAGTCAAGAAGACACATGGCATGCTTGCCTCACCAGCTGGGGCATTAAAAATTGGCAAGTTGCAGTTTTATAGAACCTTAGTTTGGCCGCGCTTGGAAAATAGTGTTCAATAGTGGTTGCCACACTACCAAAAGGATGTGGAAGCTTTGGAGAGGATACAGAAAAGATGTGCCAGGATTTTGGCTGGTATGGAGGGCATTAGCTATGACAAGAGGTTGGAGAAGCTTGGTTTGTCCTCACCGGAATAATGGAGGTTGAGGGGAGACCTGATAGAAGTCTACAAGATTGTGAGGGGCACGGACAGAGTGGATAGTGAGAAGCCTTTTCCCCAGGGTGGAAGAGTCAATTACTAGGGGGGCATAGGATTAAGGTGCAATGAGAAAGGTTTCTATAAACATCTATAAACATTGACAGGGATCACGGGTAGAGGTGGGATCATCGGGGGCTCGTTGGGCCAAAGGGCCTGTTTCCCATGCTGTTTTGTTCTTTGTTCTTTATTCTTTGTTTGAAGGAGGTGTAAGAGGCCTTTTTTACACAAAGGTAGTGGGTGCCAGGAACTTGTTGCCGGAGGAGGGAATGGAAGCGGATCCTTTTAAGGAGCGTCTTGACAAATATATGAATAGGATAGGAATAGAGGGACATGGTCCCTGGAAGGGTAGGGGGTTTTTGTTCAGTCAGGCAGCACGGATGGTGCAGGCTTGGAAGGCCGAGGGGCCTGTTCCTGTGCTGTAATTTTTTTTGTTCTTTGTTCTTTGATCCCTGCCCTGCCTCCGAGCCTCGAAAAAATCCTCTCTCACTCTCGAACTGGGGTAAAACACCAGGCTCCACTCCTTCCTCCCCCCACCACACTCCTCACCCAATGCCCGCCAAGGGTCTCTGATGCCCCTTATTACCATGAGGCTGCCAACTGCACCACATGGCCCATCCTGGTATCTTCCACCCAGTCAATCATTCTCTCATTGCTCCACAGCTCACTCAGAGTTCCTCATTCGCTCATCAGCTACACCCTCCCCTCCTATCATTGACTGGGCTAAATTGCCCCTTAGCGCCAGGGGGATTAGCAGGGTAAATATGTTGGGATGATGGAGATAGGGCTTGGGTGAGGTTGTAGTGCAAGCTTGATGGACTGAATAGCCTTCTTCTGCACTGTAGAGACTCTATGGAAAACTCCACGTATGTCACACCCCATCTCCTTCTCCTCCTTCATAAGACCATAAGACGTAGGAGCAGAATTAGGCCACTCAGCCCATTGAGTTTGTTCCGCTGATATTTTTCTCATCCCCATTCTCCTGCCTTTTCCCCATAATCCCCAATCCCCTTATTAATCGAGAACCTATCTATCTCTGTCTTAAAGACACTCAGTGAGCTGGCCTCCACAGCCGTCTGCGGCAAAGTGTTCAACAGATTCCCCACATTCTTCCTCCTCATCTCTGTTTTAAAGGATTGTCCCTTTAGCCTGAGGTTGTGCCCCCTGGTTCTAGTTTTTCCTACTAGTGGGAACATCCTCTCCATGTCCAATCTATCCAGGCCTCATAGAATCGTGTAACTTTCAATAAGATAACCCCCCCATCCTTCTAAACTTCGACAAGGGCAGACCCAGAGTCCTCAACAATTCCTCATACGACAAGCTCTTCATTCCAGCAATGCTTCACCCAACAACCACCCTCCCACCCCGCCCCCCCCCCCCCCCCCCCCCCCTCCCCCACTTCCCCCACCCTGACCTGCTAGTCCAGAGTAACATCTCTCCACACTCCCCAATCACTCCCCCATTCGCCCTTGGTCAGCACCCTTACTGAAATTCCCTCCTTCTCCAAAAGACCTCCCCCCACCAGTTGATAAAAAAGCCCTCTCTCTTTTCCTGGTTGACTACACATTGATCGAACGTGTCTCCCACTCTCTCCACACAATCTCTCCAACATCCTGATTGATCCCAATACAATCGGCACCCCGTCCTTCTCCATCCATTCCCCCATCCACCTTCCTCCCCCCCCCCCCCCCCCTCTCTCTCTCTTTCGGGTGATTCTCTTCCATTCGAATCGACCCTTCCCCCAACTGAGACTTGAACTTGGAACCTTGAGGGGTGGTTTAATTCCTGGCATTGAATTGTACGGAGTCTGCACATTCTCCCTGTGTCTGTGTGGGTTTCCTTTAGATGCTCCAGTTTCCTCCCACAGTCCAAAGATGTGCGGGTTAGGTGCATTGGCCATGCTAAATTGCCCCTTAGTTTCCCAAGATGTGCAAGTTAGGGAGCAAATATTTCAGGTTATGTAGATAGGGCCTGGGTGAGATACTCTGTCAGAGAGTCAATGCTAACTTGATGGGCTGATGTCCCCTTTTCTGCATTGTAGAGATTCTATAATTCAGGGATTTAATTCCAAACTGCATCCCTTCCCATCTGACTATGACCCTCCCATCAACCCCAATTTCTCCTCCCCCCACCCCTTTCTCCACTCCCCATTCACCCACAGCATGGTCAACACCTTCATCCTTCATTCTTGATCTTAACCCACACCAACCCCCCCCCAATCCTCACCCTCGCCCCAGCCTTGGTGTGAGGCTGCTGCTGTTACTGATTAACTGGACCAGACAGGGAGTGGGACGTCAGGATAAGGGACCGACGTCACAAACTCTAGGGAATTAAAGCTCCAGGTCAAAGGAGGCACAGTGGCACAGTGGTTAGCACTGCTGCCTCACAGCGTCAGGGACCTGGGTTCAATTCCCAGCCTTAGGTCACTGTCTGTGTGTGGAGTCTGCATGTTCTCCTCGTGTCTGCATGGGTTTCTTCTGGGTGCTCTGGTTTTCTCCTGCAGTCCAAAGATGTATTGGCCATGCTAAATTTCCCCTTAGTGTCCAAAGTTAGATAGATTGACCATGTTAAGTTACTCCTTAGTATCCAAAGTTAGATAGATTGGCCACGCTAAATGCATGAGGTAACAGGGTGTGGACCTGGATGGGATACTCTGTCAGAGAGTTAGCGTAAACTTGATGGGCCGAATGTCCTTTTTCCTGCATTGGAGGGATTGCATAATTCAGGGATTAACAAAGAACAAAGAACAACACAGCACGGGAAACAGGCCCTTCGGCCCAATGAGCCCGCCCCGCCGTCCTAACGTCTTAATGAAATATAGAGACCAATATAGGGACAATTTGTTACCCAATCAGCCTAAGAGCACATTTTTGGGATGTGGGAGGAAACCGGAGCACCCGGAGAAAACCCACGCAACCATGGGGAGAATGCACAAACTCCCGCAGACACAGGCCCAAATCCATGTGTCTGCACAGCAACAGCGATAGTCTCTGAGCTGTCATGTTGCCCATCTGATGGTCCAGTTTAAGCATACACTAATGACATGAAGCACTAGGCCACTCCAGAAGTAACATCCAAGAGCAGCCCTCGCACGACCTGCTGAATGCATGCGCCTTGTTGGTCAACAAGGTGGACCGAATAGCCTGTGGAAACAAATAAAGTATTTAAACAGTCCTTCTATATCCCTCTATCTGCAGACCGCTCATGTGGCTGTCCAAGAGTCCGTTAAACAACCCTAGCATGCCTGCTCCCACCACCCCACTCGGTAGCACATTCTATGATTGAGTGAGGAAATCTCGATTCCTGTGATCCCTGGGATTTACCAGTTGACCCCCCCCCCCCCCCCCCCCCCCCCGAGGAAGGTCCCAGTGGTGGGAGAACTTCGGGAAATATAACCATGAGATCCTCCCAGACAGGCATAAACCACCACCTCTCAAATCACTTACACACTGCGTCCCAAAATTTTATTTTCTGCTCAAAGTCAATTCAATTTACATTGGAAAGGATCGATTGTAATTACATTCAAAGCCTCCCGGGACAGCCTGTTCCACAGACTGACCACTCACTCACTCAAACCGGAATGTTCTTCGATCGGGGCCCTTCTCCAATCGCAGGCCGTGCGTGTCCTCTGGAGCCCTGCCAGGTACTGGGTCTGGCACAGCCCCTGAACCTGCCCCTTCCCCCTTCCCCCTTCCTCCCACAGATTATTAATCTCTTCCAATGAATTGATTCCCGTGTGATGTTTTTCTGGAATTGAA
Source organism: Sphyrna mokarran (assembly GCA_024679065.1). Lineage (NCBI taxonomy): Eukaryota > Metazoa > Chordata > Chondrichthyes > Carcharhiniformes > Carcharhinidae > Sphyrna > Sphyrna mokarran. The sequence goes on from JAGIQG010000006.1 coordinate 11,935,393, forward strand.
ACAGAACGGTGCTGTGGCACAGTAGTTGGAACTGCTGCTCCGGTTTCCTCCCACTGTCTGAAAGACGTGCTGGTTAGGGTGCTAAATTCTCCCTCATTGCTACCCAACCAGGCACCGGAGTGTGGCGACTAGGGAACAACTTCATTGCAGTGTTAATGTAACCTCGCTGACAAATAAACTTCAAATAGCATCAAAGAATTCCTACTGTGTGGAAGGAGGCCATTTCCCCCATCAAGTCTGCACTAATCCCAATCCCAACCGGGTCCTTAACATCATCTATTTATCCTAATGGTCAGCCATTTAGCACGGCCAATCAACCCAAGCTACACATCGTTTGGATTTCTGGGAGGAAACCGGAGCACCTGGAGAAAACCTATGCAGACAGTGACCCAAGGCCAGGATTGAACCCATGTTCCTGGTGCTGTGAGGCAGCAATGCTAACCACTGTGCCACTGTGATGTCTGAAATGTCTAATACCAGGGGACTTGCGTGCACTTAGGGTGAAGGGAGGAAAGTTCAAAGGAGATGTGAGGGATAATTTCTTTACACAGAGAGGGGTAGGTGGCTGGAACACACTGCCAGGGGGTGGTGGTGCAGACAGATACAATGGGGGTATTTAAGGAGCTTTTCGATAAGCACACGGATATGCAAAGAATAGTGAGGTATGGACAAAGGGCAGGAAGAAGGGATTCTTTTCATTCTGCGTCACGCTTGGCACAACATCACCAGAACATTTAGGTTCACCAGGATATTACCCGCTCTCAAGGGTGTTGGCTCTGGGGAGAGGTTGGATAAACTAGGATTGCTTTCAATGAAAGATTGTTTTCAATGAGGCTGAGGGAAGACCCGATAGAAATCTACAAAATTATGAGAGGCACAGACAGGATGGATAGTCAGAGGCTTTTCCCCTTGGGTCAGAGAGTCAATAACAAGGGGGCACAGGTTCAAGGTGAGAGGGGGAAAGCTTCAGGGGGATGTTTGGGGGAGGTTTTTCACACAGAGAATGGTGGGTGCCTGGGACGCGCTGCCAGAGGAGGTGGTGGATGCAGGCACATTAGTGACATTTAAGAGGCATCTGGATGTTTGCACGAATGGAGAGAGAATGGAGAGATATGGACAGAGTAAGATCAGAAGGTTTTTTTTAGTTTAGTTAGGGCATCACGACCGGTACAGGCCGAGAGTGCTGAAGGCCCTGATCTTCCCATGCTGAACTTTTCTTTGTTCGAACATTGTGGGCCAAAGGGCCTTGATCCTGCGCTGTAATGTTCCCTGTTGTGTGGAACATTAGAAAGAGTTGCCAGCGGTGAAATAAAACAGCACAATTCACTTCTCAGAGAGAACTTGGGATGTGTTTCTGGATATTGGGCAACACCTCCCCCTACTGTGGAAGAGAGGAACTGCATTAAAACAAGCCTCTCAGTGATGGGCTTTGCTTTGTGAAGTAGTTGCTAGGTAATATTTTACTTTCTTAATAACATAAGAAAATATTTTCTTATAATAAACACTTATTATAAATTTCTTATGATATAATACTATCATTGCCAGTTTACCGTTGCACCTCCTGTTCAGTTGGTTGATGGGATCTGTATATTTAGTTGAACATCATGAGGTTTATCTGAAAGTCCTTGCAGGGCGTTCAGATGTCAAACCGTGGGGTCCAACGTGCGCTGTTTTGGAGTGGATCCTTCTCACTCCCTGACTCATCCTCTTGCTGCTCACCCTCCGAGTTCGATGCTCTCCAATGTTCCCTGACTCATCCCCGCTTCCGACCCTTCTCCTTAGTGAACATCCCACTCCCCCGACTCCCGCGCTCCCTGCATCCCTTCTCCTGAGGCCCTCGCTGCAAGTGTGGACTCTGGAGGGTGAGCAGTGTGAGGGACGGGTGAGCAGCTTCAACTTGTTGCAGCGCCCAGGGTCAGCGGAGAGAGGGTAGGTCAGGGAACGGCGCAGGGACAGGACCAGAGAGCAGTGCAGGGAAGGGTGACCAGGAGACTGTGTGGAGCAGAGGCTTGAGAAGTAGGATGGGTAGTGAGCATATTCAGTAGTGAGCGGGTTCAGTAGCGAGCAGGAAAAGTAGTGAGAAAGGTGGGTAGTGGGCAGGTTCAGAGGTGAGTAGGGGAATACTCACTGGGGATTGAATTGGGGATTGAATTTCGGAGCCGCAACGTCATGTTGCAACTGTACAAAACTCTAGTGCGGCCGCACTTGGAATATTGTGTGCAGTTCTGGTCCCCACATTATAAGAAAGATATAGAGACATTGGAGAGGGTACAGAGGAGGTTTACCAGGATGTTGCCTGGTATGGAGGGCAGGTCTTATGAAGAGAGGCTGAGGGATTTGAGGTTGTTTTCGTTAGAAAGAAGGCGGCTAAGAGGAGACCTTATTGAAACACATAAGATGATTAGAGGTTTAGATAGGGTGGACAGTGATAGCCTTTTTCCTAGGATGGAGAAAGCTAGCACGAGGGGACATAGCTTTAAATTAAGGGGTGGTAGTTATAGGACGGATGTCAGAGGTAGGTTCTTTACCCAGAGGGTGGTAAGGGTATGGAATGCCCTGCCTGCTGCAGTTGTAGATGCGCCAAGTTTGGTGGCGTTTAAGAGGTTAGTAGATAAGTTTATGGACGAAAAGGGAATGGTTTAGGTTAGAGGGTCATTGCTTTTTCCTAATTGGTCGGCACAACATTGTTCTGCGCTGTAATGTTCTATACTGAGCAGGATCAGTACTGAGCAGGTTCAGTAGTGAGTAGGGGAATAGTGAGCAGGCAGTAAAGTAAGCAGGTTCAGCACTGAGCGGGTTCAGTAGTGAGCGGGGGTATAGTGAGCGGGTTTAATAGTGAGCAGGGGGTAAAGTAAGCAGGTTGAGTACTGAGCAGGTTCAGGAGTGAGCAGGTTCAGGAGCGCAGAGTATGCATAGTGAGGTTCAATAGTGAGCAGGTTCAATAGCGAACATGTTCAGTAGTGAGCAGGTTCAGTGGTGAGTAAGGTAGGTAGTGGGCAGGTTCAGTAGTAAGTTGGTTTAATCGTAAGCATTTTCAATAGCGAGCAGGTTCAGTAGTGAGCAGGTTAAATAGTGAGCAATTCCATTGTGAGCAGAGTGAGTAGTGAGCAGGTACAGTAGTGAACAGAATCAGTAATGAGCAGGTTCAGTAGTGAGCAGGTTAGGTATTGAACAAGGCGGTAGAGAGCAGGTTCAATAGTGAGCATTTCAGGAGTGAGCAGGGTGGGTAGTGAGCAGGTTATGTAGTGAGCAAGCTGGATAGTCAACAAGGTCATTGATAAGCCATACATAAATGACTCAATAAAGTTCTTTGACAGAATGTAGAGGTTTGGTGAATGTTTGCATAAATATCAGATAGTCACAAACAATTTAACAAGGAACTGGAGAGAAACCTCTTTACTCAGCGTGTGTCTGGAATGTACCACTTGCTCCTCACAGAATATTTCAGGTAAATGATGTTGATTCATTGGTGGGGAATTAGAGGGAGAAGTGGTTTATGCCAGTTGACCTTGCTGAAGCTTTGGTAGGACACTGGCATAGGCTATAGAATCCCTGCTGTGTACAGAGACACCATTTGTTCCACCAAGTCTATACTAACCCTCTGAAAGAGCACTCTCCTCACACCCATTCCCCCTCCCTATTCCCATGCATTTACCATGGCCAATTCCCACTAACTACACTTCTTTGAACACTAAGCGGCAATATAACATGGCCAATCCTCCTAACTGTACATCTTTGGACACTAAGGGGCAATTTAACATAGCCAATCTCCCTAACTATACATCTTTGGACAGTAAGGGGGAAGTTAGCATGGCCAATCCTCCTAACTACACATCTTTGAACACTAAGGGGCAATTTAGCATGGCCAATCCCCCTAACTACACATCTTTGGGCATGAAGGAGCAATTTAGCATGGCCAATCCCCCTAGCTGCACTTCTTTGAACACTAAGGGGCAATATAACATGGCCAATCCCCTTAACTATACATCTTTGGACACTAAGGGGCAATTTAACATAGCCAACCCCCCTAACTATACATCTTTGGACAGTAAGGGGGAAGTTAGCATGGCCAATCCCCCTAACTACACATCTTTGAATACTAAGGGGCAATTTAACATGGCCAATCCCCCTAACTACACATCTTTGGGCATGAAGGAGCAATTTAACATGGCCAATCCCCCTAAGTGCATATCTTTGGACATGAAGGAGCAATTTAGCATGGCCAGTCCCCTAACCTGCACATCTTTGGAGTGTGAGAGGAAAGCGGAGAACCCTGGGGAAACCTATTCAGAGACGGGGACAATCACCCAAGGGCAGGTTTGAACCCAGGAACCTAACGCTGTGGAATTCACTACCCCAGAGTGCGGTGGATTCCAAGGACATAGACAAATTTTTAATTACTAATGGGTGGAAGGGTTATGGAGAATGGTCGGGAAACTGGGGTTGAGGCCCAAATGAGATCGCATTGGATGATAGAACAGGCTCAAGGAACTGAATTGCTGACCCCTGCACCAAGTTCTTATGTGGGACAGCAGCAGTATGCCACGCATTGTGTTGGCTAACGGGCTCTATGGTCTGTATGGTGCTGTAAAACTCTACGCAATCCCGTGAACTGGCATCAAAATGTCAAAGAAACAGATAGAAGCACCAGACTAATGGAAAGTATTCTTTACTCAAAGAGTGATTAAGGAGTGGAATGCCCTGCCTGCAGCTGTTGTAGATGCGCCAAGTTTGGTGGCGTTTAAGAGGTTAATTGATAAGTATATGGAAGAGAAGGGAATGGTTTAGTTTGGAGGGGCATTGCTTTTTATTTTGGTCGGCACAACATCGAAGGCCGAAGGGCCTGTTCTGTGCTGTAATGTTCTATGTTCTATGTTCTATTTTATTCTGATAACCCCAAAAAGCAAGAAAATATCAAATGGACGGTTTCCATTCTTCAACATTTGCGCAACAGGATTTATCGGTGTGGAAAAAGAACGTGCTGCTGAGGCTTTATAAAACTCTAGTGAGACCACATTTAGAATATTGCGAGCAATTCTGGGCTCTCGTATCCAAGGACGATCTCTGGATGGAGTTCAGAGAAGGTTCACAAGACTGATCCTGGAAATGAAAAGCTTGTCGTTTGAGGAAAATCTGAGGATTCTGATCTGCACTGGATGGAGTTTAGAAGGACAAGGGGGATAATCTCAATGAAACTTACAGAGTACTGCAAGGCCTGGATAGAGTGGACACGGAGAAGATGTCTCCGTTAGTAAGAGAGGGTAGGATCCAAGGACACAGCCTCAGGATAAAGGGATAGCTCTTTAGAACTGGAATGAGGAGGAATTCCTTCAGCCAGAAGGTGGTGAAAGTGTGGGATTCACTGCCACAGAGGGATGTGGATATCAGATCATTGAACGTATTTAAGGCAGAGATAAATAGGTTCTTGATTGTTAAGGGGATCAAAAGTTACGGGGAAAAGGTGGGAGAATGGGGTTGAGAAATTTATCAGCCATGATTGAATGGCGGAGCAGATGGGCTGAACAGCCTAATTCCTCTCCTCTGGTGTTGTGGTCTATGGAAAGCTAAGCAACACATCTAAACGCAAGTTTTCTCATGTGGATCTTCCTTCCCAGAATAATAGGATAATCTCCTTTGACTTATAACCTGCTGCTAAGTGGCAAATGGGTAAGAACATGCAGAGAGTGAAGAGGTTAATGGTGGTTACATAGCAAGCTGGAGGCCATGATCAGTGAGCTTTAGACATGAGTTCAAATCCCATCAAATCATTCTTTGACCGTGCGGCCAAATTCCCCTCCAATTCGATTTTCCAGTTTGCTGACGACATTACCGTAGTGGGGTCTGATCTCAAACAATGATGAGACAGAGTACAGGAATGAGATAGAGAATCCAGTGAACTGGTGCAGAGACAGTAATCTCTCCCTCAATGTCAACAAAACGAAGGAGACAGTCATCGACTTCAGGAAGCGTGAAAGAGAACATGCCCCTGTCTACATCAATGGGGCGAAGTAGAAAAGGTTGACAGCTTTAAGTTTTTTAGTGTCCAGATCACCAACAACCTGTCCTGGTCCCTCCATGCCAATACTATAATTTAGAAATGACTCTACTTTCTCAGAAGACTGAGGAAATTTGGCATCTCCGCTACGACTCTCACCAGCCTTTACAGATGTACCATAGGAATCATTCTTTCTGGTTGTATCACAGCTTGGTATGGGCTCCTGCTCTGCCCAAGACCACAGGGAACTACAAAGAGTTATGAACGAAGCCCAGTCCATCAGGCAAACCAGTCTCCCATCCATTGACTCTGTCTACACTACACTACACTGTGTATAATGCACAAGAAGCAATACTTCTCATTGTGTGCGAATACACATGACAATAATAAATCAAATCAAAATCAACTTGATTTATTATTGTTGCATGTAGTAGTATACAATGAAAAGTATTGTTTCTTGTGCGCTATACAGACAAAGCATACCATTCATAGAGAAGGAAACGAGAGAGTACGGAATGTGGTGTTACAGTCATAGCTAGGGTGTAGAAAAAGATCAACTTAATGCAAGGTAGGTCCATTCAAAAGCCTGATGGCAGCAGAAAATAAGCTGCTTTTGAGTTAATTGGTACATAACCTCAGACTTCTGTATCTTTACCCTGAAAATGGTAGAAGACAGAATGGCCCGGGGTGCTTGGGCTCCTTAATTATGCTGGCTGCTTTTCCGAGGCAGTGGGAAGTGTAGACAAAATCAATGGATGGGAGGCTGGTTTGCTTGATGGATTGGGCTATATCCGTGACCTTTTGTAGCTCCTTGTGGTCTTCGGCAGAGCAGGAGCCATACCGAGCAGTGATACAACCAGAAAGAATGCTTTCTATGGTGCATCTGTTGGTGAGAGAGAAATCAAATCAAATCTCACCATAAATATTCCCTGAGAGTCTGCTTCATAAATTTTGTATGGGCAATATTTATGCGTATTAAATGTAGAAATACGCAATGTTTTTTTTCACATCTCAACGAAAGAATTTCAAATGCAAAGAAGTGTCCTTCAGCGCAGTAACTGCCGCTAAGTGCAGTGGTCTGGCTAACTTGCGATGTCACTGCTGTTAGCTCCAAATCTTCTGGAACTTGCTCTGGTAGCTTTCGTTCAGCTGCTGAAATGCTAATACCACCAAGTCATCTTTGTTGTCGCATAGTTCGGTGAGAGAGGTGCTGCCAAAACACAACAAAACAGCGTGTGAGTATTAAGAACATAAGGACTTGGAGCAGAAGTCGGCCATCTGGCCTCTTGAGCCTACCCCGACATTCAATAAGATCGTGGCTGATCTTTTTGTGGACTCGGCTCCACTCACCCGCCCGCTCACCATAACCCTTAATTCCTTCACTGTTCAAAAATTTATCTATCCTCACCTTAAGAACATTCAATGAGGTAGCCTCAACTGCTTCACTGGGCAGGGAATTCCACAGATTCACAACCCTTTGTGTGAAGAAGTTCCTCCTCAACTCAGTCTTAAATCTGCTCCCCCTTATTTTGAGGCTATGCCCCCCCTAGTTCTGGTTTCACCCATCAGTGGAAACAACCTCCCTGCTTCTATATTATCTATTTCTTCATAATTTTATCTGCTTCCACCAGATCCTCCCTCATTCTTCTGAATTCCAATGAGTGTAGCCCCAGTCTATTCAGCCTCTCAGGGTCAGGTGACCTCCTGAGGTCTGGGGATCCAAGGACTGGGGTTTTAAGAAAATCGGAAATTATATTTATAGGCCATGAGGCCAATGGATACTGCTTTATCTTTCACGACATGTGAGCATCGCTGACGAGGCCAGCTTTTTTTACCCATCCCTTATTGGGCAGCACGGTGGCACAGTGGTTAGTACTGCTGCCTCACAGTGCCGGGAACCTGGGCTTGGCTTTTGGCTCGGTTCACTGTCTGTGAGGAATCCGCATGTTCTCGCCATGTCTGTGTGGGTTTCCTCCGGGTGCTCTGGATTCCTGCCATGGTCTGAAAGATGTGCGGATAAGGTTGATTGGCCTTGCTAAGAAATTGTCCATTACTGTCCAGGGTAGCGGAGATTCGAGAAATTAGTGGGCATAATATGTAGGGATATGAGGGTAGGGCCTGGATGGGATTGTGTTCGGTGCAGACTCGATGGGCTGAAGGGCCTCTGTAGGGATCTATGATCTATGATCTATGAACTACATTGCTGTGGCTCTGGAGTCATATGTCAAAATTAAAGTAAAGTTTATTTATTAGTCACAAGTACGCTTAACACTGCAATGATTTTGCTGTGAAAATTCTCTAGTCGCCACACTCCGGCACCTGTTCGGGTACGCTGAGGGAGAACTTAGCATGGCCAATGCACCTAACCAGCACGTCTTTTGGATTGTGGGAGGAAACTGGAGCACCCGGAGGAAACCCACGCAGACACAAGGAGAATATGCAGACTCCCACAGACAGTGACCGAAGCCGGGAATCGAACCCGGGTCTGTGGTGCTGTGAGGCAGCAGTGCTGACCGCTGTGTCACTGTGCCAGCCATTGTGATATAATGGGAGAGAGTCGGTCTTGTAGCAGTCATAAGTATGTCATGTTTTGTTACATTTCTGTAATAACGATGTGATTTGATTTATAGATAAAGTTTTTGTATCTATCAATTAACTGGAGTAAGGATCTCAGTTAACAAGGTACACCTACAGTGTCATTAGGGAGGAAGTTACTGATGACACAAAGGTTGGTAGATTTGTGGGTAGCGATGAGGACCATCAGAGAATACAGCAGGATATAGATCAGCTGGAGACTTGGGCAGAGAGATGGCAGATGGAGTTTAATCTGGACAAATATGAGGTAATGCATTTTGGATGGTCTAATACAGATAGGAAATATACAATAAATGGCAGAACTCTTAAGAATATTGATAGGCAAATGGATCTGGGTGTACAGGTATACAGATCACTGAAAGTGGCAATGCAAGTGGAGAAGGTAGTTAAGAAGGCATATGGCATGCTTGCCTTCATCAGCCAGGATATTCAGTTTAAAAATTGGCAATTCATGTTGCAAATTTATTGAATTTTAGTTCAGCTGCACTTGGAATATAGTGTTTAATTCTGGTCTACCAGAAAGATGTGGAGGCTTTGGAGAGAGTACAGAAAAGATTTACCAGGATGTTGCCTGGTATGGAAGGCATTAGCTATGAGGAGAGGTTGGAGAAACTTGGTTTGTTCTCTCTGGAATGACGGAGGTTGTGGCGCGAGCTGATAGAAGTCTGCGAGATTATGAGGGGCACGGACAGAGTGGATAGTCAGCAGTTTTTCCCCAGGGTGGAAGAGTCAATTACTAGGGGGCACAGGTTTAAGGTGTGATGGACAAGGTTTAAAGGAGATGTACCAGGCAAGTTTTTTATTCAGAGGATGGTGGGTGCCTGGAACTCGCAGGTACGATAGTGGAAGCAGATACGATAGTGACTTTTAAGGGGCTTCTGGACAAATACATGAATAAGATGGGAATAGAGAGATATGGTCCCTGAAAGATAGGTGCTTTTAGTTCAATCAGGCAATATGGTCAGTGCAGGCTTGGAGGGCTGAAGGGCCTGTTCCTGTGCTGCAATTTTCTTCGTTCCCTGAATTCCAAGACTTTGACCCAGTGACAGTGAAGGAATGATGATTTCCTTCCAGGTCAATGTGGTGAGTGATTTGGAGGGGAACCTCTAGGTTGGGTGTGTTCCCAGGTATCTGCTGCCCTTGTCCTTCAATACGGGATGGGAGTGAATTTATAAGCCAGTGGATGGGGTGCCAAACAAGCAGGGCTGCTTTGTCCTGGATGGCTTAGAACTTCTTAAGTGTTGTTGGAGCTGCACCCATCCAGGCAAGTGGGGAGTATTCCATCACACTCCTGACTTGTGCCTTGTCGATGATGGACAGGCTCTGGGGAAATCAGAAGATGAGTTACTCCTGCAGAATTCTAGCCCCTGACCAGCATTAGTAACCAGAGGATTCAGCAGCATCATAGTTAATTTTTCTCTCTCAACTCCTCAGACTTTTGTACCTTGTTCCCAAGGAAAGAAGGTGAAAGAGAAAATAGCTGGAGTGCGTAGGGTCCTTAATTATGCTGGTAGCTTTTCTGAGGCAGTGGGAAGCATAGATAGACTCAGTGGATGGGAGGTTGGTTTGAGTAGCGGACTAAGCTACCTTTTGATGAAATTCACAACCTTTTGCAGTTTCTTGCAATTTTGGTATCATTTTGGAACGATACCAAGCTGCGATACATCCGGAAAGGATGTTTATATGGTCCGTCTGTCAGCATTGGTGAGAGTTGTAGTGGATAGACCGAATTTCTTTAGCCTCATGAGAAAGTAAAGGCATTGGTGGGCTTTCTTAACAATAGCGTCAGTGTGGAGGGACCATGACAGGTTGTTGATGATCTGTACAACTAGAAACTCTCAATCATTCCCCTTCGTATCCATTGATGTTGACATGTTTAGTAGTATGAAAGTTGCTCGAGCCCATTATCGAGGATCTTATAGCACAGCATTTGGAAAGAAGTGGTATATTCACACCAAGTCTGCATGGATTTATAAAAAGAGCATCATCCTTGACAAATGTACTGGAATTTTTTGAGGATGTAACTGGTAGAGTTGAAAAGGGAAAACCAGTGCATGTGTTTTCAGTGCTGGCCCATCTGATGGGCAACACGACAGCTCAGTGACTATCGCTGTGCTGTGCAGATACATGGATTTGGGCCTGTGTCTGTGGGAGTTTGTGCATTCTCCCCGTGCTTGCGTGGGTTTTCTCCGGATGCTCCAGTTTCCTCCCACATCCCAAAGATGTGCTCTTAGGCTAATTGGCAAAACAAATTCTCCCTAAACTGTCTCAAATTTGGTTTTTAATCCATAGATCTATAAACATTGACAGGAATCACGGGTAGAGGTGGGAACATCGGGGTGGCGGCGCGGGCTCGTTGGGCTGAAGGGCCTGTTTCCCGTGCTGTTTTGTTCTTTGTTCTTTGTTCCACTTTGCTGCTCGCTCTCCAAAGTCTTTGGTTGCCTTCTTTTCCAAAAATTTATCAATCTCAGCCTTGACTATACCCAATCGTAGGAGCACTGGGCAGAAAATGGAGTTGAACCATGATCTAACTGAATCTTAGGATAGAACCACAGAATCTCTACAGTGCATAAGGAGGCCATTCAGCCCATCAAGTCTGCACAATCCCACCCAAGCCCCATCCCTGCAACTCCACGTATCTACCCTGCTAATCCTCTAACACTAAGGATCAATTTAGCATGGCCAAACTACCTAATCCGCACATCTTTGGAGTGCAGGAGGAAACCCACACAGGCACCAGGAGAATGTGCAGACTCCACACAGTCAGTGATCCAAAACCGGGAATCGAACCCGGGTCCTTGGCACTGTGAAGCAGCAGTGCTAACTTATTGGTACATCAGGTTGTGGGGCTGAATGGCCTCCTCCTCTCCTTTGTCCCTCTGCCCTAAAGTCCTGTACCTTCCTAAATTACTGTCTGAGATTCTGTGGATCATCCAATTGAATAAAAGTAATTAAAATAAAATAATACAAATTAAAATTAAACAAAATAAATAATCCGTTATTTGAGAAACAAACATAGTTTTACCTGATTGCAGCAATGACCAAGGAGAAATCTTTGACCAGTCTGAAAGCTTCTCCTCTGTTTAACCTAATAAATTAAAGAGGGAATCAAAATTACTGCTCATAATTCCTCACACAATTACATATATTTGTTTCATTCGGGATCACATCAGAAATTCCAAGATATGTTATGAAATTAGCCCGGACCCCCAACTGTTTTTGATTTTGGTGCAAGTGTGTGCGTAACGTTCCAGGATTCTCCCAAAAAAATTCCCAAGTGCCAAATTCACGTTAAAACTGGAGTAAATCCCGCTGCTTTCTTTTCCAGCAGGAATTCCAAAATGAATCTCCCAAACTCTGGGCACTGCTGAGTGCCCCTAGCGTGAACCTGATCAAAAATCAGGTGGTGGGACCCATCGGCACCCGAGAGGCCGGCGGCATAGCGCTAAGGAGGCCATTGCGCATGTGCCAGTCTGTCAGCACTTCCGATTGCTGGCCAGCCCCTCGACCCCACATCGCTGGGGTAATAAGATTCTCATTATAATAATTTATACAGCTTCGCGTAGGTCATTTGGAAATCTGGTTAGCTGAAGTGGAGCATCCAGCGGGGAAGGTTGCTACATGATCTCCACTTGACTCTTCCAGCCTGCTGTGCTGCTAAGGCACAGTGCAACGGGCTGAGAGAATCACCTCTCCCCCTCCTCACCCCGCCCAAGATGTTTTGCACCCATATATGATCACTAGAAAGCTTAGTTCCTCCTTAGGAAGCCACTGTCAAAACAAAATTTATTTAAGAACATGGTTAAACTGTAACAAAAAAAAAATTAGCACAGTTTTTACTCACTGAAATAATTAAAGGTGACAAGATATAATTCTTATATAAAAGCAAAATGCTGTGGTTGCTGGAATCTGAAACAAAAACAGAAAACGCTGGAAAATCTTAGCAGATCTGACAGTGTCTGCGGGGAGAGAACAGAGCCAATCCTTCAAGCCGAGATGACTCTTCATCTTGGGGTACATGTTCATGGCTTCTTGAAAGTGGAGTCACAGATGGACAGAGTGGTGAAGAAGGCATTCGGCGTGCTTGGTTTCATTGCTCAGAACATTGAATACAGGAGTTGGAATGTCTTATTGAAGTTGTACAAGACACTGGTAAGGCCACACTTGGAATACTGTGTGCAATTCTGGTCACTCTATTATAGAAAGGATATTTTTAAACTAGAAAGAGTGCAGAAAAGATTTACTAGGATGCTACCGGGACTTGATTGTTGAGTTATAAGGAGAGGTTGGATAGACTGGGACTTTTTTCTCTGGAGCGTAGGAGACTGAGGGCTGATCTTATAGAGATCTATAAAATAATGAGGGGCACAGATCGGCTAGATAGTCAACACCTTTTCCCAAAGATAGGGAAGTCTAAAACTAGAGAGCATAGGTTTAAGGTGAGAGGGGAGAGATACAAAAGGGTGCAGAGAGGCAATTTTTTCACACAGAAGGTGGTGAGTGTCTGGAACAAGCTGCCAGAGGTAGTAGTAGAGGCGGGTACAATTACGTCTTTTAAAAAGCATTTAGATAATTACATGGGTACGACGGGTATAGAGGGATATGGGCCAAACGTGGGAAATTGGGATTAGTTTAGGGGTTTTAAAAAAAAAAGGCGGCATGGACAGGTTAGGCTGAAGGGCCTTATTTCCATGCTGTAAACCTCGATGACTCTATGATGCCCAGTCTATCCAGGCCTCGCAGTATCCTATAGCATCTGCACTACATAATGGAGTATTTTAGTCCTTTCTTGTTCCGGGCAAGTTGTGGAGGTCTTGGCAGATCTCACTAGTTTGCAAATATAGTTTGCCGTAACAGGTCCACAGCAGACACCATTTCCTAGGCCCTGCACTCAACCCTGGAATACCTAGCTAACACCTGTGTTAGACTCCTATTTATTGACCGTAGCTCAGCCTTCAATGAAACTCATTTCCAAACCCCTTAGCCTGGGTCTCGGCACCTCCCTCTGTGACTGGATCCTGAAATTCCTAACTCACGGACCACAACCTGTAAGGATATGCAACAACATCTCCTCCACAATCATCCTCAACATCGGTGCCCCACAAGGCTGTGTTCTCAGCCCCCTACTATACTCCTTATACACCTCTGATTGTGAGGCTAACCTCCCCTCCAACTCAATTTTCAAGTTTGCTGATGACACCACCACAGTGGTTTGGACCTTAAACAATGATGAGATAGAGTATCGCAATGAGATAGAGAATCTGGTGAACTAGTATGGCAACGATAATCTCTCTCTCCCTCTATATCTACAAAACGAAGATTTTCATCGACTTCAGGGAGTGTAAAAGAGTTCATGCCTCTGTCTACATCAATGAGGACAAAGTAGAAAGGATCGAAAGCTTCAAGTTTTTAGATGTCCTTTTTCCCCAATGCTGACACTATAGTTAAGAAAGCCCACCAACACCTCTACTTCCTCAGAAGACTGAGGAAATTTGACATTCAGCTATGACTCTCACCAACTCCTACAAATGCACAATAGAAAGCATTCTTTCTGGTTGTGTCACTGCTCGGTATAGCTCCTGCTCTACCCAAGACTGCAAGAAATGACAAAAGGTCATGAATGAAGCTCAATCCATCACACAAACGAGCTTCCCATCCATTGAGTCTGTCTACATCTCCTGCTGCCCCGGCAAAGCAGCCAGCATAATTAAGGACCCCACGCACCCCGGATATTCTCTCTTCCACCTTCTTCCACAAGGAGAAAAGTACAAAAAGCCTGAGGTCATGTACCAACCGATTCAAAAACGGCTTCTTCCCTGCTGCTGTCAGACTTTCGAATGGACCTATCTCACATTAAGTTGATCTTTCTCCACACCCGAGCTATGACTGTAACACTACATTCTGCACTCTCTCCTTTCCTTCTTTATGAACAGTATACTTTGTCTGTGTAGCGCACAAGAAACAATACTTTTCACTGTAAGTTAATACATATGACAATAATAAATCAAATCAAAACCAAGATGTACTAAGGACAGAGAGGGAAATGTGCAGTCTGTAGCAATTAAGCTATTAAATTACAGAATAAATACACAGTCAATTAATTCTTACCCATTATCAATGTGTAAAGCATCTAAACAGCCATGCTTGTAGAAGTCGAGAGCATAGGCATTAAGAGGCATGCACCGGCCTTGCCTGTCGTAGGTCTTCAAGTACAGGACGGGCATGTTGTGCGTATGAACTCCAAGTGTGCGGAAAATTATCTGAAAGGGGCAAAAAAAGCACATCAACATTGTTAGTCATAGTCACAGAGTCATCGGGGTTTACAGCATAGAAAAAGGCCCTTTGACCCAACTTGTCAATAGCACAAGTGATAACACCACAGTAGCACAATGATTAGCACTGCTGCTTCACAGCTCCAGGGGCCTGGGTTCCATTTGCGCCTTGGAAATGTCTGTGTGGAGTTTGCATGTTCTCCCCATGTCTGTGTGGGTTTCCTCCGGGTGCTCCAGTTTCCTCCCACAGTCTGAAAGATGTGTTGGTTAGATGCACTGATCCAAACAGGCGCCGGACTGTGACGGCTAGGGGAATTTCACAATAACTTCAATGCGGTGTTAACGCAAGCCTTCTTTGTGACTAATAAACTAACCTTAACTTATGTTGCTGAGCTGTATAAGGTGCTGGTGAGGCTACACCTGGAGTACTGTGTACAGTTTTGGTCTCCTTACTTGAGAAAGGATATACTGGCACTGGAGGGGGTGCAGCGGAGATTCACTAGGTTGTTTCCGGAGTTGAGAGGGTTGGCTTATTAGGAGAGACTGAGACTGGGGCTATACTCAGTGGAATTCAAAAGAACGAGGGGGGAATCTTAGAGAAACATATAGAATCATGAAGGGAATAGATAAGATAGAAGCAGGGAATTTGTTTCCACTGGCGGGTAAAACCAGGACTAGGGAACAGACTTAGGGTTGAGTTGAGGAGGAGCTTCTTCATCCAAAGAAATGTTATTCTGTGGAATTCCCTAGCCAGTGAAGCAGTTGAGGCTACCTCACTGTATGATCTTAAGATAAAGATAGATTTTTGAACAGTAAAGGAATTAAGGATTATGGTGAGCGGGCGAG
Source organism: Sphyrna mokarran (assembly GCA_024679065.1). Lineage (NCBI taxonomy): Eukaryota > Metazoa > Chordata > Chondrichthyes > Carcharhiniformes > Carcharhinidae > Sphyrna > Sphyrna mokarran. Next base: position 11,951,101 of record JAGIQG010000006.1, read on the forward strand.
GTATAGAATCATAGAATCCTGCAGTGCAGAAGGAGGCCCTTCGGCCCATTGAGTCTGCACTGAACACAATACCACCCAGGCTCTACCCCCATATCCCTACATATTATACACATTAATCCCTCTAACCTATATATCCTTGGACACAAAGGAGCAATTTCTTAGCATGGACAACCCCACCTAATCCGCTCATCTTTGGATTGTGGGGGGGAAAACCGGAGCACCTGGAGAAAGCCCACGCAGACACAAGGAGAATGTGCAAACTCCACACGGACCTGAGGCAAGAGTTGAATCTAGGTCCCTGGAGCTGTAGAGCAGCAGTGCTAACCACTGTGCTACCGTACCATGGGTAAGTGGAACTGAGCCCGCAAAAAGATCAACCATGACCTTGTTGAATGGCGGAGCAGACTCGAGGAGTCAGATGGCCAACTCCTGCTCTTATGTTCTAAATGTGGGAGGCATGATGGGGAAATTTGCAGATGGCACTAAATTTGACTGTGTAGTTGATACTGGAAAGCATAAAAAAGCTAGCTGTCATCTCTGGAATGGTATCAACGAGCGAGAGTTTGCAAATGGAATTCAATCCAGAAAAGAGTGAGGTAATGCATTTCGGGAGAGCAAAACAGAAGGAGGGAATACTCAGTAAACCAGAGGATACTCAGAGATGTAGAGGAAGCGAGAGACACCACAGTGCATGTACTGATATCCCTGAAGATGCGGAATAGGTGGATAAGGTGTTGAATGCTTTCCTTTATTGAGTGAGATGTTGGAAGGCCTGTCATACGAGGAGAGACTAAGTTGGTTAGGATTATATTCACTGGAGTTTAGAAGGGTGTGAGGGGATCTCATAGAAATGTATAAAATTCTAATAGGGTTAGAGAGGGTAGATCCAGAATGAATGTTCCTGATAGTGGGAGAGTCATAACAGGGGTCATAGCTTGAGGATAAGGGTTAAGTCTTTTAGAATTGAGGCGAGGAGAGATTTCTTCACCCAGAAGGTAGCAAATGTGTGGAATTCATCACAGAATTTGGTTGAGGCCAAAACGTTGTGAGATTTCAAGAAGGCAGAGGAGATTTACAAGGATGTTGCCTGGATTGGGTGGCATACTTATGAGGATAGGTTGAGGGAGCTCAGTCTCTTCTCCCTGGAGAGACAAAGGTTGGGAGATGACCTGATAGAGGTTTATAAAATGTTGAGAGGTATAGATTGGGTGGATTCTTAGAGGGTATTTCCCAGGGCTGAAGTTGCTCGAGAGGACACAGGTTTAGGGTATGGGGAGCAAGTACAGAGGAGATGTCAGGGGTTAGTTTTTCACTCAGACGGTGGTGGGTGAGTGGAATCGGCTGCCATCGGTGGTGATGGAGGTGAATATGTTTGGGTCTTTTAAGAGCCTTCTGGATGAGTACATTGGATTTAATAGGATTAATTGTTATAGGTAGGCCTAGTAGGCAGGGATGTGATGGGCACAACTTGTGGGCCTGTTTGTGCTGCAATTTTTCTACATTCTATCTATGTTCTAAATTAGATATGGAATTTGGGGCTAAAGGGATCGAGGGATATGGGGGAAGGGGGAATCAGGATATCGAATTCGATGATCAAGATGAATGGTGAAGCAAACTCTGATGACCGAATGGCCTTCTGCTTCTAGTTTCTAAGTATTGTATGCAAAAACAGGGATGTAAGGATCCAATTCTATCAGGCACTGGTTAGGCCACAGCTGGAGTTTTGTGTACAGTTTTGGTCACCATAATACAAGAAGGATGTATTGCTGTGGAGAGAGTGCAGGGGAGATTTACAAGAATGTTGCCAGAGCTTGAAAGTTACATCTATGAGGAGAGGTTAGGGTTGTTTTCCCTGGGAGAGAGGAGGCTAAAAGGATAACACAATTGAGGGATCTGGACAGGGTGATGAGTTAGCAGGGGTGGGGGGCATAGATTGAAGTTGATTGGTGGAAGGATTAGAGGGGACATGAGGAAAACCTTTCTCACCCTGAGATTAGGCCTCTGGAGTTTGCTGCCTGAATTGCTGATTGAGGTGCGAGCCCTCCATCTCATTGAAAAGGCGATTGGATCTGTACCTGAATTTCTGTAAGCAGCAAGGCTAACAGACCAGCTGCTGGAAAGTGAGACTAAAATGGGTGGGTTCTATTTTTTTCGGCTGGCCCAGCTATGTTGGGCAGAATGGTCTCCTTCTCTCCTGTAGCTTTTCCTTGATTCTAAGGGAGATGAATGGGCAACAAGACGTGGGTGGGAAAGGGGGGGGGCAGGAGGAGAAAGTGGCACCATGGCACGGTGGTTAGCACTGCTGCCTCACTGTGCCAGGGACCCGGGTTCCATTCCTGGCTTGGGTGACCGTCTGCGTGGAGTTTGCACATTCTCCCCATGTCTGCGTGGGTTTCCTCCAGGTGTTCCAGTTTCCTCCCACAGTCCAAAAATGTGCAGGTTAGCTTGATTGGCCGCGCTAAATTGACCCTAGCTTCGGGGCAGATTAAGAGGGTAAACATGCGGGGTTATGGGGTTGGAGCCTGGCTGGGATTGCTGTCGGTACAGGCTCGATGGGCCGAATTGCCTCCTTCTGTACTGTAAGGATAAAAAGAGGAGGGGAGAAGGGGGGATGGAGGGGAGGGGAGAGGGGTGGACGGGTTGAGGCGTCAGTGCTATACCACCATTAAGGTTCACCGTTTGAGAAAGGCGCTTTGTGCACCGTGAAACACACTTTGAGACGTGGCTACTGCGGTAGTATCGGAAACATAGCGGTCAATGTGCGCACAGCAAGATCCCATAAAGCTTGAAAGATCTGCCTTCCTGACGGTGGTGCTGCGGACAATCCCAGGAGGGTCCCTCCGAGCACCGCCCTCGGATGAATATCTCGTGGACCCCTCAGTGATGCAGCCCTCCCTCAGCACTGCCCTCAAGTATCAACCGTTTGCCTTGGTCCTGACACCAGTCTTGAACCCACAGCTTTCTGACTCGGGGAAGATGCTGAATATTAGACAAGGACAGCATCTGATTACGCTTTTGGACAGCTTCCCCCCTCCCTCTGCACACCTCCCACGCCACCAACACGTATTGCTCTTGTCCAATGTATTGGCCAACACTTTCCATGAGGTACAACCTTGCCACACAGGAGAGGCTGGGGGATGTGGGCTGCACTACTGACTCTCTGGGGGCAGGAATCAATGTAATCCCAAATCCATTCCCCACCCCCCGGTGATGATATTAGCATTAGGTCAGCAAAGGAACTTACCGGATCCACATTGCCCTCCTTAAACAGGTCAAAATCAGAGTGTCCAGACAAGCAGGCAAATGGTGACATAGCTGTTGATGGACTCCGTGAGACTTTGGCCATCTCCGAGAAGAAATCATTGGCTCCAGGTAAATGGAGACCCTTAAACGCTGGACAAATAAAATGGACACAATTGTCAAACATTTACCATCATAGAATCAGAGCATCATAGGGGTTTACAACATGGAAGCAGGCCTGTTGGCCCAACTTGCCAATGCTGCCTTTTTTTTATCCATTAAGCCAGTCCCAATTGCCCACATTTGGCCCATATCTCTCTTTATCCATGTAACTGTCTGAATGCTTTTTAAAATTGTACCCGCCTCTACTACTGCCTCTGGCAGCTTGTCCCAGACATTCACCACCCTCTGTGTGAAAAAGTTGCCCCTGTGGACATTTTTATATCTCTCTCCTCTCACTTTAAATCTATGCCCTCTAGTTTTAGACCCCCTCCCCCCCTCCTTTGGGAAACGTTATTGACCATCTAGCTGATCTGTGCCCCTCATTATTTTATAGACTTCTGTAAGGTCACCCCTCAGCCTCCCACGCTCCAGAGAAAAAAGTCCCAGTTGTCATTAAATGCACAAAGAAAATCGATTCCTCGCTTAGCCAGGAGCAACCCCAGAGATCCCTTCTGCCCACTGCATGCTTATAACCATGATGGAATTACCTCACCTGAGGCAAAGAGGATTAAAGGATAAAGGAGGGATCAGGTTTGGATGGAAGATCAGAGCAGGAGAAGGCCGTTCAGGGATGATCAGCCCTGATCATAATGAATGGCAGAGTGGGCTGGAAGGGCCGAACGGCCTCTTCCTGATCCTACTTCCTACATTTCTAAAATTACAAAACGCAGAAGGATACCATTCAGCCCATCATTTTGTGCTACCTCTTTGAAAGATACCATCAATTAGTCCCAGTCTTGGTGGCACAGTGGTTAGCACTGCTGCCTCACAGTGCCAGGGACCTGGTTCGATTCCCAGCTTGGGTCACTGTCTGTACGGAGTCTGCATGTTTTCCCCGTGTCTGCGTGGGTTTCCCCAGCGCTCTGATTTCCTCCCACGTCTGAAAGATGTGCTGGTTGGGTGCATTGGCTGTGCTAAATTCTCCCTCGGTGTACCCAAACAGGCGCCGGAGTGTGGCGAATAGTGGAATTTCATAGTAACTTCATTGCACTGTTAATGGAAGTCTACTTGTGACACTAATAAACAAGTAGTCTTCCCTCTAATCTTTCTGATAACCCTGTAACACTGCAAGACTTTTATTCAATTCTAGTTTGAATATCCATTCAAAGCTCCCTCGCCGCTCTTTCAAGCAGAACATTCCAGATTTTTTTTTATTCATTCACAGGATATGGGGCATTGCTGGCTGGCCAGCATTTATTGCCCATCCCTAGTTACCTAAGGGCAATTAAGAGTCAACCACATTGCTGTGGCTCTGGGGTCACATGTAGGCCAGACCAGGTAAGGATGGCAGATTTCCTTCCCTGAAGAACATTAGTGAACCAGAATGGGGTTTTCTGACAATGGTTTCACAGTCATCAGTAGATTTTTGATTTCAGAGCTTTTTCATTGAATTCAAATTTCCCCATCTGGAGTTATTTAAGAAATACTTAGATGAGCACATGAACAGAGTGGGAATGGAGGGGTATAGAAAACTGATTTAAAATAGGGATCATGAGCCTTGGGAGTCCCTGGGAAGTGTGTAAATAGATAATGATATTGATGTACTTGTTTTTATCCTACAGGTGCTTTGGTCCACCTTGTTGTCTAACAAGGGGCATACACGCGATGGGTCGTGAGAGACTGCTCTTGGACTTTTTTCGAGAGTATCCTAGTGCTTCACATCGTTAGTGTACACTTGACCTCGACCATTTGATGGGCAACACGACAGCTCAGTGACTATCGCTGTGCTGTGCAGATATATGGATTTGGGCCTGTGTCTGTGGGAGTTTGCGCATTCTCCCCGTGCTTGCGTGGGTTTTCTCCGGGAGCTCTGGTTTCCTCCCACATCCCAAAGATGTGCTCTTAGGCTAATTGGCAAAACAAATTCTCCCTAAGTTGTCTCAAATTTGGTTTTTAATCAATAGATCTATAAACATGGACAGGGATCACAGGTAGAGGTGGGAACATCGGGGTGCCGGCACGGGCTCGTTGGGCCGAAGGGCTTGTTTACCGTGCTGTTTTGTTCTTTTGTTCATCTGCCATGCCAGGATTCAAACCCAGGCCCCCAGAACATGAGCTGCATATCTAGATTAATAGTCTGGCAATAATAATACCACCAGGCTATCACCTCCGCCATCTTGTGTAAAAACATTTCCTCTCAGCTCATCTCTAGATGGTTATTCTCGGAGAAACTTTCAGATATTTCGTGGGTAAAGCCAACTTGTTGAATGGGGTGTGGACTACAGCTGAAACAGAGAAAGCTTCAGGGATATATACCCTCCCCATTGTGCATCAGCCCAGTCCAACTCAAACACCCTCGGCACCAGCGCTGTTTTAACACCCTTGGATACTTCACTGGCGCATCCCATTGAAGTATCGTACAAGGGCCCACTGGCAAAGTGCTGCTATGATGTAGAGATGCCGGCGTTGGATTGGGGTAAACACAGTAAGAAGTCTGACAACACCAGGTTAAAGTCCAAACCATTTATTTGATAGTAAACTCACAAGTTTTCGAGGCCGTGCCCTTTGTCAGGTGAATGAGATATTCTGGTCTCAAACAGCACACATAACAGCACAGACAGTTTACAGATAACTGATTAGAATGCAAATCTTTACATCTAACCTGCTATTCAAGTCTTAAAGTGGCTAACAATGTGGGTGGAAGGAACACTCAGCTCAGGATAAAGAGATGTGTATTGTCTCCAGACAGCACAGTAAGTGAGATTTTTTGCTAACCCAGGCAAATCATGGGGGTTACAGATCGGTGTAAAGATTCGCATTTGAATCAGTAATCTGTAAACAGTCTGTGCTGTTATGTGTGCAGTTTGAGACCAGAACAGCTCATGCACCTGACGAAGAGCACAGCCTCGAAAGCTTGCGAGTTTACTATCAAATAAATCGGTTGGACTTAAACCTGGTGTTGTCAGACTTGTAACTGCTACATCAGACTCAATGCTCCTGCTCCAGGTTGAACGCTCAGATTGATGTGCTTGTGACCTGTAGCTCTACAGAGCGTATCGGACTGCTTTGTTAATGCACAGGAGTACTTACACATGTCCGAGAGAGGAAGCTTATATTCTTCTTCCAAATTGGCCTGGTTGGAGATGGAGAGAAAGAAATTCCCAAAGATCTGAAGCACGCTCTTGTTGTATTCCTGAACGGAGACCGCAAACTCCTCGGGGAGGTCATCGAGGAATACCTGAAATTGCAGATTCGCTTGTCAGATGCAAGTGGGATCAAAGAAAGGTGCCTATTTATCCGTGCCTGCACACCTCTGGGAACAATGAGGCTTTCTGTGCATTAGTGAGCTCCACCAAGACCTCCATAAAGTCTCCGGAGCAAGGAAGGACTAAAAAGCCCCTTTATATATACAGCGGATACTGCGAGGCCTGGATAGGGTGGACATTTAGAGGATGTTTCCAATGGCAGGGAAAACTAGAACCAGAGGGCACAACCTCAGGCTAAAGGAACAATCCTTTAAAACAGAGATGAGGAGGAATTTCTTCAGCCAGAGAATGGTGAATCTGTGGAACTCTTTGCTCGCAGAAGGCTGTGGAGGTCAGGTCATTGAGTGTCTTTAAGACAGGCTTAGATAGGTTCTTGATTAATGAGGGGATTGGGGTGATGGGGAAAGGCAGGAGAATGGGGATGAGAAAAATATCAGCCCGTGATTGAATGGCAGAGCAAACTCGATGGGCCGAGTGGCCTAATTTTGCTCCTCTATCTCTTACGATCCCCAATCTGTTTCGCTGGCTGGGAAAGTTAATCAAAAGGAATTTCAAATGTCGTAGCAGCCACGTTGGAAACAGGTTCAAAAAGACTGTCTGCCCTCCCCCCTCCCCGTCCTCCCCTCCCCCCTCCCCGTCCTCTCCTCCACCCCCCTCCCAATGTTAGTAGGGGAGGAGAAGAGTGGGGTAGTTCCAAAGAACTCACATGGAGGCAAGCTATAGGAACAATTAGGGGCTCAACGGTGAACTGTTCTTTTCGCACTCCACCCCGCCGCTGCTGCAGGGGCAGATGCCCGGGCATGTTACCACCTCGCCCCCAGGTCACCTGACCCACCCTCTTAAAGGATCTACACCCTTAGACGTAACAGTCTCCAGTTTAAAAAGAAGTCATTTGCGAGGCCAAATTTGTTATTTAAATGCAGAACAACAGCAGAATGAGAGGGCGGCACGGTGGCAGAGTGGTTAGCACGGCTCACAGTGTCAGGGACCTGGGTTCGATTCCCGGCTCGGGTCACTGTCCACGTGGAATTTGCACATTCTCCCCACGTCTGCGTGGGTTTCCTCCGGGTGCTCCGGTTTCCTCCCACCAGCCCAAAGATGTGCGGGTTAGGTGGATTGGCTGTGCTAAACTGACCCTCGTGTCAGGGATTATCAAGGTAAATATGTGAGATTATAGGGTTAGGATTTTTGAGTGGGATTGCAGCGGGTGCAGGCTCAATGGGCTGAATGGCCTCCTTCTGCCCTGTAGGAAATCTATGCTTACATCGTTTCTCATGGCGAGAATCCTCTAGTCCCGGCAACATCCTCATAAATCTCATCTTTGCCCTCTCTTGTGAAACCATTTAAAAGAGATGGCAAATAAATTCACGGCCTCTCTGCCATTCTCTGACCCTCCCAACCAGGTGTAATTCTGCTCCTTCGTTGGGGGGAGGCTAGGAACACAGGAAACAAATGCGGAATACGAGGAAAGTTGAAAGAATCTTAAGCAAAGTGTAAGAAGGGCTACAAACATCGGCCAGCAGGGTTAAGGAAAATCCCAAGGCTTTTTATACATGTATAAAGAGCAAGAGGGTAGCCAGGGAGAGGGTCGGCCCACTCAAGGACAAAGGAGGGAATCTATGCATGGAACCAGAGGGAATGGGTGGGATATTAAATGATTTTTTTGCATTAGTATTCACCAATGAGAAGGACTTTGTGGATGATGAGTCTCAGAAAGGATGTGTAGGTAGTTTGAGTCATGTTGAGTTCAAAAAGGAAGAAGTATTGAGGCCTTTGAGAAACATTAAGCTACGTAAGTCCCCAGGGCCTGATGGGATATACCCCGGAATATTGAGAGAGGCCAAGGGAGGAAATTGCTGCAGTGTTGAGAAAAATCCTTGTATCCTCACTGGCTATAGGGGAATTCCCAGAGAAGTGGAGAATAGCCAGTGTTATTCCTTTGTTTGAGAAGCGTAACAAGAATAACCCAGGTAATTACAGGCTGATAAGCCTTTCATCAATGATAGGGAAAGTATTAGAGAGGATTCTTCAAGACAGAATTTATTCCCACTTAGAAAAAAGTGGATGTATCAGTAAGAGGCAACGTGGTTTTGTGAAGGGGAAGGTCATGTCTCACGAACTTTATCAAGTTTTACGAGGAAGTGAGGAAGATGATCGATGAGGGTAGGGCAGTGGATGTTGTTAACATCGACTTCAGTAAGGCTTTTGATAAGGTCCCTCAAGGCAGACTGGTGCAGAAGGCGAAGTTGCATGGGATCAGAGGTGAGCTGGCAAGGTGGATATAAAACTGGCTCGATATAGAGGGTGGAGCAGTGGAAGGATGCGTTTCTGAATGGAGGGCTGTGACAAGTAGTGTTCCTCAGGAATCAGTGCTGGGACGTTTGCTGTTTGTAATATATATAAATGATTTGGAGGTAAATGTAACTGGATTAATTTTGCAAGTTTGCGGATAACACAAAGGTTGGTGGATTTGCTGATAGTGATGAGGACCATCAGAGGGTACAGCAGGATATAGATTAGCTGGAGCAGAGAGATGGCAGATAGAGTTTAATCTGGACAAATATGAGGATTTTGGTATATCTAATACAAATAGGAAATACACGGTAAATGGCAGAACCCTTAAGAGTATTGATAGGCAGAGGGATCTGAAAGGGGCAATGTAGGTGAAGAAGGTGGTGAAGAAGGCATATGACATGCTTGCCTTCGTTGGCCAGGGTATTGAGTTTAAAAATTGGCAAGTCACGTTGCAGCTTTATGGAACCTTGGTTAAGCCACACTTGGAATATAGTGTTCAATTCAACACTACCAGAAGGATGTGGAGGCTTTGGAAAGGTTGTAAAAAAAGATTTACCAGGATGTTGCCTGGTATGGAGGGCATTAGCTCAGAGGAGAAGTTGGAGAAATTTGATTTGTTTTCTCTGGAGCAATAAAGGTTGAGGGGCCACTTGATAGAAGTCTACAAGATTATGAGAGGCATGGTCAGAGTGGATAATCAGAAGCTTCTTCCCAGGAAAGAAGAGTCAATTACTAGGGGGCACAGGTTTAAGGTGCGAGGGGCAGGATTTAAAGGAGATGTACAAGACAGGCATAAAGAGTATAAAAGAGAGTGCCTGGAACTCGCTGCTGGGGAATGTAGTGGAAGCGGATATGACAGTGACTTTTAAGAATGTCTTGACAATTACATGAATAGGATGGGATTAGAAGGACATGGTCCCCGGAAGTGTAGGGGGTTTTAGTCAAGTCGAACAGCATGGTCGGTGTAAGCTTGGGGGGCCGAAGGGTCAGTTCCTGTACTGTAATGTTCTTTGTTCTTTGATAGACTGGTGGAATGACAGAGGAAAGGGTGAGTGGGTGTGGAGCCACACTCTCCCTACCGTCACTCACCTTGGACTGATCAAACGTAATCGCCTCTTCCTTCAAGCATGCTGGGAGGTGCCTCCTGCCAAAGAGGTTTGCCAGGATGAGAACCAATGTCTCCATCACATCCTCTGAAAACGTCCTTGAAGCTGTTGAAGAGATTGAGCGCAAAGTTGATGGAAGTGCGGGTCATGTGCCAAAGTCCCCTCAGTGTCACATCATTAGTGAGAATGGTGCCTCAAAAGCTTCCAACTCCCCCATAACACAAACGTTAAAAAATGCCAAGAACATCGTCAAACAATTCGGAGCAGCACAAGCGAGCTTATTTCAATCTGGTTTCTTATCCTCACCAATATGCTTGTAAACATTTCAGTTTAAAATGGTGACCCAGGGTTGTGTCCGACTGAAATATTTTGAACAGCATTGGAAAAGAGACAATCAGTCATGGTGTGAGGGGATGCAATTGCAGGGATATGAGAGCAGCAAAAAAGTCTCACAACACCAGGTTAAAGTTCAACAGGTTTACTTGGAATAATGAGCTTTCGGAGCACTGCTCCTTCATTAGGTGAATACATGGAAGAACCGTGGGTGAGCTCATCTGGGGAAGGGACAGCGCGCCAAAAGTTTGTGATCCCAAATAAACCCGTTGGACTTTAACCTGGTGTTGTGAGACTTCTTACTGTGCCCACCCCAGTCCAACGCCAGCATCTCCACATCAGAGATATGGGGAAAAGAACAGCAGGGATGAAACTCATTGGATAGCTCCTTGAGTTAGCAAGATTTGCTCAAGGAAGTAGTCAGGGCAAAGCACCAGAAGACAATAAGCCAAGGACCTACCTTCAATGTACCCCTAACATGACATTGTTGTAACAGTATGTTCAATATCAATACTTAAAAATTTCTAGAGAGCCTCCATCATTCAAACCAGCCTCCCATCCATGGACTTTGTCTGCACTTCCCACTGCCTCGGCAAAGCAGCCAATGTAATCACGGATTCCACGCACCCTGGACATACTTTCTTTCACCTTCTTCCATCTGGAAAAAGTCTGAGGTCACGTACCAATTGACTCGAGAACACCTTCTTCCCTGCTGCCGTCAGACTTTTGAATGGACCCACCTTGCATTAAGTTGATCTTTCTCTACACCCTAGCTATGACTGTAACACTACATTCTGCACCCTCTCCTTTTCTTTCTCTATGAAGGGTATGCTTTGTCTGTATAGCGCTGGAATCAATGCTTTTCACTCTAGGTTAGCACATGTGACAATAATCAATCAAATCAAATCAAAGGAATGCATCACTGGGTCCTTAAAGAAGCTAGGCCTTTTCTTGACTGGATTAGGCAGAATGTGGAATTGAGGCCATAAACAGCTCCTAATTCATATGTTTGTGTGCACCAGGCAGAGATCACAGGCTGAATTCTCCAGGCTCCCAGCTGCATGACTTGATTTCATTTATTATTGCTTCATGCATTAACGCACCGTGAAAAGTATTGCTTCTTGCATACTATACAGACAAAGCATACCGTTCACAGAGAAGGCAATGAGAGAGTGCAGAATGTAGTGTTACAGTCATAGCTAGGGTGTAGAGAAAGATCAACTTAATGCAGCAGGGAAGAAGCTGTTCTTGAGTCAGTTGGTACGTGACCTCAGACTTTCGTATCTTTTTCCCGAAGGAAGAAGATGGAAGAGAGAATGTCCGGGATGCATGGGGTCCTTAATTATATTGGCGGCTTTTCTGAGGCAGTGGGAAGTGTAGACAGAGTCAAAGGATGGAAGGCTGGTTTGAGTGATGGTTTGGGCTACATTCATGACCTTTTATACTTCCTTGTGGTTTTGGGCAGAGCAGGAGCCATACTAAACTATGATACAACCAGAAAGAATGCTTTCTGTCCACACATCTTTGGACTGTGGAAGGAGCACCCACAGGAAGCTCACACAGACATGGGGAGAATGTGCAAACTCCACACAGACAGTGAACCTGGATCCCTGGCACTGTAAGGCATCAGTGCTAACCAATGTGCCCCCATGCAACCCATAGCAAGCAATATTTATTTCTACTATTTGGATTCTTGGTTGAGTCTTTTTTTGCAAGGGAACACATTGTGTGTCTACATCACATGCATCATAGCCACCACCTTCTCCGGGGTAATTAGGAGTGGGCAATAAATGTTGGCCTAGCCCATGACATCTCCAGCCCGTAAATGAATTATTAAAATGAATTTGTGGCAGTCTTGTCTCTCACTCAATTGGTTGTGAGTTTAAGCCTTGGTTTGCCATCACAGGGTTGCCACTGTAGGAGTGCAGCATTGCTGAAGGCACTGGGTGGAATTTTCTGTAAGAAGTCTGACAACACTAGGGTTTAAATTCAACCAATTTATTTGATAGTAAACTCACAAGCTTTCAACCCCATGAGGTGAACACCTCATTCACCTGACGAAGGCCATAGGTCGAAAGCTTGTGAGTTTACTGTCAAATAAGTCGGTTGGATTTAAACCTGGTGTTGTCAGACTTCTTACTGTGTTTACCCCAGTCCAACGCTGGCATCTCTACATTATGGAATTTTCTGATCCTGTCCCACTTCAGGATTTAAAATACTCACGCAAAGTCAACAGAACAGAATAGGGTGGCACTGTGGCAAACACTGCTGCCTCACAGCGCCAGGGATCTGGGATCGATTCTGGCGTCGGCTAGAGTTTTCTCTCCGTGTCTGCATGGGTTTCCTCTGGGTGCTCCGGTTTCCTCCCACAGTCCAAAGATGTGCAGGTTAGGTTAATTGGCCATGCTAAATTTTGTGTCCCAGGATACATAGGTTAGAGGGGTTAGTGGGGTAAATCAGTGGGGTAGCGAGATAGGATCTGGATGTTGTCAGTGCAGATTCAATGGGCCAATTGGCCTTCTTCTACACTGTAGGGATTTTATGAGAACATTTGCTGCTACACCAGACAGTTTCAAAGAACAAAGAACAAAACAGCACAGGAAACAGGCCCTTCGGCCCAACGAGCCCGTGCCGCCACCCCGATGTTCCCACCTCTACCCGTGATCCCTGTATATGTTTATAGATCTATGGAATTAAAAACCAAATTTGAGGCAATTTAGGGAGAATTTGTTTTGCTGATTAGCCTAAGAGCACATCTTTGGGATGTGGGAGGAAACCGGAGCACCTGGAGAAAACCCACACAAGCACTGGGAGAATGTGCAAACTCCCACAGACACAGGCCCAAATCCATGTATCTGCACAGCACAGCGATAGTCACTGAGCTGTCGTGTTGCCCATCGAATGGTCCAGGTCAAGCGTACACTAATGACGTGAAGCACTAGGATACTCTCGAAAAAGATCCGAGAGCAGCCCTCTCATGACCCATCGCATGTATGCCCCTTGTTAGACAACAAGGTGGACCAAGGTACCTGTAGGATAAAAACAAGTACATCAATATCATCATCTATTTACACACTTCCCAGGGACTCCAAAGGCTCATGATCCCTATTTTAAATCAGTTTTCTAAACCCCTCCATTCCCATTCTGTTCATGTGCCCATCTAAGTATTTCTTAAATAACTCCAGAGTACCTGCCTCCACCACTTTACTTGGCAGCGCATTCCATACCACCATCACCCTCTGTGTGAAAAAACTCCATCTAGCATCCAAATTATACCTTACCCCCCTCACCCTAAGCCCGTGACCCCTCCTGCTATTCGAGTCCATCCTAGGACAAAGCTTAACCCTGTTTACTCTATCTATATCCCTCATAATCTTGTACATCTCTATCAGATCTCCTCTAAGTCTACGTCTTCTACGGCAGAGAGGTCCTAGCATCCCCAGTCGGAATCTCTCAGGCAAAACTTTAAACTTGTCGGTCCTGCAGCACTATCTGAAAAGTGGGAGAACAGTTCCTCGGTCCGATAATTCCAGAATACTTTCCTTCCTTCCCACTACGAGAGAGGATGAGCGGGGGGTGAGACAGAGGTGTTGAGCAGGAGGCCATTGGGCCCATCGAGATTGATGGAAACCTGATTTTAAAAGTATATCCAGTATTGTCACTGAGGTGCCAGCAAAGCCACGCGGGGGGTGGGGGGAGGCTGATCGCGGGGGAGATTCCTGACCTGAGGAATGCTTTAAAACTCACGTGCTTCCGGAGGCTGGCAGACCTTGTGCAGCAGTCCATCACGCAGGAACCGGATAAAGACAAAGTTGGCGGGTTCGTGGTAGTGGATGTGCATTACCAGGCCTGCGAATCCCTGTGCTTCACCCTCTTGATCCAGATAGCCCTGAAGTCACCAATCATTGCAGTCAAATACCCAGCTTCCTCACCCCTTTTCACAAAACAACTTTAACACGCATCAGAAAATTTTACACTAAATAAAGACGCAAGACAGGAACGACTTAAATTTAGACAGGGCATCCCTAAAGACTTGTATTTTTGAAGTGTTGTCACTATTGTAGGCAGTAGCCAATTTATAGAAACTAGAGAAAATCGTAAGTGCGTAGTAAGGGGCTGAAGACACAGCCTTGTTGGGCACCGCTGCCTTCCAAATGCCGAGCAATGAAATCATTGATTATTCACTCTCGCAACTTTCCCAGTGCTGACATTAGGCTCACTGGTCTATAGCTCCCTGTTTTCTCTCTATCTCCCTTTTTGAACAGTGGGCTTACATTAGCTACCCTCCGATCTGTAGGAATTATTCCAGAATCTAAAGGATTTTGGAAAATAACCACCAATAAATCTACTATTTCTAGGGCTACTTCCTTAAGTACTCTGGGATGAAGATTGTCAGGACCTAGAGATTTATCCACCTTCAATCCCATCAATTTCCCCAAAACCATTTCTCTACTAATACTGATTTCCTTCATGCGAAGAAAGCTCCCAATAACAAGATACAAACATGTGAATTAGGACCTATGCAAGTTTGTAACATAGAAACAGAGAAACTAGAAGCAGGAGTAGGCCATTCAGCCCTTTGAGCCTATCCCACTGTCAATAAGATCAGGACTAAATATAGTATTGCTTCAAACCATATTCCCATTTACCCCCTATAACCTTTCACCCCTTTTCTTACAGAGTGGTCGTGGGCAACCTAGGCTCATGATTGGTCCGCATGAATGGCTATCCTTCATCTCAGTGGGCCACAAGATTGAAATGGGGCTCGTTCACTAACCATGAATAGGGTTAAATTCATTTAATACGCGCCAAGTATTGAACAACAAGTTATAGAAAATGCTGCATCGTTTACATATTCAGAGAATTGGCGTCAACTTCAAATTAAAAATAAAAGAAATATTGACGCTCTGGACGCAGAGGGAGGGCACAATTCTCACAGTCAATGTTGTGAGTAATCCACACACACACACACCTCACTTCACTTGACCTTACTTTCCATGCAAATCACTTTCATGGGAGGTGATGGCCCAGTAGTATCATCACGAGACTAACGGGACACAAGTTAAAAATGAAGAGGTTTAAGGGGGATTTGAGGGAGGATGATGGAGGCGGGAGGCCTCACATCCTTTAAAATAGTAGATTTATTGGTGGTTATTTTCCAAAATCCTTTAGGCTCTGGAATAGTTCCTACAGATTGGAGAGAAGCTAATGTAAGCCCGTGATTCAAACAGGGAGACAGGGAGAAAACAGAGAACTATAGGACCAGGGAGCCTAACGTCGATATTGAGGAAGTTGCGAGAGTCCATTATCAAGGTTCTTATTACTCAGCATTTGGAAGTCATGCTATAATCCGACAAATTCAGCATGGGTTTACAAAAGGGAAATCATGCATGACAAAGATATTGGAATTTTTTTGAGGATTAACAGATAGAGTTGACCGAGGAGAACCAAGGGAAGTGGTTTATTTAGACTTTCAGAAGGCTTTTAACAAGGTCTGAATGACAGACTATTCTGTAAAGTTAAAGCACCTGGATGAGTACTTGGCACACCTTAACATTCAAGGTAATGGGCCAAGTACTGACCAGTGGGATTAGGTGGGTAGGTCAGGCCTTTCATGTGTTGGGCCGAAGGGCCTCTACTGCACTGTCGTATTCTGTGATCCCATGACTATTAATCCAGAAACTCAATTGAAGTTCTGGAAACCTGGGGTTGAATCTTACCGCAGTAGATGGTGGAATTTGAATTCAATCCGGAATTAAGTATCTACTGGTGACCATGAAACCATTGTCGATTGTCAGGAAAATTTATAACATGTCCTTCAGGGAAATAAATATGCCGTCCTTACCTGGTCTGGCCTACATGTGACTCCAGAGCTACAGCAATGTGGTTAACTCTCAACTGCCCTTCATGGGCAACTAGGGATGGGCAATAAATGCTGGCCAGCCAGTGACACCCATGTTTCAAGAACGAATAAAAAAGAAACAATAATACCGGTGGGAAAAGAAGCTACAATGCAATGTGGCCACCTTGTGCATGGGCAAAATATCTTGTGGACTGTACTTAGAACCGAGACAGGATGCATATGTCCTCTGGGTCTTAAGTTGTCCACCAATGTTACAGAGAATCGGTGTTGTGGTAAATGTTTCAGAGATGTAGGCTGAGAAATAATGAACAGTCAGTGTACCAGGGATAACTCTCTTGTTCCTTCTTCCTGACCTCTCAGGGTATCTGATAGGGTAGACAAGGCTTGGCTTTTAAAGCACTGAGGGAGTGCAGCACTGTTGGAGGTGCAGTCTTTCCAATGAGATGTTAAGCTGAGACCCTGTCTGTCCATCCGGCTGGGTGTAAAAGATCCAACGGCGCTATTTCGGCAAAGGACAGGGGAGATAATGCCCTTCCCCCATGCCCAGGAACCCTGGTCAATACTTATCCCCCAACCAACATTATAAACACAGATTCTCTGGTCATTCATACCTTGCCGATTGTGTGAGGAATATTTTCACTATTCTTGTCTTAACTGTTCCCTACGACAGCAATATCTCTAGGGAATAAAATTTCTCTTGAATTCACAACTGGGTTTATTAGTGACCGGTTGTAATGATCTCAACAAGGCCTATGAGGTGGGCCTCCTGGAGTACGAGCTCCCTGATTGAGATAATGATTGACTACCCACCAATGGATACATTGAGGAGTGTCAGAGCTACTGATACTCCGGATTCTGACTTTGCAGCAGAAGTACTCAGGAGTGGAATCGAGTTTGTAAATAAAGGGAATTTTGTGAAGGGGAACTGACCTTGGAGGAGTTATTTCGCTGCTTAATATATGTTTTCCTTCACCAAGCCTGGATTCAAGCACCAAGGGATTCTCTTGAATATTTGCATAATGTGTGCATGTTATTGATGTTTTTCTCTTTCAATCCACAGGTGCTTCGGTCCGCCTTGTTGTCCAACAAGGGGCGATGGGTCGTGCGAGGGCTGCTCTTGGATGTTTCGAGAGTAGCCTAGTGCTTCATGTCATTAGTGTACACTTAAGCTGGACCAATTGAAGGGCAACACGACAGCTCAGTGACTATCACTGTTTGCTGTGCAGATACAGAGATTTGGACAAGTATCTGTGAGAGCTTGCGCATTCTTCCCGTGCTTGCATGGGTTTTCTATGGGCGCTCCGATTTCCTTTCACACCCCAAAGATGTGCTCTTACGCTGATTGGTGAAACAAATTGTTCCTAAATTAGTCTCCCCTCAGTCTGGTTTCCAATGTAGAGTGCCGTAAGGGTAGGCAAGGGTCACTGGTGGAAGAGGGCACTCACAATGTTAAAATGGCAGCACGGAATCATTGGGCCAAAGGGCCTGTTTCCCATGCTGTGTTGTTCTTTGTAAGCCCTCAATTCTGCCCCTTGATGGATTTGTAAAGAGGTTTTAAACACCTCTTGAACACAGGCCGATTGACACCAAATGCACAAATGATGGCGCAGGAGTTTGGAGCCAATATTTCGTGAGGTATCCTTCAATCTGCTGATCACAGCACCACCCAGAGGCGTGGTTGATAATCGCAGATCAATGTGAACATGGAAAAGTGGATTCCTCCGTCGCAGAGGCTGGAGAGAGGAAGCTGGTCCCTCTCCGCGCCCCAACCACTGAAGCAAGTGAAGTGACTAAGATTTTCCAATATGCTTCCGGCAGCATCAAACCGGGGCAGAGAAAGGAAATTCCTGACTCCTGCCAGAGGTTTCCAAAGCCCAAATGTGAAAGACACAATTGATTTAACGAATGATTAATCCACTCACCTCCTGGAGCAGAAACTGCAGTGAGAACAGGAAGTAGAATTTGACAATGTTCTGCTTTCTGGGTTGATTGAAGGTCATTATGGAATGTTGCAGAACTGACAGCGCCTGTTTGGAAGAGTTTTAACATAGTCACTTCGGTGAAGAAACCTTCATCTTACTGATTCACCCTTCGAATGGGCTTTTCCCACCCCTCACCCAGCTGCCTGGTTGTCTTCCCCTCTTCTTTCCACCACCCCCCGCCCTGCCCTTCACATGTCCTAGTGGTTAGCCCTGCTGCCTCACAGCACCAAGGACCCAGGTTTGATTCCCAGCTTAGGTTACTGTCTATGTGGAGACTGCACATTCTCCCCATGTCTGCATGGGTTTCCTTCGGGTGCTCCGGTTTCTTCCCACAGTCCAAAAACGCGCTGGTTAAGTGGATTGGCCATGCTAAATTCTCCCTCAGTGTACCCAAACAAACATCGGAGTGTTGCGACCAGGGGATCTTCACAGTAACTTCATTGAAGTGTTAATGTAAGCCTACTTGTGACACTAATAAAAACCTCAATCTATCCACCTCCTCCTTCTCTCTCCTCCCACCTCACCGTTTAGTCTATGTTCTTAGATGTCAGCTCACTCTCAGATAACAAACCACTGCTATCTCCTTCTCCCCAGACCTTATCAATGTTGAATTTGGAAAGTCAGTTGCAACAAGGGAAGGAGATCGATATAGAGGGAGGGGAAGTGATGGAGGGAGCGAAAGACAGAGAGAGAGAGGGAGAGGCAGAGTGAGAGAGCAAGAGACAGAATGAGAGAGTGAGAGTGAGGGAGAGACAGCGAGAGAGAGAGTGTGTAAGAGAGAAATAGACAGTAAGTGAATAGAGAGCGAGCAAGAGACAGAGTGGAGATACAGAAAGAGAGAGAGACAGTGTTATGATTCAAGTCAGAAACTCCAAAGTGTTTTATGAAGTCTGCCAGGATCATAAGTTTTGCATCTTGAATTTGGCGAAGATAAGCCTGATAGGTTTCATTTCAGATATGATTCAAATCAGCCACTAGGGCGCTTGCATCAAACAAAGTTTAATTAAGAATATAGTTAACAAGTATAGTAAGAAAATTAGCAAAAAACTTTTATCAATTATAAACAGAATAACCACAACAGTGTATATCCTTCAACAAATAAATTAAAGATGTTCTAATCAAAACCAATCCCATAAACAACCCTTTAAATAAGTCCAACATAGCAAAGACCAATGCTCACGAGATACTGGAAATGAGTCCTTTGGATGAATTCTGCAGTTCTCCTGATACACTGAGAACGGCTTCCCAGGACACCAGGAAGGGTCAAGGCAAACTAACAGCAGATTTTCTATTCCAGGAAGGCTTTCAGCTAACCAACAGAATTTCCAAATAAAACAGGGAGATGGAGAAACATTTCTTTTCAGCTTGCTGTCTCTTTCAAAAACCAAATATAAACAGCATCTCAAAACTGAAAATGAAAGAGTTCTTGTCATCTGACCTGTCAACCACTTTCCATCCTAAAATGCAGGGCCATAAAACTAATCCTAGGAAGTTCCTGAGACCCCCACTTAAGCCATGTAAGGAGCAATAAAAGGACTCTTCACAGATAACTCAGAAAAATGCTATCAGCTTAGGCTATGAGAGCAGGATTTTTTAAAAACATCTCCTCAAGGTACACTAATGTCACAACAAAAAAGAGAGTCAGAGAGAGAGACAGACAGACAGACAGAGAGGGAAAGAAAGACAAAGAGAGAGAGAAAAACAGAGAGAGAAACAGAGAGGGAATAAGATAGAGAGTTACCAAGAGAGAAAGAAACAGAGGGAGAGAAATAGAGATAGAAAGAGAGAGAACAAAAGAGAAGTTGAGAGTCAGAGAGAGAGTTGGAGAGACAGAGAAATGTGGAGGGACAGAGGAGGAGAGAGAAAGAAAGAGACAGAAAGAGGTTTGGAGAGAGAGGGGACAGAAAGAAAGAGACAACAAGAGAGAGAGAAAAATGGATAGATGTCAGTGAGATGGAGAGAGAGTGGCCCATTCTTCCTCCCATATGGAGAGACAAACACAGAAAGAGAAACAGAGGGGGAATAAAATAAAATGAGAAACACCAAGAGAGAAAGAGATCGGGAGGGAAAGAGAAAGAGGTAGAGATTGAAAGAGGGAGGACAAAAGAGAGGCTGAGAGTCAGAGGGGTGGAGAGACAGAGAAATGCGGAGGGACAGCGGGAGAGACAGAGAGAGAAAGTGATTTGGGGACAGAGGGTACAGAAAGAGAGAGAGAGGGAGAAATGGATAGGTGTTAGAGAGATGGAGAGAGGGGGACCCATTCCCCCTTTTGATAGAATTAAATAGGAAAGAACATAGGAACAAGAGAAGATCATTCAGCCTCTCGAGCCTGTTTCCTCATTCCATTATTTCATGGTTGACCTGTCACTGATCTCCAGTTACCTACCTTGGCTGCCCCCTCCATGCCTGGCAAACATCTCTCAGTTTCTTTATTGTAATTATGTCGAAATTATCAAACAGCCTTTTGTCCGAATCAATCCCATATTGCTCTTTACTCTCTATCTGAGCTGTATTAACGCCATCCTGGCCTGATACCATCTTATTCCTCATTCTCTCAATTTACATTTGAAATTTTAGATTTATTTATTAATGTCACATGTAGGCTTACATTGCAATGTAAGTTACTGCAATGAAGTTACTCTGAAAATAATCGCCATACTTTGACGCCTGTTCAGGTACACTGAGAGAGGATTTAGCATGGCCAATGTACCTAACATCTTTAGGAGGAAACCGCAGCACCTGGAGGAAACCACACAGACATGGGGAGAATGTGCAGACTTCGCACAGATTGGAACAAAAATTGGGAATTGAACCTGTATCTCTGGCACTATGAGACAGCAGTGCTAATCATTGTGCCACCGTGCTGCCCTTATTTATATACATATGTAATATCTCAGAGGAGAGGAGAGAGAGAGAGAGAGAGTGAGAGAGAGAAAGAGTGAGAAAGATTTGGCGTAGAAAGGATTTTAGCAAGGAAATTTGGCATTTCTGCTACGACTCTCACCAACTTTTACAGATGCACCATAGAAAGCATTCATTCTGGTTGTATCACAGCTTGGTATGGCTCCTGCTCTGCCCAAGATCACAAGGAACTACAAAAGGTCGTGAATGTAGCTCAATCCATCACGCAAACTAGCCTCTTAGATACTGACTCTGTCTATACTTCCCACTGCCTCAGAAAAGCAGCCAGCATAATTAAGGACCCCACGTACCCTGAAAATTCTCTCTTCCACCTTCTTTCATCGAGAAGAAGATATAAAAGTCTGAGGTCACATACCAACTGACTCAAGGACAGCTCCTTCCCTACTGCTATCACACTTCTGAATGAATCTATCTCACACTAAGTTGATTTTTCTCCGCACCCTAACTATGACTATAACACTACACACTGCACCCCTTGCTTTCCTTCTCTGTGAATGCTATGTTTTGTCTGTACTGTGTGCACTGTATACTAATACATGTGACAATAATAAATCAAATCCAAGTCAAAATCAAAGACGGACAGGTGGAGAGGTTGAGGGACGGAGTTCCAAAACTTAGGGGCAAAACAACTAGAAACAGAGCTGCCAATGGCAGGCTGATTAACATTGGGAATACTGGAGTTGGTAGAGATGTGGGGCTGGAGCAGGTTGCAGGGATAGGGAAGGGAAAGGCCATGGAAAGATTTGCAAACCAGAATGAGGATCTTCAAATAGAAGCATTGCTTAATTGAGGGCCAACATAGCTCAGCAAGTGCTGAGGTGATTGGCGAAGAGGGCCTGGTGACAGCATTGCAGCAAAGGAACAAGAAGAGGACAATGGCCCAGTGAGAAAAATGTCAAAGTACCTTGGCCTTGGCATCGACCTTGTCATCTGCCCGGGCGGCTAAGAGCATGAGGCGAAGCACCAAGGTTATACTCAGGGGGAACTGTCCCTTCAGTTGAGGGATGTTGGCTTTTATGAGTCTCTGTATCTTCGGTAGAGGCACGTTCAGGAAAATCACTCTCCCGATGTTATCCATACCCCGACGCCCGGCTCTCCCTGACATCTGTAACAGGAAGGAAGATGGTTATATTTGAATCTCCAGGGGAGCAATCTGATAGAGGAAGGCTGCAAATATGTGGCTCCAATGTCGATTCTTGCAGGGGGAGATGTTGAGAGACTATAGAACATAGAACATAGAACATTACAGCGCAGTACAGGCCCTTCGGCCCTCGATGTTGTGCCGGCCAGTGGACCCTCTAACCTAAACTATTCCAATGTCATCCATATGCCTATCCACTGAACATTTGAATGCCCCCAAAGTAGGCGAGTCCACAACTGCTGCAGGCAGGGCATTCCACGCCCTCACCACCCTCTGTGTGAAGAACCTGCCTCTGACATCCGTCCTATAACTACCACCTCTTAATTTAAAGTTATGTCCCCTCGTGTTCGTCATCACCATCCAAGGAAAAAGGCTCTCACTATCCACCCTATCCAATCCCTTCATCATCTTATACACCTCAATTAGGTCACCGCGTAACCTTCTTTTCTCTAATGAAAATAACCTCAGGTCCCTCAGCCTTTCCTCATAAGGCCTTCCCACCATACCAGGCAACATCCTGGTAAACCTCAATCTGCACCCTTTCCAATGCTTCCACATCTTTCTTATAATGCGGCGACCAGAACTGTACGCAATACTCCAAGTGCGGCCGCACCAGAGTTTTGTACAATTGTAACATAACCTCACGGCTCCTAAATTCAATCCCTCTACCAATAAAAGCTAACACACCGTACGCCTTCTTAACAACTTTATCAACCTGGGTGCCAACTTTCAAAGAGCTATGTACTTGTACCCCAAGATCCCTCTGCTCGACAACACTATTAAGGGTCCTTCCATTAGCCCTATATTTCATATGCCTGTTATTCCTACCAAAGTGAATCACCTCACACTTATCCGTATTGAATTCCATTTGCCACCTCACGGCCCAGCTCTGCAACCTACCTATGTCCCTCTGCAAACTGTAACATCCATCCTCGCTGTCTACAACTCCCCCCACTTTGGTATCGTCAGCAAATTTACTAATCCAACCCTCTACACCCTCATCTAGGTCATTTATAAAAATGACAAACAGCAGTGGCCCCAAAACAGATCCTTGAGGTACACCACTTGTAACTGCACTCCAGGTTGAATATTTCCCATTAACCACCACCCTCTGTCTTCTATCAGCAAGCCAATTCCTAATCCAAACTGCTAAATCACCTTCAATCCCATGCATCTGCACTTTCTGCAGTCGCCTACCATGGGGAACCTTATCAAACGGTCCCCCATGGAATTGGCTGGAATTTTACCGACTTGTCCCGTACCGGAATCGAGGCTTGCAGAACGGAATTCCCCGCCGGCCTCGGGCGAGATTTTACGAGCCTCCCCCAAGCAAGTTCATAAAATCCCGGCCTATTTCTCTTGATTGGTGGTTGTTGACTTGGGGGGTGGCAGGCTCAGTCTTTAGGGCTGAGGTGAGGAGAAATATCTCCAGGAATGTGTGAATCTTTGGAATTGACTCTATTTCAGGCAGAGATTGACAGATAGTTAAACTCTGAGAGGATCTAGGAATAAGGAGCCAGGGCAGTGAGGTGAAGCTGAGGCAGAGGACCAGCCATGACCACACTGAAAGGTGGAGGATAGTCTACTCTTGATACCATTTTCTATCTTCTTGCTTTCACAGGCCTGGAGTTGCTGCCCGAATATCGGCTGGAAATGCGCTTCCCGTGTCTCTGCTGAAGTTAACAACAGTAAAACAATGGCCACTTTACGCTTTCCAATCACAAGCCCCAATTTCTAAAGAGAGGCGTGATTGTCGGGGACAGAACGCAAACCTGAAGTGGATGGAGAAAGGGAGCAGTCTGAAAGACAGTCAGATGTGGGACCCTCAACTCCACCTCCCTCCCCGCCCCACCCCCCCAACAAAATAAATTTAAAAGAGCTGTGGATCCTGGCTGTAGCATTCATTAAAATCCATAAATAGTTGTGCCTCCTACTGGCCGCCAGAAGATTGTAGGCCAGAGGCTGTACAGGAGTATTGGCCTCTGCAATTCTGGTGGTATCTGGGTCTAAAAGTGAGGGGACCACCTCGTGTCAAGGAGGTGCAATGTACTTTGGTAAAGCCACATGATGGATTCAGCACAAAGGCCTCGTATTCTCACGTTGGACCCTGGTGAGGCCTCATATTGAATTTGAGCCTCAGGAGCCTGGTACCACTAGGCCCATCAAGCCCTCCCCCATGTGGAGAAAATATGATCTTTCCCTAAACCAATTATTGTTCATGTCTAATTCATTCATGGGGCATGGGTATTACTGGCTGGCCAGCTTTTATTACCCATCTTTAGTTGCCCTGGGAGGGTATTTGAGTGTCAACCACATTGTCTCCGGAGTCACAGATAGGCCAGACTAGCTAAGGACAGCAGATTTCTTTTTCTAAAGGACATTAGTGAACCAGATGGGTTTTCCCCCTGACAATCAGCAATGTTTTCATGGTCATCAGTGGACTATTAATTCCAAATTTTTACTGAATTCAAATTCCACCATCTTCCGTGGTGGGATTTGAACCCAGGTCTCCAGAACATTAGTATCTAGATTAAGTCTAGCGATAATACCACTAGGCCATCGCCTCCCCTTACTTGACCACATTCTGGTTCTAATACCTGTCTATAACTGAGAGAATCCAGGTGCACCGAATCCTGAAGGAAGACAACAGTTCTGCAGGGCATGTTGATTCCCAAAGAAAGCGTCGAGGTAGCACTAACCACCTGAACAGAAAAAGAGAAAGGTTTAGCCATTTATACTGAACCCTGTCTTCTACTGTGCATTTCATAGAGTTCGACAGTGCAGAAGGTGGCCATTCAGCCCATCGAGTCTGCACAGATCACAATCCCACCCAGGCCCTTTCCCTTTACATTTACCCTGACACTAAGGGGAAATTTAGCATGGCCAATCCTCCTAGACTATACATCTTTGGACTGTGAGAGGAAACCCACGCAGACATGGGGAGACTATGCAAACTCCACACCAACAGTGACCCTAGGCTGGAATTGAACGCAAGTCCCTGGCAGTATGAAGCTGCAGTGCTAGCCACTGTGCCACCATGCTGCCCTACTTGAACCTTACTTCTTGAATTTTCTATGAATGAATAGATGCATTCACTTCTGTTATTCACCAGATAAAAGAATTCAAAGGCATTCACAGTCATAAAAAATAATTATACAGAGATCACCGTCCTTGCCAATAATAATGCACAATGATAGCCATGACTAAATATAACTCCCCACATACCCACACACAATACAAAATACTGGTGACTGCACCACAAAATTGCCATTCAATAAGATCCTGACTGATCTGATTGTTGGCCTTAACTCTACCTTTTGCTTACCCCAGTAACATCTGACTGCCTTGTTAGTCTAATTCTTGTCTTAAAAATACTCTGCAGTTCTGATCTCTCCCACAAACATCTTTTCCAGCATCCACCCTCAGGATCTCTTATATGTTTCAATAAGATAGGTTCTCCGATCAGCTGGATCAATGCATGACTTAAAACTCCTCTTGTTCCTTCCAGTCTTCCAAGCAAATGATGAAAGACTTGAATGAGGCACTCACTGAGTGTGTTAAATGGGCGGCATGGGCTTGAGGGGCCGAAGGGCCTGTTTCCTGTGCAGTGCTATTCTTTGTTCTGACTTACATGAAAGTGTCTTTATTCAACATCTGAGCCCTTGAGATAACCAATATAGGTAGCAAAGTAGTTAGCACTGCTGCCTCACTGTGCCAAAGATCTGGATTCGATTCCTGGTTTGGGTCACTGTCTGTGTGGAGTTTGCACGTCCCGTGCCCCTGTGTCTGTGTGGGTTTGCTCTGGTTTCCTCCTACATTGTGAAAGACGTGCTGGTTAGATGCATTGACCTGACTAGGCGCAGGACTTTGGTGACGAGGGGAATTTCACAGTAACTTGATTGTAGTGTTAATATTAGCCTTACTTGTGACTAGTAAAGTTTAACTGCATATTATGAAGTCAGACTAGATCCCCAACAATTTGCTATTTTGGCATTAATACAAAGACAGGTTGCTTCACTCCAGGCATCATGTAACTGACACACTCGGAAACTTTGTTGGATTTTATATTCTTTCCAATCTTCTGACCTGATGTGGAGATACCAGCGTTGGACTGGAGTGGGCACAGTAACCTGGTGGGAAGTCTCACTATGCTCATTCTTCTGACCTGTTGCTCACTTTGATTTTTATTATTGTTCTTTCAACTTTACCCTACTTGCTTAATTATCTACGGATGCTGCATCTTTCCCCTAAAGTCTTCCTTTCTCACTGGAATGTACTTCTGCTGATTGTTATATGAAATATCTTCTCAAATGTCTGCCACTGCAATCTACTAATATATCCCTCCTTTTATTTCCCCAGTTCACTATAGCCAACCGTGCCTTCATATCCTCATAAGCACCCTTAATTAAGTTTAATCCATTCATCTTAGACCCATTCTTATCACCGTCAAACTGAATGTGAAATTTAATGATATTATGATCACTGTTTCCAAGGAGAATGTTTGTTATGAGGCCATTAGTTAATTCTATTTCTTTGCATATTACCCAATCTAGAATAGCTTGTTATCCTTCTAATAGTGACTTACTTACTAGGTAACAGCTGAAAGTTAATTAAAAAAAGACTCAATGCTTGAACATATTCCTTTTACCTGCAGAGGATAGGTCTTTGTGTGTGAATATATAAGGCTTTTCACAAGCATAAGTGAGCCACATTGCGAGCGTGACTGATAATCTTAAATTGACTGTTAGTGTAATACTTAACATAATTGGCATTAGCCAGCAAGTTAGGACCTGCTCGTGAATTCGCACCTAACACTAAACTTTATGTCTGAATGTTGCGACTACGGGCGGGTTAAGTGTGGTCAGTACTCTAACGATTTTTTTTTTAATTCATTTGTGGGACACAGGAGCTGCTAGTTGGCCGGCATTTATTGCCCATCCCTCATTACCCTTCAGAAGGTGGCGGTGAGCTGCCTTCTTGAATCGCTGCAGTCCATGTTCTGTGGGTTGACCCACAACATCATGGAGGAAATTCCAGGATTTTGATCTGGCGACTGGTGGATATATTTCCAGGTCAGGATGGTGAGTAGCTTGGAGGGGAACTTGCAGGTGGTGGTGTTCCTATGTATCTGCTGCCATTGCCCTTCTAGATGGAAGTGGTCATGGGTTTGGAAGACGCTGTCTAAGGATTGTTGGTGAATTGCTGCAGTGCATCTTGTAGATAGCACGCACTGCTGTTACTGAGCTTCGGTGGTGGAGGGAGTGGATATTTGTAGATGTGATGCCAATCAAGCGGGGCTGCTTTATCCTGGATGGCGTTGAGCTTCTTGAGTGTTGCTGGAGTTGTGCCCATCCAGGCAAGGGGAAAGTATTCCATCACATTGCTGACTTAGAACACAGAACATAGAACACTACAGCACAAACAGGCCCTTCGGCCACGAGTTGCGCCGATCACATCTATATCTACCAATCCATAGACCTATCTATAACTCCCTATCCCATTAGTTCCCATATACTCATCCAGAAGTCTTTTAAAAGACCCCAGCGAGTTCGCCTCTATCACCTCGGATTTACCCTCGGATTCTCTGGGAGGCAAGAGAGGCGATTGCAGAGCCTCTGGCTCTGATCTTCAGGTCGTCGTTGGTTACAGGTATACTGCTGGAAGACTGGAGGATAGTGAATGTGGTCCCATTGTTCAAGAAGGGGAATAGAGACTTTCCTGGGAATTATAGACTGGTGAGTCTTACTTCTATTGTGGGTAAAGTATTGGAAAGAATTATTAGGGATAGGATTTATAGTTATTTAGAGAGAAACGAATTGATTGGGGATAGTCAGCATGATTTTGTGAAGGGTAGGTCGTGCCTTACTAACCTTATTGAGTTTTTTGAAAAAGTGACCAAAGAGGTGGATGGGGGTAAGGCAGTTGATGTGGTATATATGGACTTTAGTAAGGCGTTTGATAAGGTGCCCCATGGAAGGCTTTTGCAGAAAATG
The DNA here is from genome assembly GCA_024679065.1 of Sphyrna mokarran. Taxonomy (NCBI): domain Eukaryota; kingdom Metazoa; phylum Chordata; class Chondrichthyes; order Carcharhiniformes; family Carcharhinidae; genus Sphyrna; species Sphyrna mokarran. The sequence goes on from JAGIQG010000006.1 coordinate 11,979,404, forward strand.
CAGATGTATGGGATTGAGGGTGATTTAGTTAATTGGATTAGGAATTGGCTAGCAGATAGAAGACAGAGGGTGGTGGTTGATGGAAATTATTCATCATGGAGTTCGGTTACAAGTGGTGTACCTCAATGATCTGTTTTGGGGCCCCTGCTGTTTGTAATTTTTATAAATGATCTGGATGAGGGTATTGAAGGATGGATTAGTAAATTTGCGGATGACACCAAAGTCGGAGGAGTGGTAGATAGTGAAGAGGGGTATTATAATTTGCAGAGAGACTTGGACAAGTTGCAGAGCTGGGCCGAGAGGTGGCAAATGGAGTTTAATGCGGAAAAGTGTGAGGTAATTCACTTTGGCAGGATTAACAAATATGTAGGGTATAGGGCTAATGGTAGAACTCTTAAGTTTTAGAGAGAAATGAATTGATTGGGGATAGTCAGCATGGTTTCGTGAAGGGTAGGTCATGCCTTACTAACCTCATTGAGTTTTATATAGTTTTATATTTGAGGGTATATATGGACTTTAGTAAGGCGTTTGATAAGGTGGCCCATGGAAGACTTCTACAGAAAATGCAGATGTGTGGAATAGAGGGTGATTTAGCTAATTGGATTAGGAATTGGCTGGCAGATAGAAGACAGAGGGTGGTGGTTGATGGGAGATATTCATCGTGGAGTTCGATGACAAGTGGTGTGCCTCAGGGGTCTGTTTTGGGGCCCCTGCTGTTTGTAATTTTTATAAAAGATCTGGATGAGGGTATTGAGGGATGGATCAGTAAATTTGCAGATGACACTAAAGTCGGTGGAGTGGTAGATAGTGAAGAGGGGTGTTATAGTTTGCAGAGTGACTTGGACAAGTTGCAGAGCTGGGACGAGAGGTGGCAAATGGAGTTTAATGTGGAAAAGTGTGAGGTAATGCACTTTGGCAGGAACAATAAATGTGTAGAGTATATGGCTAATGGTAGGGCTCTTAATAGTGTTGAGGAACAGAAGGATCTTGGTGTATGTGTCAATAGATCCCTGAAAGTCGGCAGTCAAGTGGACAAAGTTGTTAAGAAGGCATATGGAGTCTTAGCTTTTATTGGTAGGGGGATTGAATTTAGGAGCCGCAGCATCATGTTGCAACTGTACAAAACTCTAGTGCGGCCGCATTGGAGTATTGTGTGCAGTTCTGGTCCCCACATTATAAGAAAGATGGGGAGGCATTGGAGAGGGTACAGAGGAGGTTTACCAGGATGTTGCCTGGTATGGAGGGCAGGTCCTATGAAGAGAGGTTGAAGGATTTGAGGTTGTTTTCGTTAGAAAGGAGGCGGCTAAGAGGGGATCTTATTGAAGAATATAAGATGATTAGAGGTTTAGATAGGGTGGACAGTGATAGCCTTTTTCCTAGGATGGAGAAAGCTAGCACGAGGGGACACAGCTTTAAATAAGGGGTATGAGTTATAGGACGGATATCAGAGGTAGGTTCTTTACTGAAAGAGTGATTAGGGAGTGGAATGCCCTGCCTGCAGCTGTTGTAGATGCGCCAAGTTTGGTGGCGTTTAAGAGGTTACTTGATAAGTATATGGAAGAGAAGGGAATGATTTAGTTAGGAGGGGCATTGCTTTTTATTTTGGTCGGCACAACATCGAAGGCCGAAGGGCCTGTTCTGTGCTGTAATGTTCTATGTTCTATGTTCTATGTTGTATGTTAGCTTTTATTGGTAGGGGATTGAATTTCGGAGCCGCTACACCATGTTGAAACTGTACAAAACTCTAGTGTGGCTGCACTTGGAGCATTGCGTACAGTTCTGGTCCCCACATTATAAGAAAGATGTGGAGGCATTGGAGAGGGTACAGAGGAGGTTTACCAGGATGTTGCCTGGTATGGAGGGCAGGTCTTATGAAGAGAGGCTGAGGGATTTGAGGTTGTTTTCGTTAGAAAGGAGGCGGCTAAGAGGGGACCTAATCGAAACATATAAGATGATTAGAGGTTTAGATAGGGTGGACAGTGATAGCCTTTTTCCTAGGATGGAGAAAGCTAGCACGAGGGGACATAGCTTTAAATTAAGGGGTGGTAGTTATAGGACGGATGTCAGAGGTAGGTTCTTTACCCAGAGGGTGGTAAGGGTATGGAATGCCCTGCCTGCTGCAGTTGTAGATGCGCCAAGTTTGGTGGCATTTAAGAGGTTAGTAGATAAGTTTATGGATGAAAAGGGAATGGTTTAGGTTAGAGGGTCATTGCTTTTTCTTAATTGGTCGGCGCAACATCGAAGGCCGAAGGGCCTGTTCTGAGCTGTAACGTTCTATGTTCTATGTTCTATAATTATCAGTAACTATTTGGGTCCTCTACCATGAAGACCGACACAAAAAACGTGTTTAACTCCTTGGCCATTTCCTCATTTCACAGCATTAAATCCCCCTTCTCATCTTCTAAGGGTCCAACAAGGGTATGATGGCACAATGATGGCACACTGCTGCCTCATAAGTCCAGGGACTCAGATTCACTTCCGGCCTTGGATCACTGTTTTTGTGGAGTTTGCACGTTCTTTCTGGTGTCTGCGTGGGTTTCCTCCGGGTGCTCCAAAGATATGCAGGTTAGGTGGATTGGCCATGGCAAATTGCCCCTTAGTGTCCCAAAACGCGCATAGGTAAGATGGGATTTGCCTTGGTAAATGTGAGTGGGATTACAGGGATGGAGAGGGTCTCAGAAAGATGTTTTGTCAGAGAGTTGGTGCAAACTCAATGGGCTGAATAGTCTGTTCTGCACCATAGCGATTCTATGATTCCATAAAACCATCATTAATCATTGTAAAAAACCATCTGGTTCGCTTATGTCCTTTAGGGCAGGAAATCTGCCATCCTTACCTGGTCTGGCCTACATCTGACCCTATACCCACAGCAATGTGGCTGAGTCCAGCTCTCTCTTGAAGCGAGATAGACAGTCAGCACCCATCACATAATCAAAATCTCAATCCAGAGTCTCAAAATCTCTGGGTAAAGAAGGCCCACTCAAACATCCATCCCTACTTGTTATATATTTAAAAGGATTGCAGGTTGCTTTAAGAGCTGATGACATAATTTGCTGGCAATGTCATTACCGTGTTTGCAGAGGCTGTTGCTTTTATTTTCTTGTGTGTTTGTATTTCGTACATGAAAGACCTCCTAGAATAAATCTGTTTAAAATAGTTCCCTAACCCTAAGAATGGTAACACAGGTGGTCGGGGTGTTTGAGAAACGCATATGGCATCCTTGCCTTCATTACCTGGGGCACTAAGTACAGGAATTGGGAAATCATGTTGCAGCTATATAGAACCACGGTTAGGCCGCATTTGGAGTATTACGTGCAGTTCTGCTCACCAGACTATCAGAAGGGCATGGATGCTTTGGAGAGAGTGCAAGTAAGGTTCACCAGGATGTTGCCTGGTCTCAAGGGTGTTGGCTATGAGGAGAGATTGAATAAACTAGGATTATTTTCACTGGAAAGGTGGAGGCCTGAGGGGAGACCTGATAGAGGTCTATAAAATTATAGAGGCACAGATAGGCTGGATAGTCAGAGACTTTTTCCCAGGGTGGAAGTGTCAGTTACAAAGGGGTCACAGGTTCAAGGTGAGAGGGGGAAAGTTTAAGGGAGATGTGCGGGGTAAAGTTTTTCACGCATAGAGTGGTGGGTGCCAGGAACGCGCTGCCAGAGGAGCTGGTGGAAGCAGGCACATTAGAAACATTTAAGAGGCATCTGGATGGATACATGAATAGAGAGAGAATAGAGGGATATGAATGGAGTAAGGGCAGAAGGGTTTCTTTGTTTAATTGAGGCATCTTGATTGGCACAGACTGAGAGGATCAAAGGTCCTTTCCTGTGCTATACTTCTCTTTGTTTTTCTTTAAAACCTGCAATCCCTGCCTTCTCTGACGCCAGGATTGAAGTTGCAATTGCACTCTCGGTCAACCTCCCAGACTCCTCCCTCCATAGACCCGAGTACTTTTCTTTGGCCTTTGTTCTTTCACTTGACTCTATGTTTGTGAACCACATAGAACATAGAACACTACAGCATAAACAAACCCTTCGGCCCACGAGTTGTGCGGATCATATCTATACTTACCAGGCTATAGACCTATCTATAACTCCCAATCACGTTAGCTCCTATGTACTCATCCAGAAGTCTCTTAAAAGACCCCAGCGAGTTCGCATCTACCACCACTGACGGCAGCCGATTCCATTCACTCACCACCCTCTGAGTGAAAAACCTACCCCTAACATCTCCTCTGTACTTGCCCCCCAGCACCTTAAACCTGTGTCCTCTCGTAGCGACCATTTCAGCCCTAGGAAATAGCCTCTCAGAATCCACCCTATCTATACCTCTCAACATCTTATAAACCTCCATCAGGTCGCCACTCAACCCTTGTCTCTCCAAGGAGAAGAGACCTAGCTCCCTCAGCCTATCTTCATAAGGTATGCCTCCCAATCCAGGCAACATCCTTGTAAATCTCCTCTGCACCCTCTCAATAGCTTCCACATCCTTCCTGTAGTGAGGCAATATCCTTTTCTTTTTGTTGAGACCCCTCACACGGTTAGTACATCACACTACTCTGATAACTTCCCAGCTCATATCAGCAAACCTGACAGTGATCTGTTGGGTTTACTAATAGTCAGATCATCCTGACCCTCAAAACAAAGGAAGATTTTTGAAATACGACGCATTGCAAACACTGCACTACTGAATGGCTACTGACCTTGATAAACCCACGTCTGAACAACATCTCCACAGCTTGCCTCATGAGCCTATTGACTGATGCGTGGTGGAAGCCAATGCCTCGACACAGCAGACTTCGATAGTAGCTGGCAAAGTGTACTTTTCGCATGCGGAAGAAGACCTTGTTCATGAACTAGAAGAGCAGAAATTGGAATCAGTTAACCTGCCTGGTTAAAACACATTCCTTAATTCATCATCTGGGGAGGCGATGGCCTCGTGGTATCATCGCTAGGTTATTAATTCAGAAACTCAGCTAATGTTCTGCAGAGCTGGGTTCGAATCCCGCCACGGCAGACGGTGAAATTTGAATTCAATAAAAGATATCTGGAATTAAGGATCTACCAATGACCGTGAAACCGACAATTGTTGGAAAAACCCACCTGATTCACTAATGTCCTTCAGAGAAGGAAATCTGCTGTCCTTACCTGGTCTGGTCTAAATGTGACTCAGATCCACAGCACTGTGGTTGACTCTCAACTGTCCTCCAAGGGGAACACAGGTATGGGCAATAAATGCTGGCCAGCCAGCAACACCCTTGTCCCAGGATTGAATAAAATATATATTTGCTCATTAATCCATGCATTCCTCCACTATTCAGATACTAAAAACATGCTTCATTGCCAGGTAGATATATTGGGGAACTTGCTTCCTTACATATCCATTGTAAATTCACAAACTGTCAAAATACATGTGTGTGACCTTATATCCAACTTCATGCATTTTCTCAGGATAACTTGGAAAGGGTGATACACGTTGGCCTTGCCAGTATCCTCCACATTCTAGGAATGAATTTTACGTGCACATATGCACACATAAATATGCACACACACGTGCACGCACGCACGCATGCAATGGCTAACACTGCTGCTTCACAAGGCCGGTTTGTATCCGACCTTAGATGACTGTGTGGAGTTTGCACATTCTCCCTGTGTCTGCGTGGGTTTCCTCCAGGTGCTCCAATTTGTTCCCACAGTCCAAAAGATATGTAGGTTAGATGGATTGGCCATGGTAAATTGCCCCGTTAGTGTCCAAAGTGTGTAGGTTAGGATGGTAAATGCACAGAGTAACAGGATAGGGAAGGGGTTCGGACTGGGCAAGATACTCCGTTGGAGAGTCAGTGCAGACTTGATGGGCCGAATGGCTTCCTTCTGCACTGTAGGGAGTCTATGAATTCCACAGTTCTCAGGCTTTACCTCTTATCCTTTTGCCAGTATGCAGTTTGGAAAAATAAGATGAAGCTAAAATATCTGTAGCATGCGCCCTTTTAATCGATAAAATAGTCAAACTAAATCTTCCTAGAATAAGAACAGCATGTTACTCACTCATGCTGTCTGAATCGGCCAACAGGCTTAGGAGTTGAAGAGTTACTCGATCAGTTACAAATCTCTCGGACTTGCTGCTTGATTTCCTTCAAAAGGAAGTTTGTTTTGCACCATTGTGCCCTCAACCGCAGTCTGAGGAGTCAGGGTAGGATTTAGGACAGAGATGAGGAGACATTTCTTTACCCACAGAGTGGTGAGCCTGTGGAATTCATTACTACAGGAAGTAGCTGATGCCGAAACATTGAATGTATTCAAGAGGCGGCTGGATATAGCATTTGGGGTGAATGGGATCAAAGGTTGTGGGGAGAAAGCAGGATTAGACTACTGAGTTGGATGATCAGCCATGAACGTGATGAATGGCAGAACAGGCTCGAAGGGCTGAATGGTCTCCTCCTGCTCCTATTTTCTATGTAACCACCCTGACTATTTTAAGAATGTGCTGGATTTGCATATTAAGGACCCAGCAGAGAGCTCGAGTCAGTAATTAATTAATTAAACATCCATCTAGTCATCGTTGTTAATGTAATGCCCAGGAAGGGAACAGATTAAATGGTTCTGTCATTTTTATTCAGATTGTTCATGCAACCCACTGAAATATTTTTCTTACTTTTCCTTCTTGCTTGTATTTCTTTCCTAATCTTAACGTAATCATACACTCCCTCTGTTTCTGCTTCTTATCTGAACCCAAATCACTCGGACCGGCAGGCATCAGACCACCACCACCCACCCCCCCACCCCCTCTCCGCCGACATGGATCGAGTGATTACAGATTACCACTTTGATCTCTAGCCAGAATGATTATAGAACATAGAACATAGAACATAGAACATTACAGCACAGAACAGGCCCTTCGGCCTTCGATGTTGTGCCGACCAAAATAAAAAGCAATGCCCCTCCAAACTAAACCATTCCCTTCTCTTCCATATACTTATCAATTAACCTCTTAAACGCCACCAAACTTGGCGCATCTACAACAGCTGCAGGCAGGGCATTCCACTCCCTAATCACTCTTTGAGTAAAGAACCTACCTCTGATATCCGTCCTATAACTATACCCCTTAATTTAAAGCTGTGTCCCCTCGTGCTAGCTTTCTCCATCCTAGGAAAAAGGCTATCACTGTCCACCCTATCTAAACCTCTAATCATCTTATATGCTTCAATAAGATCCCCTCTTAGCCGCCTCCTTTCTAACGAAAGGATACCATGCAGGAGGACTGGATGCCTCCATGCAACTTTGCATGTTTCCTTCCCGTGGAAGAGGCTGTTTGTCATAAGCAGGTCATGTGAACTCTCTGCTTTTTCTCACTAATAGTTCCCGTACTGGTCCCTCTCTAGATATAAGAGTTTAGCCATTCCTTTTTCTTTATTCTTTTTCTAATTCATTCATGGCTTCACTGGCTGGCTGCATTTTTCGCCCGTCCTCTCATTGCCCTTTTCCAGAGGGGCAGCTGAGAGTCAACCTTTGTCTTTGGGAGTCAGCATGGTGGCACAGTGCCAGCGACCCAGGTTCAATTCTCAGCTTGGGTCACTGCCTGTGCGGTATCTGCATGTTCTCCCCGTGTCTGCATAAGTTTCCTCCAGATGCTCCAGTTCCCTCCTCCAAAAGACACGCAGGAGCGTAAGTTGCCCCTTAGAGATAGGGGTACTAACTTGATTAAATGTGGGTATAGGGTCTGGGTGGGGTTGTGGTCATTGCAGATTCAATGGTCTCCTCTTGCACTGTAAGATTCTGAAATTCTAACCTATGACTCTGAAGTCACATGTAGGCCAGACCTGGTAAAGACAGCAGATTTCCTTCCCTAAAGGATATTAATGAATCAGATTGGTTTTTCTGATAATCAACAATGGTTTCATAGCCATCAGTAGATTCTTAATTCCAGATATCCCTTACATAGAATTCAAATTCCACAATCTGTTTGATGGGATTCGAACCTAGACCCCCAGAACATTAGCTGAGTTTGCGGATTAATAGTCTAGCAGTAATGCTAGGATACCAACTTCTCCCCAGTTCATGGCACATGGGCATCGCTGGCTGGCCACCATTTACTGCCTATCCCTATTTGTCCTAGAGAAGGCGGTGGTGAGCGGCCTTCTTGAATGGCTGCAGTCCACACACTGCGGGTTGACCCACAATGTCTTTAGGGAGGGAATTCCAGGATTTTGACCCAGCTATTGAGTTGGACGATCAGCCTTGACCATAATGAATGGCGGAGCAGGTCCGAAGGGCCGAATGGCCTCCTCCTGCCCCTATCTTCTATGTTTCTCTATACCAATAACACAAAATCCAACCCCTTACCTTGCTGTCTGTAGAAATCTGTGCAAACGTGCAGTCCAGAGGGAGCTCGGTTAGCTTTGCATATTTCTTGAGTAGCTCGTCATGATTGCTCCTGTACAGAATCAGTTCCTCAGCTTGCTTTCTGCTTGGGTTCGTCCTTTCAAAATAAAAATTCACAAAGACCCCATTGAGCAGAAGAAATAAGGATAGAAAATAAAGTCAGTGGTAATGAGAGCTACACGCACCATTGTCACTCCCTTGTCACACTGGATAGCATTTGCCAGAGGGCTTTGGGTTCAAATCTCATTCTGTGGACGTCAGCACAGAATTCAGGTCAACTTCTCCAGAGTGGGAGTGCTGCACTGTCAGAGGTGCTATCTTCTGGAATGTGGTATTGAACCCACTTGATTATTGTCACGTAGAATCATCGAATCCCTACAGTGCGGGAGGAGGCCATTCAACTCATCCAGCCTGCACCAATCACCCAGGCCCTATCCCCTAATCACACGTATATACCCTTTCCATCTCCCTCACACTAAGAGGCAATTTAAATTGACCAATCAATCTAACCCTCACATCTTTGGGGGGAAGAAACCGGAGCACCCAGAGGAAACCCACGCAGACACAGGGAGAATGTGCAAACTCCACACAGACAGTGACCCGAGGCTGAAATTGAACCAGGTCCCTGTAAGGCAGCAATGCTAACCATCAAGCCAGCATACCACATCCATTGATACACAGTGAAAAATATTGTTCCTTGTGAGCCACACAGATAAAACATACCATTCATTGAATACAAAGAGGGGAAGGAAAAGAGAGGGTGCAGAATATAGTGTTGCAGTTACAGGCAGAGTGAGGAGAAAGATCAGCTTAATGTGTAATAGGACCATTCAAAAATCTACTGGTAGCAGGGGAAAAGCTGTTCTTGAGTCGGGTTAGCATGTGCTCGGATTTTTGTATCTTTTCCCTGGAGAAAGAAGGTGGAAGAGAATAAGTCGGGCGTGCATGGGATCTTTGATTATGCTGGCTGTTTTCCTGGGACAGCGGGAAGTGTAGACAGAGTCAATGGATAGGATAAAGGCAAAATGCTGTGGATGCTGGAATCTGAAACAAAAGCAGAAAATGCTGGAAAATCTCAGCAGGTCTGGCAGCATCCATGGAGAGAGAATAGAGGCAACATTTCAAGCCTGGATGGCCCTACATTGCCAGCTCTGACAAAGCTTTGGTGCATTGAATTATTGCTAAATTGCCCCTCAGTGTACCCAAACAGGCACTGGAAGGTAGCAACTAGGGGATTTTTCACTGCAATTTCACTGCAGTGTTAATGTAAGCCTACTTGTGACAAATGATAAATAAACTTTAAACTTTGTTTTATTCCACTATTCTTTGGCCTTAATCTTTCCTGGGATGTGGTCAACTTGGCAAGGTGTCTTTCTAGAGGGGACAACCTCTGTGGATGAAGTCTACCTTTGAAGTGGGAATGATAAGAAGATGCTCACAAGGTTTCTTCCTTTTCCAGGTACTTTGAGAGTTTCTGGAGCTGATTTTCCAAATGCATCTTTGTTTTAGCATCCTCTGGCTTCCTTTTTCTTGTTAGTTTTCGATTAAGGTGACACAACAGCTCAGAAGCAACCCGTTCGACCAACGATATGTCAAACCTGGAACAACGATAAAGCCAAGTTAGCGTTTGAAATCACCAACAGATTGTGCCAGTGAAAGCAAGGAACATCAGAGTTGTAGAATGGAACCGTTTCCACTCGGAATCAAGAGCTCACATTTGTTGAACAAGAACACTGCAAAATCTCAGCAAGTCCAACAGCATCTGTAGAGAGAGAAAATAGAGCCAACATTTCAAGCCTGGATGACCCTTTGTCAGAGCTGAAGACAAAGAAAATAGGACAAGATTTTCAAGCTAAGGACAAAGATTCACCCAGACTCGAAATGTTGGCTCTATCCTCTCTCCACAGGTGCTGTCAGACCTGCTGAGATTTTCCAGCGTTTTCTGTTTGTGTTTCAGATTCCGCAGTATTTTGCTTTTTTCTTTGGGTGGGAATTTCTGCTTCGAAACTGGAAAATCCCACTGAGGTCAACAGATTTTCTAAGGTCAGCCCTTCACCCGCTCTGGTGGAAATTCCATTGAACATTTTTTACAGCTTCAAAATATCCCAAAGATTTTTTTCATAGCCAATGGAATATCTTTAAAATATATTTACTTTTATAATACACTGTTGTAATATGGCTTTAAAGGATAGCAGCATGACATCACCGGAAGGGAAGTATATCATATGACCTACTCTTAGTTGCACCTTTTCTTTACGAACACAGCACACACGCACAGCCCTGTTGCTGATATTTTCAATCTTTCTCTCTATATATATTTCTTCTCTTATGTGCCTAGTCTTAATAGGTGAACCCACAATGTGCCTACATTGTGGCATAGTGGTTAGCACTACCGCCTCACAGCACCAGGGACCTGAATTTGATTCCTGGCCTCGGGTCACTGTCTGTATGGAGTCTGCACATTCTTCCCGTGTCTGAGTGGGTTCCCTCCGTGTGCTCCGGTTTCCTCCCCCAGTCCAAAGATGTGCAGATCAGGTGAATTGGTCAAGCTACATTGTCCTTTAGTGTCAGAGGGACCAGATAGGATAAATGCCTGGGATTATGGGGATAGGGCCTGGGTGGGATTGTGGTCGGTGCCAACTTGAATGGCTTCCTTCAACACTGCAGGGATTCTATGATTCTACCCAATCCAAATTTCAAGTAATGGATAGCTTTATGTCATAAGACACTTTATAAGACCCTTGTCAGACCCCACTTGGAGTACTGTGTGCAGTTCTGGTCGCCTCACTATTGGAAAGATGTCAAAGCTATTAAGAGGGTGCAGAGGAGATTTACAAGGATGTTGCCTGGATTGGAAGGCAGGCCTTATGAAGATAGGCTGAGAGAGCTAGGTCTCTTCTCCCTGGGGAGACAAAGGTTGAGAGGTGACCTGATAGAGGTTTATAAGGTGTTGAGAGGTATAGATAGGGTGGATTCTCGGAGGCTATTTCTCAGGGCTGAAATGGTCGCTACGAGAGGACACAGGTTTAAGGTGCAGGGGAGCAAATACGGAGGAGATGTTTGAGGTAAGTTTTTCACTCAGAGGGTGGTGAGTGAATGGAATCGGTTGCCGTCAGTGGTGGTAGAGTCTTTTAAGAGACTTCTGGATGAGTACATGGGATTGAATGGGATTGGGAGTTACAGATAGTTCTATGGCCTGGGAAGTATTGATATGATCAGCACAACTTGTGGGCCAAAGGACCTGTTTGTGCTGTAGTGTTCTATGTTCTATGTCCTACGTCCTATAATGGAACTCAGGTGAGAGCCTACCTGTGCACAGCAAACTCCTACAAGCAACAGTGAGATAATGACGAGATCATCTTTTTCAGTAATGCTGCTTTGAAGAATAAATATTGACCAAGAACGCTGAAGAATACTCTCCAGCTCCTCAATGAGTTGTGCATTGGGATTTCCAATGTTCATGCAAGACAGTAGGTGAGGCCTCAGCTTAAAGCGTCATCCAAAGGACAGGACACGGCATCAATATCCAACCCTCCCATATGGAGTGATTAAGCTGCATCAGCTTGGTGCCTGCCTGAGAGAAACGATTCCCCAGCTAGCCCAACACTTTTCCATCACTCATGGGCCACCCAGGTATAAAGTTATATTTATTTTCATGGCCCTTACCAATCATTCCAGCTGCTGTGTCGAAGGCAGGCCTAATTCTGGGTATGTCACATTCCAGAAAAAGGCCTATGGGGCAGTGGAGGAGGCCTGAGCAAGGTTAATACAGATCATAGAATCCTTACAGTGCTGAAGGAGGCCACTCAGCCCGTTGAGCCAACAACAAACCCACCCAGACCCTATCCCTGTAACCACACATATTTACCCTGCTAATGCCCCTGATATTAAGGAGACATTTGGTGTGTCCTAATCTAATCTGGACATGGAATCATAGAACCTGACAGTGCAGAAAGAGGCCCTTCAGTCCATCGAGTCTGCACCAGATACAATCCCCCACCCAGGCCCTACCCCCATATCCCTACATATTTTACCCGCTAATCCCTCTAACCTAAGCATCCTAATACACTAAGAAACAATTTTAACATGGCCAATCAACCTAACTCGTACATCTTTGGACTGCGGGAGGAAACCGGAGCGCCCGGAGGAAACCCAAGCAGACACGAGGAGAATGTCCACACAGACAGTGACCCGAGCCAGGAATCGAACCCAGGTTCCTAGAGCTGTGAAGCAGCAGTGCGAACCACTGTGCTACTGTGCCGCCCACATTTTTGGATTGTAGGAGGAAACTCACACAGACACAGGGAGAATGTATAGAGTGCACACTGACAGAGACCCAAGGCCAGAATTGAACCTGTGTCCCTGGCAGTGCTAACCACTGTGCCACCATGCCATCAAAGGCGGCTGAACAGGTAAATCAGAGTCCCACAAGGCTGTGTTCTCAGCTTCTACTATACTCCTTATACATACAAAGAACAAAGAACAACACAGCACAGGAAACAGGCCCTTCGTCCAAAGAGCCTGCACCGCCATTTTAACATTGTGAGTTCCCTCTTCCACCCGCAACCCTTGTCTATGCTTATAGCACTCTACATTGCAAACCAGATTGAGGGGAGGCTAATTTAGGGACAATTTGTTACACCAATCAGCCTAAGAACACATCTTTGGGGCGTGGGAGGAAACCGGAGCACCCAGAAAAAACCCATGCAAGCACGGGGAGAATGCGCAAATTCCCGCAGACACAGGCCCAAATCCATGTATCTGTGCAGCACAGCGATAGTCACTGAGCTGTCGTGTTGCACATCAACTAGTCCAGTTCAAGCGTACACTAACGACGTGAAGCACTAGGATACCCTCAAAGCAACATCCAAGAACAGCCCTCACAAGGTAGAAAGGTCAAAAGTTTCAAGTTTTTAGCTGTCCAGATCACCAATAACCTGGTTTCCCTCACCCACTACGCCCCCCCACCCTATGCCGAGACTATAGTTAAGAAAGCCCACCAACACCTCTACTTTCTCAGAAGACTAAGGAAATTTGGCATGTCAACTACGACTCTCAAAAACATTTACAGATGCACCATAGAAATCATTCTTTCTGGTTGTATCACAGCTTGGTATGGGCTCCTGCTCTATCCAAAACCGCAGGGAACTACAAAAGTCATGAATGTAGCCCAATCCCTCAAGCAAACCAGCCTCCCATCCATTGAATCTGTCTACACTTCCCGCTGCCCTCGGCAAATGCAGCCAACATAATCAAGAACCCCACACACCCTGGACATTCTCTGTTCCACCTTCTTCCATCGAGAAAATGATATGAGGTCATGTACTGACCGATTCAAGAACAGCTTCTTCCCTGCTGCTGTCAGACTTTTGAATGAATCTACCTTGCATTAAGTTGATCTTTCTCTGCACCCCTAGCTATGATTGTTACATTACATTCTGCACTTTTTCATTTCCTTCTCTGCATATGGTACATTTTGTATAGTGTGCAAGGAGCAAAACTTTTCACTGTAAGCATTGGGCAATAATCAATCAAGTCAAATCAAGAAGCTGTACAGAACTGTGTGCAGTTTCGGTCACCGCATTATAAGTAGGATGTGATTCCATGGAGACAGTGCAAGGGAGGTTCACCAGGGCTGGGTTTAAACATTTCAGCTATGAGGAAAGGTTGGCTGCTCTAAGGTTCTTTTCTTCTGAGCAGTAAAGGCTGAGGGAGGACCTGAAAGAGTGCACAAAATTACAAGGGGCATAAACAAGATAGTTACAAGCTATTGCTAGAATACCAGATGAAGTCAGACTAGATACCAGCAATCTGTTATTTTGGCATTAATATGAGGACAAGATGTTTCACTTCAGCCATGATTCTACTGACAAACTGGGAAGATTTTATCAAGAAATAAATTTAATTTTAACAACACTGTTTAACACATGACTTATCTTAACTTTTAACAACTGGACAACACTCAAACATGATGAAACACAATTTTTAACTGCTAACTATCACTATGAGTTCTAATCAAGCATATATTTGCTTTATTGACTTAAACCCCTCTTTAAAATTATAAAGCGAAAAACAGGCATGTTTGCTTTAACTTGGGCTGTCAGACTTGGAGCTTTCATAGCACCTCCAGAGAGAGAAACTCAGAAAGACATTGTTTTCTTCTGACAGCCTAGGCAGCAACTGCTTGTATTTTTAAAATGAGAATGAAACTGTTTTTGTTCCTGCAAGTTGAACTCCTCTATTAACCACATGATTCTGTCTCTATCAATCAACCCAATCATAACAGTCACATGACTTGCAGACTTAGAATAAAATCAATGATTGGCATATATTCTTAGCATTTGACGCATGCTCAGCAGATTCTTGTGACAAAAGTCAAAAGTGCAAAGCAACATGGGAGTTCATGATTATCTTCAGGTTGAGTTGGTAGTCAGGAAGGCAAATGCAATGTTAGCATTCATGTCACGAGGACTAGAATAGAAAAGCAGGGATGTACAACTGAAGTTTTATAAGGCTCTGGTCAGACCATGTCTAGAGTATTGTGAGCAGTTTTGGACCCATATCTAAGGAAGGATGTGCTGACCTTGGAAAGGGTCCAGAGGAGGCTCACAAGAATGATCCAGAAATGAAAAGGTTGTTTTGTAAAGAATTGTTGAGGACTCTGGATCTGAAATTGATGGAGTTTAGAAGGATAAGGCGGAATCTAATTGAAACTTACGGAATATTGGATGGCCTGGATAGAGTGGACGTGGAAAAGATGTTTCCATTAGTAGGAGGGACTAGGATCCGAGGGCACAGCCTCAGAGGAAAGAGGCAACAGTTTAGAACCGGGATGAGAAGGAATTTTATTCAGTCAGAAGGTGATGAATTTGTGGAATTCATTGATGCATAAGGCTTTTGGCCAGATCATTAAGACAGAGATAGATAGGTTCTAGACTGGTAAGGGGATCAAAGGTTACGGGGAAAAAATGGCAGAATGGGGTTGAGAAATCTATCAGCTATGATTGAATGGCAGAGCAGACTTGATGGGCCACATGGTCTAATTCTGCCCCTACACCTTATGGTCTGCTGGTAACAAAACACTTCTTTTTAAAACAACTCCACATTAAAGATCGAATGTAGCAAAATAGCACTCAGTATTATCACAACATGCAGTGCAAAATTATACTTGTGTGTTTTTACATAGATTTGTCATATCGTTGCATTGTGATGTTGGTGTACCTTTAAGAGGTTTTTTTTAATCCATGCTCACAGCCAGAGGTGATGTCATTGTTGGGAGGAGAAATAAACCGGGTGGGTCAGATGACAGAAGGATCATTTTCTGTTTCAGTCTGGGAATTGGAGTGTTAGAAGCATCAAACTGAAAGAGAAGTTTCTCTCCCTTCGTTGGTTAGCTGAACACAAGATCTTGTTTACCTGAGGAGTGAAAACCTGCTGGGAGCTAGAGCAGAGTCTCCCCATTTGTTAGAAATTCTGCTGGCTATCTAAAAGCAATGGTCTTGCCTTCCTGCAGTAAAGATTCTGGGGTTGGAGTCTCTCCCTGGCGATTCTGAGAGGCTGTTTTGAATTCAAACTCTTTGGACTGAATCCAGAGAACTGCAGACTTCAACCAAAGGTCTCAATTTGCAGTATCACGTGAGCAGTGGACTTTGCTGTATTGAATTTGTTTAAAGGGTATTGTCTAAAGGAAGCTTGGTTTTACTTGGAATGTTTTAGATATATTCATTAAGAGTTATATATTATAGTGGTTGAACATAGAACGTTACAAAATAGTACAGGCCCTTCGGCCTTCAGTGTTGTGCCCAGCTATGCCCAATCCCAAGATCAAGCTATCCCATCCCTATAATTCTGGAGTGCTCCATGTGCCTATCCAATAACCGCTTAAAAGTTCCCAAAGCGTCCGACTCCACTATCACAACAGGCAGCCTATTCCACAACTGAACCACTCTCTGAGTAAAGAATCTACCGAGGATATCCTTCCTATATCTCCCACCATGAACCTTACAGTTATGCCCCCAAATAACAGCTACATTTACCTGAGGAAATAGTCTCTGCACATCCACTCTATCGATCCCACTCAATCAAACCACTATTAAATCACCTCTCATTCGCCTCTGCTCCAAAGAGAAAAGCCCCAGCTCCCTCAACCTTTCCTCATAAGGCCTACCCTCCAAACCAGGCAGCATCCTAGTAAATCTCCTCTGTATTCTCTCCAATGCTTTCATATCTTTCTTATAGTGAGGTGACCAGAATTGAATACAATATTCCAAATGTGGTCTCGTCAACATCTGGTATATTTTGAGGATAATCCCACGGTTCTTAAACTCAAACCTTCTGTTAATAAACGGTTGATTTGTTTCTTGTTTGTAATTGATAAAAGTTCTTGCTAATTTTCTTATTGTACATGTTAACTATATTCTTTAATAAATTTTGTTTGATAAAACTCCCTCATGGGTCACTTGAATCATACCTGAAGTGAAATGTATTGTGCTTATTCTAGCCAAATTCAAAAATGCAAAACTTATGATCCAAGCAGACTCCAAACAATATTTTGGAGTTTTCGACCTGAACCATACAGCATATAGTGACAGCACTGGTTCCCATCTCCCCCAGTAATGGTTGATAGCTACTTACGCAAAAAATAAAGCAGGTAACAAATCCATCTTCTGGAGCGTTTCAACGAGAAGAGGGAAGTTTCCCTCGTGCCTTCCAAATGTCCCTTCAGCTTGTGGTTTCAGCGAACGTAGCACAGCCTCAACCTAAGAAAAATCAACTCCAACGTTACTTCACCAATAGTAACATGGCTGCCCCAAACAGCAATTCTAAAAGGTCAGGCCTTGGCTCCACTGGAGGATTACAAACCCGAAAAAAAACCAAGATCCAGCTACCTTCCACTATTCCGGCAGTCACGTGACACTATCGCATTCGCAACACTGCTCACTGTCTCAGAGGTCTCACTACACAGAATTATAGAATAATTAAAGTGGAGGATGAGACCATTCAGCCCATCGTGTCAGTGCGTGAACTCTGCGAGAGCGTTCGGCTAGTCCCATTTTGTAGTCTTTCTGCTGTAACACACCCTTTAGTTTTGTTTCTCTTCAGGTAATTAGCCAATTCTCTCTTGAAGGCTTTGAATGAATCTGCCTCCATTACAATCTCTGGCATCCCATTCCCAATCCTAACCACTCCATGTGTTACAATAGTTTTCTCATTTTGCCATTTGTTCTTTTGTCAATCATTATAAATCTACCTCCCCCAGTTCTGAACTCTACTTTTTTTGGATCCCTAACCACCATGCACTCAAGAATTTGGATACCTCCATCAAATCTACACTCTCTAACCCCAACTTCTCAATGCGGTACTAGGGAGTGCTGCATTGTCAGACATGCTATCTCACCAGTGAGACGTTGAAGAAGGACGGTGAAGAAAGTTATCTCCAATTGCAATGGGATCTTGATCAATTGGGCCAGTGGGATGATGAATGGCAGATGGATTTTAATTTAGATAAATGTGAGGTGATGCATTTTGGTAGATTGAACCAGGGCAGGACTAACTCAGTTGATGGTAGGGTATTGGGAAGAGTTACAGAACGAAGAGATCTAGGGGTACAGGTTCATAGCTCCTTGAAAATGGAGTCACAGGTAGACAGAGTGTTGAAGAAGGCATTCGGCATGCTTGATTTCATTGGTCAGAACATTGGAAGAAGTTTCACAGCACCAGGTTAAAGTCCAACCAGTTTATTTGATAGTAAACACACAAGCTTTCGCAGTTTGCCTCTTCATCAGGTGAGTGGAGAATTCTGGTCTCAAACAGAGCATAACTCTCCACTCACCTGATGAAGGGGCAAACTGCGAAAGCTTGTGGGTTTACTGTCAAATAAACCTGTTGGACTTTAACCTGGGGTGCTGTGAGACTTCTTATTGTGTTTACCCCAGTCCAACGCAAGCATCTCCACTTCATTGAACACAGGAGCTGGGATGTCTTATTGAAGTTGTACAAGACATTGGTAAGGCCAGACTTGGAATACCGTGTACAGTTCTGGTCACCCTATTATAGAAAGGATATTATTAAACTAGAAAGAGTGCAGATGAGATTTACTAGGATGCTACCGGGACTTGATGACTTGAGTTACAAGGAGAGGCTGGATAGACTGGAACTTTTCTGTCTGGCATGTAGGAGGCTGAGGGGTGATCGAATAGAGGTCCATAAAATAACGAGGGGCATAGATCAGCTAGACAGTCAACATCTTTTCCCAAAGGTAGGGGAGTCTAAAACTAGAGGGCATAGGTTTAAGGTGAGAGGGGAGAGACACAAAAGGATGCAGAGAGGCAATTTTTTTTTCACACAAAAGGTGGTGAGTGTCTGGACAAGCTGCCAGGAGTAGTAGTAGAGGCAGGTACAATTTTATCTTTTAAAAAGCATTCAGACTTGGGTGAGATGGGTATACAGGGATATGGGCCAAATGTGGACAATTGGGATTAGATTAGGGATTAATAAAAAAGACGGTATGGACAAGTTGGGCCAAAGGGCCTGTCTGCACGCTGTAAAACTCTATGACTCTACGGCATTAAATGAAGCCTTGACTCCTCCTGTCTTCTATTCCTATGATCTCAGATAGTCCTTCAAGCTAATGGCTTTACGGACAGAGTGGTCCTGGATCAATAGATATCAGAAGGTTTATGAGTGCCTTTGGCTAAAGATGATTTATTGGTGTCACAAATGGGCTTGCACTAACGCTGCAATGTAGTTACTGTGAAAAATCCCCCCAGTCGCCACATTCCAGCACCATGAAGTTGAAACCCATAACAAGCCATGATTGTATTGGAAGGTGGGACAGTCTAGAGGGGCTGAATGGTCTGCTCCTGCTCCTATTTCTGCTGTGCATACGTTCTCATGAATTGATAAGAATGCTGATAGGAACTGAATGAAGAAGGGTGGGTGGAGAGTTATGAGGAGCATAAACCTGAACCCGTTGTGCTGCATGTCTCTGTAACTCAGTGGACTTTACAGTGAGGGCACACCCACCTCGTTCCTCCACCCTGCTGCAAGCCAGCTGACCAATTCTCTCTTCAGTTCAGCTTCGTACTCTCTCACGTCCCGCTTTCTGATGACAACTTTGTTTTTGAACCACCTGTACTCCTCAGGCTCCAATTCCTGCAGAAAAACCAGAGGGCGACCGACAGTTCTAAAGTTTAAAGTCCGTTACAAGTAGGGGTCACGTTCACACTGCAATGAAGTCGCTGTGAAATTCCTCGGGTTGCCACACTCCAGTTCAGGTCAACACACCCTAACCGGTATGTCTTTCAGATTGTGGGAGGAAACCAGATCTCCCGGAGGAAACATTTTATAAATGATCTGGATGAGGGTATTGAGGGATGGATCAGTAAATTTGCAGATGATACTAAAGTTGGTGGTGTGGTAGATAGTGAAGAGGGGTGTTTTAGTTTACAGAGTGACTTGGACGAGTTGCAGAGCTGGGCCGAGAGGTGGCAAATGGAGTTTAATGTGGAAAAGTGTGAGGTAATGCACTTTGGCAGGAACAATACATGTGTAGAGTATAGGGCTAATGGTAGGGCTCTTAATAGTGTTGAGGAACAGAAGGATCTTGGTGTATGTGTCAATAGATCACTGAAAGTAGGCAGTCAAGGGGATAAAGTTGTTAAGAAGGCATATGGAGTCTTAGCTTTTATTGGTAGGGGGATTGAATTTAGGAGCCGCAGCATCATATTGCAACTGTACAAAACTCTAGTGGGGCCGCACTTGGAGTATTGTGTGCAGTTCTGGTCCCCACATTATAAGAAAGATGTGGAGGCATTGGAGAGGGTACCGAGGAGGTTTACCAGGATGTTGCCTGGTATGGAGGGCAGGTCTTATGAGGAGAGGCTGAGGGATTTGAGGTTGTTTTCGTTAGAAAGGAGGCGGCTAAGAGGGGACCTAATCGAAACATATAGATGATTAGAGGTTTAGATAGGGTGGACAGTGATAGCCTTTTTCCTAGGATGGAGAAAGCTAGCACGAGGGGACACAGCTTTAAATTAAGGGTATGAGTTATAGGACGGATATCAGAGGTAGGTTCTTTACTCAAAGAGTGATTAGGGAGTGGAATGCCCTGCCTGCAGCTGTTGTAGATGCGCCAATTTTGGTGGCGTTTAAGAGGTTAATTGATAAGTATATGGAGGAGAAGGGAATGGTTTAGTTTGGAGGGTCATTGCTTTTTATTTTGGTCGGCACAACATCGAAGGCCGAAGGGCCTGTTCTGTGCTGTATTGTTCTATGTTCTATGAAACCCACGCAGACACGAGGAGAATGTGCAGACTCTGCACAGACAGTGACCCAAGCCGGGAATCGAAGCCGGGTCCCTGGCGCTGTGAGGCGGCAGCACCAGGTGAAGATAATATTTACAGGACTACATTTCCCATTGAGTAAGAAGGAGAAGGAGGAGGAACTTCTTCAGCCAAAGGGTTGTGAATCTGTGGAATTCCCTGTCCAGAGGCTACCTCGTTGGATGTTTTTAAGGGAAGAATAGATTAATTTTTGAACCGTCATTAAGGGTGGAGTAAGGTGAGTGGATGGGTGAGTGGAGCTGAGTCCACAAAAAGATCATCCATGATCTTATTGAATGGCAGAGCAGGCTCAAGGAGCCAGATGGCCAACTCCTGCTCCTAGTTCTTATGTTTACCATGATAACCATGTCAGATTTTGATGGCATATTACTGCTGATAATGAATTATTACGTAATTGCAATAACTGGAGGTGATTCAGTGTGGCTCTAACAAAAAGAGTTTATTGTACTATATTCACTATATATGCACTAAGGATCTGACAGAACATATGCCACTTCTCTACTCTCTCCTCCTCCCTAACTCATTCAATTTGGGTGGCACAATGGCACAGTGGTTAGCACTGCTACCTCACAGTGCCAGGGTCCCAGGTTCAATTCTGGCACCGGGTCACTGTCTATGTGGAGTTTGCACATTTTCCCCGTGTCTGTGTGGGTTTCCTCAAACAAAGAACAAAGAACAAAACAGCACGGGAAACAGGCCCTTTGGCCCAACGAGCCCGCACTGCCATCCCGATGTTCCCACCTCTACTCGTGATCCCTGTCTATGTTTATAGATCTATGAATTAAAAACCAAATTTGAGACAATTTAGGGAGAATTTGTTTTGCCAATTAGCCTAAGAGCACTTTGGGACGTGGGAGGAAACCAGAGCGCCCGGAGAAAACCCAGGCAAGCACGGGGAGAATGTGCAAACTCCCACAGACACAGGCCCAAATCCATATATTTGCACAGTACAGCGATAGTCACTGAGCTGTCGTGTTGCCCATCAAATGGTCCAGGTCAAGCATACGCTAACGACGTGAAGCACTAGGATACTCTCGAAAAAAGTCCAAGAGCAGTCTCTCACGACCCATCGCGTGTATGCTCCTTGTTAGACAACAAGGTGGACCAAAGCACCTGTAGGATGAAAACAAGTACATCAATATCATTATCTATTTACACAATTCCCAGGCACTCCCAAGGCTCATGATCCCTATTTCAAATCAGTTTTCTATACCCTTCCATTCCCATTCTGTTCATGTGCCCATCTAAGTATTTCTTAAATAACCCCAGAGTACTTGCCCCCACCACTTTACTTGGCAGCGCATTCCATAACCCCACCACCCTCTGTGTGAAAAAACTCCCTCTAATATCCAAATTATACCTTACCCCCCTCACCCTAAGCCCATGACCCCTCGTGCTATTTGAGTCCATCCTAGGAAAAAGCTTAACCCTGTTTACTCTACCTATCCCCCTCATAATCTTGTACACCTCTATTAGATCTCCTCTAAGTCTATGTCTTTCTAAGGAAAACAACCCCAATTTGCCTAATGTCTCCTCGTAACCCAGACCTTCTATACCAGGCAGCATCCTGGTAAACCTCCTCTGCACTCTTTCCAGAGCCTCCACATCCTTCTGATAGTAAGGCGACCAGAACTGGACGCAGTATTCCAAATGAGGTCTAACCAACGTTTTATACAACTGCAACATTAAAGGCCAGCTCTTGTACTCTATACCCCTTCCTATAAAGGCTAGCAGACCATATGCTTTCTTCACAACCTTCGCTGCTTGCTCTGCCACCTTCAGAGACTTGTTCACCTGCACCCCCAGGTCCCTCTGCGTTTCTATACTCTTAATAGGTCTACCCTTTATCATATAACTCCCCCCTACATTTTTTCTCCCGAAATGCATCACCTCACATTTATCAGGATTGAATTCCATCTGCCATCTGTCTGCCCAAGCTGCTAGCCTATCTATGTCCTGCTGCATTGCCTGACAATGCTCCTCACTATCCGCAAGTCCAGCCATCTTTGTATTGTCTGCAAACTTGCTGATCACTTCACTTACTCCCTCTTCCAAGTCATTTATATATATTACAAATAGAAGAGGTCCCAGTACCGAGCCCTGCGGCACACACTAGTGACCGACCTCCAGCTAGAAAAACACCCTTCCACTATTACTCTCTGTCTCCTATTACTAAGCCAGTTACTTATCCATCTAGCTACCTCCTCCAGTTTCCTCCCACAGTCCAAAGATGTGTGGATGGGGTTGATTGGCCACGTTAAATTGTCCATTAGCACCAGGGGAATTAGCAGGATAAAATGAGTGGGCTTGCGGGAATAGGGCCTGGGTGGGATTGTGGTCAGTGCAGGCTCAATGGGCTAAATGGCCTCCTCCTGCACTGTAGGGATTTGATGGTGGCTGTAACTGAAGTCTTCCCAGTCACCGGAACTTTTCCCTTCCTCCCCATTGGCCCGGCTTCCTGGACTTCCGATTCATTGGGTCCAGCCCAATCACATGACCCACAAAGAATCGCCACTTAGAAGGGACATGTTGCCACAATTAAGTAAAGTAAATAAAGTTTATTTATTAGTTCACAAGTCCGCTTACATTAACACTGCAATGAAGTTACTGTGAAACTCCCCTAGTCGCCACACTCCAGCTCGAGCACTGAGGGAGGAAACCGGAGCGCCCGGAGGAAACCCACTCAGACACGGGGAGAATGTGCAGATTCCACGCAGACAGTGACCCGAGGCCGTGAATTGAACCCGGGTCTCTGGCACTGAGAGGCAGCAGTGCTAACCACTGTGCCATCCTGCCATCCCTCATTTAAGATGCTTTGAAGAAATTAAGGGCAACAAGGGCAAAGTCACCAGACACTGCCTCCCCAGTCAGAATATAGAAGTCAACTTTAAGCTTAAAGTCTGTCTCTGAGAAACAAGGGGCTTTTTAATCAATTCATTCTTGGGCTGTGAGTGGCACTGACAAGACTGGTGACGTCACACAATGGTGGGATGGCCTGTAACGTACTTCTTATTGCACAAGTAAAATCAATCTGTCATGCAATATGCAAACCACAGGTGGGATTTCCTGGCCGCACTTGCCCCAAGGGCGGGAAAATCTCACCAGAGATCAACGAACTTTTATGTGGTCCAGAATCCGCCCACTACGATTGCCGTGACCAGGCAGAGTGGGAAAATTCCACCCTGTGTCTGTGCAGCAGCTCAAAGAAAGGAAAGGACACGTTGTCTTTGTAATGGATATAATTAGTAGTCAGAGTGCTGTGAGCCAAGAAGTAATTTAGATACACAGATGAGGTGTTGAAGAAGCAGCAGCAAGAGAGAGAGAGAGAGGGGGGCAGTTGTTGCCATGAACCAGCTCAGCCAGAGATTAGGGACTGAAGGCAGGAGAAGAGCATGGGCGAGGGGTAGCCAATCTCAGGAAATAGAGATCAAATGCTGATGGCATTTTGTGCAAAAGATGATTTTCTTCACTGATTTGAAAATCATGACGTGGGGATGCCTGTGTTGGACAAGGATAAACACGGTAAGAAGTTTCACAACACCAGGTTAAAGTCCTACAGGTTTATTTGGTAGCAAACGCCACTAGCTTTCAGGACTTTTCCCCTTCGTCAGGTGAGTGAGGAGTTCCGATCACAGACAGGGTATACAAAGACACACACAGTTTACAGAACACTGATTAGAATGCGAGTCTTTACAGCTAATAAGGTTCATGGTGGGAGATATAGGAGGGATGTCTGAGGTAGATTCTTCACTCAGGGAGTGATTGGGGTGTGGAATGGTCTGCCTGCTGTGATAGTGGAGTCGGACACTTTCGGAACTTTCAGACGGTTATTGGACAGGCACATGGAGCACACCAGAATTATAAGGAGGGGATAGCTTGATCTTGGAATTGGACATAGCTCAGCAAAACATCGAGGGCCAAAGGGCCTGTGCTGTGTTGTAATGTTCTATGTTTCTAATCAAACCTTAGAAGTGCGGATAATGTGACTGGAGATAGCATTGAGCATAAGTTAAAGAGATGTCTCCGGACAGGACAATAAGTGAGATGTTCTTACTATGAAGATCATTCCCAAGTTCTGATCACATAAATTGCACAGTGTGGTAATCACTGGCTATGTTTGACCAATCACTTTATGGCTATTGTTCGGGAAACAGGGATCTCAGCAGAGTTTAGGATTCGGGGGGGAAATGGATACTTTTGGGTTTTCAATTTTTGATGGACTAAGTTTTTTGTGTTAATTTGCTGAAATATAAGGTTGTTCTTGACGGTATTTTGTTATCTTTCTTCTACTTTAATTAATACTCTTTAATTGTTATTTGACAAAAGGGAGGTCTGAGTTGCCACCATTTTCCATAAGCGAATATTTTCACTAAATCCAAAAGCAATGACCCCCCGGAAAACGAGTGTTTCCGGTTGCAACACTCTCGCAGATAACGCCAGTGGGGTTTCGTAACAGCACTTATTGGGCATCCCCTAAATGCCCCTTGCGAAGGTTTGTGCTGAGTTGCCTTCTTGAACCACTGCAGTTTCTGTGCTTTAGGTACACCCACGATGCTGTTAGAGGGGAAATTGAGGGATGTTGACCCGGACATTTTAACGCAGTATAATTTGTTCAGCTTGGTCAGAGGAAGAAACTGAAACTCTTACAGAATTAGAATTGATGTTTAAAAATTGATCAGATATACTTTGTAAAATTGCTGAGTTTTTAAAATCCAAAAGAAACAAGAAAATCTCTGATAAGTGGTGAGATATATTAAATTGAAGCAAGAAGGAGAGAGTTTGAACAATATAATAGAGATATTAAATAAATCAGGTTCGATTCTATTATTGGAGAATCCCTATAGTGCAGAAGGAAGCCATTCAGCCACAGACTCTGTACCAACCACAATCCCACACATTTATACTGCTAATCCGCTGACACTAGGGTCAATTTAATATGGCCAATAAGACAAACTCACATATCTTTGGAATGTGGGAGGGAACCGGAGCATCTGGAGGAAAACTACGCAGAGAGAATGTGCAAACCCCACGTAGAAAGTGACACAAGCCAGGAATTGACCCCGGATCCCTGGCACGGTGAAGCAGTAGTGCAAACTATTGTGTTGCCGTGCCTTTCACTTTTGGTGATAAGATAGACTAACCATTAAACCTTGAAAATGATAAGGTTTTAGGGCTAAAGGAAAATATAGACATGGGCGAAATAAGAAATACAATAATGAAGGAAAATAGTGAGGAAAATAGCCGCAGTAAGATCAATTTGAACGCAGTTGCAAATTCAATTTTAGAATTAACTGGACAGGATAAAGGGGGAACTTCAATGCAAACCTGGGCAATGAAAAGAGCAAAGAACTTGCATGCGTGCATCTCATTACGAAAGTCTTGCATCTCTTAGGGCTGAGTTAGGAGGAAGTTCTTCGCTCAAAGGGTTGTGAATCTGTGGAATTCCCCGCAAGTGAAGTGGCTGAGGCTCCCTCATGGAATGTTTTAAGGCACGGATAGATAGACTTTTGAATGATAACGGAATTAAGGGTTATGGTGAACGGGTGGGTAAGTGGAGCTGAGTCCACAAAAAAGATCAGCCATGTTCTTACTGAATGGTGGAGCAGGCTCGGGGGGACAGAAGGCCCTCACCTGATGAAGGGGTGGCACTCTGAAAGCTCGAGCTACCGAGTAAACCTATTGGAGTTTAACCTGGTGTTGCGTGTTTTCTTACAGTGCCTTCTCCGAATGGGCGCACCACATCTATCCAGCGGACCGGTTAAGCTTTGATTCAATGTCTCATCAGAAAGAGGAAACAATTATTAAGAGCAAACCGACCTCCTTCAATGTGATAGGTTTTATGCTTTGGACATTTCTGCCACATTCAGACCCCAGTTGGAGTATTGTGCGCAGTTCTGGTTGCCTCATTATAGGAAGGATGTAGAGGCTATTGAAAGAGTGCAGAGGAGATTTACAAGGATGCTGCCTGGATTGGGAGGCAGGCCTTATGAAGATAGGTTGAGGGAGCTGGGACTCTTCTCACTGGAGAGACGTAGGTTGAGAGGCGACCTGATAGAGGTTTATAAAATGTTGAGAGGAATAGATAGGGTGGACTCTCAGAGACTATTTCCCCGAGCTGAAATGGTCACTACGAGAGGACACAGATTTAAGGTGCAGGGAAGCAAATACAAAGGAGATGTCAGGGGTCGGTTTTTCACTCAGAGGGTGGTGAGTGAATGGATTCGGCTGCCGTCGGAGGTTGTTGAGGCAAACTCACTGGGGTCTTTTAAAAGACTTCTGGATGAGTATATGGAAAAGAATAGGATAGGGGGTTATAGATAGGTCTGTGGATTGGTAGATGTGAATGGCGCAACTCGTGGGCCAAAAGGCCTGTTTGTGCTGTATTGTTCTATGTTCTATGTTCTATTGCATGTTTTTCTGTACCTGTGCCCTGGGCCACTTGGGGAACGCCTTTACCATCACGTCATACAGTCTGAGGCATTCAGGTGGAGAAAGAGCAAGATCCGACGGGATTCCGTAATTCCTGATCTAAAAAGACAAAAGTGCGATTTGGTTCGGAATCGGATGCGGCGGAATAAATAAAATCCTTCAGCAATGTCACAGACTTTCATTGAGTGAAGAATTACAAAATTCGCAAATTCCCCACTGATTAGAATGATCATATTTTAGTTTAGTTGTTGAAACAGTTTTATGTCTATATCGTAGTGGGGGATCTGCAGAAGGGCAAATCCTCTGTATTCATAGATTCCCATAGTGCAGAAGGAGGTCATTCGGCCCACTGTCTGGACTGACAACAATCCCATTCTACCCCCTTGTAACCCCATCTATTTACCCTGCTAGTCCCACTGACACCAAGGGTGAATTTAGCATGGCCAATCCACCCAACCTGCACACCTTCGGAAGAGAACCGGGGGAAACCCATGCAGACATGTGGAGAACACGCAAACACAGAGTGTCAAAACTGCCCCTCGATAGCTCCGCTGGTAGAATGGAGGAGGACTGCAGATGGTGAAAGCTGACATCCTGAGGTTGCTGGTTCAATTCCGGCTCGAAGGAGGCCCA
Organism: Sphyrna mokarran; assembly: GCA_024679065.1. Taxonomy (NCBI): domain Eukaryota; kingdom Metazoa; phylum Chordata; class Chondrichthyes; order Carcharhiniformes; family Carcharhinidae; genus Sphyrna; species Sphyrna mokarran. The sequence goes on from JAGIQG010000006.1 coordinate 12,007,188, forward strand.
GTCTCCATTTTGGGGTGGCACAGTGTGAGCACTGCTGCCTCTCAGCGCCAGTGACCCCGGTTCGATTCTGGCCTCAGGTCACTGTCCACGCAGAGTCTGCACGTTCTCTCCGTGTCTGCGCGGGTTTCTTCCGGGTGCTCCGGTTTCCTCTAAGGTTGTGCCAGGACATTCCGTGCCCAAATTGGCCTGACACACTGCAACCAGCCTCAAAATGACTAATGGTGTTGAGGTCCTCATGATGGACGAACAAGGTTGCGCATGTTAGGTGGATTTGTCATGCGAAATTGCCCCTGAATATCAGGAGGAATAGCAGGGTAAATACGTGGGTTTATGGGGGATAGAATCTGGGTGGGATTGTTGTCAGTGCAGACTCAATGTGCCAAATGGCCTCCTTCTGCGCGGTAAGGATTCTGTAATTCCATTAACACAACAACTAATTGAGAACTTACGTGGTTCATAGTTAAGGCGGCACAGGGGTGGTAAGGGACAAACTTGAATTTATCATTTTTAAAGTCACACACATATTTTTCAAGGTCGTTGTAGCGTTCCTCGTAGGTCACTGCAACAAGAAAAAGAGATAAAATCACAATGGCACAAAGTCTGTATCACCACAACCTAGCACTTCGACTGAGGTGAAACTGCTATGTGTGTGTGATTAACACCGGGACAGAATGAAAAGGCAAATCAAAATCGTTGCAACACAACTCGATTGAATCAAAAGATGAAAACCCACTCCCGAACATGATGGTCTCATTCAGCTTGTCTCGGTTATATAGAGCAGATGGCACTCAGATAGGAATCGCTCTCCTGTAGTGCGCACCAACCTTCTCCAACTCTTGTTTATCGGGGTAGAAATTCTCTGAGCTCAATTGCCTCCCACCCACCACTGCTGCCAACGGCAATGGGGAATTTGGCACCCAATTCACTGGAGCGGGAGTGGAAAATCCCAACTATGAGGAAGGCAGGAGAATCCAACTCCTAATACATCCTTCACTTTCTCTCTCCCTCATTTACTTGTCTCTTCCCCTCAATCATAAGAACTGAAGGAAGCCACTTGGCTCTGAGTGAGCTCACTGAGGTCAGGTCTGTCATAAGAACACAAGAACGTGGGGCAGGAGTAGGCCCTCGAGCCTGCTCCGCCATTCAATCTGGGTGGCACGGTGGCACAGTGGTTAGCACTGCTGCCTCACAGCTCCAGGGACCTGGGCTTGATTCCTGATTCAGGTGGCTTTTTATGTGGAGTCTGCACATTCCCCTTGTGTCTGCAAGGGTTTCCTCCGGGTGCTCTGGTTTCCTCCCACAGTCCAAAGGTGTGTGAGTTAGGTTGATTGGCAGTGCTAAAAAAAAAGTTGCCCCTTAGTGTACTAGGATGCTTAGGTTCGAGAGATTAGCGGATAAAGTATGGCAGGATGTGGTGGTAGGGTGTGGGTGGGATTGTGGTCGGTGCAGACTTGATGGGCTGAAGGGCCTTTTTCTGCACTGTTAGGTTCTATGATTCTATGAAAAAGATCATGGCTGATCTCATTGTGGACTCAGCTCCACTTATCACTCATTATAACTCTTAATTCCTTTACTGTTCAAAAATGTTATCTATCCTTGCCTTAAAAACATTCAATGAGGTAGCCTCAACTGCTTCACTGGGCAGGGAATTCCACAGACTCAAAACCCTTTGTGTGAAGAAGTTCCTCTTCAACTCAGTGCTAAATCTGCTCCCCCTTATTTTGAAGCTATGCCCCCTAGTTTTAGTTTCACCCACCAGTGGAAACAACTTCCCTGTTTCTATCTTAGCTATTCCCTTCATAATGTTCTGTGTTTCTATAAGATCCCTCCAAATTCTTTGAAATTACAGTGAGTATAGTCCCAGTCTATCAGTCTGTCCTCAAAACCCCAACTCTCTCAACCTTGGAATGAACCGAGTGAACCTTTTCTGCACACCCTCCAGCGCCAGTATATCTTTCCCAAGCAAGAACGCCAAAACTGTACACAGTACTCCAGGTGTGGCCTCACCAGCACCTTATACAGCTGCAATATAACCTCCTTGCTTTTAAACTCCATCCCTCTAACAATAAAGGACAAAATTCCATTTACCTTCTTAATTACCTGCTGCACCTACAAGCCAACTCCTTATGATTCTGGCACAAGGATACCCAGATCCCTCTGCACAGCAGAATGCTACAATTTTTTTTACCATCTAAATAATACTCCGTTTTGCTGCTATTCCTGCCAAAATGGATGGCATCACATTTATCACTATTGTACTCCATCTGCCAGACCTTCGCCTGCTCACTTAGACTATCTATATCCCTTTTCAGATTTTCAGCGTCCTCTGCACAGTTTGCTCCACCACTCATCTTAGCGTCATTTGCGAACACTTGCTCCCCAACTCAAAATCATCTATGTAAATCGTAAACAACTGCTGTCCCAACACTGATCCCTGAGGCACACCACTGATCACTGATTGCTAACCAGAAAATCATCCATTTACTCCCACTCTTTGTTTTCTGCTAGTTAACCAATCCTCAATCCATGCTAATACATTACCCGTAACACCGTGCACCTTTATCTTATGTAGTAGCCTTTGGTGCTGCACCCTTGTCGAATGCTTTCTGGAAATCCAGATATACCACATCCACAGGTTCCCTATTGCCCACCACACTTGTAACATCCTCAAAGAATTCCAGTAAGTTAGTTAAACATGGCCTTCCCTTTATGAACCCATGCTGCGTCTGCCCAAGGGGACAATTTCTATCCAGATGTCTCGCTATTTCTTCCTTGCTGATCGATTCAAGCATTCTCGCCACTGCAGTAGTTAAGCTACCCAGCCTATAGTTACCCGCCTTCTGTGATCTCCCTCCATATCCCTCAGCAGGGTTGCTTCACAAAAATCGATCAATCTCAGATTTAAAATTTACAATAGATTGAGCAGCAATTGTGGAAGAGAGTACCAAATTTTCACCGGAAATTGCCCAAATTGAGTGGCCCACCTTGGTGTCAAAATCCTGGGCCCAAGTCATGCCAAACAGATTGCCCTCACTCACTGTGAGCAGTCCAACTTTTACCCATCAGCTGCAAAGTTCCTCAATATCTTCACCTCATCAATGGGTAGTAAGAATGGAAAGCAGGCTGGTGCATGCTGGAAATTCATTGCAAGTTACTGGTGGCACAACGGTCATTGCTGCTGTCTCACAGTGGCAGGGACCCAGGTTCGATTCCTGGCTTGGGTCGCTGTCTGTGCAGAGTCTGCACTCTGTCTGCGTGGGTTTCCAAAAGATGTGCTGGTTCGGCACATTGAACTTAGAACAATACAGCGCAGTAGAAGCCCTTCAGCCCTCGATGTTGTGCCAACCAGCAGAACCAATCTAATGACTCTCTAACCTAAACTATTCCAGTATTATCCATATGCCTACTCAATGACCATTTGAATACCCTTTGGCCAGGCTAAATTCTCCCTTAGTGTACCTGAACAGATAGCAGAGTGTGGTGACTGGGGAATTTTCATAGTAACTTTACAGGTGTTAATGTAAGCCTACTTGTAACATTAGCAAATAAACTTAAAGTATTGCAACATTTTTTTCGCGTGATCCAGTTCTGGGTTTCAGTACCTAGTCTCACATTAAATCTCTGGCTGCATTTGCGAAATTTGCCTTTCTCCTCCTTCTTACTTTTCCGCTTCGCGTTAGTTGAAGAAGGTTCCTCTGAACTCTTTTCCACTCTCTTCCAATAGGTCTTCACAGATTGGAGCCACCTGCCAACAATACAACACAGTTAGATATCGTCATTATAACTTTAACTGAATCCACAGAACCAACAGCCCAACAGCAGGCCAAACAGTATGATGGCTCCATGTGAGTCTTTCCCTACAGGGAGCCATTAGCCTACTGGTATTGTCACTAGTTTATTAATCTAGAATCTCAGCTGACGTTTTGGAGACCTGGGTTCGAATCCCACCATGACAGACCAGCCTCCCATCCATTGACTCTGTCTGCGCTTCCCGCTGCCTCGGAAAAGCAACCAGTGTAACTAAGAACCCCACGCACCCGAGGCATTCTCTCTTCTGCCTTCTTTCGATGGGAAAAAGTCTAAGATCACACAGCAACCGACCCAAGAACAACTTCTTCTCTGCTACAGTCAGACTTTTGAATGGACCTATCTTGCATTAAGTTGATTTCTCTCTTGCACCCCAGCTGTGATTGTAACACTACATTCTCTTTATGAATGGTATGCCTGGTCTGCGTAGTGCGCAAGAAATAATATTTTTTGCTGTATGCTCATACATGTGACAATAAATCAAATCAAATCGATGGATGGTAGAATTTGAATTCAATAAAAGAAAGCTGTGGAGGCCAGGTCATTGAGTGTCCTTATGACAGAGATAGATAGGTTCTTGATTGATAAGTGGATCAGGGGTTATGGGGAAAAGGCAAGAAAATGGGGCTGAGAAAAATATCAGCCATGATTGAATGATGGAGCAGACTCAACGGGCCGAGCGGTCTAATTCTGCTCCTATGTCTTATGGTCTTAATTAACAATCTAATATAATCATACAATCCCTATAGTGTAGAAGAAGACCATTCAGCCTATCGAATTTACACTGACTACGATCCCACCAGGCCCTATTTCCAATACTTTGTGCATTTACCCTAGCTAGTCCCCCTGACGCTAAGGAACAATTTGTCATGGCCAATCAACCCAGCCTGCTGTACACCTTTAGACTGTGGGGGGAAACTGGAGCATCGTGAGAATGGGGAGAATGTGCAAAATCCATAAAGGTAATGACCCAAGCTGAGAATCAAACCCGGATCTCTGGTAGTGTGAGGCAGCAGTGCTGATCATTGTGCTACCCTAATGACCATGAAACCTTTGTTGATTGTCAGAAAAACTCATCTGGTTCATTGATATTCTTTAGGGAAGGAAATCTGCCGACCTTACCCGGTCTGGCCTAGACATGATTCCAGAGCCACAGCAATGAGGCTGACTCTGAACTGTCCTTGGGCGACAAAGGTTGGGTATTAAATGCTGGTCCAATCAGCGAAGCCATCTCCCATGAAGGAATAAAAAAAGATACAATATAATCCAACCCTATCAGCGTAGCCTTACCCTTTTAGTGTTCATCCATTTTCTCATTAAATACACCAATCATTGTACCGCCTCCTGTTGGTAGCAAATTCCACATTCTAACCATTCTTGGATAAAGAATTCTCTCCGGAATTCCTTGTTGAATTTCTCCGTTGCTACAGCGCAATGGTAAGCTTTATTTTAGGACTCTGCCACAACTTCTTTACAGCTACCTTATCAAAGCCCCAGGAAAGGAACGGCAATATATTTCCAAATCAGAATAGTGTGTGGTTTGGAGGGGAATTTCCAGGTAATGGTATTCCCATTTATCTGTTGCCCTTGTCCTTCTATGTGGTAGAAACCTCGGGTGGGATTTTCCGGCCTCAGAAACCAGAAAATCCCTCGGGAGGTCAACGGACTTTTCCACTATCCGTCCCTCACCCACCCCGATTCACATGGCAGACAAGACGGGAAGGTTCATCACCAAGAGTTCTGAAGGTGCTGTTGAAGCAGCTTTGGTGAATTCCTGCTGTAAAACTTGCAATGGTGCACACAGCTGTCATTGCACATTACTGCTGGGAGATTGCTTCTTTGTGGAAGGAGTGACAATCAAACAGGCTATTGTGTCCTGGATGGTGTTGAGTTTCTTGAGTGTTGCTAGAGCTGCACCCTTCCAAGCAAGCAGGCAGTATTCCATCACACTCCTGACTTGTGCCTTGTCAACGGTGGACAGGCTTTGGGGAGTCAATGGTGGACAGGCTTTGGAGAATTAATAGTGGACAGGCTTTGGGGAGTCAATGGCTGACAGGCTTTGGGAGCTAATGGTAGACCAATCTGGAGAATCAATGGTTGACAGGCTTTGGGAGCTAATGATAGACAGGCTTTGGGGAATCAATGGTTGACAGGCTTTGGGGAGTCAATGGTGGACAGGCTTTGGGGAGTCAATGGTTGATAGGCTTTGGGGAGTCAATGGTGGACAGGCTTTGGGGAGTCAATGATGGACAGGCTTTGAGAAGTCAATGGTGTACAGGCTTTGGGGAGTCAATGGTGGACAGGCTTTGGGGAGTCAATGGTGGACAGGCTTTGGGGAGTCAATGGTGGACAGGCTTTGGGGAGTCAATGGTTGATAGGCTTTGGGGAGTCAATGGTGGACAGGCTTTGAGGAGTCAGGAGGTGAGTTACCCACTGTGGTTTTCCCGGTCTCTGACCTGCTTTTGTAGCCACAATATTTATATGATTGACCCAGTTCAGTTTCCAGTCAATGGTAACCCCTTCTATGATATTGGTATAGGGGGATTCAGCAATGACAGTGCCACTGAACATTTCTGCCACCTACCATGTCCAGACCCCTTTTGATTTTGAATACTTCTATCAAAGCTCCTCTCACCTAAGGAAATTCAGCATGTCAATGATGACTTTCATCAATTTTTACAGATGCACCATAGGAAGTATCCTTTCCAGATATATGATAGGGTTCCTGCTCCAACCAAGATCACAAGAAAGTACAAAAGGGTTGTGTTCATAACCCAGTCCATCACTCAAACCAGCCTCCCATCAATTGACTCTGCTTCAACTTCTGTTGCCTCGGCAAAGCCGCCAGCATAATCAAGGATCCCACACACTCCGGACATTCTCTCTTCCACATTCCATAAAAAAAGATACAAGAGTCTGAGTTCATGTACCAACCGACTCAAGAACAGCTTCCTCTCTGCTGCCATCAGGTTGTTGAATGAACCTATCTTGCATTAAGTTGATCTTTCTTTACACCCTAGTTATGACTGTAACACTAAATTCTGCACCCTCTCCTTTCCTTCTCTATGAACAGTATGCTTTGTATAGCACACAAGAAACACTGTATGCTAATACATGTGACAATAATAAATCAAATCAAATCCTTCACCTTTGCATTGTGCCTTAGAACAAAGAAGGTTCACACAAGACGTAACCATGGTAATTAAAGTTATGGTGAAGTAGAGATTGCTTCCAGTGGAGGATTAGCTACCAAAGGACACAGATTTCAGATTAGCAAAATACTGCAACTTGTATGAGTAATTGCAGCATCACAGGATTATTCAGCAAACATTTGCCGGAATTTTTCAGAGGAGGTTCACTAAAATAATTCCAGAGATGAGGAGTTTGTCGTGTGAAGAGAGATTAAACAGGTCTACTCTCTGGAGTTCAGAAGAATGAAGAGAGATGAAATTGAAACATACAAGATGATAAAAGGTATGGATGAAGTAGACATGGAGTGGATGCTTCCTCTTGCGGGGCATCCTTAGGATGAGGGGCAGCAAATTGAAAACAGAGTTGAGAAGAAACTACTTCTCCCAAAGGGACGTGAATCTGTGGAACTCATTACCCCAAAGTGCGGTGGATGCTGGGACAGTGAGTAAATTTAAAGAGGAGTTAGACGGATATTTAATTGATAATGGGTTGAAAGGTTATGGGAGAAGGCAGGAAAATGGTGATGAGGAGCATCTCAGTCACGATCGAATGGCAGAGCGGACTCGATGGGCTGAATGGCATGATTCTGCTCCTATAGCTTACGTGTTTATAAACTTATGAATTTATGAATGTATGAAATTACTGAGTCAGGTCTTCTGGATTGCTGATAGTCGCTGACAGGGCCAGAAAAGGGCAACGGATTAATGCCAAGAGATGCTCCCAGACATCTGCACCAATTTCTCCACCCAGACAATGAACCTGGAATACAAAAAGAACAGAGCGTACTCTCACATCACACTTCTCACTGAATCAACAATGAAGAAACAAAAAAAGAGCGATTAAAGGTCATTTTGGGTAACAAAACCAAGATTCTTTTTCTTTATTCGCTCACTGCAAGTGGGTATCATTGGGCAGCACGGTACCACAGTGGGGGTGACTTGGAAGTACAGTGGGGGTGGCACAGTTGCCACAGTGGTTAGCAGTGCTGCTTCACGCCTCCAGGGACCTGGGTTTCACTCCCGGCTTAGGTCACTCTTTGTGTGGAGTTCGCACATTCCCCTCGTGTCTGCATGGGTTTCCTCCGGGTGCTCCGGTTTCCTCCCACAGTCCAAAGATGTGCGGGTTAGATTGATTGGCCATGCTAAGTTGCCCCTTAGCATCCTGAGATGCATAGGTTGGAGGGGTTAGTGAGTAAATATGTGCGGTTTTGGGAGTAGGGCCTGGGTGGGATTGTGGTCAGTGCAGACTCGATGGGCCAAATGGTCTCCTTCTGCACTGTAGGATTTCTATGAGATTCATTGCCAACATTTATTGTCCATCCTTAATCATAGAGTCATAGAAGTTTACATCATGGAACCGGTCCTTCAATCCATGCTACTCTTTTTTTAACCACTAAGCTAGTCCCAATTGCCCACGTTTGACCCATCTCGTTCTATATCCATCTTACTGTTGAAACGCTTTTTAAAAGACAAAACTGTACCCACTTCTACTACGACTTCTGGCAGCTCATTCCAAACACTCACCACCCTCTGACTGAAACACAGGCAATTAGGAGTGGCCTACTGTTAAAACAAAGGGTGGCATGGGCAAGTTGGGCCGAAGGGCCTGTTTCCATGCTGTAAATCTCTATAACTCTATGGGTGGAGTGGGAGGAGCCTCTTGTGTGTTGTAAACACCAGCGCAGGGCTGAATGGCCTGCCTCACATTCTGTGTACCTGTGACTTCCAGCAGATTGAGGTTACACGTAGGATCCTGAGGAAAGAATGGAAAAACTCATTGATCCCAGAGAGGCGTAAAGAGCTGGAAATCACATCTCGGCCTTTTGACCGAGGAACAAAAGGGTGGAGACTTGATTGAAGGGGGTTAAGCTCAGTGACTATCGCTGTAGCTGTGCAGACACTTGGAATTGGGCCGGTGTCTGCGGGAGTTTGCGCGTTCTCCCCGTGGTTGCGTGGGTTTTCTCCGGGCGCTCCGGTTTCCTCCCACATCCCAAAAAATTCGCTCTTAGGCTGATTGGGAAACAAATTGTCCCTACATTGAGACTCTTCCATATTAGGAATAACCTAAAATTAGAATAGGATAATGGAATTGTTACTATATAGTTATGACGGCGGCGTGGGCTCGTTGGGCCGAAGGGCCTGTTTCCCGTGCTGTGTTGCTCTAAAAAAAAACAAAGGCAAGAGGATGAAGACGTCCATGAACAAGATGGATAAATGGGATTAGAACTATCTGTACTCATGAAGCAAAGACACCAGAACAAACTGGGAGAGTGAACTGACCTGTTTTCCATATTGTAACTCCTATATATGAATGCTTATCAGGGCATATTTTCCCTCATATCTCCCCCCTCCCGAGTCAAGGGACTCGATATAGAGGCCAGAAACATGAGTAGGCCATTTGGCCCTTCGATCCTGCTCCACCTTTCATTCTGATCATCACTGACCATTAGTCAATCTTCTGATTCCCTCTTTCCCCCCCATATTCCTTGATGCCTTTAGCCCCCAAAAACTATATCGGCCTTCTTGAAATCACTCAGACCTGCTGGTCTCCCCATTTGATGTTGGATGCGGATAAAATACCAAGAAATGCTTGGTATTTTGCTTGGTTGCTCTTTAAAAAAAAATCATCTCGGGAGATGGGGGCAGGGTAGAGGGCAGGAAGTGATGCTTCTTGAGATGAATGGCATCAAAGTTTATGGGGGGAAAGCAGGATTAAGCTATTGAGTTGGGCAATCAGCCTTGATCGTGATGGATGGAGGAGCAAGTACAAAGGGCGAATGGCCTCCTCCTGCTCCTATCTTCGATATTTCTATGTTTAATCGGCGATTTTTAAGTTGTTTGCATTGGTCTCCCAGACCTCTTTCTTACCTCATCGAAAATCACATATTGAATCCTGCTGGCCCAGTCCTGAAGATGAGGAGAGAGCAGGAGAATCTCTAAGCACTGCGGGACTGTGACAAGCACCTGTAGAGAAATAATTTATCATCACAATTGATTTCATGATTCTAGGACGCTCCTTAAAATCTACTCTTTGATCGCCATTTATTGAACCGCTCCAGAGCAGAAGGAGACCATTCGGCCCACCGAGTCTACACAGTCTGTCTAACGGATCATCTTACTTAGGCCCCCTCTCTCGCTCTAGTTCCATACCCCACACATTTACCACACGTACTCCACCTAAACCTACACATTTTGGGACACTATGGGGGTAATTTACCATTGCTAATCCCGCCTAATCTGTGCATCTCCACAGTGCCACAGCGGTTAGCACTGCTGCCTCACAGCTCCAGGGATCCGAGTCCGATTCCCAACTTGGGTCACTGTCTGTGTAGAATTTGCACTTTCCCCCCGTGTCTGCGTGGGTTGTTCAGGTACAAATTGTTATTGATTTGTTATTAGCCACTCTATTTTGAGGTGGTAACATTTGGTGTAACTTACAATGAGCGGACCATCCTCAGCAACTTGCTTTTCGACTGCTACTAGCAATGAAATAGGAATAACAGATTGCACGGGTGTTGTGGACTCATGGTGCATGTACAGAGTTATCACAGAATTGTTACAGCACACGGGGAGCCATGTGAAGACCCAAGGATCAATTTTTACCGAAGTACCTTAGAAAGCATTCCTGCTGGTTGTATCACAGCTTGGTATGGCTCCTGCCCCAAGGAATCATGAACAACCCATCACGCAAAAGCAGCCATTGACTCTGTTCACACTTCCTTTGGCAAAGCAGCCAGCATAATTAAGGACCCCACGCACCCCGGGTATCCTCCCACCTTCTTCCGTCGAGAAAAAGGTACAAATGTCTGAGATCATGCACCAACCAACTCAAGAACAGCTTCTTCCCTATCGCCATCAGACTTTTGGATGGACCTACCCTACATTAAGCTAATCTTTCTCCACCTCTGAGCTATTAACGTAACACTACATTCTGCACACTCCTGCTTCCTTCTCTATGAACGATGTGCTTTGTCTGTATAACACGCAAGAAACGATACTTTTCACTGTATGTTAATACATGTGACAATAATAAATCAAATCAAGACCCAAACTAGTAGATTAAGTTTCAATCGATTAAAATGACTAATGTGGCAGACTGTTGTACAAAACCTTATCTCTATCTGATCTGAGGCTGCCTGCAACTTCAGTCTCACATTATGTGGTTAAACCTATCACATAATTAGGGTAACAAAGGATGGGCAGTACAATCCAGAAGAGTTATTTTCTACCTCCTTGCATTTGTTGGCATCTTATTGACTATTCGATTGTTTAATAGCTCTGGAAATATACCTGACAGTTATGCACATTGTTCCGGTAGTCTCTTGTGAAGTACCCACACACCACCATTCCTTCGGGTAGGGACTTGGTAAACCTTGCATAGACAGTGGCCACCACCTGATTGACAAGCGCCTGTTAGAAGAAGCAGACGATATCATTATATTTAAAGTTCAAGGTTCTGCTGAGTGTTCATTTAAAATAGCGACTCACCCAATCCTGCCCAGAAACAGGAAAGAGACAGAGGCACGCACACACAAACACATACACACGCGCGCGCGCGCGCACACTCACCCACATGCACATACACACACACATACACGTGTACGCATACACACATGTACACACACATACACGTACACACACATACCCACACACACACGGACTCATGCACACACACGTGCACACACACGTGCACACACACACCCACACATGCACACACACACATGCACACATACTCACACACACAGACTCACATGCATATACATGCACACTCACACATACACACACACTCACATGCATATACATGCACACTCACACATACACACACACACTCACATGCATATACATGCATACACACAACACACAGACACACACTCACATAAACACACACAATCATGCATATACATGTACATATACATGCACACACACATGCATATACATGCATACACACACAGACATGCATATGCATGCGCACACACACACATTCACACACACACAGTCACATGCATATACATGCACACACACATGCATATGTACACATACATGCTCACACACTCACTCATACACACACACATTCACACACATGCGTACACACACACACGAATCATAGTGATTTATAGCATGGAAACAGGCCCTTCAGCCCAACTTGTCCACGTCATCCAGTTTTTAAGCTAGTCCTAATTGCCCACATCTGGCTTATATCCCTTACTCCTCCCCCTCCCCCCCCACCTTACATCTTCCTTATACTTCCCCCTCTCAGCTTCAACCTGTGCCCCCTTGTAATTGACACTTCCACTCTGGGAAAGAGCCAATTCAAAGAAAGAAAGTGAAAGCAAAGCATGTCTTTCTTTCTTTGTAACTCAAAGATGTTTCTGAGCTAAGCAAACACTGTTTCTTACCTTGGTAGGTGAAACGTACACCACAATGCCAGTATCACTGTCCCTCAGCACCTTCTCCATGCAATAATATGATGCATAGGTTTTCCCAGATGATGTTGGAGCCACAATCACCGCAGATTCATTATTGTCCACTGCATCCAACAACTCCCGCTGAAATTCAATTGTAAAAACGTTCTTAGGCCTTACTGCTGTAAAAAAGCAATCTATAAAGCCTCCAGTTTAGATGTCACAAAGAGAGGAGCAAGTTACTTTTTAAATACACATTCACTTTCCACTGTGTCAAATTATTATGGGGGAAAGGGAAGAGAGTCATTATTTGGTGAGAGAATGAGATAGACATATTATGATTTTGAACAATCTTTACTTAGCCTTCTTGACCCTAAGAGGAACAATAGAATCCTACAGTGCAAAAAGAGGCTCTTTGGCCCATTGAATGTGCACTGACCACAATCCCACCCAGATCCTATCCCCATAACCCTATATATTTTATCTGCTAACTCCTCTAACCTAAGCATCTCAGGACACTAAGGGGCAATTTTAGCATAGCCAATCAACCTAACCTGCACAGCTTTGGACTGCGGGAGGAAACCAGAGTGCACGCAGACACGAGGAGAATGTGCAAACTCCACACAGACAGTGACCCGAGCCGGGAATCGAACCCAGGTCCCTGGAGCTGTGAAGCGGCAGTGCGAACCACCGTGCTACCCTGCCGCCCCAATCTTCCTCCAATCTCTCCACATAACCAAAGTCTTAACATTCTAGTAAGTCTCTTCTGCACGTGCTCTAAGGTCTTGGCAACATTCCCAAAGTGCGGCACCCAGAGCTGGATGCACTGCTCCAGCTGGAATGAAGGCATCTATCAAAGTTTAGTATTATTTCTGATGAAAAACCACTGAATTGGGTCAGAACCATGGAATCCCTCCCTCCTTAACTACACCTCAGTGAGACTGATGTATGAGGACAGATTGGAACATGGAAACATAGAAGGTAGGAGAAGGAGGAGGCCATTTGGCCCTTCAACCTGCTCTGCCACTCATCACGATCATTGTTGATTGTCCAACTCAGTAGTCTAATCCTGCTTTCTTCCCATAACCTTTGATCTCATTCACCCCAAGTGCTCTATGCAGCAGCCCCTTGAATGCATTCAATGTTTTGCCATCAACTACTTCTTGTGGTAATGAATCCCACCAGTCTCTGGGTGAAGAAATGCTTCCTCACCTCCATCATAAATGGTCAACCCTCAATCCTCAGACTATGGTCCCTGGTTCTGAATTCCCCCACCATCAGGAACATCCTCCCCGCATCCACCTGCCTAGTCCTGTTAGAATTTTATAAACGTCTATGAAATCCCCACCTCGAGGTTAGGATTGTTTCTGCTGGAGTTCAGACGAATGAAGGAGGAAATCTCAGAGACATGTAAAATTCTAACAGGACTGGACAGGGTAGATGGGCGGAGGATGTTACCGAAGGTGGGGGGAGTCCAGAACCAGGGCTCACGCTCTAAGGATTCAGGGTGGACCAGTTAGAATGGAGATGAGGAGACATTTTCCTCACCCAGAGAGCAGTGAGCCTGTGGAATTCATAACCACAGGAAGTAGTTGATGCCAAAACATTGAATGTATTCAAGAGGCGGCTGCAAAAAGTTCTTGGGGAGAACGGGATCAAAGTTATGGAGTGAAAGCAGAACAAGGTTATTGAGTTGGATGATCAGCCATGATGATGACTAGCAGAGCAGGCTCAAAGGGCCAAATAGCCTCCTCCTAGCTCCTATCTTCTATGTTTCTATGCTTCTATGCAGCGGTTAAAGAAGGCATCTCACTACCACCTTCTCAAGGACAACCAGGGATAGGGAATTAATAGTGTCCTGGATAGAAAACAGCACCCCCCTCCCCAGCCCACAAATGAATATATCAAAAGAAAAGTGATTGCTATTTTGGAAGACCACCTAACATTCCTCAAACCTCCAAGATGTGAAGACGGGATCTCATAGAAACTTATAAAATTCTAACAGGGTTAAACAGGGTAGATTCAGAATGTTGCCAATGCTGGGGAAGTCCAGAATTAAAAGATCATCAAGTCATTGAATCTTAGAGGTTTACAGCATGCTAACAGGCCCTTTGGCCCAACTTGCCCATGCCACCCTTTTTTTAACCCCTATGCTAGCCCAATTGCCTGTGTTTAGCCCATATCCCTCTATACCCATTGTACCCATGTAACTACCTAAATGCTTTTTAAAAGATAAAATTGTACCCACTTCTACTATTGCCTCTGGCAGCTTGTTCCAGACAATCACCACCCTCTGTGTGAAAAAATTGCGCCTTGAGACAATTTTGTATCTATCCCCTCTCAACTTAAACCTGTTCTCTCTGGTTGAGGCTCCCCTACCTTTGGGAAAAGATATTGACTATCTAGCTGATCTATGACCCTCATTATTTTGTAGACCTCTACAAGTCACCCCTCAGCCTTCTACGCTCCAGAGAATAATGTCCCATTCTATTCAGCCTCTCTTTATAATTCAAACCGTCCCGGTAGCATCCTATCAAATCTTTTCGGCACTCTTTCTAGATTAATAATATCCTTTTTTATAATAAGGTGACCAAGACTGTATACAGTATTCCAAATGTAGCATTTCCAATGTCTTGCACAACTTCAGCAAGATGTCCCAAGTCCTGTATTCAATGTCCTGATCAATGAAACCAAACATGCCTTCTTCACCATATCTATGACTATGCTTTCAAGGAGCTATGAACCTGTACCCCAAGTCTCTTTGTTATGTAATTCTCTGCAATGTCCTTAACTGAGTGAGTCCTGCCCTGGTTCCATCTACCAAAATGCATCACCTCGCATTCATCTAAATTAAACTCCATCTACCACTCGTCAGCCCACTGGCTCAATTGATCAAGATTGCATTGCAATCTGAAATAACTTTCTTCACTGTCCACTATGCCGCCAATCTTGATGGCATTTGCAAACTTAACTAACCATGCCTCTGATATTCTCATCTAAATCATTGATATAAATGATAAATAACAGTGGACCCAGCACCGATCCCTGACTCACACCACTGGTCACAACCTCCAGTTTGAAAACAATCTCTGGCTCTGGCAAGAAGCCATTTTTTATCCACTTAGCTACGTCACCTAGATCCCATGAGATTTAACCTTATGCAACAACCTATCATGTGGTATCTTGTCAAAAACCTTGCTAAAATCCATG
This sequence comes from Sphyrna mokarran, assembly GCA_024679065.1. NCBI lineage: Eukaryota > Metazoa > Chordata > Chondrichthyes > Carcharhiniformes > Carcharhinidae > Sphyrna > Sphyrna mokarran. The sequence continues at coordinate 12,022,798 of JAGIQG010000006.1, forward strand.
TAGACAACATCAACTGCTCTGCCCTCATCTACCTTCTTGGTTACCCCTTCAAAAAACTCAATCAAATTTGTGAGATATGATTTTCCACTCACAAAGCCATGCTGACTGTCCCTAATCAGTCCTTGTGTCTCTAAATTACTGTAGATCCTGTCTCTCAGAATACCTTCCAATAATTTACCCACTACTGATGTGTGGCTCACTGATCTGTAGTTCCCAGGCTTTTCCTTGCAGCCCTTTTTAAACAAAGGCACAACATTTGCCACCTTCCAATCTTCAGGCACCTCACCTCTGACTATCGATGATTCAAATATTCTGCTCGGGAACCTGCAATTTTGCCCCTAGCCTCCCACAATGTCCTGGGATACACTTCATTAGGTCCTGGGGATTTATCTACATTGATGTGCTTTAATATGTCTAGCACTTCCTTCTCTATAATATGTACACTCCTCAAGACATTGCTATTTATTCCCCTAAGTTCTCTAACATTCATGCTTTTCCCAACAGTAAATACTGATGAGAAATATTTATTTAGGATGTCATCCATCTCTTGCACAGATGATCTTGTTGATCCTTAAGAAACCCTACTCTCTCCCTAGTTACGCTTTTGCCCTATAGATACGTGTAGAAGCTCTTTGGACTCTCCTTTGCCATATCTGCCAAAACAATTTTGTATCCCCTTTTTGCCTTCCTGATTTCTCTTTTAACTCTACTCCTGCACTGCTGATACCCTTCAAGGGATTCAGTTGCTCCCAGCTGACTAAGGATGTCATGTGCCCCTTTCTTCTTCATGACCAGGGCCTCAATATCCCAAGTCATCCAGGGTTCCCTACTTCTACCAGCCTTGCCCTTCACTCTAAGAGGAATCTGCTTACCCTGAACCCTGGTTAACACAGTTTTGAAAGCCTCCCACTTAGCAGATGTCCTTTTGTCTTCCCACGGATTCCACCAATTAACTTTTGAAAGTTTCTGCCTTGCCCCAATTTAGAATTTTAACTTTTGGGCCAGACCTATCATTCTCCGTAGATATCTTAAAACTAATAGAATTATGGTCACTGTTACCAAAGCGATCCCTCACTAACTGTTACCTGCCCTTCCTTATTTCCCAAAAGGAGGTGAAGTTTTGCCCCCTCTCTAGTCAGGCCATCCACATACTGAATGAGAAATTCCTCCTGAGTACAGTCAACAAATTTGTCTCCATCCATCCCACTAATACTATGGCTGTACCAGTCAAATTGGAAAAGTTAAAATCCCCTACTATGACCACCCTATTTTTCTTGGAGCTTTCTGTAATCTCCTTACATATTTGCTCATCAAGTTCCTATCGACTGTTTAGGGGCCTATGGTACAACTCTATCGAAGTGATTTTCCTCCTCTTATTTCTCAGTTCTACCCATATAGACTCAGTGGCCGAACACTCAGATATATCCCCTCTCAGTACTGGGTGACGTTCCTCTTAATCAAAAGTGCAACTCCCCTTCCTTTCTTACCTCCTGTTCTATCTTTCCAGTATCAACTATATCCTGGAACATTGAGCTGCCAGTCCTGTCCTTCCCTTAGCCATGTCTCAGTAATTGCTATAATATGCCCGCCCCATGTACCCATCCATGCCCTGAGTTCATCTGCCTGTCAGACCTCTTGAATTGAAATAAATGCAGTTTAATCTGGACTTCCCCTGCTCTCTGTCTTGCTTTTGCCTGCTTTGTCTGGTTACTGACACTGCCTTTAATGCTTAATGTGCTCTCCTTAACTTCTGTGCTGTCCTCAACCTTCTGTTCTGTTTCTCTACTGCTCTGGATCGCACCCCCCTGCCAAACTAGTTTAAACCCTTCTGAGAGGATCTAACAAATCTCCCCACAAGGATGTTAGTCCCCCTTCAGTTTAGATGTAACCTGTCCCTCTTGAACAGGTCACGCCTTCCCCAGAAGAGATCCCAATGATGCAAAAATCCAAATCCCTGCCCCTGCACCAGCTCTCAAGCCATGCATTCATCTGCCTAATCTTCCTATTCCTACTCTAACCAGCACAAGACATCGGTGATAGTCCAGAAATTACTACTTAGTTTGAGAATAAGGGGTAAGCATTTTAGGATTGAAGTGAGGAGATATTTCTTCACCCGGAAGGTGGTGAATGTGTGGAATTCACTACTAATTAATGTAGTTGAAGCCAAAAAGTTGTCTGATATCAAGAAGAAATTAGATATAGCTCTTGGGGCTAAAGGGATCAAAGGATATGGGGGCAAGGGGAAATCAGGATATCAAATTCGAAGATCAGCCATGATCAAAATGTATGTCAAAGCAAGTTTGAATGGGCCGAATGGCTTCTAGTTTCTATGTTTCTGTGTCCATGTCCCTCCAGTTCTGGTCTCTTGAGTATCCCCAGTTTTAATTACTCTTCCACCGATGGATGGTCCTTCAGTTGCCTGGTCCTCAGCTCTGGAATTTGCTCCCTGCATGTCTCCAGTTTTCCACGTCATTTTTCTTCTGAAGGTGTTCCTTAAAATCCAACTCTTTGACCAAGATTTCATTTGATTTGATTAATTATTGTCACATTATTAACACACAGTGAAAAGTATTATTTCTTGGGCACTACACAGACAGAGCATTCTGTTCACAGGGAAGCAAAGGAGAGAGTGAAAAATGTAGTGTTACAGTCATAGCTAGGGTGTACAGAAAGATCACCTTCGTAAAAGGTAGGTCCATTCGAGAGTCTAATGGCAGTAGGGAAGAAAATGTTCTTGAGTCCTTCGACTTTTGTATCTTTTTTCTGACAGGAGAAGGTGGAAGAGAGAATGTCCGGAGTGTGTGGGATCCTTAATTATGCTGGTTGCCTTATTGTGTCAGTGGGAAGGGTAGGCAGAGTCAATGGATGGGAGGCTGGTTTGCCTGATGGATTGGGCTACATTCACAACCTTTTGTAGTTCCTTGTGATCTCGGGCAGAGCAGGAGCCCATACCAAGCTGTGATACGCCCAGAAAGAATGCTTTCAATGGTGCATCTGTAAAAGTTGGTGAGAGTCGTAATCTTCTGAGAAAGAAGATTGGTGGGTTTTCTTAACTATAGAGTTGGCATGGGGGGACCAGGTCAGGACAGGTTATTGATGATCTAGACACCTAGCTAAACATAACATGACTCAGCATCAGACTTTGTTTACTGATGTCCCGGTATATGGGAGTTTGATTCTAATTCATAAAATAAGAATATACGTTTTTTCCTTCCAACGGGAATGCCAACACGTAAAGTAACTCACTTTGCAGGGCAGCGAAGGCAAGAATCTCAGGATCCACTTATTTAAAGAAAGCAATAGGATAGACAAGTATCAATTTTCTTAATTCGCCTCTGACAGGGCCAGAATCCTCTTTTACAAATGCACCAGAGAAAGCATCCTTTCCAAATGTAACACAGCTTGGCATTCTCTGCTCAAGAGCACAAGAAAGTCCAAAGGGTCAGGGACGTAGCTTAGACCATCATGTAAACCACCCTCCATTCCATTATCTACACTTCCCGCTGCCTCAGAAAAGCAGCCAGCATAATTAAGGACCCTATGCACCCCGAATATTCTCTCTTCCACGATCTTCCATCAGGAAAAAGATACAGAAGTCTTAGATCACGCACCAACCAACTCGAGGACAGTTTCTTCCCTGCTGCTGTCAGACTTTGAATGGACCTACTTCGCATTAAGTTGACCTTTCTCTATACCCTAGCTGTGACTCTAATACTGCATTCTGCACTCTCTCCTTTCCTTCTCTATGAATGGTATGCTTTGTCTGCATTGCACGCAAGCAACAATTCTTTTGACTGCCTACTAATACATGTGACAGTAATAAATCAATGCAATTCAGTTCCCTTATGTACTCTATGAACGGAATGCTATGTCTGCCTTGTGTGCAAGAAACAATGCTTCTCACTGTATCCCAATATAGGTGATAGAAATGAATCAAATCAAAAATTTTCCAGTGTTGTGCCATGACAAGGACCTCTATCAAAACGCGCAAAAGAAAATAATTCTACAATGTTTTAAACATCTTCCCCTCCCCTTCCTTATGGACACTGCTCAGAACTATTCATAATTTCAACCAGAGAGCAATTGCTTATGACATTCCCATGTATTCCTCTTCTCCTTTGTTGTGTTTTGGGTATTTAGCCTCCTCTACGGCAAAGAGCTAAAGAATAGGTAGCCACGCAACGCATTACTCATTCTAACAGGTCAGAGTTATTTACATTGGTCTAATGTAAATATTACGTTGGCCTGGTAGGTACTGACATGATCGGCACAACTTGTGGGCCGAAGGGCCTGTTTGTGCCATAGTGTTCTACGTTCTATGTTAATCTATAGAACTCTTTGCCGCAGAAGGCCAGGTCATTGAGTATCTTTAAGAGCAGGATAAATAGGCTCTTGATTGGTTAGGGGTCAAAGGGAATGGGGAGAGGTCAGGAGAATGCTGTTGAGAACCACGTCAGATATGATTGAACGGCAGAGCAGACTCACCTATAGAACATAGAACATTACAGCGCAGTACAGGCCCTTCGGCCCTCGATGTTGCGCCGTCCAGTGGACCCTCTAACCTAAACTATTCCAATATCATCCATATGCCTATCCACCGAACATTTGAATGCCCCCAAAGTAGGCGAGTCCACAACTGCTGCAGGCAGGGCAGTCCACGCTCTCACCACCCTCTGTGTAAAGAACCTGCCTCTGACATCCGTCCTATAACTACCACCTCTTAATTTAAAGTTATGTCCTCTCGTGTTGGTCATCACCATCCGAGGAAAAAGGCTCTCACTATCCACCCTATCCAATCCCTTGATCATCTTATACGCCTCAATTAGGTCACCGCGTAACCTTCTTCTCTCTAATGAAAATAACCTCAGGTCCCTCAGCCTTTCCTCATAAGGCCTTCCCACCATACCAGGCAACCTCCTGGTAAACCTCCTCTGCATCCTTTCCAATGCTTCCACATCTTTCTTATAATGCGGCGACCAGAACTGTACGCAATACTCCAAGTGCGGCCGCACCAGAGTTTTGTACAATTGTAACATAACCTCACGGCTCCTAAATTCAATCCCTCTACCAATAAAAGCTAACACACCGTACATCTTCCTAACAACTTTATCAACCTGGGTGCCAACTTTCAAAGAGCTATGTACTTGTACCCCAAGATCCCTCTGCTCGACAACCCTATTAAGGGTCCTTCCATTAGTCCTATATTTCACATGCCTGTTATTCCTACCAAAGTGAATCACCTCACACTTATCAGTATTGAATTCCATTTGCCACCTCATGGCCCAGCTCTGCAACCTATCTATGTCCCTCTGCAAACTGTAACATCCATCCTCGCTGTCTACAACTCCCCCCACTTTGGTATCGTCAGCAAATTTACTAATCCAACCGTCTACACCCTCATCTAGGTCATTTATAAAAATGACAAACAGCAGTGGCCCCAAAACAGATCCTTGAGGTACACCACTTGTAACTGCACTCCAGGTTGAATGGACTGAATGGCCTACTTCTGCTCTTATATCTTATGGTATGAGATGGTAGAAGGATGGAACTCTGCGAATGCCTCTGTTGACGTCACAGCACGTCATGTGACTAACCTCACACGGTCGCAACAGCCCGTGACCCTCTGTACGTTACCTGCCAAGCATCTGGTATGAAATGTCGAACCCTGGGATCAGGATCTTTCCGTTCCTCCCGGAATAGATAAGGACCCATGTACTGCAGCTGGAATCGAGATGCTCCTATACCAAGTGGAAACTTGGGATCTTTCATCGCTTCAGTTTTCACTCCTTGATCCTGCGGTGAAAAATTGTAAAGCTATATAACTCTTCACTGACAATTGGAAGAGCTTCAGTTTTTAAAATTTTGGTCACCCTATTATAGAAAGGATATTATTAAACTAGAAAAAGCGCACAAAAGATTTACTAGGATGCTACCGAGAATTGATGGTTAGAGTTATAAGGAAAGGCTGGATAGGCTGGGACTTTTTTCCCTGGAGCGTAGGAGGCTCAGGGGTGATCTTATAATGGTCTATAAAATAATGTGGGGCATAGATCAGCTAGCTAGTCAATATCTTTTCCCAAAGGTAGGAGAGTCTAAAACTAGAGGGCATAGGTTTAAAGTGAGAGGGGAGAGATGCAAAAGGGTGCAATTTTTTCACACAGAGTGTGGTGAGTGTCGGAACAAGCTGCCAGAGGTAGTAGTAGAGGTGGGTACAATTTTGTCTTTTAAAAAGCATAGTTACATGGGTACATTGAGTATAGAGAGATATGGGCCAAATGCAGGCAATTAGGCCTAGCTTTGGGGTTTAAAAAAAAGAATGGCACAGACAAATTGGGCCAAAGGGCCTGTTTCCATGTTGTAAACCTCTATGACTCTAAATTCTTTCGTGGGACGTAGACCAGCATTTGTTGACTATTCCTAAATACGCTTGAACTGAGAAAACTTTTCAAAGGGCATTGAAAAGTCGACCACATTGCTGTGAGTCTGGATTCACATGTAGGCCAGACCAGTGCTAAATCTGCTTCCTCTTATTTTGAGGCTAAGCCCCCTAGTTGTCATTTCACCCACCAGTGAAACAACCTCCCTGCTTCTATCTGATCCATTCCCTTCATAATCTTATATGTTTCTATAAGATTCCCCCCTCATTCTTCTGAATTCCAATGAGTATAGTCCCAGTCTACTGTACTATACTCATAAGCCAACCCTCTCAACTTTGGAATCAACCTAGTGAATCTCGTCTGCCTCCTCTTCAGTACCAGTATATCCTTCCTCAAGTAAGGAGACCAAAACTGTACACAGTACTCCAGGTGTGGCCTCACCAACATTTTATGCAGCTGCAATAGAATCTTGCTATTTTTAAACTCTACCCTTCTAGCAACAAAGGACAAAATTCTATTTGCCTTCTTAATTACCCGCTGCCCCTGCAAACCAATTCCTTGAGATTGGGTGTTGCAAGTGAGCTGCCTCCTTGAACCTTTGCATCCCATGTGGATTATAATTCCTGTTATGCTCTCGATAACAGCTGAGTGACTTGCTAGTCCATTTCAGAGGGTAGTTAAGGAAGGCGATGACCTACTTGTATTATAATGAGACTATCAGCCCAGAAACTCAGCTAATGTTTTGAGAACCCGGGTTCGAATCCTGCTATGGCAGATGCTGGAATTTGAATTCAATAAAAAAAATCTGGAATTAAGAGTCCACTGATGACCATGAAACCCATTGCTGGAAAAACCCATTTCGTTCACGAATCTCCTTTAGGGAAGGAAATCTGCTGTCCTTACCTGATCTGGCCTACATGCGACTCCAGAGTCACAGCAATGTGATTAGCTCTTAAGTGCCCTCCAAAATGGTATCTCAAGGGCAACAATGGATGGGCAATAAATACTGGCCAGCCAACAATGTGCATGTTTCACAACAATCACATTGCCGCGAGTCTGTTGTCATATATAGACCAGACCGGGTGATATTGGAAGATTTCCTTCCCTAAAAGTCACCATTGACTGTTACTTGGCTGCATGAGTTATAACTTTTTTAGTACCACTTAACAAGAATCTTGTTAAAGCTGTGAAACAGTCAAGAAAGGCACAACGTGAGAGAACAGTCACTAACAGTCGTCATTGAAGCAGGTGGTTGGATTTTTATGGAAATCCCGTAGTTTCATGATCATTGCTGCTGATCCTAAGCTTTTTTTTAATTTTGGGGGGTGGGTATTGGGGTTATGGAGATGTCACTGGCCATCAATATTGCTGAAAAGAGGGACAAGTTGCTGAAGATTTTCATCTTGCACTCATCAGGACAAGCACAAGAATGCCAAATTTCAAACCATCACAAGAATTCCGACTACAAAGGAAAAGAGTGCTGATTGGTTGATAAATTGTCTCTGACAGGCTGAGTCATTGCCATAGAAAAAACTAAATTTGAATTTAAATTTATTTATTCGTAGGCTTACATTAACATTGCAATGAAGTTACTATGGAAATCCCCCAGTCATCACACTTAGGGTGCCTGTTTGGGTTCACCGAAGGAGAATTTAGTATGGGCAATGTGCCTAATCAGCAAGTCTTTTGGACTGTGGGAGGAAACTGGAGCACCTGAAGAAAACCCATGCAGGCACAGGGAGAACATGCAGACATGGGAAGAATGTGCAGACTCCACACAAACAGCAATCCAAGCTGGAAATTGACCCCAGGTCCCTGGCACTGTGAAGCAGCAGTGCCAACCACTGTGCCACCATGCTGTCCCACAACAGGGATCTCCCCAAGTTCTCAGGTAATTTTAAAAAAGGCTTGAACATATCCCTTTTGTTTGCAGTGAATGGGTCTCTGTGTATAAACATATGCTTCTAGTAAATGGATCACATAATGCGCTTAACTAACTGTTTTAAATTAATTGTCAGATTAGTCCCACTGTTGTAGGCTGTCTGCAGCAAAATTGTCAAGTTAGCCCCGTTGGCAGCAAGCTTAGCTCACGACTGCATCTTGCTACAACATCACCATCTGATAAAATTCCTGCCCATTTTCCTCGATCAATACTTCAGGCCTCTGGAACATGACCTGCTGTTCTCACTTACTCAGTCTTAAAGGAGCAGGCACAGGGAAAGTGGTTCCATTGGTGGGGGATGAGGCCATCTCTACAAGATAGTCACCAAGAAAGTCGATGGGGAATTGAGAAGAAATCCTTTAACCAAACAAGGATTAAAATGTGGAACTCACTACAGGGGGTAGGTGAGTTGAATTGAATAGATGCTTTTCAGGACAAGCTATGTAAGTATGTGAAGGAGTAGAAGATAGTGGGTTATGCTGCTAGCATTAGATGTTAAGGGTATAAGTGTCAATGTATTATTAATCATAGAGTGTGGCATAATAACTCAGGAAGACCAGCTGAAAAGAACAATAGTTATTGATAAACACACAATAACACCACTACTCCATGGCGCATATACAAGTCCCAACTGGGGCAATAGATCTGCTGTCCCTTCCCAGTATCTGCCTGATAAGGAACGCAAGTGGTGATTCATTGCCTGTTATCAGGGGAACTTGTATTCAACAGGCCCCACAGGAAGATCAATTAGAGATTCCCCATGGAGCTCGTACAGTTCTTTAAAGACAACAATTATTTCATTAAGGGAATTGCTAGTTAAACATGTGGCATTGATTGTCCTATAAATAGAGCTGGATCACATTGAGGTAGAGAGAATTTTGTTGGTCAGTGGAACTGTGGGTGTGCTTTATAATAAACTGCCTTGAACACACAAAAAGACAGTCAGGATTGATCTTTCTACTGCAGCCATTTGTTGTAAGTAACGATAAGAAAGCTTGAGTGAGGTAAGGTAGCTAAATGGATATAAAATTGGCTTGATGACAGAAAGCAAAGGAAATTACAGCACAGGAACTGGCCCTTTGGCTCTCCAAGCCTGCACTGACAATACTGCCTGACTTAACTAAAACTCCCTACCCTTCCAGGGACCATGTCCCTATATTTCTATCCTATTCATGTACTTGTCAAGATGCCCCTTAAAAGTGACTACTGTGTCCTCTTCCGCTACCTCCCCCAGCAGTGAGTTCCAGGCACCCACTATTCGGTATAAAAAAAACCTACCTTGTACATCTCCTTTAAACCTTTACCCTTGAGGAAACAGACTCTCCCAGCCTGGGGAAAAGCTCCTGCCTATCCATCTATTTCATGCCTCTCATAATCTTGAAGACTTCTATCAGGTCTCCTCTCTCAACTTCCGTCGCTCCAGAGGGTGGTTGTAGGGAGTTGTTTTTTCAAACTGGCAGCGTGCCTCAGGGATAAGTGCTGGCTCCACTGTTACTTGCCATCTACATTAATGATTTGATGAGAATTCAGGAGGCACGGTTAGTAAGTTTGAGAATGACACCAAGGTTGGTGGCATAGTGCACAGTTATCTAGGATTGCAACACGATCTTGATCAATTGGGCCAATGGACTGATGAATGACAGATGGAGTTTAATTTAGCTAAATGCGAGGTGAAGCATTTTGGTCAATTGAACAACAGCAGGACTTGGTGGATTAATGGTAGGTGTTGGGGAACCAAGAGATCTAGGTGTACAGATTCAAAACTCTTTGAAAGTGGAATCAAAGGTGGACAGAGTGGTGAAGAAGGTGTTCAGCATGTTCAGTTTCATCAGTCAGAACATCAAATACAGGAATGGTTGTAGATGGGTCTTTTTCTGAATGGAGATCAGTCACCAGTGGAGTGCCCCAGGGATCTGTTCTGAGACCCTTGCTGTTTGTCATTTTCATAAATGACCTGGATGAGGAAGTGGAAGGATGGGTTAGTAAGTTTGCCGACGATACGAAGGCAATGTTGTGGATGGTCTGAAGGGATGTCAGAAGTTGAGGCAAGACATAGATAGGATGCAAGAGTGGATGGAGAAGTGGCAGATGGACTTCAGTGCAGATAAATGTGTTGTCCATTTTGGCAGCAACAATGGGATGAAGCAGTATAATATCAAGGGTAGGAGTCTTAGCAGTGTTGAGGAGCAGAAGGACCTTGGGGTCCAAGTCCACAGGACTCTTAAATCGGCCTTGCAGGTGGAGGATGCGGTCAAGAAGGTGTGCGGTGTACTGGCCTTCATTACTCGAGGGATTGAGTTTAGGAGTCGGGAGGTAATGCTGCAACTTTATAAGATCCTTGTCAGACCACACTTGGAGTACTGTGTGCAGTTCTGGTCGCCTCACTATAGAAAGGATGCGGAAGCTATTGAGAGGATGCAGAAAGATTTACAAGGATGCTGCCTGGATTGGGAGGTATGCCTTATGAAGATAGGTTGAGAGAGCGAGGTCTCTTCTCCCTGGAGAGATGAAGGTTGAGAGGCGATCTGATAGAGGTTTATAAGATGTTGAGAGGCATAGATAGGGTGGATTCTCAGAGGCTATTTCCCAGGGCTGAAATTGTTGCTACGAGAGGACACAGGTTTAAGCTGCTGGGGGGCAAGTACAGAGACGTTAGGGGTAAATTTTTCACTCAGTAGTGAGTGAATGGAATCGGTTGCCATCAGTGGTGGTGGAGACAAACTCACTGGAGTCTTTTAAAAGACTTCTGGATGAGTATGTGGAATTTAATAGGATCGGGAGTTACAGATAGTTCTATGGCCTGGTAGGTATGGGAATGATCAGCGCATCTTGGGGGCTGAAGGGCCAGTTTGTGGTGTAGTGTTCTGAGTTGGGACATCTTATGGAAGATGTACAAGATATTGGTAAGGCCACACTTGGGATATTGTGTACAGTTCTGGTCACCCTGTTATTAAACTAGAAATAGTGCAGAAAAGAGTTATTAGGATGCTACCGGGACCTGATAGTTTGAATTATCTGGACAGATAAAGATGTTTTTTCCCTGAAGCTTAGGAAGTTGAGGGGTAATCTTATCGAGGCCTATAAAATAATGAAGGGCATAGATCAGCTAGATAGTTAACATCTTCCCCCAAAGATAGGGGAGCCTAAAACAAGAGGACATAGGTCTAACAGGAGATGGGATAGACACGAAAGGGTCCAGAGGGGTAATTTTTTTCAGAGGTCTTGAGTGTCTAGAACAAGTTGCCAGAGGTAGTAGTAGAAGCAGATACAATATTGTCTCTTAAAAAAACATTTACACACTTACAGGGCATGATGGGTACAGAGGGATATGGGCCAAACATGGGCAATTGGGATTATCTTTGTGGTTTAAGAAAGAAAAGGCCAGCATGGACAAGTTGGGCTGAAGGGTCTTTTTCCATACTGTTAACATCTGTGACTCTATGAATGGAACAGAAACCAGATGGGCTGAGTGGTCTCAGTGAATAGGCATATAGATAGCATTGGAATAGTTTAGGATAGAGGGTCATAAAATTGGTTACATCGGTCGGCGCAACATCGAGGGCCGAAGGGCCTGTACTGTGCTGTAATGTTTTATGTTCTATGTCTGACTCTGTGCTATATTCTCCATGTAATTCTATGTAATAATTAGCAAAAGACCTAATGGGACAATCAAGGAGAATATTTTATGTAAACAGTTGTTATTATCTGTGGTACAATTGTGAAATTTCTATTATTATTTTACGATTGCATCTTTTAGTTATAGGGTTACTATATGCTGTGACAGTAGCTTTAAATGTAAGCTTGATATGTAAATGTAAAGTCTAGTGATCTATGCCGATTACCCTGCAACAAACTTAGGCAGTTAAGTTGTTACAGATCTGAAGAAGGCTCAGGGAGATGCAAAGTGTTTATGCTTAGAGACAATCAATGCAGTTTGTAAGTCAATCATAAAGACTCCCAAAGTCCCACGAAGGTTCAATAGATATTGGCTTATAAACAGTGATTTTGTGGCAATGCTGATGTTGATCTGGGGTGGGCACAGTGAGAAGTCTCACAACACCAGGTTAAAGTCCAACAGGTTTATTTGGAATCATGAGCTTTCAGAGCTCTGTTCCTTCCTCAAATAAGTCATGAGGAAGAATCGTGCACTCACCTGATGAAGGAGCAGCATTCTGAAACCTCGTGATTGCAAATAAACCCGTCGGACTTTAACCTGATGTCGTGGGATTTGTAAACTGTCCGTTTATTTCGGAGATGAAACAAAGCTGGCATCAAGAACAGCTAATTAGCATTTTTACTTAGACTCAAAGTTAATGGGCTGCAGATTGGGAAGCCATTTTGAGATCAGGTTACAGACTTCCCTAAAAAAAAATATCAGGCAGCTAGCCAAGAATTGAAGTTTTGTGTTGTGTGGTCAGCAATCATTTGAGAGGGGGAGAGAGAGAGAAAGCTTCTTCAACTCTAAGTCTGCACCATAAGCAGAGAAAATTCTGACTCCATTGTTCACCATGCATATCATGGGTGGGACTAGTGTGCAGATTGAGGACAAAGATTTTGAGGAGGTAAGAAAGGCTGGAAGATTTGCTGGATGGTTTGAAACCAGAGAAATCTATAGGATAACACTACCTGCAAGAGATAGTTGCGGGATTATAAACTAACCATCCGGGAAAGGTAAAATAAAGCAACCCAGTGGAATCTGGGAGTCAACTGTGAACTGTTTACAACAATAACAATTTAGTAAAAGGCTTTATTATAAAAAGGAACTGCTTATTTCAATATTTACAGTATAAGTTGTTCATAAATGAAAATAATGTTTGGTCAATAGTAGTCTTTTAGTTATTTGTTACAATAAAAGTATTAATTGTGAAATATTGATATGTTCTTTCAGCTGTTAACTTGAAGCTCAATTCTTCTTTAAAAATGATTGGTCTTGTGCAGATTGTTATGTCTGGAATGCATTGATTGAAGGATTAATAACTCCTCAAAGGAATTAGATAAATAATGAACGGAGCCAAAAGTTGCAGTGCTATGGGTAAAAATCAAGATGTGTGAGAATCATGTGTAGATATTTCAAAAAGACAACATATGCATGATAGATAGAATGATCTCCTTCTTTGCTGTATCATTCTATGATATTAATCTAAGCTGAAAACACATGGGTCTTACCTGCTTTGCATCTATCATCTCCATAATGGTATCTCTTAGGTTCAAGAATCCCAGACTGTTGAGGTATCGAGCCAACTTAGTTAGCATTTTGGGAGTCAGTCGATCCTCATGTCTGTCTAGAACGTTGTGAATTCTTTGCATCAAAATCACTGCAAAGTCCATCTCCCTTGAGTGTTTCTCTGCTCAGAAAATTAGAGATAAAAACACAGTGTAAATTTAATTTGCGGCCTTTCAAGGGGAGGTGATGGCATAGTGGTATTGTCACTGGGCTAGTAATTCAGAGACCTAGAGTAATGCTCTGGAGACCTGAGTTTGAATCCCACCACAGTAGATAGTGAAACTTGAGTTCAATTAAAAGTCTAACGATGACCATGAAACTATTCCAGCTGGAGCTGGAATTAGAGGAACTCAGGATAATTCGAGAGGTTGAGGAGGATATTGGCAGGAGTAACAAGGAGATAGTCACTCCTAAAAATGATTCTTGGGTAACTATTAGGAAGAGGGGTAAGAAGCAATCGGGTAGACAATCCCCTGGGGCTGTTCCCCTCCAAAACAAATTTTCTGTCCTGGAGACTACAGTTGAGGAAGAATCAACTGGAGATGGCCAAAGGGAGCAGGTCTCTTGGGTGATCCTGCTGAGAATGCTCAGGTGGGTAGGGGGAATAAGAGATTGGGCCTGGTAATTGGAGACTCCATAGTTAGCGGAACAGATAGGAGAGTAAATAGTAATAAAAGGGACTCAGGGCTGGTGTGTTGCCTCCCAGGGGCTGGGGTCCAGGATGTCGTGGAGCAGGTTTTTAATATTCTTAAGGGAGAGGGGAGTCAGCCCCAAGTCATAGTTCATGTAGGGACACATGATATAGGTAGGACAACGGAAGGGGATATTAAACAGAAATTTATGGAGTTGGGGTGGAAGCTTAGGGCCAAAACTGGCAGAGTGGTTATCTCTGGACTCTTGCCTGTGCCAAGGGATAGTTTAGAGAAGAACAGAGAGAGGGAATGTTTGAACTCGTGGCTGCGGGGATGGTGCAGGAGGGAGGGGTTCAGGTTCCTGAACAATTGGGACTCATTCTGGGATAGGTGGGACCTCTACAAGAGAGATGGTCTACACCTGAACCAGAGGGAACTAATATCTTGGGGGGGAAATTTGCAAAGGCTATGCAGGGGGTTTTAAACTGATTCAGAGGGGGGGTGGGATCCTGAGTAGTTGGGTGCTAAGAGGGATGAGAGTAGGGTAGTCATAGAGGAAAGCTGTAAAACACAGCAGCGTACGGGTGGAGTAGGGCATGGTTTGAAATGCGTATACTTTAATGCAAGGAGTACTCGCAATAAGGTGGAGGAACTTGCAGCTTGAACCAGTACCTGGAACTTTGATGTTGTGGCCATTTCAGAGACTTGGGTAGAGCAGGGACAAGAATGGATGTTGCAGGTTCTGGGGTTCAAATCCTTCAGTCGGAGGAGAGAAGGAGGTAGAAGGGGGGAAGGAGTGGCATTATTAGTCAAAGACTGTATCACAGTGACAGAAAAGAAGTTTGATGAGGACTTGTCTGTTGAGGTAGTATGGGCTGAGATTAGAAACAGGAGAGGAGAGGTCACCCTGTTGGGAGTCTTTTATAGACCTCCTAAAAGTTCTAGAGAGGTAGAGGAAAGGATTGCAAAGTCGATCCTGGACAGGAGTGAAAGTAATAGGGTAATTGTTATGGGGGACTTTAACTTTACTAATATTGATTGGAATAGCTATAGCTCTAGCTCATTAGAGGGGTCAGTTTTTATACAAAGTGTGCAGGAAGGTTTTTTGACTCAGTATGTAGATAGGCCAACTAGAGGTGAGGCTACATTGGATTTGGTGCTGGGCAATGAGCCAGACCAGGTGTTAGGCTTGGAAGTTGGTGAACATTTTGGTGATAGTGACCACAATTCGGTTACGTTCACCTTAGTGATGGATAGGGATAGGCATGAAGCTGGGGGCAGTAGTTATAGCTGGGGGAAGGGTAATTATGAGGCCATAAGGAGAGAATTAGGGTGCATAGATTGGACTAGGAAACTACAGGGACTGGGAACATCTGGAATGTGGAGCTTATTCAAGGAGCAGCTGCTGCGAGTCCTTGATAAGTATGTCCCTGTCAGGCAAGGAGGAAATGGTCGAGTAAGAGAACCTTGGTGTACGAAAAAAGTTGATTTGCTGGTTAAAAGGAAAAAGGAGGCTTATGTCAGGATGAGGCTTGAAGGCTCAGTTAGTGCAATGGATAGCTATAGATTAGCCAGGAGGGAGCTAAAGAGTGAGTTGAGGAGAGCTAAGAGGGGACACGAGAAGACTTTGGCTGATAGGATTAAGGAGAATCCTAAAGCTTTCTTTAGATATGTTAAGAGTAGAAGATTGGTTAGGGCAAGATTAGGGCCAGTCATAGACAGCAGTGGGAAGTTGTGCGTGGAGCCTGAAGAGATTGGAGAGGCACTGAATAAATATTTCTCTTCGGTATTCACGCAGGGTGATGTAAATGTAGTTGTGGAGAACACTGAGGTACAGGGTTGCAAACTGGAAAGTATTGAAGTAGATAGGGAGGATGTGCTAGATATTCTCGAGGGTTTGAAGTTGGATAAGTCCCCTGGGCCGGACGGGATTTACCCTAGGATTCTCTGGGAGGCAAGAGAGGCTATTGCAGAGCCTCTGGCTCTGATCTTCAGGTCGTCGTTGGTTACGGGTGTGGTTCCGGAGGACTGGAGGATAGCGAATGTGGTCCCATTGTTCAAGAAGGGGAAGAGAGACCTTCCAGGGAATTATAGGCCAGTGAGTCTTACTTCTGTTGTGGGCAAAGTATTGGAGAGAATTATTAGGGATAGGATTTATAGTTATTTAGAGAGAAATGAATTGATTGGGGATAGTCAGCATGGTTTTGTGAAGGGTAGGTCGTGCCTTACTAACCTCATTGAGTTTTTTGAAAAAGTGACCAAAGAGGTGGATGGGGGTAAGGCGGTTGATGTGGTATATATGGACTTTAGTAAGGCGTTTGATAAGGTGGCCCATGGAAGACTTCTGCAGAAAATGCAGATGTATGGGATAGAGGGTGATTTAGCTAATTGGATTAGGAATTGGCTAGCAGATAGAAGACAGAGGGTGGTGGTTGATGGGAGATATTCATCGTGGAGTTCGGTGACAAGTGGTGTACCTCAGGGGTCTGTTTTGGGGCCCCTGCTGTTTGTAATTTTTATAAATGATCTGGATGAGGGTATTGAAGGATGGATTAGTAAATTTGCAGATGACACTAAAGTCGGTGGAGTGGTAGATAGTGAAGAGGGGTGTTATAGTTTGCAGAGAGACTTGGACAAGTTGCAGAGCTGGGCCGAGAGGTGGCAAATGGAGTTTAATGTGGAAAAGTGTGAGGTAATGCACTTTGGCAGGAATAATAAATGTGTAGAGTATAGGGCTAATGGTAGGATTCTTAATAGTGTTGATGAACAGAGGGATCTTGGTGTATTTGTGCATAGATCCCTGAAAGTAGGCAGTCAAGTCGATAAGGTTGTTAAGAAGGCATATGGAGTCTTAGCTTTTATTGGTAGGGGGATTGAATTTCGGAGCCGCAACGTCATGTTGCAACTGTACAAAACTCTAGTGCGGCCGCACTTGGAGTATTGTGTGCAGTTCTGGTCCCCACATTATAAGAAAGGTGTGGAGGCATTGGAGAGGGTACAGAGGAGGTTTACCAGGATGTTGCCTGGTATGGAGGGCAGGTCTTATGAAGAGAGGCTGAGGGATTTGAGGTTGTTTTCGTTAGAGAGGAGGCGGCTAAGAGGAGACTTTATTGAAGCATATAAGATGATTAGAGGTTTAGATAGGGTGAACAGTGATAGCCTTTTTCCTAGGATGGAGAAAGCTAGCGCGAGGGGACACAGCTTTAAATTAAGGGGTATGAGTTATAGGATGGATGTCAGAGGTAGGTTCTTTACCCAAAGGGTGGTAAGGGTATGGAATGCCCTGCCTGCGGCAGTTGTAGATGCACCAAGTTTGGTGGCGTTTAAGAGGTTAGTTGATAAGTTTAAGGAAGAGAAGGGAATGGTTTAGTTTGGAGGGTCATTGCTTTTTTTTCATAATTGGTCGGCGCAACATCAAAGGCCGAAGGGCCTGTTCTGCGCTGTTATGTTCTATGCTCCTCTCTAGTTCGCTAATGTCGTTTAGGGAATTATTGCTGCCGTCATTACCTAGTCTGGCCTACATGTGATTCCAGGTCCATAGCAATGTGGATAACCTTAAATATCCTCTGAAATTGGGGATAAGGGGAATAAACATATGGAGTTGCAGAGGGTGGGCCTGGATGAGATGCTATGTTGATAGGAACCTCACAGCACCAGGGATCCGGGCTCAATTCCTGCCTTGAGTCACTAACGGTATGGCGCCTACATGTGCTCCTCCTGTCTGCGTGGGTTTCTTCCGGGTGTTCTGCTTTCTTCCCACAGTCCAAAGATTGATTGACCATGCTAAATTGTCAAAAGGCTAGCAGGGTTAATAGATGGGGTTAAGGAGATAGGGGCTGGGTGAAATTGTGGTCCATACAGATTCAATGGGCTGAATGGCCTCTTTCTGCACTGTAGGGATTCTATCAGACTTGATGGGCCGAATTAAGGGGTGATAGTTATAGGATGGATGTCAGAGGTAGGTTCTTTACCCAGAGGGTGGTTAGGGAGTGGAATGCCCTGCCTGCAGCTGTTGTAGATGCGCCAAGTTTGGTGGCGTTTAAGAGGTTAGTTGATAAGTATATGGAAGAGAAGGGAATGGTTTAGTTTGGAGGGGCATTGCTTTTTATATTGGTTGGCGCAACATCGAAGGCCGAAGGGCCTGTTCTGTGCTGTAGTGTTCTATGTTCTATGAATGGCTTCCTGCTGCACTGTAAGGATTCAAAGATTCTTGATGGTGACATGTGAATTTTTGGCCATGGTGTTTTCAGATGCCCAAACTCCGGGTTTCTCTCTGTAACCTCCTTCCCATTGTCAGTGGTGGCACAGAGGTCAGCACTGCTGCCTCACCGTGCCAGGGGCCTCGGTTCAATTCCGGACTCGGGTCACTGTCCGCATGGATTTGCACATTCTCCCCATGTCTGTATGGATTTCCTGAGTGTTCCAGTTTCCTTCTGTTGTCTTGAAGACATAATGGTTAGGTAATTGACTCAAATAGGTATCGGAGTGCGGCAACTAGGGGAATTACACGGTAACTCCATTGCAGTGTTCATGTAAGCTTTACTTGTGAATAATAAATATACTTCAAACTTTAAAGCATTCACTAAAACCTCCTTCACCAAGCTTCAGACTAGCTGCTCTAATATCTCCTCGTGGCTGAGTGTTACATGTCTCCCTGGTGGGTAGCGCCTGAAGTCATTCTATTATGTAGTTCTACAGTGCAGTTCTGGTCGCCTCACTATAGGAAGGATGTGAAAGCTATTGAGGGTGCAGAGGAGATTTACAAGGATGTTGCCTGGATTAGGGGGCATGCCTTTTGAAGATAGGCTGAGGGAGCTAGGTCTCTTCTCCCTGGAGAGATGAAGGTTGAGGGGTGACCTGATAGAGGTTTATAAGATGTTGAGAGGAATAGGTAGGGTAGATTCTGAGAGACCATTTCCCAGGGCTGAAATGGTCGCTACGAGAGGACACAGGTTTAAGGTGCTGGGGGGCAAGTACAGAGGAGATGTCGGGGTAAGTTTTTCACTCAGAGGGTGGTGAGTGAATGGAATCGGCTACTGTCGGTGCTGGTGGAGGTGAACTTGTTGGGGTCTTTTAAAAGACTTCTGGTCTTATGGGATCAAGTATATGGGACTTCTGGTATATGGGATTTAATGGGACTGGGAGTTGTAGATATTTCTATGGCCTGGTAAGTATAGATATGATTGGCATAACTTGTGGGCCGAAGGGCCTGTTTCTGCTGTAGTGTTCTATGTTCTATTACATCAAAAGAGTCACATCAGTGAAACTTTTAGAAACAATTCTGTTACAGGATGAGGGAGTTAATGGCTAGACCAGCATTTATTGCCCATTTCCCTAATTGCTTTTGAACTGTGATGTGTAGATGCCGGTGTTGGACTGGGGTGGACACAGTAAGAAGTCTCACAACACCAGGTTGAAGTCCAACAGGTTTATTTGGAGTCACAAGCTTTCGGAGCACTGTTTCTTCATTAGCTGAGTCGACCTCTACTCACCTGATGAAGGGGCAGTGCTCCGAAAGCTCGTGACTCCAAATAAACCTGTTGGACTTCAACCTGGTGTTGTGAGACTTCTTACTTTTGTAGTGGGTGGCTTGTGTAGTCCATTTCTGAGGGAAATTAAGGGTCAACTACATTGTTGTGGGACTGGAGTCACACGTCGGTGAGACCAGTTAATAATGAGCTATTTTCTTCCCTAGGATTTTGTTGTGCCATCGGATCTGCCTGAAAACAAAACATATTGGGTGGGAACGCTCACTCCAAGGCTGGAAAATCCTGCCTGAGGACAATGGATCTTTGCATGGTTCATGACCCACCCACTATGTCTCCCATGACGGGTTGGATGGGAAAATTCTACCCATAGAGTCCAAAGTGAGTGTACCATTCCTACCTTCAGATTGGCAGTTTTCGACCCAGGCTTTATAACAACATTCAATCCCCTCCATCTCAGCCTTGACCTTCACATTGTCGCTGTTACAATTCTGCAGAAACTTCTCCAGAGATTTGATTCCTTTGTCCACGTCCTGGCTGATCTTTCTCTTAATGGATTCTTGCAATGTGTTCCATAATTCCTCAGACTTTCTCTCCTCTTCCTCTTTCTTCTTCTTATTGTGCTCTTTAATGATGAGGTCCTTCTTCTTTGGAACCTAAGAGAGGTTATGAAAGCAGGTTAGATAAAGTAACAAGTCTCACAACAGCATGGTTAAAGTCCAACAGGTTTATTTGGTGTATATATATATATGCTCCTTCATCAGGTGAGTGGAAAGTCAGGGCGTATATAGACACAGGCTCAATTGCAAGATAATGGTTGGACTGTGAGCCTTTATAGGTACAGACAGTGTGAGTGGAGAGGGGGCAATCACAGGTTAAAGAGGCATGAATTGTCTCAAGCCAGGACTTTGCAAGCTCAGACCAAATGGCTGGGGGGGCGGGGGGAGTTGGTGGTGGTTTACACATAGCATGACATGAACCCAAGATCCTGGTTGAAGCTGTCCTCATGTGTGCAGAACTTGGCTATCAGTCTCTGCTCACCAATTCTGCATTGTCATGTGTTTTGACAGCCGCCTGTCATAGAACATTACAACACAGAACAGGCCCTTCGGCCTTCGATGTTGTGCCGACCAATATAAAAAGCAATGCCCCTCCAAACTAAACCATTCCCTTCTCTTCCATATACTTATCAACTAACCTCTTAAACGCCACCAAACTTGGCGCATCTACAACTGCTGCAGGCAGGGCATTCCACTCCCGAACCACCCTTTGGGTAAAGAACCTGCCTCTGATATCCGTCCTATAACTATCACCCCTTAATTTAAAGCTGTGTCCCCTCGTGCTAGCTTTTTCCATCCTAGGAAAAAGGCTATCACTGTCCACCCTATCTAAACCTCTAATCATCTTATATGTTTCGATCAGGTCCCCTCTTAGCCTCCTCCTTTCTAACGAAAACAACCTCAAATCCCTCAGCCTCTCCTCATAAGACCTGCCCTCCATACCAGGCAACATCCTGGTAAACCTCCTCTGTACCCTCTCCAATGCCTCCACATCTTTCTTATAATGTGGGGACCAGAACTGCACACAATACTCCAAGTGCGGCCGCACTAGAGTTTTGTACAGTTGCAACATGACGTTGCGGCTCCGAAATTCAATCCCTCTACCAATAAAAGCCAAGACTCCATATGCCTTCCTAACAACCTTCTCGACCTGACTGCCTACTTTCAGGGATCTATGCACATACACACCAAGATCCCTCTGTTCATCTAGACTACTAAGAATCCTACCATTTGCCCTATACTCTACACATTTATTATTTCTGCCATAGTGCATTACCTCACACTTTTCCACATTAAACTCCATTTGCCACCTCTCGGCCCAGCTCTGCAACTTGTCCAAATCCCTCTGCAAACTATAACACCCCTCTTCACTATCTACCACTCCACCGACTTTAGTGTCATCTGCAAATTTACTAATCCATCCTTCAATACCCTCATCCAGATCATTTATAAAAATTACAAACAGCAGGGGCCCCAAAACAGACCCCTGAGGTACACCACTTGTCACCGAACTCCAAGATGAATATCTCCCATCAACCACCACCCTCTGTCTTCTATCTGCTAGCCAATTCCTAACGCAATTAGCTAAATCACCCTCTATCCCATACATCTGCATTTTCTGCAGAAGTCTTCCATGGGCCACCTTATCAAACGCCTTACTAAAGTCCATATATACCACATCAACCGCCTTACCCCCATCCACCTCCTTAGTCACTTTTTCAAAAAATAAACTAAGCATGGGCAACCAATGTTCAATACATCTTCAGCAGTGTGGGTCAGGCATGAGATAAGTGAGCACAAATGTTCTCCACACGGAACATAAAAATAGCTAAAATTTGTATCTGTCCTGCTACCCAGGAAAGACCCAAGCAAGGAGTAAAAACCTTTCAGGAAGGGAGCCAAAGGGAAAGTTGTCAAAATGAAGGAATTAAAGGGTGGAAACTGGTGTTTGCTTACCTCTGCTTTCTTGCTTTTGCCCTTTTGGAAGGGTGGTTGCTGCTTTGGTAGGCTTTTGGGAACCGTACCCTGATCGGTGACAATTGTGGTTGCTGTGTTTTCTTGCAAGGTTTCTGCATAAAGCCTCTCGAACACAATCAGCTTTTGCTGACTGCGTAATATTTTCTTCCTTTCCTGTGGATCTTTAAAGAAGGTTGAATGAAAAAGTGCATCAAATCAAGACACACGCTTGCTCAACTAGCAGAGCAGAGCGCACTGGACATACACATACGTGTTTATTGAATGTGCCTCTTGCTGATTGAGATGAGAGGCACTCTCTCTTTCCAGAGAGGACTCCTTGTACTTTTGGGTGTGCAGTTTCAACCCACCCTTGGAACGTTACATGCATCAACACCATATAAGAAAGAGAAAATCGATGCAGTCAAGAGGATGCAGAGCCTACCAGGGTGATATCAGAAATGTATGCCCGCACACATCAGCAAAGGAGTAATAGGCTGAAAGTCCCCTCCCTTGAAAGGTGAAAGCTGAGGGGTGATCTCACTGTCTGTGTGGAGTTTGCATGTTCTCCCCATGTCTGCGTGGGTTTCCTCTGGATGCTCCAGTTTCCTCCCACAGTCTGAAACACAAGCTGGTTTGGATGCGTTGACCTAAACAGGTGCTGGAATGTGGCGACAAGGAGAATTTCACAATAGCTTCATTGCAGTGTTAATGTAAAGCTTACTTGTGACTAATAAATAAAACTTAACTCTAAGAAGTGTTGAAAGCACCAGAAGGTTTTTGATAAGAGTGGATAAATAGAGAATACTTCTCTGAAGTGTCTTTTTTAAAAAAAGAAGCAAATGTTTCGTCTTGTGAGGAACAGCGTTTTACCACTACAGAAGGTTGTGGGATCTATTGGGCTGGGATTTTATAGCCTCACTTGTTCTGAAACCATGATATCCCACCCAAGGTCAGCAAACCTGTCCATCATCCACTCCGCCCCTCACCCACTCCGATTCCTGTGGCAGGCGGGCTGCTAAAATTCTGGCCCAAGTCAGTGAACATCTTTGAGAAAGAATTAGCTTTCTGGACGCGAAAGGCGTCGAGGAATACGTGGAGCACACGGGAGTAAGGTGTTGATCAACCATGATCCTATTGAATAGCGGAGCAGGCTCAAAGGGCTGAATGGCCTCCTCCTGCTACTTTGTTTCTAAAAGCCATCAATGTAGGATCATCACAAAATCCAATGGGGAGCTTAAAATAAATATCTTTACCAAAACAGATAGAAAAATATGGACCTCAATACCACGGAGTGGTTGATGTGAATATTAATAGATGTGTCAAAGAACATTGCGGCACACAATCAGACCCTATGGCCCACCAAGACTGTGCTGGCGTATTTCTAAACCTCTGTGCGGTCTGAACCTCTCTCTGTCTATTCATGTATTTGTCAAGAAGACTATCGTATGTGCTTCTACCACCCCTTCAAGCAGTACAGTCCAGGCACTCCCCACTCTCTGGGTAAAAAAACATGCCTCTCACATCTCCTTTAAACTTTCTTCCTTTCAATTTAAACCTGATGTCTCTGAGTAACTGACATTTCTACTCCGGGGGGGATAAAGAATCTGACTACCCATTCTATCCAGCCCCCTCGTAATTTTTGTAAACCTCTATCAGGTCGCCTCTCAACCTCCGATATTCAAAAGAAAACAAACCAAGTTAAGCAGGAGCCATACCAAGCTGTGATAGGTTGAAGGAGCTCGGGTCTTTTCTCCCTGGAGAGACGAAGGTTGAGAGGCGACCTGATAGAGATTTATAAAATGTTGAGAGGTATAGATACGTTGGATTCTTGGAGGCTATTTCCCAGGGCTGTAATGGTCGCTACGAGAGGATACAGGTTTAAGGTGCTGGGGAGTAGGTACAGAGGAGATGTCAGGGGTAAGTTTTTCACTGAGGGTGGTGGGTGAGTGGAATTGACTGGAATTGGTGGTGGTGGAGGTGAACTTTTTAGGGTCTTTAAAGAGACTTCTGGATGAGTACGTGGGATTGAGGGTTATAGATAGGCCTGGTAGGTAGGGATATGATCAGCGCAACTTGTGGGTCGAAGGGCCTGTTTGTGCTGTAGTGTTCTATGTTCTAAGTTCATCCAATCTTCCCTCAAAGCTAATATTGTCCAAACCAGGCAATATCCTGTTAAATCTTCTGCAAAGCCATTAATCCTTCTGGTAGCGTGGCGACCAGAACTGTGTGCAGTATTCCAAAAGATTTGATTTGTCACTGTCACAGGTATTAGTGTTTAGTGAAAAGGACTCTTTCTTGCATCTGTCTTGCTATACAAACAAAGCATATCATTCACAGAGAAGAAAATGGGAGAGTGCAGAATGTAATGTTACAGTCATAGCTAGGGTGTAAATGAAGATCAACTTAATGCGAGGTGGGTCTATTCAAAAGTTTGAAGGCAGCAGAGAAGAAGCTGCTCTTGAGTCGATTGTCCTTGACCTCTGACTTCCATATTTTTTCCCCAAAGGAAGAAAGTGGAAGAGAGTATGTTGGGGCGCATGGGATCCTTAATTATTCTGGCTGCTTTGCCAAGGCAGCAGGAAGTATAGACAGTCAATAGAAGGGAAGATGGTTTGCGTGTTGGATTGGGCTACACTCATGTCCTTTTGTAGTTTTTTTGCAGTCTTGGGCAGAGCAGGAACCCATACCAAGCTGTGATACAACCAGAAAGAATGCTTTCTATGGCGCATCTGTAAAGGTTGGTGAGACTGGTAGCTGACATGCCAAATTTTCTTAGTCTTCTGAAAAAGATGAGGTACTGGTGGGCTTTCTCAACTATAGTGCTGGCACGGCGGGGGAACCAGAACTGGTTGCTGGTGATCTGGGCACCTAAAAATTCAAAGCCTACACGTGGCCTAGCTAAAGTTCTGTACAACTGCGACGTGACACAAGTTCGATGCTGCTGTTTCAACAGCAGCTAGACATACCTTGGAGGGAAAACAGGAATTGAGGGCTACAATAGTGGAGTTAGGTTAATAAATGTTCAAGTGGAGCATAAGTATCACCATGGT
The DNA here is from genome assembly GCA_024679065.1 of Sphyrna mokarran. Taxonomy (NCBI): domain Eukaryota; kingdom Metazoa; phylum Chordata; class Chondrichthyes; order Carcharhiniformes; family Carcharhinidae; genus Sphyrna; species Sphyrna mokarran. The sequence continues at coordinate 12,048,025 of JAGIQG010000006.1, forward strand.
CTGGTTGGACTCAATGATCTACTGCTGGGCAGTATGTTCTATGAAATGTGTTAAAAATATATTTTTCCATATAATACATATGATATACCTACACAACCATAAATAAATCAGTCTATTTTACCTTTTGTAGTTGTTCTTGTTTCGTCCATTATCCCGTACTGTCTTTCCAGAAGTGGTTTTCTGGTATGCCAGTGTAAGACCTCATCAAACGTTTTCCACTTTGAGAGTAATCCAAGTGCAGGATCCTCACTGCGGAGAAAAAGAAACAAAACTGGTCAGTAAGGATCAAAGCCTGAGGCTCAATGTCATCAGCCAGTATTCTCTTTACCTGCTGAGATGTGGCAATTGTTCTAACAAATCCCCAACAAATTCTTCAGCTAAGGCTGATGTGATTGGTATCAAGCCAATGGTTGGTATTCTCTGCGAGGATGTATCTGTATGAAAGAAATCCAGAGATGGGGTTCAGTTTTGTGACCTGCTCCTCATAGTCCTGACTTAGAATCATTAGAATCCCTCCTGTGCAGAAGGAGGCCATTCAGCCCATCGGGCCTGCACCCACAACAATCCCACTCGGGGCTGATCCCCTTAATCCCATGCATTTATCCCAGCTAGTCCTCCTGACATTAAGGTTCAATTTAGCATGGCCAATCAAGCTAACCCGCACATCTCCGGACTGTGGGAGAAAACTGGAGCACCCGGAGGAAACCCACGCAGACAAGGGGAGAGTGTGCAAACTCCGACAGACAGTGACCCCAAGTCGGAATTGGACCTGGGTCCTTGGCACTAATGCTGACCACTGTGTCATCGTGCCACCCAAGGCTTATCATACAATCCCTCCAGTGCAGAAGGAGGCTATTCAGCCCATCAAGCCTATATCAATAACAGTCACAAGCTCCAAATCTTATTGTCATCCTGATCTCACTGTACACATAATTAAGACAAGAAATCGGAGTAAGTAGTCCAAAAGACCCTTCAGGCCTCCCCCACTTTTCAGTATGACCAAGGCTGATCTATGCTGACCTCAACTCCTTTTCTGTGCCATTTCTCCCCCCCCCCCCCCCCCCAAGCCCTCTATTCCTCAATCTATCAAATATTTATTCATCTCCACCCTAAAGAATTCCAAATATTCACCATCCTCTGAGAAGAAATTTCTACGTTTTAAATGACTGGCCATTTATCTTGTAGCTCTATCCCCTCACTCGAGACTCTTGTCAAGCCCCCTCAGGGGCTTATAGGGTAAGTTTTACCATCCTACCCACCACAAAAATCAGAGTGGGCAAGAGGAAGACCATGGAAAGGTCCCTTGGCCTCGGGTGGGATTTTCCAGTTCTGGGGCGAGCAAGGTCATAAAATCTGACCCTCTATATTTGAATAAGGTCACGTCTTACTCTTCTAATCTTCTAGGAAAGCAGGCCCAGACTAGTTAGTCTGTCTTGCTAGGACAACTCTCTCTCGTTCCAAGAATTAGTCTGGTGAGTCTTTGGAAGGCCTCCAATGTCACTATATCTTTTTTTTAGATAAGGGGACTAAAACTGTACACAATATGCAAGATGAGACCTCACCCAATGCCCTATAAAACTGTAATAAAACCTCCCTATTTTTAAACTCCAACACCTTTGCAATAAAGGCCAAAATGCCATTTACATTAACTACTTGTGTTCCAATCCCTCACTGCCAGCTGGGAGGTGGAGATATAAGACACAGCCCGAATGTGTCTCTTGCAATGAGTTAGTGAGGGTTTAAATAATCTGTATTGGAAAGACCACAATTACTTAAGCTACTACAGCTTACGGACTGAAAACATTACAGTAACAATAAAAAGGATGAGGGGAGAGAGACACTAAATGCATAGGAACAGAGATGCAGAACAGACAGGAGGATGAGATACTGACAGCACAGTCAAACTGTGTGGGAAATGACCAGCCAGGAGAACGAGTGGAGAATTCCAAAGGACATGGTTGAATGCATGTATTTTAAGGAACACAGTTGGATTTGCTCTAACAGAAATTGCAATACGTTCTCAATAAGGGTGCAACAGAATCGACCTGTTTGCAGTTGTAATGACTTCAGTGAGAACCATGAGGTTGGCCTCTCGGAGTATGAGCTCCTTGATTGAGGTATAGTTGCCTGCCCCGTTCGGGAGCCTCACCGTGTATAAAAATGGGAGTTTCAGCCCCGCTGGCACTTCTGGCTGTGTACCATAACGCTGTAGGAGTGGAATAGAATTTGTAAATAAAGCAAATTTGGTCAAGGGACACCAGCCTCTGAGGAGGTATTTCAATCATCGAATCCCTGCAGTGCAGAAGGAGACCATTTGGCCCGTTGAGACTGCATTGTCCATAACCACGTATATCTACCTTGCTAGTCCCCCTGACATTAAGAGGCAATTTTCCATGGCCAATCAATCTAATTCACACATCTTTGGAGTCATAACCATCTTCTTTCTGATACAATTCTAGTTACCAATCGAGTGAACTGGCAACTTAGTCATTCATTTGACATGCGTTAACCTTCTCCAAATTTGTTATCAATTAATTTCTGAATGCCGCTGCTCCACACACCTCACCCCAGATGTTGAAGATAGCTTCTGAAGATGAGGGGACAACAGTTATTGACAGCTAAAGATCCTAATTTATCCCGTTCACCCATCGTCCCCAAAATACATTGGATCCCAGTCTGGCAAAGCTTCGATTCTAGTTTTCATGGTTCTGCTCTCTCAGTTCCTCTCTATTCTCTTCACCCTCTGGGATATCTGCCATCCTCTCATTTCTGACCCCTTGCACACATTGCTCATGTTCATCATTCTGCCTTTAGTGGTCACACCCCTTCAGCTGCTTTGGGCCTAAGCTTCAAAATTCATTCCACTCCAGAACTTGCTCTATCTGCTTTCCAGCTGAATAAGCCAAATGTGTTCACAGAATCCCAAGAGTGCAGAAAGAGGCCGTTCAGCCCAGCGTGTCTGTACAGACTGCAATCCCACTAAGGCCCTATCCCCATAATCCCATGTGTGTATCCTGACAATTCTCCACTCAGAGGCAATTTAGCATGTCCAATCCATCTAACCCGCACATCTTTGGAGTGTGGGATGAAACAGGAGTACCCGGAGGAAACCCACGCAGGCACGGGAAGAATGTGCAGACTCCATACCAACGGTCGCCCAAGGCCGGAATTCAGCCTCCAACTTTGATGTCATGGAAACACCTCTCCTATGCACATATGATTAGATCTTTGTTAGTCTGAAAATTTTGTTCACGTCATCCCTCAGCTTTCCCAGTCTAGCTCACTCTTTCACGACTTCATTGATAGTTTGTTTGATAATGCCCTTCGCAGGCACCTTGAGGAATTGCGCAATGTTAAGGGAAAAGTTGTTGTTTGAGGAATTGCATGAGGGTGGAGAAGGTTTGATGGGCTGAATGGCCTATTCTCAACTTGGGTTTCCTTGGCTCCTTACGATCATTGAAGTTGGGGGATTGGGGACATGATGAGGAAGAGGAAGGTCAGTGGGGGAGGAAGAGGAGAGTGGGGCGGGGGGGGGTCCTTAATATAGAACTAAGCAACATGGAGTGAGGCGCTCTGCTGTTTAATATACCTGGCTCCGCATCAGAGGCTGGTAGTAGAATTATCCCAGGGGTACACGTCACGGGGAAAGCAGGTCCCACATCAATGTCAGGAGATATCTTTGCGACTGTCTCCCAGATGTGTCTATACTCAGCTCCGATCTTCTTGCCGAACCGGTATTCTGATTCTGTCAAGGAAAAGGTAGATATTCTTGGCATTACAAATTTACAAGCTTATACTGCTGTGTATGGGGGCTTGGATTGCACTGCAAAATGAGGTGATTGAGAGAGATACATTAGTGACATTTCGGACTTATCTGGATAGACGCATGAACGTACGGGGAATTGAGGGATATAAGCAATTGATTAGATAGTTAAATGTGATCGGTGCAGGCCAGAAGGACCAAAGGGCCTCTTCCTGCGCTGTACTTTGTTCTTTGTTCAGACATAGGGAGAAGGTGCAGACCCCGCACAGACAGTGACCCAAGCTGGGAATCAAACCCGGGTCCTGGCGCTGTGAGGCAGCAGTGCTAATCACTGTGCCACCGTGCCACCCTTTGATGCTACAATGACAGAGGGTGGGGGGAGGGAGGAGGAGTTAGCCACAGCTTTAAGGTTTCAGGCAAGAAGTGCAGGGGAGAGGGGAGCGAGGACAACCTTTATCGTGCATTGAGTGATAATAACCTGGAATTTCCCACCCCACCTTCCCCACACCCCATGGCAATAGGGGAAATGCTGTTTGCCGTCTCCAATGCTTCAGGAATTTACCTGCACAAGCTGGCACTTCAGCGCACATCTTAGCGACGGTACTCAGCAGATGGTTGTCACTCAGATCAGCCAAATATGTCAAGTCAAGATTCCAGCCAGCGACAGGCAGCTGTCTCAGAAAAAGATACTCAGCCATTGTTCTCTAGAAGAGGGAAAACAAAAAGTGATTTCCAATTAGTTGTGATCCGGGTGTATTATCTGGAGAAGTGTTGGCTTGGGGTTCAATCGTAAAATTCCTAAGACAATTCAATAAATATCTGGAAGGTAAATGTTTTCAGGGAGAGCGGGAAAGACCAGGAAGGAAAGTAAAAGTAAAGTTTACTTATTAGTCACAAGTAAGGCTTACATTTAACTATAAAGTTAGAACATAGAACACTACGGCACAAACAGGCCCTTACACCCACAAGTTGTGCCGATCATATCTATACCTACCAGGCCTATCTATAACTCCCAATCCCATTAAATCCCATGTACTCATCCAGAAGTTTCTTAAAAGACCCCAATGAGTTCACCTCTACCACCACCAACGGCAGCCGATTCCATTCACTCACCACCCTCTGAGTGAAAAACTTACCTCTAACATCTCCTCTGTACTTGTCCCCCAGCACCTTAAACCTTGTCCTCTCATAGCAACTATTTCAGTCCTGGGAAATAGCCTCCGAGAATTCACCTGTCTATTCCTTTCAAAATTTTATAAACCTCTATCAGGTCGCTTCTCATCCTTCGTCTCTCCAGGGAGAAAAGACCGAGCTCCCTCAATCTATCGGTTAGTGTGAAAATCCCCGAGTTGCCACATTCCGGCGCCTGCACAGATCGATGCACTTAACCAACACGTCTTTCCCATTTCAACGTAGTTAATGGGACTAATTAAATAGCCCTCAAAGGGAAGAACTTTGTTTTATTCATTCATGGGACGTGGGCATCAATGGTTGGTCATGGGTTTTTTCTGACAATTGACAAAGGTTCCATGTTCATCAATAGAAGCTTAGAATCTACGACATTGCTGTGGCTCTGGAGTCACATGTAGGCCAGACTTCCTTCCCTAAAGAACAATCATGAACCAGATGGGTTTTTTTCCGACAATTGACAAAGGTTCCACGGTCATCGTTAGAAGTTTAGAATCAATCACATTGCTATGGTTCTGGAGACAAGGCCAGTTAAAGATGGCAGATTTCCTTTCCTAATTCATGAACTCGGTGGGTTTCTCTGACAATCGACAATGGTTCCATGGTTATCATTAGAATCTTAATTCTAGATATTTTCATTGAACTCAAATTCCACTGTGGCGGGATTCGAACCCAGGTCCTCAGAATATTAGCTGAGTTTCTGGATTAATAGTCTAGCGATAATACCACGAGGCCATCGCCTCTCCTGTTCTCATGCACACCTGTCCCCCTCTTCCCACCCCCCCCCCCACCCCATTAATCTAAGATTGGGGAGTTGGCTGAAGAGCACCTCAAAAATATTCAAACCCCCTGAGCTTTACTCAAAATGGCAGTGCCCCCAATGGTTCCCCTACCTGCGGTGGCAGTGCCCACCTTTGGCAGTGGGGCCTCTGTCCTTCCAAGACGGCATGGCTCCTTTTGATTCTTTAGACAATTTGGGTGTAGCCAACTGGGAGGAGACCTCCCAGGAGATTACAGCAGTGGATACGTTGCCCAGGAGAATGAGGTCAAGGCTTGGAAATGGTCCCAAGCTGGACAAAGGGAAGGCGATGGCCTGGTGGTGTTATCGTTAGACTGTTAATCCAGAAATTCAGTTCATCGGGGCCCGGGTTCGAATCCCACCATGGCAGGTAATGGAATTTGATTCAATGCAAAATATCTGGAATCAAGAATCTACATATTGTTAGAATGTTACCAATGATAACTTTGGATCTGTTGTAGTGACAGATAAAAATGATGCGATCAGCTGATGTAATGACACAACTTCGCCCTCAATGCCAACAAAATGAAGGAGATTGTCATTGACTTCAGAAAACGTAAAGGAGCATATGCCCCTGTCTATAATCACCAGAAGGACATAGAAATGGTTGAAAGCTTCACGTTTTTAGGTATCCAGATCACGAACAACCTGACCTGGTCCTCTTTTTGCTGAAAAAATGCCAGTGTTGGCAATCATTGACAAAAAGGCCAAAACTAAAATCCGAAGTTATGATTGTAGCTGGCATTGATGTTCCTAATTGCTCTTGTGAAGGTAGTGGTGAGCCGCCTTCTTGAACCATGATGTGGAGATGCCAGCGTTGGACTGGGGTGGGCACAATAAGAAGTCTCGCAACACTAGATCAACGTCCAACAGGTTTATCTGGAATCAGCAAGCTTTCAGAGCACTGCTCCTTCAGCAGGTGGGTTCACATATATAGGCAGAGACTCAACTACAAGTTAATAGTTGGAATGCAAGTTTTTACAGGTAATTAAGTCTCTACAATAATACAGATAATCTGAGTAGAGAGAGTTAAAGGTTAAAGAGTTGCAGGTTAAAGAGTTGTCTCAAGCCAGGTTAGTTCACAGGATTTTGCAAGCCCAGGCTAAATGGTGAGGGTTACATTAATGTGACATGAACCTAAGATCCCAGTTTTATTTCTAAGTTTACTTATTTATTAGTCACAAGTAAGGCTACGTTAATGAAGCTATTGTGAAATTCCCCTAGTTGCCACAGTTAGGCGCCTGTTTGGGTCATTGCACCCTAACCAGCTCATCTTTCAGAATGTGGGAGGAAACCCACACAGACACGGGGGGAACATGTAAACTCCACACACAGTGGTCCAATCCAGGAATCGAACCCAGGTCCCTGGTGCTGTGAAGAAGCAGTGCTCATCACTGCCTTGGAGAATGAGGACGGCCTCAACTGGAATCTTGAGTTCATGTTACACTATATGTAACCCTCACCATTTGGCCTAGGTTTGCACAATCCTACTAAGTGTCCTGGAGATGGAGACTATTCACATCTCTTTAACCTGTGATTATCTCTCTCTTCACTTACACTATCTGTAGAGACCTGATTACCTGTAAAGACTCAAAGCCCAACCATTGTCTTGCAATTGAGTCTTTGCCTATATATGCCGTGTTTGTGAACACAACGCTTCATTATCTAATGAAGGAGCAGTGCTCCGAAAGCTTATGATCCCAAACAGACCTGTTGGACCTTAACCCAGTATTTTGAGACTTCTTACTGTGCCCACCCCATCCTCATCCTGAAATAGTATCATAGGATCATTTGCATCCATCTACATAGGTAGGAGGGATGACACTAAATAAACCTGTTGGACTTTAACCTGGTGTTGTGAGACTTTTTCTTGAACCACTGCAGTCAGTGTGGTGTCGGTACACCCACAGCGCTGCTTGGGAGGGAGTTTCAGGATCTTGGCCCAGTGACAGTGAAGGAACTGTGATACATTTCCAGTAAAGTTTTACAACACCAATTTTAAATCCAACCAATTTATTTGATAGTAAATCCGCGAGCTTTCGACTTTACAGCCTTCATCAGGCAACTGACGAGGCTGTAAAGTCGAAAGCTTGTGGATTTACTATCGAATAAATTGGTTGGATTTAAAATTGTTGTTGTAAAACTTTACTGAGTTTACCCCAGTCCAATGCCGGCATCTCTACATCATACATTTCCAAGTCAGGATAATGAGTGGCTTGAAGAAGAACTTGCAAATTGTGGTGTTCCTATGTATCTGCTAAGCTTGACCTTTTAAGTGGTAGAGGTCACAGGTTTGGAAGGTGCTGTCTAAGGATCTTTGGTCAATTGTTGCAGTGCGTCTAGTAGATAGTACACACTGCTGCTACTGAGCGGTGGTGGTGGAGGAAGTGGATCTTTAAGATGGGGCGCCAATCAAGCGGGGCTGCTTTATCCTGGATGGTGTCGAGCTTCTTAAGTGTTGTTGGAGCTGCAGCCATCCAGCAAGTGGGGAGTGTTCCGTCACACTCCTGACTGGTGCCTTATAGTTGATGGACAGGCTTTGGGGAGTCAGGAGGTGAGTTACTGGCTGGAGTACCTCTAGCTTCTGACCTGGTGAAAATGCATCTGACTGTTCATGATAGTTAGTTACACAGGGATTGCACCTGCGGTAAATTACATTGCTGACTCGGGACAGTTTTTTAGGATGAAAGGATGGGTAGAAGGAGGCCATTCAGCCTACTGAGCCTGCACCGACATCAATCCCACCCAGGCCCTACTCCCATCACCTCACATATTTACCCTGCTAATCCCCCTAACCTAAACATCTTTGGGTTGTTAAGGGACAATTTAACATGGCCAATCCACCGAATCCACGCATCTTAGGACTGTGGGAGGAAACCGGAGCACCCAGAGGAAACCCACATAGACATGGGGGGAATGTGCAAACTCTACATAGACAGTGACCTGAGGCCGCAATTGAATCTCGGCCCTCAGGTCACTGTCGGTGAGGCAGCAATGCTAACCACTGTCAGTTCCAACGTGCAACACACTGTGGTCAGTCTTGACAGAAGGGTCACCAGCCACTACTCCATCCCAAACAGCAATCCAGACCACCCACCACATCTCTCTGGGGATGGCTGACCAGCTTTCGCCATTCTCACCTCCCTCAAAAGCAGAACTGGCTGAAGGAGTTCGAAGAGGCAGATGTAGAGAAGGTAGGTTCGTTCGTTGCAGGAGATCAATACTCGAAGGTGTAAATAGAAGATAATCGCAAATAAATTCAATGAAGAAATTGAGAAGATATTTTTGTTGAGTAATTGCTGAGACAGTGGAATTCACAAGGAACCAATGAGGTTTAAGGAGAAGAGAGGGAGCAAAGAAGAGGAGAAAGTTGTAGAAAATTCTCTGAAATGAAGAGCTTGTTGCATGAGGAATGTTTGAGGAGTCTGGGTCCGTACTTGTTGGAGTTTAGAAGGATGAGGAAGGGATCTTATTGAAACTTACAGGATATTGTGAGGCCTGGATAGTGGATGTGGAGAGGACGTTTCCACTAGTAGGAAAAACTAGAACCAGAGAACACAACCTCAGGCTAAAGGGACAATCCTTTAAAACAGAGATGAGGAGGAATTTCTTCAGCCAGGGAGTGGTGAATCTGTGAAACTCCTTGCCGCAGAAGACTGTGGAGGCCAGATCATTGAGTGTTTTTAAGACAGAGATAAGTTCTTGATTAATAAGGAGAAAAATATCAGTCATGGTTGAATGGCAGAGCAGACTCAATGGGACAAGTGGCCTAATTTTGCTCCTATGTCTAATGGCGAGGGCGGCTAAGGGCAGAATCTTGTTGGGGTATTGGTTGTCCTGTCCGCCTGCTACAGCACCAACAAGAGACTCACGCATAGCTTCCCCCCCAATCGGGCGTGTGGTGAGGCCAGCCGTGCGGGCCTTCCTCTGGAATGAAGACCCCAGGGCACAAAACCCTTAACTTATTGGAAGCTGCCAACCAATCAGAAGCCAGCAGCGCCCCTGCAGAGGCTGTGGCTGCAGCCGGTATGACAGGCACCACAATCCCAGGCGTGAGCAAAGCAACAGCTAAGGAATGTTGTTGAGAGGGATGTGGGTGCGGAGGAGGGGGTGCGTTGGGGGTGGAGGCCACGCTGCTAGGAGTGGCATCAAGGGCTGAGAATTGCAGAGAGAGTGCTGCATCGGGTGTCGGCAGAAAGAGTAGGGGTCTCCCTTTCCCAATGTCCACTTCCAGGATCTGAATGCCTTTGATCATTTGACCCCCAGCAGTGGGATGCCCTGGCAGTGACAAGTAGCCTGTATTGGTTAACTTCTTGTTCACACCTTACGGTATCAGGCTTGTGGCTGTCATGTTACAGATGACGGTGGGACGAGAGCCTTAAGTGGTCACTGGTCAATTAAGTGGCGGTGGAGTGCAAAGGTCAATCATTTGGTGCCCAGGACTTAACTTGAACAGAGGCAGGATCATCTGGGTTCTGGTACACCATCATCTCACTTACTCACCTGTTCTTGTCACCCTCCAAGTTGAACTCCAGCGAGAGTTCTACTCACGCCATGGGAATACCATCACCTGCAAGTTCCTCTCCAAGGCACTCACTGTCTCACAGAGGTTTAGAGCATGAGAAACAGGCCCTTTGGCCTAGATTGTCTATGTCACCCAGTTTTTACCATTAAGCTAGTTCCAATTGCCCACATTTGATCCATATTTCTCTATACCCATCTTACTCCCATAACGATGTAAATGCTTTTCAAAAGACAAAATTGTACCCGCCTCTACTGCTACCTCTGGCAGCTTGTTCCAGACACTCACCACTCTGTGTGGAAAAAATTGCCCCTCTGGACCCTTTCGTATCTCTCCCCTCTCACCTTAAACCTATGCCACTTGATAATATATCGCTGTACCTTTCAATGTCGTGGGGTCAAAACACAGGAACTCCTTCCCCAGCGCTCCCTAGCTCACTAGCACCTGCCCAAGGGCAACCGAGGATGTTCAACCATACTGGCTTAGCAAGTCATGTCCACAACTTGTGAATAAACCATTCGTAAATGGATTGGACGTATCGGATTAGGATGCGGATTGTGTTGGGAATGGACTGGCATGGACCAGTTGGGCTGTTTCGCGGCTGTATAATTCTCTCCAATAGATACTGTCATCAGTACTCACCAGCAGTAAGAAGTTATGAGCAGGACCTGTCCATTGACTGTTGCATTTGAGTGCTCTCTGGGACAGAGGTAAGTTCCGGAGAAGGACCACATGGAGGCAATACATTCTGCATATGTCTGCTGCCGCTGGAATAGTCAATCCTTGAGGTCCATCCTGTTTTCAACAGACACACACACACACAAAACCAGAAATTTAAACCTGGACTTAAATGCACAGTGGTTAGCATTGCTGCCTCACAGCACCAGGGACCCGGGTTCAATTCCTGGCTCGGGTCACCGTCTGTGTGGAGATTGCATGTTCTCTCCGTGTCTGGGTGGGTTTCCTCGGGTACTCCGTTCCCCTCCCACAATCCAAAGATGTAATGGTTAGGTGCATTCGCCATGTTAAAATTGTCCTTCAGTGTACCCAAACAGATGCTAGAGCGTGGTGACTATAAGATTTCACAGTAACTTCATTGCAGTGTGAATGTAAGCTACATGGAACTAATAAAGTATACTTTTACTTCAAGTGCAAACCTCGCCGTTTACAGGAAATGGGTTCAATGCGAAGGTATTTCTCCATCCACAGGAAACAAAGAAAGACACATTAGCATCTGCAGCTGATGAGGGTACCAGAAATATTTATTCATTTATTAGTCGTAAGTACGTTTACATTAACACTGCAATGAAATTATTGTGAAAATCCCCTAGTCGCCACGCTCCGGTGCCTGTTCAGGTACACTGTGGGAGAATTTAGCATGGTCAATGTACCTAACCAGTACTACTTGCAGATTGAGTGGCACAGTGGTTAGCACTGCTGCCTCACAGCGCTAGGGACCCGGGTTCGATCCCAGCCTCGGGTCGCTGTCTGTGTGGAGTTTTGCACGTTCTTCCGGTGTCTGCGTGAGTTTCCTCCGGGTGCTCCGGTTTCCTCCCACAGTCCAAAGACGGGTGGGTTAGGTTGCTTGGCCCTGCTAAAATCTTCCTCAGCGCTCCCGAATAGGTTGTCTGGCAACTACTAAAGTTACTTTTAGGACTGAGGTGAGGAGAAATTTCTTCACCCAGAGAGTGGTGAATGTGTGGAATTCTCTCCCACAGAATGTAGTTGAGGCCAAAGCGTTGTGTAATTTCCAGAAAAAATTAGATATAGCTCCAGGGGCTAAAGGGATATGGGAGGAAGAGGTTGGGGGGGGGGGGAGTGGAGAGAGATCAAGATATTGAATTCAATGATCAGCCATGATCAAAATGAATGGTGGAGCAGGCTCGAAGGGCTGAATGGCCTCCTCCTGCATATAGTTTCTATGATTCCCAGAAAGTCAGAGGAATAAGGCAAAAGGGAGCAGGGTGGAGAGACGAGACCTTGGCCCTCAGCTGTCCTCTTCCTGATTCCATAACAAATGGTTTTTGGTGGTGGCCATTTAGTAGACTGCTCATCCGATGGATCAGCCTAGCTACAGGGGCATTAACTGCCCCTACTCCCCACTACCCCCTGACTCTCCAGAGCACCACGTAGAGATGCTGGAGTGGGACTGGAGTAAACACAGTAAGAAGTCTGACAACACCAGAACTAAGTCCAACTGTTTGACAGTAATCTCTCAAACTTTCGGAAACAGTGTTCCTTCGTCAGGTGTGTGGAAGGTTCTGATCGGAGAAAGGTATATAAAGACACACACAGTTTACGGAATACTGATGCAGTATTGGAATACTGTATCAGTATTCAGATACACAACAGGGTACACGATGCAGTAATCTATAAAGTGTGTGTGACTTTACATGCCCTTCTCTGATCAGAGCCTTGCACATACCTGAGGAAGGGACACCGTTTCCGAAAGCTTGTGAGATTACTACCAAATAAACGGGTTGGACTGGTGTTGTTGGATTTCTTACAGTCTCCAAAGCATCTGCAGGAGGCTTAACACCAGGTTTAAAACTTGAATGGACTTGTTAAGAAGCTGGAGGGTCAACTGGATTTCTAGTCAGGTTTCTATGCGATCAATCAAAGCCAATTGAAAAAGGAAAGCACTAAAACCATCAATGGGTTTGCTCTGATTTAAACATTGGAAATTGTCTCATTTTCTGGTGATGCTTCGCAAAACCGCGAGATGTTATTGCGTTGACAACCATTGCTGATGTGCGGTAGTTTTGACCTTCTGGTCTTAGCTGATATATAAGACTTTGGTCAGACCCCACTTGGAGTACTGTGCTCAGTTCTGGTCACCTCATTACAGAAAGGATGTGGAAGTCATAGGGTGCAGAGGAGATTTACAAAGATGTTACCTGGAATGGGGAGCATGCCTTACGAGGATAGGTTGAGGGAGCTCGGCCTTTTCTCCCTGGAGAGATGAAGGATGAGTGGGTGACCTGATAAAGATGTATAAGATGTTGAGAGGTGTTGATTGAGTGGACAGTCAGAGGCTTTTTCCCAGGGCTGAAATGGTTGCTACAGAGGACATAGGTTTAGGGTGTTTGGGAGTAGGTACAAAGGAGATGTCAAAGGTAAGTTTTTCACTCAGAGTGGTAAGTGTGTGGAAAGGGCTGCCGGCATTGGTGATGGAGGAGGATTCAATAGGGTCTTTTAAGAGACTTTTAGATAAGTATTTGGAACTTAGTAAGATAGAAGGTTATAGGAAAGCCTAATAATCTCTAAGGTAGGGATATGTTCGGCACAATTTTAGAACAAAGAACAAAACAGCACAGGAAACAGGCCCTTCGGCCCAACGAGCCCCCGTCGCCACCTCGATGTTCCTACTTCTATCCATGACCCCTGTCTATGTTTATAGATCTATGGATTGAAACTGAATTTGAGACAATTTAGGGAGAATTTGTTTTGCCAATTAGCCTAAGAGCACATCTTTGGGATGTGGGAGGAAACCGGAGCACTTGGAGAAAACCCATGCAAGCACGGGGAGAATGCGCAAACTCTCACAGACACAGGCCCAAATCCATGTATCTGTACAGCACAGCGATAGTCACTGAGCTGTTGTGTTGCCCATCAAATGGTCAAGGTCAAGTGTACACTAACGATGTGAAGCACTAGGATACTCTCGAAAAATCCAAGAGCAGCCCTCTCACGACCCATCGCATGTATGGTCCTTGTTAGACAACAAGGTGGACCAAAGCCCCTGTAGGATAAAAACAAGTACATCAATATCATCATCTATTTACACACTTCCCAGGGACTCCCAAGACTCATGATCCCTATTTTAAATCAGTTTTCTATACCCCTCCATTCCCATTCTGTTCATGTGCCCATCTAAGTATCTCTCTGGGCTGCAGGGGCTAAATTGTGCTGTAGTTCTTCTATGTTTCTATGATACATTTACACGGAAATCTCAGCACAGCTTTGCCTTGCCCACGGCTTCTGGATTCGGGTTACGGTTTGCATGCTGAGTGGGATCTCCATACTAGGGGCGCACGTTCTGTTCCACCAGGGGCAACATAACGCGAGTGTTGTTACCTCTTTGCCTTCTGTTCTGTCTCCTCTTTGCCCTGCAGTTTTTGCCTTCGTCATCTGGCAGGCGTGAAGGTTCAGAGCCACGGAGCAGGACACAGCGCAGACGATCCTGCTGATGTCTGACCTCGAGGGCCACAACCCCTCCAGTCTGGAGGAGCTGAGGTGAATCTGAAAGAGTTAGAGCATCACTGTATGTGTAACAGAGTATGGCCCACTGTTTCATTAATAGACCAGTGAATGTGACCACCGGGGAACTGAACGTGAGGATCATAGAATCCCTACGTTGCCAAGGAGGCCATTCAGCGACTCTCCAAAAGAGCATCCCACAAAGGCCCAATCCTCCGCCCTTCCCTGTAAGCACTGCACGTAACTTGCACATCTTTAAGCACTGAGGGGCAATTTACCTCCAACTAACCTACGCATCTTTGGGGTGGCACAGTGGGGTTGGTGAGGTGAGGCTCCCTGCCTCACAGGTGGCAGGGAGCCGGGTTCAGTTCCCGGCTTGGCTCACTGTCTGTGTGGAATTTGCACGTTCTCCCCGTATCTGAGTGGGTTTCCTCCGACTTCCTCCCACAGTCTGAAACGTGTGCCGGTTAGGTGCGCAGGCCGTGCTAAATTCCCCCTCAGTGTACCCAAACAGGCACTGGAGAGTGGTGACAAGGGGATTTCCACAGTAACTTCATTACAGTGTTAACATAAGCCTACTTGTGACATGAATAAATGAATAAACTTTAGTCTTTGGACACTAAAGGGCAATTTAGCATGGACAATCCACCTAATCCACACATCTTTGGACTGAGGGAAGAAAGCGGAGGAAACCCACGCAGACATAGGGAGAAGGTGCAGACTTACCGTAGGCAGTCCCATTAGGCCAGAATAAAACCTGTTCCTGGAGCTCTGAGGCAGCAGTGTTAACCACTGTGCTGCCATTCATCTCATTAAGACTGCTTTCTCCACATGAGTTGCTCAGTATAATCATATTCTCCTGCATGTCCCTCACAACCATGCACATTTTTATACTCTTTTGGGGCAATGATCTAATTAAGCAACAGTTCTGACTCAGTGAGGGAAATACCTAAAATTATGAAGGGAATAGATAAGGTAGGCACAGTAAGAAGTCTCTGATCTTTGGGTAAGTGTTCTCCAAGACGGCCTTCAAGACACACAACAACATAGAAACATAGAACATTACAGCACAGTACAGGCCCTTCGGCCTTCAATGTTGTGCAGAGCGATGTCCAAACCCAAGATCAAGCTATCCCACTCCCTTTTCATTCTGGTGTGCTCCATGTGTCTAGCCAATAACCGCTTAAAAGTTCCTAAAGTGTCCAACTCCACTATCACAGCAGGCCGTCTATTCCACACCCCAATCACTCTCTTTGTAAAGAATCTACCTTGGACATCCCTCCTATATCTCCCACCATGAACCTTATAGTTGTGATCCCTAATAAAGCTACATTCATTCGAGGAAATAGAATGGATGTGCAGAGACTATCTATCCCCCTCATCATCTTATAAACCTCTATTAAGTTGCCTTGCATCCTCCTCTGCCTAAAGAGAAAAGCCCTATCTCCCTCAACCTTACCTCATAAGACCTACCCTCCAAACCAGGCAGCATCCTGGTAAATCTCCTCTGCGCTCTCTCCAATTCTTCCACATCCTTCTTATAGCAAGGTGACCAGAACTGAACACAATATTCCAAATGTGATCTCGCCAACGTCTGGTATAGTTGCAGCATAACCCCACGGCTCTTAAACTCAAACCCCCTGTTAATAAACACTAACATACTATAAGCCTTCTTCACAGTTCTATCCGCTTGAGGAGCAACCTTCAGAGATCTGTGGATATGAACCCCAAGATGTCTCCGTTCCTCCACATTCCTCAGAACTCTGTCATTGATCCTGTAATCCACATTCAAGTTTGTCCTACCAAAATGAATCACCTCGCACTTATCAGGATTAAATTCCATCGGCCACTTTTCAGCCCAGCTCTGCATCCTATCAATGCCTCTTTGCAGCCTATAAGAGCCCTCCATCTCATCTGCTACTCCACCAATCTTGGTGTCATCAGCAAATTTACTAACCCACTCTTTAGCCCCTTCTTCCAATCCATTGATAAAAATCACAAAAAGCAGGGGACTCAGCACTGATCCCTGTGGTAGACAGCTGATAACTGGCCTCCAGTCTGAAAATTTTCCCTCCACTATCACCCTCTGTCTTCTTCAATACAGCCAGTTAGTTATCCAATCGGCCAAATTTCCCTCTATCCCACATCCCTCTACCTTTCTGCCTACCGTAGGCAACTTTATCAAACGCCTTACTAAAATCCATGTATACGACATCAACTGTTCTACCTTTGTCCATACGCTCAGTTACCCCCTCAAAGAATTCAATCAAATTTGTGAGGCAGGACTTGCCCCTCACAAAACCGTGCTGACTATCCTGGATTAGACTGCATCTTTCCAAATGGACATAAATCCTATCCCTCAGGCCCCTTTCTATTGACTTACCAGCCATCGAAGAAAGGCTAATTGGTCTTTAATTACCTGGGGCATTCCTATTTCCTTTCTTGAAGAGAGAAACAACATTCGCCACTCTCCAGTCCTCTGGCACCATCCACCTGGGCAGTGAGGACCCAAAGATCAAAGCTAAAGGCTCCGCAATCTCATTTCTTCTCTCCCGATGTATCCCAACTGGCCAATGACAACACAGAATCACCAAGCAGAAACTGACAGTCAAGTTCCATGCACATGAGGACAGCCTCAATTGGGATCCTGGGTTCATGTCACACTATCTGTAACCCCCACGACTTGCCTGGATTTGTAAAATCTCATTAACTGTCTTGACTTTAGACAATTTACACCTTTTTAAATTTGTACTTAACCCTCTTTCCACTTGCATTGTCTGCACTATAAAGACTTTTATTAAGATTCTCATTCCATTATCTTGCAAATTGAATCTATGCCGATATACGCCCTGTTTTACGTGCCCAATCCTCCACTCACTTGAAAGAGCAGTTGAAGAAAGCTTGTGCTACCAAATAAAGTTGGGCTTTAAACCTACTATTTTGAGGCCTCTTACTGTGCCCACCCTAGTCCAATGCTGGCATTTTCACATCATAGATGAGATTGAAGCAGTGAGGTTGTTTCCACTGGTGGGTGAAACTAGATCTAGGGGGCATAGCCTCAAAATAAGGAGAAGCAGATTTAGAACTGAGTTGAAGAGGAACTTCTTCAGCCAGAGGGTTGTGAGTCTGTGGAATTCCCTGCCCAGTGAAGCAGTTGAGGCTCCCTCATTGAATGTTTTTAAGGCAAAAATGGAGAAATTTTTGATCAGTAAAGCAATTAAGGGTGATGGCAAGTAGGTGGGTGAGTGGAGCTGAAAAAGATCATCCATGATCTTATTGAATGGTGGAACAGGCTCAAGGGACCAGATGGCCTCCTCCAGGTCCGACTTCAGTATTTGTTGTCCATCCCTAGTTGCTCTTGAACTGAGTGGCTTTCTAGACCACTTCCGAGGGCAGTTGAAAGTTAACCACATTGCTGTGGTACTGGAGTCACATGTAGGCCAGACCTGGTAAGGATGGTAGAATTCCTTCCCTAAAGGACATTGGTAAACCAGATGGGTTTCTGTCACTGCCAATAATTGTTCCATGGTCGCTATTGCTGAAACTGGCTTTATATATTCCAGATTTGAAGAGTTTCACAGAAAATTATGCATCAAGAAAGATTTGCATTGTGCAGCATGTCTGAGGATTTTAGCATGTCTCAAAGCTCATCATAGCACATTTAGAAGAAAATTATGAGGAACTAGATAATGTTTTACAAAACAGTGTGGGGGGAGACTCATGTGGAGTATAAAGATTGGCAGAGTCAGTGCAGACTCAATGGGTCTAATGGCCTCCTCCTGCACCGTAGGAATTTTATGTTCTATGGACCTACTGAGCTGAATGTGCCTTTTTCGGAGCGCAAAATGCAATAGCCAGAAATTTATTTGCCCCTTCCAAACTCTCCCCTCCCAGACACCCACCACACCTACCTTTTCTCCAGGCTCCTGGGACTCAGGCTCAGGGAGCTTGGTGCAGTACCTCTTCCAGCCACTGCAGCACTGTTTCTGGAGGGGATTGGAGTGCTGTCGGGCCAATTACCTCCGCAAGACAGGAACTGCCTCCAGGATGCAGAGTGGAAATCTGGACTTGTGCTAATCGCTGTTCATTGGAGCGTAAAATGGCAGGGGAGTTGGTGGGAATGTATGCCCCCTCCCCATCTCCTCATTTCCCGTGGGCCAAGCCCTCGCCATCCATAGAAATTCAGGCTTGTAAAAACAACGAGCACGATTTTGTGGCCTCCCAGCCACATGTTTCCCACCAGAAGGAGGTGGCATGTTGTTCGTTAGCAGCGGGATTCTCCAGCCCCGCCACTGTCAATGGGAATTCCCATTGACGTTACTCTGAGGGGAAACCCGTATGTTGGAGGTGCACTGCCGGCAGGACTGGAGAACCCCGCTGACGTGAAAGATGGGAGAATTCTGGCCTATATTTACAGAGAGGCCTAATTTTCCAGTTTCACTCAGCATTGACACTCAGAGCCAAGGAGAAAGTGATCGTACCTCACTCTGCACTCTCTTCACCAGCTCTTCTTCATCTTCGTTCTGAAACACGTGTTTGGAAAATTTGGGTGCTCGGTTCACCAGCTGATCTTGGGTGCTTTTTAAATATGCCTTGTTCTTTATTGATGGAAAGAAATGCAAAATGTTCAGAGACAATTAGAAAAAAAACATTCACTTTAAACATTTGTAGTCCAGGTTTTGGGGAGGGTACCAAAGGAATAGAATATAAAGGTAAGGAAGTATTGTTGCAACTATGCAAGGCATTAGTGAGACAGCACCTGGGGTATTGTGCACAGTTTTGGTCCCCTTATCTGAGGAAAGATGTAGCGGCAATGGAGGCAATTCAGAGGAGATTGATTCCAGAGATGAAGGGTTTGGCGTATGTAGAGAGATTGAACAGTTTATGCTGATACTCTTTTTGGAATTTGGAAAAATGAGGGGAGATCAAATTGAGATGATACAAGATGATAAAAGGTATCGATAAAGTAGACGTGAAGTGGATGCTTCCTCTTGTGGGGCATTCAAGGACAAGAGGTCAGAATCGTAGGATGAGGAGCAGCAAATTTAAAACAGAGTTGAGGAGAAACTACTTCTCACAAAGGGTTGTGAATCTGGACTTCTGTACCCCAATGCAATAGATTGACTCCACTTTCAGGGAACTATGAACACATACCCTTAGATTTCTTTGTCCTGTAACTCTCCCCACTTGCCCTATCATTAACTGAGTAAGTCCTGCCCTGGTTCAATCTACCAAAATTTGTATAAATTAAACTCCGTTTGCAATTTATCAGCCCATTGGCCCAATTGATCAAGATCCCGTTGCAATTGGAAGTAACTTTCCTCACTGTCCACCAATCTTGGTGTCATCTGCAAATTTACTAACCATGCCTTTTGTATTCTCATCCAAATCATTAATACAATTGACAAATAACAGTGGACCCAACACTGATCCCTGAGGCACATCACTGGTCACAGGCCTCCAATTTGAAAAGCAAGTTTCTACAACTACCCCCTGGCTTCTGTCGAGACTCACCTGATGAAGGAACAGCGTTTCGAAAGCTAGTCGCGTTTACTACCAAATAAACTTGTTGGACTCTAACCTGGTGTTGTGAGACTTCTGTCAAGAAGCCAATTTTGTATCCACTTAGATACCTCACCCTGGCTCCTGTGAGATTTAACCTTATGCAACAACTTACCAATGCGGTACCTTGTCCAAGGCTTTGCTAAAGTCCATGTAAGAAGCCTGACAACACCAAGTGGTGCATGTAGACAACATCAACTTCACTGCCCTCATCGACCTTCTTAGTTATCCCTTCAAAAATCTCAATCAAATTTGTGAGACGTGATTTTCCATTCACAAATCCATGCTGACTGTCTCTAATCAGTTCCTTGCATCTCTGAATGCCTGTAGATCCTGTCTCTCAAAATACCTTCCGATTTCCCGCCAACTACTTGGGGCCTATAGTACAACACTGTCAAAGTGATTTCCTCATTTTTATTTTTTTTTTATGAGCAACACAGCACGGGAAACAGGCCCTTCGGCCCAACAAGCCCACACCGCCGTCATAACTATATAGTAGCAATTCCATTGTCTTATTATAGATTTAGGTTATTCCTAATATGGAAGACTCTCACTATAGGGACAATTTGTTTCCCAATCAGCCTAAGAGCGAATTTTTTGGTTGTGGGAGGAAACCGGAGTGCCCGGAGAAAACCCACGCAACCACGGGGAGAACGCGCAAACTCCCGCAGACACCGGCCCAATTCCAAGTGTCTGCACAGCCCCATCGATAGTCTCTGAGCTGTCATGGTGCCCTTCAGATGGTCCACATAAAGCACTCATTTACGACATGAGGTACCAGGCAACCCATGAATCAACATCCAAGAGCTGTACCTGCACCACCTGCCGAATGCACGCTCAATGTTGGTCAAGTATGGACCGAGTTACCTGTGGAAAAAAAAGCAGTAGTTAAACAGTCCTACTATATCCCTCTATCTGCATATCGCTCATGTGGCTGTCCAAGAGACCCTTAAACAGCCCCAGCGTGCCTGCTCCCACCACCTTACTCGGCAGTGCATTCCACACCCCCACTACCCTTTGTGTGAAAAACTGCCCTCTAATATTCGTCTTATAAATAGCCCCCCTCACCCTATGGCCATGACCCCTCGTCCTATCCATTTCTGAAGGTGGAAAAAGTTTACCTCTATTTACTCTATCTATACCCCTTATAATCTTATACACCTCTATGAGATCCCCTCTAAGCCGACGTCTTTCAAGGGAAAACAACCCCAGTCTATCTAATCGTTCCTCATAAGACAGTCCTTCCATTACCAGGCAGCATCCTGGTAAACCTCCTCTGCACTCTCTCCAAGGACTCCACATCCTTCCGATAGCACTTATTTCTCAGTTCTACCCATATAGACTCTGTCTGAACCCTCGGATATATCCCCTCTCAGTGCACATTTAATTATCTATCAGTCCTTAAAGTACAGTAAAAATAAAGTTTATTTATAAGTCACAAATAGGCTTACATTAACACTGCAGCAAAGTTACTGTGAATATCCCTTAGTCACCACACTCTGGCGCTTGTTCAGATACACTGAGGGAGCATTTGGCACATCCAACCCACCTAAACTGCACACCGTTCAACTGTGGGAGAAAACCAGAGCACCCGGAGGAAACCCACGAAGACACGTGGGGAGAACATGCAAACTTCTCACAGACGGTGACCCGAGCCAGGAATCGGAGCCAGGGGTCCCTGGCGCTGTGAGGCAGCAGCACCAAACACTATGCCAACCCCTTGAACTCATAACAGAAGGGAAGGCAACAGTATTTCAGAATACTTGTCCTGTTCGATGCTGAAATAATCAGCAAAATAAAGCTCTTGGTCGTATCGAACTGCAGCTGGATGTACAAGAGGCCAGAATTAGATGAGTGCAAATATTTGGGGGATTGTAGGGCTGGGGGAGATGGGAGGGATTTGGATAGCAGGATGAGAACTTTTTGAGTGAGGTAAACAAAATAATGACCAACAGATGGATGGGCACATGACAAACAGGTCGGCAAACAGATAGATATGAGATTCCTTAAATCCTTTATCGGTTTATCCATCAGCCTGAAACTGGTTGATAGAAAGAAAATTAGAAATATTTTCAGAGCCCTTTTACCTTCTGAAATGATGAAACAATGGACGGCTTGCTGCACGTGTGATATCCGTATACTCGGAGAATGTCCTGGCTCATTCCGGAAGACAGGACGATATTTACACTGTGCCCCAGTGTGTGAAGCATCAAGATGCGGAACATTCCGGTGGCCGGGTGCCTTCTCTGCCGAGGAAAAGCCTTGTCGGAAATCATTACAAAATAGGGGTGGTTCTCCTCCAAAAATCTCATCCATTTTGAATCAAAGCAGTTGGAGAACTCTGTGTGGACTGGGACTTTCGTGTTGTACTGAAGGTGGAGAATCAGTGCAGTCCGTATCGAGAGGTAAAGGCAGCTTTTATTCCACATACATTCTGTATCCTATAAAGAAAATAGGGGTGAAACAAGCTTAAATTAAGAGAATATTTGTTGTATTGTGTGCTGTCCCTATTATCCATAGTACTTTCCTCTTTGAGCTCCACAGGAAATTGGTGGATAATAGAGACCTGACTATTGCTGGGGAGAAAAGAGGCAGGCAGTCAAAGCTTTATGGCTTGTATTCAGCAGGACAGATGTAAAGATTCCATATTTACAAGGGAACAGCAATTGAGGAATTAGTGCTGATTGATTCGTGTGTCAGCTCTGATGGGTCAGGGTAAAGCCATGGAAAATGCACCCAGGAGTTATATGCCGAAATTTTACCACCTCGCCCACCTGAGGCTCAAAAGGTTCCTCCAGTGGCCAGTGGAGAGTTTGCAAGCCATGCCTGCCCTGGAGTCAGGGTGGGGACGCCGGTAAAGTTCTAGCAATAGTACCCTACACCTTTCATTTAATTTAAGAAAGGCACAATGTTGGACATGTTCCTTTTGTCTGCAGAGGACAGGTCCCTATGTAGGCAGGATCAGGGTCTTGAACCTGAAAATCCTAATCCAGAGGCAGGGACACTAACAGTGCACTACAAGTTTTCTCTGTATATAGAATTATTAAAGTGATGGAGGATGAGGTTTAATTCTTACCTTGAAGAATGTAATGACATACTTTGCCATCTTTTGGGACAAGTCAAACAAGAAACACTCCACCAGGTAAAAGAAGTGCAGGTTCTGTCCAACGTCAAGGGAATCCTCATGAATGAACATCATCATCAAAGAGTCTCCATCGATAACAAAGAACTCAGACTCCACAAAGTCACGCAGTAGGCTCACCTTCCTGTGTGGCAGAAAGAAAGCGGAAATGACAAAACCCATCGAAACAAGAAAGTGCCGGACAATCTCAGCGGGTCTGACAGCGTCTGCGGGGGGAGAATAGGGCCAACGTTTCGAGTCTGGATGACCCTTCATCAGAGTTGAAGATGAAGAAAATAGGGCACTGTGAGGCAGAGGAGTGGGGGAGGAGGGGGGTGCTGTAGTTGAGCAAGGTGTCATAGGCAGAAGGACATGAATGGTGTTAAGTTTTATTAGTGTCACAAATAGGCTCACGTTAACACTGCAATGGCCAGCCAGCGATGCCTATGAATGAATATAAAAAAAAATTTCAGACCGCAAGGGGATCTTATTGAAACTTACTGAATGCTGCAAGACCTGTTTAGAGTGGATGTGGAGAGGATGTTTCCACTAGCAGGAAAAATTAGAACCAGAGGGCACAACCTCAGGCTAAAGGGACAATCCTTTTAAAACTGAAATGAGGAGGAATTTCTTTAGCCAGAGAGTGGTGAATCTGTGAAAGCTATGGAGGCCAGGTCATTGAGTGTCTCTAAGACAGGGATAGATTCTTGACTAATAATCAGGGGGTCAAGGGTTATGGGGAAAAAGGTAGGAGAATGGAGATGGGAAAAATATCAACCATGATTGAATGGTAGGGCAGACTTGATGGGCCAAGTGGTCTAATTCTGCTCCTATGTCTTATGGTCTTATTGTACATTTGTCTTCACCAATCCTTTTTCTTTTTGCGTACATATATAAACTTTTACAATCTAGTTTTATGTTACTTGCAAATTTATTCTCATACTCTACATTTTTCCCTCTTAATCAACTTTTCCCGATCCTGAGGTTTGCCGTTCTTTGCACCATGTTTATAGGATTCCTCTTTGGATCTAACACCATCCTTAAATTCTTTTCTAAACCCATAGTTGATCCACTTTTCTTGTTTTGTTTTTGCGTCAGAAACTAATGTGCAAACATTCGCTCCATAAATATTACCCCATGGCTAATTCACCATCATGCCTCTTAATGAGATTCCCCAAACGATTACTGTTCTGTATTGTCACTCATTCACAGCCAGCCAGGTCACCCACTGGTATTGAAATCAACAAAGAAGCGTGTTGATTCTGCCCCCTCTACCCTCCCACCCCTATCCCTCCCCAACCATCCCCTGTCCCCTGTTCCCCCATCTCGAGTCCCCAACGGGTTAAAGCGATGTATACTTACTGATCCGTCCCTCACTGGTTAAAGCAATGTATATTTACTGACTCATTCCCCACTGGTTAAAGCGATGTATATTTACTGACTCATTCCCCACTGGTTAAAGCGATGTATGTAGAACATAGAACACTACAGCACAAACAGGCCCTTTGGCCCACAAGTTGCTCCGATCATATCTATGCTTACCAGGCCATAGAACTATCTGTAACTCCCAATCCCATTAAATCCCATATACTCATCCAGAAGTCTCTTAAAAGACCCCAGCGAGTTCGCCTCTACCACCACTGATGGCAACCGATTCCATTCACTCACCACCCTCTGAGTGAAAAACTTACCCCTAATATCTCCTCTGTACATGCCCCCCAGCACCTTAAACCTGTGTCCCCTCATAATGACCATTTCAGTCCTGGGAAATAGCCTCTGAAAATCCACTCTATCTATTCCTCTCAACATCTTATAAACCTCTATCAGGTCGCCTCTCAACATTCATCTCTCCAAGGAGAAGAGTCCTAGCTCTCTCAACCTATCTTCATGAGGCATGCCCCCCCAGTCAGGCAACATCCTTGTAAATCTCCTCTGCACCCTCTCAATATTTACTGGCCTGTTCCCCAGTGGGGAATGATGTATATTTACTGACCCGTTCCCCACCAGTTAAAGCGATGTATATTTACTGACCCGTTCCCCACTGGTTAAAGCGATGTATATTTACTGACCCGTTACCCACCGGTTAAAGCGATGTATATTTACTGACCCGTTACCCACCGGTTAAAGCGATGTATATTTACTGACCCGTTCCCCGCTGGTTAAAGCGATGTATATTTACTGACCCGTTCCCCACTGGTTAAAGCGATGTATATTTACTGACCCGTTACCCACCGGTTAAAGCGATGTATATTTACTGACCCGTTCCCCGCTGGTTAAAGCGATGTATATTTACTGACCCGTTCCCCGCAGGTTAAAGCGATGTATATTTACTGACCCGTTCCCCACCGGTTAAAGCGATGTATATTTACTGACCCGTTACCCACCGGTTAAAGCGATGTATATTTACTGACCCGTTACCCACTGGTTAAAGCGATGTATATTTACTGGCCCGTTACCCACTGGTTAAAGCGATGTATATTTACTGACCCGTTCCCCACTGGTTAAAGCGATGTATATTTACTGACCCGTTCCCCACTGGTTAAAGCGATGTATATTTACTGACCCGTTCCCCACTGGTTAAAGCGATGTATATTTACTGACCCGTTCCCCACTGGTTAAAGCGATGTATATTTACTGACCCGTTCCCCACTGGTTAAAGCGATGTATATTTACTGACCCGTTCCCCACTGGTTAAAGCGATGTATATTTACTGACCCGTTCCCCACTGGTTAAAGCGATGTATATTTACTGGCCCGTTCCCCACTGGTTAAAGCGATGTATATTTACTGGCCCGTTCCCCACTGGTTAAAGCGATGTATATTTACTGACCCGTTCCCCACTGGTTAAAGCGATGTATATTTACTGACCCGTTCCCCACTGGTTAAAGCGATGTATATTTACTGACCCGTTCCCCACTGGTTAAAGCGATGTATATTTACTGACCCGTTCCCCACTGGTTAAAGCGATGTATATTTACTGGCCCGTTCCCCACTGGTTAAAGCGATGTATATTTATTGACCCGTTCCCCACTGGTTAAAGCGATGTATATTTACTGACCCGTTCCCCACTGGTTAAAGTGATGTATATTTACTGACCCGTTCCCCACTGGTTAAAGTGATGTATACTTACTGGCTTTTTGCACAGATTAAGGTTAAGTACCTCGACAAACAGCGTAAGTTTTCCTCAAGTGCTGTTAAGAGAAGAGATAGAGAATCAGATAAACAAGGTGTGGTGACAATAATCTCTCCCTCAATGTCAACAAAATGAAGGAAGCGTAGTTGAGGACATGGCCTTGTCTATGTTAATGGGGACAAAGTTGAAATGGTCGAGGGCTTAAAGCTTTTAGGTGTCCAGATCACCAACAACCTGTCCGGCCCGCCCATGCTGACACTATGGTTAAGAAAGCCCACCAAAGCCTCTACTTTCCCAAAAGTCTAAGGAAATTTAGCATGTCAGCTGTAACTCTCACCAATGTTTACAGATGCCCCATATTGTTATGAAGCGAAGGTTGATTTCCCGCCCCCCCCCCACTCTGAGAACTAACTCCAAAGAAGAGGACTTCGCCTTATAATCTGTAACACGTATGTGTGAAGTAGTGTGACCTGCTCTGCAGCAATTCCTAATGGTTAAATACAAGATAAATTCCTGACGTTCACTCTTAAATCAAGACGTAACAATTTATCTAACTAGCGGTTACTAAACTATTAACAATCCGAATAAAACAAGATTCTAACGGTATGCTAAACCAATAAATACAATTCCCATTCACTAACAACAAAATAGATTTTAGTTGCTCTCTAAGTTACAACCAGATTTTGTGTCTTCTGGAATATTCTCCGTTGATTCTTTTGTGTAGAACCTCGCTCTTCTTTCCTCTTCCTTCTTTGGTACCTTTGCCCTCCCCTTTTTGCCTCACTGTCTTCCTGCTTTATACCGATGATGACACAGCAATGTTTCCGGCAATAATGGACATCTGAATACATGGTGAGAATGTGAGCGGTGAGAAGAACGTTAAGATGCTTCAAGACAATTTAAGCGAGTTGAACGAGTGAATAGGCAAATACGCGTAGATGCAGTATAACGTGGACAGATGTGATATCATTCACTTTGGCAGGTAAAATATATCAGTAGAGAATTATTTACATGGTTCATGTGGTAAGGTGTCCCCTTTAAATAGGACAAGCCCTGAGAGCCATGTGATTGGGCTGGACCCAATGGAGAGGTTGCACAGGAAGACTAACCAATAGGATGCAAGGGTGCATGCCCTGTTTGGGGAGGAACATCAGTAGGGGCAGAGAGTGTATTTATGCTGCAGCCCTGTCAAACTCTTCTTTGTACATTTATATTACTAATGGAGATATTAGATTTCAAAAAGAAGGTACGGAAACGAGCATAAGGGCACTTTCTCTGAATGCTTGCAATATTGGGAACAAGGTGAATTAATTGACAGTACAAAGCATTGCGAAGGTGTATGATTTGGGTGACCGTTACAGAGACATGGTTGACAGGATGGCCACTACTGGGAGTTAAATATCCAGGGGATCGGACTGTTCGGAGGGACCGACAGGAAGATGGTGCAGTTTTGATACTTAATGTCAGACAATATAGTTTCTGTGGAAAAAAATGGTTGAATCCATTTGGGTAGAAATAGTAAGGAGAGAAAGTCACTGATGGGTATAGTCTATAACCACCAAATAATGACATCATGGAGAGGTGAGAAATATATAAAGAAATAACTGATGCGTGTAAAAATGGTACAGCAATTTATCATGGGGGATTTTAATCTATGCATCAATTGGTCAAACTAGGCAGTCTTGAGGAGGAGTAATTAGAATGTATCCTCGATAGCTTCCTTGAACAGTATGTAATGGAACCTACAAGGGAGCAAGCTGTTATAGATCTGGTCCTGTGTAATGATAATGTGGAGATACCAGCATTGGACTGGAATAATTAATGACCTTGCAGTTAGGGATCCTCTCAGAAGAAGCAATCACAATACGGTTGAATTTAAAATGCAGATGGAGCGTGAGAGGTAAAATCTAATACCAGTGTCTTGTGCTTAAACAAAGGAGACTACAATGGGATGAGGGAGGAGTTGGCTAAGGTAGACTGGGAGCAAAAACTTTATGGTGGGAACAGTGGAGGACCTTCAAAGCAATTTTTCACCGTGCTCAGCCAAAATATATACCAGTGACGAGGAAGGTCTGTAGAAAAAGAGATAATCAGCCATGGATATCTAAGAAAATAAAGGAGGGTAGCAAACGGAAAGAAAATGAATACAAAGTGGTAAAGATTAGTGGGAAACGGGAAGATAGGGAAATCTTTAAAGGTCAAATAAAAGTCACAAAAAAAAGCTATAAAGAAGAGTAAGATGGATTATGAGAGTAAACTAGCTCAGAATATAAAAACAGATAGCAAAGGTTTCTACAAACGTATAAAACAAAAAAGAGTGGTTAAAGTAAACTTTCGTCCTTTAGAGGATGAGAAGGGAGATGTAATAACAGAAAATGGCAGAGGTATTGAACAGGTATTTTGTGTCAGTCTTCACAGTGGAAGATACAAGTATTATGCCAAAAATTGACGACAGGAAGGCTAAGGCAGGTGAGCACCGAGAAACTATCATTATCACAAAAGAGGCAGTGTTGAGTAAGTTAATGGGGCTAAAGATAGACAAGTCTCCTGGTCCTGATGGAATGCAACCTGGGGTACTAAAAGAGATGGCGGGAGAAATAGTAAATGCGCTAGAGGTAATTTACCAAAATTTGCTGGGCTCTGGGATGGTTCCTGCAGATTGGAAAACAGCAAATGTGATGCCATTTTTTAAAAAAGGAGGTAGACAAAAGGTGGGTAACTATAGGCCTGTTAGCTTAACTTTTGTACTGGGGAAAATGCACGAATCTATCATCAAGGAAGAAATAGCGAGACATTTGGATATAAATTGTCCCATTGGGAAGATGCAGCATGGGTTAATGAAGGACAGGTCATGTTTGACTAATTTGGTGGAATTCTTTGAGAACATTACATGTACAGTGGGTAGTGAGGAATCTGTGGATGTGGTGTATCTGGATTTCCTTCTGGTTTTGACAAGGTGCTTCACCAAAGGTGCTGCACAAGATAAAGGTGCATGGTGTTACGGGTTATGTATTAGCTGGGATAGAGGATTGGTTAACTAATAAAGACTGGGGGTAAATAGATGTTTTTCTGGTTAGCGATCAGTGACTAGTGGTGCTCCTCAGGGATGGGACCGCAATTGTTTATAATTTGGAGTTGGGGACCAAATGTAGCGTGTCAAAATTCGCATGTTCTCCCCATGTCTGCATGGGTTTCCTTTGGATGCTGTGGTTTACTCCCATCGTCTGAAAGATGTGGTTAAGTGTATTGGCCATGCTAAATTCTCCTTCAATAAACCTGAACAGGCATCAGAGTGTAACTTTATTACATTGTTAATGTAAGCCTACTAAAGACTGATAAATAAACTTAAATTTTAAAAAATGGCTGCTACAAGGAACAGCCTGAGTGAAGGCATAGCAAGCGAGGTGGTGATGTCGTAGTATAATCCAGAGACCCAGGGGTAATGCTTTGGGGACCCGGGTTCAAATCCCAACAGAGCAGTTGATGAAATTTGAATTCAGTAAAAATCTGGAATTAAAAGTCTACTGATGACCATGAACCCATCGTCGATTGTTGTAAAATCTCATCTGGTTCATTGATGTCCTTTAGGAAAAGAAATTTGCCAAGCTTATCTAGTCTGGCCTATGTGTGACTCTAGGAAATTTAGCACATCTACTATAACTCTCATCAACTTTTACAGATGCACCATAGAAAGTATCCTTTCTGGTTGTATCACAGCTTGGTATGACTCCTGCTCTGCTCAAGACCGCAGAAAACTACATAAGGTGGTGAATGTAACTTGGTTCCATCACACAAACTAGCCTCCCATCCATTCACTCTATCTACACTTCCCGCTGCCTCGGCAAAGTGGCCAATGTAATTAAGGACCTTACATACCCAGAGATTCTCTTTTTCACCTTCTTCCATCAGAAAAAGATACAAGTCTGAGGACACAGATCAACTGATTCAAGAACAGCTTCTTCCCTGCTGCCATCAGACTTTTGAATTAAACCTTGCATTAAGTTGACCTTTCTCTACACCCTAGCTATGGCTGTAACATTACGTTTTGCACTCTCTCCTTTCCTTCTCGATGAATGACGTGTTTTGTCAGTATAGAGTGCAAGAAATAATACTTTTCATTGTGTACGAATACATGTGACAATAATAAATCAAATCATATCCACAGCAATGTGATTGACTAAATTGTCTCTGAAACAAGGGCAACTAGGCACAGGCAATAAATGTTGGCCCAGCTAGCAATGGCCACACCCCATATAAAAAGAAGTAGCAATAGTATTCACATCATGTACTGTCAAATGAGGAACGCTAGGTGGCACAGTGGTTTGCACTGCTGCCTCACAGCACCAGTGACCCTGGTTCAATACCAGCCGAGGGTGACTGTCTATGTGGGGTTTGCATATTCTCCCTGTATCTGCCTGGGTCCTCTCCAGGCGCTCCAGTTTCCTCCCACGGTTCAAAGATATGAAGGTTAAATGGATTGGCCCTGCTAAATTGCCCCTTAGTGTCAGGGAAATTAAATGTAAATGTGCGTGATTACAGAGATAGAACTTGGGTGAGATTGTTGCTGGCACAGACTCGATGGGCCAAATGGTCTCCTTCTGTAGCAAAGGGATTCAATGATTCTAAAAGATCTGAATTATACTAAGATGAAGGAGTACAATCTAAGGGATAGGTGTCTTAGCTGTGTTGAGAGCAGAAGGATCTCGGGGTCCAGGTCCATAGGAATCTTAAATCGGTCTCGCAGGTGGAGGAAGTGGTCAAGAAGACGTACGGTGTACTGGCCTTCATTAATCGAGGAATAGAGTTTAGGAGTCAGGAGGTAATGATGCAGCTCTATAAGACTCTTGTCAGACCCCAGTTGGAGTATTGTGCGCAGTTCTGGTCGCCTCATTATAGGAAGGATGTAGAGGCTATTGAGAGAGTTCAGAGGAGATTTACAAGGATGCTGCCTGGATTGGGAGGCAGGCCTTATGAAGATAGGTTGAGGGAGCTGGGACTCTTCTCACTGGAGAGACGTAGGTTGAGAGGCGACCTGATAGAGGTTTATAAAATGTTGAGAGGAATAGATAGGGTAGACTCTCAGAGGCTATTTCCCCGAGCTGAAATGGTCACTACGAGAGGACACAGATTTAAGGTGCAGGGAAGTAAATACAGAGGGGATGTTAGGGGTAAGTTTTTCACTCAGAGGGTGGTGAGTGAATGGAACCAACTGCCATCGGAGGTTGTTGAGGCAAACTCACTGGGGTCTTTTAAAAGACTCCTGGATGAGTATACGGAAATGAATAGGATAGGGGGCTATAGATAGGTCTGTGGATTGGTAGATGTGATCGGCGCAACTCGTGGGCCGAAGGGCCTGTTTGTGCTGTAGTGTTCTATGTTCTAACTTTATTAAAAATGACTTATCATTAAACATCACTAAATTAAGAATTAATGACACAAGCAGGTATCAGGTTGAGGACAAGATTAGGATCTGTGGACAAAAATTAATTGGCTAATATTTAGCAAGAGCTGATATGAGTAACAAAAGTTCTGCGAGATTGTGTTAGTTTCTTCTCAAGATTTGCCCCAAGCAACACAAAGAGGCAAGGAATTTCTGGTGCAAAATAAATCCACCATAGGTCAACTTATCAGAAGGTATTGCTCGAATTTAAACAACATCTGCACCTTCTCACAGCATTAACTGCAGCGCTAAGATTAATTAATCACAAGTGTAGATTTCCACTCTCTTAAAAAATTTACCCCTCTCACCTTCAGTGCGTGCCTCCTAAGTTAGGGTTGGACTGTTTTGTTATGTTGTACTGCTACATAAATATCTTTTTGTTGTTGGTCCCTTAAGAATGTGCTGCTCATTTTGGGCTTTGCAATGCACTGACTACCTCTACTTTCTGGTGAGGCTAAGGAAAGTTGGCTACGGCCCTTTTACAGATGCACCATAGAAAGCATTCTTTCTGGTTGTATCACAGCTTGGTATGGCTCCTGCTCTGTCCAAGACTGCAAGAAACTCCAAAGGGTTGTGAATGTAGCCCAATCCATCACGCAAACCGGCCTCCCATCCATTGACTCTGTCCACACTTCCTCGGCAAAGCAGAGAGCATAACTGAGGACCCCACGTACCCTGGATATTCTCTCTTCCATCTTCTACCATTGGAAAAAGGTACAAAAGTCTGAGGTCATGCATCAACTGACTCAAGAACAGTTTCTTCTCTGCTGCCATCAGATTTTGGAACTCTAGAATCTTACAGTACAGAAAAAGACCATTCAGCCCATCAGATCTGCACTGACCACATTCCCATCCACGCCCTGTCCCATAACTCCCTGTATTTACCCCAGCCAGTCCCCCTGACACTAAGGGGCAATTTAGCATGGCCAATCCACCTAACCAACACATCTTTGGATTTAACTCATATTAAGTTGATCTTTCTCTGCACCCTAGCTACGACTGTAACACTACATTCTGCACTCTCTCCTTTCTTTTTTATGAACCATATGCTTTGTTTGCATAGAGACAAGAAACTATACATCTGCCACAGATAGTAGTAAAGGCAAATACAATGTTGTCTTTTAAAAAGCATTTAGACAGTTCTACGAATAAGATGGGTATAGAAGGCCAAGCGCGGGCAATTGGGATTAGCTTAGGGGTTTAAAAAATGGGCAGTATAGACAAGTTGGGCTGAAGGGTCTGTTTCCATGCTGTAAACCTCTATGACTCTGATAATAAATCAAATCAGAAACTCCACACAGCACCCCTTAAAACAGAGGAGATGCCAGTTTTCCCCGATGCCTGCACTTCACCCTTGTGTATTCTTCAAGGAGTGGCTATACTTGTCAAACAATACTTACCGTCTGAGGCAGCTCCTCCTTTCTCTAAAGGAATGGATTTGTTCACTCCTAAACCCTTAGCTCCAGCCTGTAAGGTGCCGGCTGCTTCGCCAGACCTCTTACGGGTAGAGACCTCGGAGAACAGTTGGACCAATTTCAGCTCCTCTGTGGCGTCGCTCAGCTGCTTGATGGGACGTAACTTCGTTTCCATGGCGGCTTCCTCGTCCAGACTCTCCGCGTCACTTTCCGACTCTTCCTCACCCAAGTCGCTTCCATTTTCCTCGTCCAGGTTGTCCGAGCAGCTTCCGTCCGCCATGCTGCCTTCCGGCTCGGGGCTTTCCAACGAGGGGTGGACCTTGCCCTATTTCTGGACGCTTGAACCAGCCCTTAAGGACCCTGCTCACTGAGAACGTTGGCTGGTCCCACGTGCGAAGCTGTCAGTCGGGCTGCCTGTTGTTCCTCAGCCTGCTCATTCCAGCTTGCACTGGTTGTGGCAAATAGCTGGCTCAGTGCTGGGTAACCAAGATAACCAGTCTCTACTTGCTCCCTGTGATGAACCAACCCAGTTCTGGGCATTAACACACTGTGACTGTACACAGATGTTATCATTGTATTTATACTGACTAATACAAAACTTACTTTCATTTCCTGCATATTGCATGCCTGAGCTAAGTTTCACTTTCCCAACCATTTTCCATTTCGTTTCACAACTACTGTACATGAAAGCACAGATCAAGATACAGGATCTTCTCATGAACAGCCTTCTAAGACCGTCGGTTTTAGAAAAAGATATATAAACAGAGTCCATTCGCTATGTAAAGTTTCATAAATCAAAAGCATGATAACAATTGCAGAAGCAAAATCAAAACTCAGTATGCAAATCCAAGTAAGACAGAGGCTCCTCGCAGCGTTCCCTATTGCTTGGAAAGCTGGGTTGGCTGATTGTCAAACAATTCCTCTGCCTATGACTAACAAATACTGCTGTGAACCACATCCTTCACTGTTGAGCTGGAAGAATTCCTGCACTATACTGATTATGATGTGGAGATGCTGGTGTTGGACTGGGGTAAACACAGTAAGAAGTCTCACAACACCAGGGTAAAGTCCAACAGGTTTATTTCATGGTAGACGCCAAAAGCTTTCGGGTTTACTATCAAATAAACCTACTGGACTTTACCCTGGTGTTGTGAGACTTCTTACCATACAGACTATGACAGACTGCATGATTCGCTGACACTGTCTTGCATACTGATTTCCTTGCTATGACAGTTATGTCAAGAAAGTTCTGTCCCAGGCTTCTGGATGACTGATCCAGTGACAATACCTCTGATCCCCCATCTCCCCTCTAAACACAACCATTCAGTGAATTTTTCCAATATTTTCTGTTTTTATTTCAGATTCATTGGCCTTTATTCAAATTAACCTCAATGTGTATCTATGAGGTCTTTTGATTCTTTTGACATCGCACAAGCCAGCCTCCCATCCATTGACTCTGTCTACACTTCCCGCTGCCTCAGAAGAGCAGCCAGGATAATTGAGTATCCCACGCCATCCCAGACATTCTCTCTTCCACGGGAAAAGACATAAAAGCCTGAGGTCACGTACCGACCGAGTCAGGGACAGCTTCCTCTCTGCTGCTGTCAAATGGACCTACCTTGCATTGAGTTGATCTTTCTCTATACCCCAGCCATGACTGTTAACACCACATTCTGCACTTTCTCCTTTCCTACTCCATGAACGGTGTGCTTTGTTTGTATAGCGCGTAAGAAAATACTTTCACTGTGTCCCACTATATGTGACAATAATAAATCAAATCAAATCAAATGAAAATCCATCCCCCTAAGTTAAACACATTTGGGAATTTAAACTGATAAATCTTTTAAAAATCATTGTTTAAGTTAATTAGTCTGAATAGCTGAGTTGCGAAGGTAACTGATTCAGCTGACTGAGTAAGAATTTAGCAACACCAATTTTAAATCCAACCGATTTATTTGATAGTAAATCTGCGAGCTTTCAACACTGTGTCTTCGTCAGGCAAATGTAGTGTTCTGGTCTGCAATAGCACACATCAGCACAGACAGTCAGAGATTACTGATTAGAATGCGAATCCTTACATCTAACCTACTATTCAAGTGATAAAGTGGCTAACAATGTGTGTGAAGGGAATCCTGAGCATTGGTTAGAGAATTGTGTATTTTCTCCAGACAGCACAGTAAGTGAGGATTTTTTGCTAACCCAGGCAAGTTACGGGGGTTACAGAGAGTGTGTCATGAAGCCAAGATCCCTATTAAGACCATCCTCATGTGTGCGGAACTTGGCTATCAGTCTCTGCTCAGCGACTCTGCGCTGTCGTGTGTCACGAAGGTCCCCTTGAAGAACGTTTACCCGCAGGTCGGAGGCCGAATGCCCATGACTGCTGAAGTGTTCGCCCACAGGAAGGGAACTGTTTTGCCTGGTGATTGTTGAGCGATGCTCATTCATCCGCTGTCGTAGTGTCTGCATGGTCTCCCCAATATACCATGCTTCGGGACATCCTTTCTTGCAACGTATTAGATAGACAACGTTGGCCGAGTTGCAAGAGTATGTACCGTGCACCTGGTGAATGGTATCCTCACGTTTGATGATGTTGTCCATGTCTATGATCCGGCATGTCTTGCCGAGGTTGCTGTGGCAGGGTTGTGTGGTATTGTGGTCACTGTTCTCCTGAAGGTTGGGTAGTTTGCTGCGAACAATGATCTGTTTGGGGTTGTGCGGTTGTCTGAAAGCAAGAAGTGGGGGGGTGGGGATGGCCCTAGCGAGACGTTCATCGTCATCAATGATATGTTGAAGATTCCGGAGAAGATGTCGTAGCTTCTCCGCTCCGGGGAAGTACTGGACAACAAAGGGTACTCTGTCCACCGTGTCCCGTGTTCATCTTCTGAGGAGGTCAGTGCGGTTTATCGTTGTGGCACTTCGGAACTGTCTATCGATGAGTCGAGCGCCATATCCTGTTCTCACGAGGGCATCCTTCAGCGTCTGGAGGTGTCTGTCACAATCCTCCTCATCTGAGCAAATTCTGTGTATACGGAGGGCTTGTGCATAGGGAATGGCTTCTTTAACGTGTCTAGGGTGGAAGCTGGAGAAGTGGAGCATTGTGAGGTTGTCTGTCGGTTTGCGGTACAGTGAGGTGCTGAGGTGACCGTCCTTGATGGAGATGTTAGATGTAAGGATTCGCATTCTAATCAGTAATCTCTGACTGTCTGTGCTGATGTGTGCTATTGCAGACCAGAACACTGCATTTGCCTGACGAAGACAGAGTGTTGAAAGCTCGCAGATTTACTATCAAATAAATCGGTTGGATTTAAAATTGGTGTTGCTAAATTCTTACTGAGTTCTTACCACCCTAGTCCAACGCCAGCATCTTTACATCATCAGCTGACTGAGTCATGGTTAACTGTCAATCACCTGAGGCCTGAGCAATACATCAATATGTTTTGATTAGTGTAAGACTAGGGTTGGGCACTAAATACTGTAAGAAGTCCGACAACACCAGGTTAAAGTCCAACCGATTTATTTGATAGTAAACTCACGAGCTTTCAGGGTTTCCCCTCTTCGTCAGGTGAACGGTTCACCGAAAGCTTGTGGGTTTACTATCAAATAAATCGGTTGGACTTAAACCTGGTGTTGTCAGACTCCTTACTGTGTTTACCCCAGACCAACACCGGCATCTCCACATCATCGCTAAATGCTGGCCAGGTAGCGATGCCCATGCCCCACAACTGGATAAACAAAGAGCATTTCAAATTGAGGATGACCCATCTCGATGGAAAAGAGGCTGTTTCAAGTATATGTTCAGTAAGGGATGCATAAGAAATAGGAGCAGGAGTGGGCCATCTAAGCCCTTCGAGCCTGTCCCGCCATTCAATAAGATCGTGGCCGATCTGAAGTGGATCAGTTCCACTTTCCCGCTTTCTCCCCATAACCTTTAATTCCCTTGCCTATCAGAAATCTACCTACCCGTGACTTAAATGTATTCAAAGAGGTAGCCTCCACCACTTCAATGGGCAGAGAATTCCAGAGATTCACCACTCTTTGAGTGAAGAAGTTCCTCCTTAACTCCGTTCTAAAGTGCCCCCCCCCAGTTATTTTGAGGCTGTGCCCTCTAGCAAAGAGCAAAGAAAATTACAGTACGGGAACAGGCTCTTCGGCCCTCCAAGCCTGCACCGAACATGCTGCCCGTTTGAACTAAACCCCCCCTACCCTTCTGGGGACTCTATCCCTCTATTCTCATCCTATTCGTGTATTTCTCCAGGCACCCCTTAAAAGTCACTATCGTATTAGCTTCCACTACCTTCTCCAGAAGCGAGTTCCAGGCACCCATCATCCTCTGTGTAAAAATCTGCCTCGTACTTCTCCTTTAAACATTGTCCCTCGCACATTAAACCTATGCCCCCTAGTAATTGATCCTTCCACCCTGGGGAAAAGACTTCTGACTATCCACTCTGTCCATGCCCCTCATAAGCTTGTAGACTTCTATTAGGTTGCTCCTCAACCTCTGTCATTCCAGTGAGAACAAACTAAGTTTCTCCAACCTCTCCTCATAGCTAATGCCCTCCATACCAGGCAACATCCTGGTAAATTTTCCTGTACCCTCTCCAAAGCCTCCACATCCTTCTGGTAATGTGACGATCAGAATTGAATGCTATATTCCAAGTGCAGCCTAACTAAGGTTCTATAAAGCTGCAACATGTCTTGCCAATTTTTAAACTCAATGCCCCAACTAATGAAGGCAAGCATGCCGTATGCTTTCTTGACTA
Source organism: Sphyrna mokarran (assembly GCA_024679065.1). NCBI lineage: Eukaryota > Metazoa > Chordata > Chondrichthyes > Carcharhiniformes > Carcharhinidae > Sphyrna > Sphyrna mokarran. The sequence goes on from JAGIQG010000006.1 coordinate 12,085,927, forward strand.
ACTTCTCCACCTGTATTGCCACTTACTGTGATCTGTGTACTCTGTACACCCAGATCCCTCTGCCTATCAATAATCTTAAGTATTATGCCATATTTTCCATCTGTATTAGACCTTCCAAAATGCACTATCTCACAGCAGTTGAGAGATATTATCTGGGTGAGTCTTTGTCCAAATGAATACATCATTGAATTTGGAGCAAAATGGAAATTCAAGTGAAGTTTACAGCAGGCAGTAAAGGAGGCAAATGGTGTATTGGCCTTCATGACATGAGGATTTGAATACAGGAATAAGTATAGTTTGCTGCAATTGTATAGGCAGTGGTGAGACCACATCTGGAGTAATGTCTGCAGTTTTAGTGTCCTTACCTGAGGAAGGATGTCCTTGCTATAGAGGGAGTACAGTGAATGTTTACTAGGGCTGATTCCTGGGATGGCAGGTCTGTCATATGAGAAATTAAGCTGATTAGGAATATATTCACTGGAGTTTAGAAGGGTGAGAGGGGATGTGATAGGAATTTATAAAATTTGAACAGGGTTAGACAGAGTAGATTCAGAAAAAAAATGTTCCCAATGGTGGGGGTGTCCAGAACTAGGAATCATAGTTTGAAGATAAGGGGTAAATCTCATGAAACTGAGGTGAGGAAAAATTTCTTCACCCAGAGGGTGGTGAATGTGTGGAATTCACATGTATGTGGGGCCAAAACATTGGCTGATTTCAAGAAGAAATTAGATATAGCTCTTGGCGTTAAAGAAGTCAAGCGATACGAGGGCAAGCGGGGCTCAGGATATTGAATTGGATGATCAGCCATGATCAAAATAAATGGTGGAGCAGCCTCGATGGGCCAAATGACCTACTCCTGCTTCTAGTTTCTTTGAAAGATATTCTCTTTTGCTTTTCTTTGGTTTCTAACTTTTTCATCTTCAGTAAGTTATCCCGCACTGCTACAGGGGTAAAAACTCATTATATGGTGAGTATTTCAGCTGCTTTTCAGTGGAAAGATGGAGGCTGAGGGGAGACATGATAGAGGTCTAGAAAATCATGAGAGGCATAGACAGGATGGATAGTCAGAGGCTTCTTCCCAAGGGTAGAAGTGTCAATTACAAGAGGGCTCAGGTTCAAGGTGAGAGAGGGAAAGTTTATAGAATCATAGAACCCTAGAGTGCAGAAAGAAGCCCTTCGGCCCATCGAGTCTGCACCAAACACAATCCTGCCCAGGCCCTACTCCCATATCCCTACATATTATACCCACTAATGCCTCTAACCTAGACACTAAGGAGCAATTTCTTAATGTGGCCAATCAACCTAACCTGCACATCTTTGGACTGTGGGAGGAAACCGGAGGAAACCACGCAGATATGAGGAGAATGTGCAAACTCCGCACAGACAGTGAACTGAGCCAGGAATCGAACCCGGGACCCTGGAGCTGTGAAGCAGCAGTGCTAATCAACTGTGCTAATTAGCAATGCTTATTAAGGGAAATGTGCAGGGAAATTTCTTTGCGCAAAGTGTGATGGGTGTCTGGTACACGCTGTCAGAGGAGCTGGTGGAAGCAGGCATATTAGAAACATTTAAGAGGCATCTGGATGGGTACATGAATAGGGAGGAAATAGAGGGATATGGATCAGGTAAAGACAAGGTGTTTTTTTTAATTTGGTTAGGACATTATAATCAGCGCAGGCTTGGAGGGTGAAAGGGCCTTCCCCGTGCTATAGTTTTCTTTGATCTTTGATCTTCTACTTCCATGCTTCAGACAGTCAGGAGGGAGAAGCAAGACAGAGCAGAATATTCCAGCTGGAAAAAGTGGGAAGTAGGTAAGTGTGGGGAATTCTGCCACAGAGCAATAGGGTGGAGCAAAGCTCTCCAGAATTTGGCACCGGAAGTCAAAAGTTCCTTTATGGATAAAGGGTGGCACCAACAAGTCCAGAGAAACATGGGTGTTAAGGAAGATTGGATAAGGACACAAAGGAGGCTTGTGGCAGATACAAAAGGGTTCAGAACAGTGGAAGATGCAGAAAAATATTGAATGTTAAGGGGTGGGTACATAGATCAGGAGAACAAAGAGAGGACATAAAAAACATAAAATAAAGGAAATTCCTAAGGTGTTTCATCAGCATATGAAGGGCAAGAGGGTAACCAGGGAAAGATTAGGGTCCATTAGGAACTAAATCTGTTTAGAGAGCTGGTGGACACAGGGTGAGGTATTAAATAAATACTTTGCAGGATGCAGCACAGTGGTTAGCACTGCTGCCTCACATTGCCAGGGGCCTGGGTTCAATTCCCAGCATGTGGGAGTTTCTGTCTGTGTGGAGCTTGCATGTTCTCCCGTGTCTGTGTGGGTTTCTTCCAGATGCTCCGATTTCCTCCCACAGCCCAAAGTTGTGCAGGTTAGGTGCATTGGCCATGCTAAATTGCCCCTTCGTGTCCTGGGATGCATAGGTTAGAGGGATTAGTGGGGTAAATTTGTAAGATTATGGAGATAGGGCCTGAGTGAGATTATTGTCAGTGCAGAGATGGCCTCTTTCTGCACTGTAGGGATTCTATGGTTTGTGTTTACGTGGTGGGTGATGTAAATATAAAAAGCAAGGAGCAGGACCCTGATAGTGTTGAACGAGTTAGCAATGAGAGGCAGGGAGTATTAGCAGTCTTAGGGAACTTAATGTAGATCAATCCCGAAGAGCAGAAGTGTATCCCCAAGCTTCTGCGAGAGGTGAGGGAGGAGATTGCAGGGCTTCTGACACTGATATTCAAATCCTCTCTGGCCACAGGAGAGGTGCCGGAGCAATGGAAAACATCTGATGTGGTCCCATTATTCAAGAACAGGAATAAGGATAAATTAGGTAATTATAGGCCAGTGAATCTAACATCAGTGGTAAGGAAACTATTGGAAAACATTCTGAGGGTCAGAATTGATCTCTACTTGGATATCACGGGTGTGATTACTTGCATCACTCACCCCAAAATCTCATTTGAGGTCAACAGACTTTTCCATGGTCCTTCCCCCACCCCCGCAACCGCTCCAATTCCCATAGCAGAAAGAATAGTAAAATTCCAGCCAATGTCTAACAAATTCAAACTGAATTTTTCAAGGAGATAACTAGGGGTGTAGGTGAGAGTAGGACAGTTGATGTCGTTTACATCATCTTTAGTAAGACTTTTGACGTGATTCCGCATGGCATATTGTCAAGAAGGTAATTGCCCAAAGGATCTGAGGAAATTCGGTAAATTGTAGCCAGCCTTTGCCAGTCTTTGGAAACCTGTGTCCAGCGGTGTACTGCAGGAATCGGAGCAGGTCTCTTGCTGTTTGTAGTGTACATTAATTGCCTAGATGTGGACTGGTTTCATTGGTCAGAACGTTGAATACAAGAGTTGAGACGTCTTGTTGAAGTTGTACAAGACATTGGTAAGACTACACTTGGAATACTGTGTAAGTTCTGGTCACCCTATTATAGAAAGGATATTATTAAACTAGAAAGAGTGCTGAAAAATATTTACTAGGATGCTACTGGGACTTATTGTTTCAGTTATAAGAAGAGGCTGAATAGATTAGGACTTTTTTCCTGAAACGCAGGAGACAGAGGGGTGACCTTTTCAAGGTGTATAAAACAATGAGGGGCATAGATCAGCTGGATAATCAATATCTTTTCCCAAAGGTAGGGGAGTCTAAAACTGGAGGGCATAGGCTTAAAGTGAGAGGGGAGATACATAAAAGTGTCCATAGGGGCAATTTTTTCACACAATGTGATGAGTGTCTGGAACAAGCTGCCAGAGGGAGTAGTAGAGACGGGTACAATTTTACTCTTCAAAAAGCATTTACACAGTTACATGGGCACAATGGGTATAGAGGGATACGGGCCAAATGCGGACAATTGGGATTAGCTTAGGGGTTTAAAAAAAAGGCAACATGGACAAGTTAGGCCATGCTGTAAAACCTCTATGACTCTATGAATGTAGGGAGTATGATCAGTACATATGTTGTTACGTGAAAATTGGTGGTGTGGTAAATAGCAAGGGGGAAAGCCTTTAATTATAGGATGATTTGGATGGTGAGATGGACAGAGCAGTGGCAAATGTAGATTAAACCTTGAAAAGTGAGAGGTGATGCATGTTGGGAGGATTAACAAGACAGCAGAATATGCAATGAATGATAGGACTCTAGCAAGCACAGAGGACTAGAGGGACACTGAGGGTGCGTGGCCATAGGTCACTGAAGGCAGTAAGACAAGTAGATAAGGTGGTTAAAAAGACATACGGGATACTTACCTTATTATTCAAGGCTTAGCATAGAAAAGCAGGGAAGCTATGATGGAACTCTATAAAGCAGTTGTTAGGCCACCGCTAGAGTACTATGTGCAGTTCTGGTCACCCCAGTATAGGAAAGACAGGATTGCACTGGACAGGATGCAGAGGGGTTTCACAAGGTGTTGCCTGGGCTGGAGCGTTTCAGCTATAAAGTGAGGCTAGTGAAGCTGAGCGTTGTTTTCCGTAGACAGAAAAGGTTGAGGGAGAACCTCATTGAGGTGTAAAAAATTATGGGTGACAGAGATAGGCCGGGTAGAAAGAAACATTTCCCCTTAATAGAAATGTTAATAGAAAAGGCATTAAGTCGCATAGTAGTTAGCATTGCTGTCTTACAGCATCAGGGACCCACGTTCGATTCCAGCCGAACATGACAATGCATAGTTTGCACATTTTTCCCATGTCTGCATGGGTTTCTTTCAGTTGTACTGGATTCCTCCCACACTCCAAAGATGTGGACGTTAGGTGGATTGCTCCTTAGTGCCCCGAGATGTGCAGATTGGAGAGATTAGTAGGGTAAATGCATGGGGTCAGGGGAATGGGGCTGGGGATGGGTCTGGGTAAGATGTTCTATCAGAGAGTTGGTGCAGACCCAACGGGCTGAGTGGTCTCCTTTTGCACTGTTGGGATTCTATGATAAAAGGCATAAGATCGTTGAAAGATGACCAAGTGTGAATGGCTCTAGCAGTACAAACAGATTGCCTAGATGACTGCAGTAGAAATGTTAAGCTCTGCAAGCAGAAACAGTTTTTCAAAAGAAGTGGGTGATCCAGGGATACAGAAACTCCATAACAGGAAAGAATTTGAGATATGTGGATAACTGATTCTCAAGTTTGAAGTAACACAAAGGGAAAGAGTAAAATTTTTACTCCTCCCCCCTCTTCGAAGCAGACAAGTCAGTCCACATGGCCCAATTCTGCTCTGATAGCTCATGAACTTGAGAACATATTCGTGATGAGCTCTGGTCGCCATATTGTAACATAGTGTCTGTGTGGAAGGTGCAAAACCGTATTCAAAAGCATGGTGCCAGGATTGAACAGCTGTAACTGTCAGGGAATACCAAACAGGCTGGGGCCTTTTCAATCAAGGAATGCTAAGGAATTCCTCATCAAGTTTTGAAGAGTCGGAAGGGTTTTGACAGACCAGATGCAGAGAGTGCTTGAGACCCAAATAAAACACAAAATAATGGGCATATACAGAGTGAATAAAAGCTTTTCCCAGGGCGGAAGAGTCAATTACTAAGGGGGCATAGATTTAAGGTGCGAGGGGCAAGGTTTAAAGGAGGTGTACGAGGTAAGTTTTTTACACAGAAGGGTGGTGGCTACCTAGAACTTGCTGCCAGGGCAAGTAGTGAAAGCGGGTACGGTAGTGACTTTTAAAGGGCGTCTTGACCAATACATGAATAGGAGGGATATAGTCCCTGGAAGGGTAGAGGTTTTAGTTCAGTCTAGCAGCATAGTTGGTGCAGGCTTGGAGGGCCAAAGGACCTGGTCCTATGCTGTAATTTTCTTTGTTTTTATTCTTAGGCTTATAGTCACACTCCAATGAAGTTACAGTGGAATTCCCTGACTGCATCAATTCATTAGTCCATTCTGTCACTTTCCCCGGGGGCCTCGGTTGAAGAATGCCCCTTTAATAATTGAATGTAGTAGGAAGCTCTCAATTCCTGTATAAAGCCATCTGGGCAACTACAACATCACTTTCTCCCCCCCCCGCAAGCACTTGTTCAGTGGCAAGGAGCCACGGGTTTTGATAGCAGCTGTGTTCGATGGGACAATGCTCCAAGAATAGAACTCCCATGAGATGATATCGCAGGAACCCAGGCTGAGCAATCTCCCAGTCATCCTGACCGGCAGCATAAGCTGACTTTAATCCCTCCTCGGTTTCGGCAGCTGAAAACACGCTTTCTCTGCACCCAAAAGTGAGCTGTTTGCGTCTGCTGGAGCCAGCTCTCCACATTGTCACTGCTTGCCATCAATCCCTTGGGGAATTGACACACAACTGACCTCGTCCAGCCTGGGAAACCAGCTCATCTCCAGGGAAGGCAGCAAGTTAATTTGACACCACGGGCGCTGCAACTTCTGTTCAGGAGCCTGCATTATTTTTAAGCGGTTTAACTAAAAGGTAACAAAGATATGTTGACACTGCCTCGCTGTAGATGCAGATAATACTTATGTCTATGAACAAGTGATGATTTTTCAATAGTTTTGGCAGCAATAAAAGGACTTCAGACTATTAACTCCAAATGTAGCTGGGATTCTGGGCTGCAAGCAATTATCTTTCTTGTGTCCAACTCAGCTATAGTTCATTCTTATCTGTTTTTTTCTCATTTGCGCAATAGTCACTCTAATACTATTGCTGCATCCCTCAGGATCCTGACCAGGAGATTCCAGTTGATTAAAAGTGATTAGAAATTCCAAACTCTTGAGCCAGACTAAAAGTTGAGTGTGTCCAAAATGTGATCAGAGTCAAATTTATTAAGACTAATTTTCATCTTGGGAGGTTAGTAATGTTATCTAAATTTGGCTCACATTCGATTTGGTTTGTTGTTGTCACATGTATTAATATACAATGAAAAGTATTGTCTCTTGCACGCTATACAGATGAAGCATACTGTTCATAGAGAAGGAAATGAGAAAGTGCAGAATGTAGTGTTATAATTGTAGCTAGGGTGTAGAGAAAGATCACCTTAATGCAAGCTAAGTCCATTCAAAAGCCTGATGCCAGCAGGGAAGAAGCTGTTCCTGAGTTGGTTGGTAACCGACCCCAGATTTTTATATTTTTTCCGATGAAAGAAGTGGAAGAGAGAATATCCGGGGGGGCGGGCGTGGGGCCCTTGATTATGCCCGCTGACAGAGTATAGACAGAGTCAATGGACGGGAGGCTGGTTTGCGTGATAGAATGAGCTCTATTCACAATCTTTTGTAGTTTCTTGTGGTCTTGGGCAGAGCAGGAGCCCATACCAAGCTGTGATACAATCAGAAAAAATACTTTCTCTGGTGCATCTGTAAATGTTGGTGAGAGTTACAGCTGACATGCCAAATTTTCTTAGTCTTCTGAGAAAGTAGAGGCGTTGGTGGGCTTTCTTAACTATAGTGTCAGCATGAGGAGGACCAGGGCAGGTTGTTGGTGATCTGGACACCTAAAAACTTGAAGCTCTCGACCATTTCTATTTCGTCCCTATTGATGTAAACAGGAGCATGTTCTTCTTTATGCTTCCTGAAATCAATGATAATCACCTTCATTTTGTTGACATTGATGGAGATTATTGCTACCACACCAGATTCTCTATCTCATTCCCATACTCTGTCTCGTCATTGTTTGAAATCTGATTCACAACAGTGGTGTTGTCAGCAAACCTGAAAATCGAGTTGGAGGGGAATTTGGCCACACAGTCAGAAGTGTAAAAGGAATTTAGTAGAGGGCTGAGAACACAGCCTTGTGGGGCACCAGTATTGAGGATGATCGTGGAGGAGGTGTTGTTGCGTATCCTTGCTGATTATAATCTGTGGGTTAGGATGTTCAGGATCCAGCCGCAGAGGGAGGAGCCGAGGTCCAGGCTACGGAGTTTGGAGATGAGTTTCGTAGCAATAATAGTGTTGAAGGCTGAGCTGTAGTCAATAAATAGGAATCTGACATTAAGTGTCTTTGTTATTCAAGGTGTTCCAGGGTTGAGTGTTGGGCCAGGGAGGTGGTATCTGCTATGGACCTGTTGCAGCAGTAGGCAAACTGTACTGGATCCAGTGGATATCTCTATTCATACATGGTTTCCCATTGGGAAACATGCGGATTTGCCTCTTTGGCGCACAGTCCTTTACACACTTATCAATGAAGTCCATTACTGTAGTGGCGTACGTGTTCAGACTGCTCGCAGTCCACTAACTCTAAGCAATCCCATCGGAGATAATCCAATTCCTCAGGCCAACATTGCCCGAATTCTTTGACGGATTTTCCCACTTCAATTTTTACTTGTAAGCTGGAAGCAGGAGCACAACCTTGTGATTTGATTTACCAAAATGTGGGCAGGTAGGCATGTTTGATATTTGTGTTTGGGAATGTACTGGTGCATAGACTACAAAAGCAGAGAGGTCATGATGGAATTGTATCGAACTTTGGTGAGGTCGCGGCTGGAGCACTGTGCGCAATTCTGATCGCCACGTTATAGGAAGGATGCAAACACACTAGAGGGAGTGCAGAGGAGATTCACCAGGATGTTGCCTGGGATGGAACATTTAAGTTATGAAGAGAGGCTGGGATAGGCTTGGGTTGTTTTCTCTGGAGCAGAGAAGACTGAGAGGTGTACGACATTATGAAAGACATGGACAGAGTGGATAGCGAGCAGTTGTCCCCCTTAGTTGAAGGTTCAGTTACAAGAGAACACAAATTAAAAATGAGGGATTGGAGGTTTAGGGGGGATTTGAGGAAAAAGCTTTTTACCCAGAGGGTGGTGAGGGTCTGGAATGCGCTGCCTGGGAGGGTGGTGGAGGCGGAATGTCTCATATCCATTAGAAAGTATCTGGCACGGCATAACATTCAAGACTATGGGTCAAGGACTGACCAGGGGATTTAGGTGGGCAGGTCAGAGCCTTTCATGTGTTAGCGCAGACTCGATGGGCCGAAGGGCCTCTTCTGCACTGTCATGTTCTGTAATTCCCCTAAGTATAGAAAATTGAGGAACTGATCGGACTGAAATCTTCCACAGATTTGATGAAGTCAGCTATGAGAGGGGGTTTGTTCTGATGAATGACAATGGACCTAGGGAATGACCATCTCATAATCTGTCGCTTGATAATGTAGAACTTGAGTATTATTGAAGGTTTTTATCTTACCCTCCTAAAGTGAAAGTTTATTTATTAGGAATAAGTAGGCTTACATCAACACTGCAATGAAGTTACTGCGAAAATCCCCGAATTGCCACAGTCCGGCACCTCTTCGGGTGCACGGAAGGAGAATTTAGCATGGCCAATGCACCTAAACAGCACGTCTTTTGGATTTTGGGAGGAAGCCGGAGCACCAGAGGAAACCCACGCAGACGCAGGGAGAACATGTAGACCCCGCACAGGCAGTGACCCAAGCCAGGAGTCAAACCTGGGTCCCTGGCACTGAGAGGAACGATGCTAACCACTGTGCCACCGTCAGACCAAATGCAAGAATACCAAATTTCAAACAATCATGACAATTTGTACTATGGGAGAAAAGACTGATGATTGGTATCTGATTGGCTGAGACAATCAGATTAGTATTCTCATATACCACAAGCCTAATACCACTAATAGGCTTGTGGTATACGAGAATACCACAAGCCTAATAGCCTGTTTCTACTCCTACATCTGAATAGGCTCCTCAAGCTCCCAGTTATTTCAAATTCGATCAGTCACTGGCCTTCCCAGATTCTGTTCAGTTAGTTTATATGGTTGGGATATTCCGATGCACCTTTAACATCAATATTATCATAAGAACGTAAGAACTAGGGGCAGGAGTAGGCCATCTGGCCCCTCGAGCCTGTTCTACCATTCAATAAGATCGTGTCTGATCTTTTGGTGGACTCAGCTCCACTTATCCACCTGCTCACCACAACCCTTAATTCCTTCACTGTTCAAAAATGTATTCTATCCTTGCCTTAAAAACTTGTTCAAAAATTTATCTATCCTTGCCTTAAAATCTTATCCCTGAGTCGCTCTGCCAGAAAGCCCACATACACCACGCGAAAGTGGGCTTTCATCAACATCGCCTCCCTATCTTTTACTATTTGTGCCCATTCGGGTGAGAGATGTTCCCTTAAATTAGATCCCAGGAAGGCTTAATTCTAAAATTTGTGCCCTTGTTTTCAAACCGTTCCCAATGTATGAAATTCCCTCCAGCCCCACAAACCTCCTGACATCTCAGTGTTCCTCCAATTTTACCCTCTTGAAGATCTTCAGTTTTAATAGCTCCTCTCCTGATTACCGGGTGTTGAGTCACTTTGCCCCTCCTGCTCTGGAATTCCCTCCCGAAATCCGTCTGCCTTTCAACCTCACATGTTAAAACCTATCTGGTCTAATATTGCTTTTTGAGACTCAGTGGGCTGGATTTCCCAGCCAAGCTCACTCCAACGCTAGAAAATCTTACCTGAGGCCACCAGACCTTTGCATAGTCTGGATCCTGCCTGTTACGCTTCCTGTAGTGGGCAAGATGGGAAAATCCCATACAATGTCTCCTTTTGTCTGGAAAATCCTTGGGATATTTCACTGCCTGAATGATACTATGTGAATCCAAGTTGTTGTTGCTCTGAGCATCATCTATTGGTGTAAAGATAATGCCAATTTACTAGTAATCCTGTGGGCAAGAGTTCAAACCCCACCATGGCTAGTGATGGAATTCAGTTAATAATCTCGAACGAAAACTAATCCCAGTAATAGTGATTATTCATTATTGTATAAACCCATCTGGGTCACTAATGTCCTTTAGGGAAGGAAATCTGCCGTCCTTACCTGGTCTGGCCTACATGTGACTCCTGACCCCATAGCAATGTGGTGGACTCTCAACTGCTCCTCTGAAGTGCTCAAACAAATGGTTCAGGGCAATTAGGAATGGTGCTGGCCCAGCCAGTGACGCCCACATCTCATGAAAGAATAAAGGGAAAAGCCATAACAGCACAGCATTACCGAAACTTTTTCCCAGGTTGGAAGAGTCAATTACTAGGGGGCATAGAACATAAGAACATAAGAAATAGGAGCAGGAATAGGCCATCTAGCCTCTCGAGCCTGCTCCGCCATTCAATAAGATCGTGGCTGATCTGAAGTTCCACTTACCCGCCTGCTCCCCATAATCCTTAATTCCTTTATCGATCAGAAATCTATCTATAGGTGCAAGGGCCAAGGTTTGAAAGAGACATACGAGGCAAGTTTTTTTACGCAGAGAGTGGTGGGTGCCTGGAACTCTTTGCCGGGGGAAGTAGTGGAATTAATTATGATAGTAAGTTTTAAGGGGCATCTGGACAAATACATGAATAGGATGGGAATGAAGGGATATGGCCCCCAGTTGAGTTTTAGTTCAGAAGGGCAGCATGTTCGGTGCAGGCTTGGAGGGCCGAAGGGCCTGTTCCTGTGCTGTAATTTCCATGATTAAGGCCAATGAGGCACTCAGTAAGGAGCAGAATTGAATGTTTTTGACACTAGACCTTGTTCTTGGTCTTAGGCATTCTGCCCTGTACATACAAAAGTTAGCTCAGATCGATTATTGATCTGATAATTATTGAATCAGGCACCAAAGAAAGATGGCATGGTGATTAGTACTGCTGCCGCACAGCACCAGGGACCCAGGTTCAAATCCGGCCTCAGGTAAGTGTGGAGTTTGTACATTCTCACCATGTCTGCGTGGGTTTCCTCCGGGTGCTCCAGTTTCCTCCCACAGTCCAAAAGATGTGCGGGTTAGGTTGATTGGCCATGCTAAATTGCCCCTTAGGGGAATTAGCAGGTTGGGATTGTTGTCGGTGCAGGCATGATGGGCTGAATGGCCTCTTTCTGCACTGTAGGGATTCTTTTAGGCATAACATCATGAGCCCAAGGACCTGTTCCTGTGCTGCACTGTTGTATGTTCGATGCCATTTGGCCCAGTGTTCCCATGCCAGCCTGCTGACTAAACCATCTAATTAGTGCTATTACTCACCCTGCAAATAATCTCCCAATCCACACCCATTTTTCCTCAGCTCTCTCTGGCTCTTTTGACAAGTGACCTTTGCTGCCGGAGAAACCAGTTTCTCCTTATTTGCTCTGTCAAAACATGCATTTTTGAACATTTGTTTCAAATCTCCCCTTAACCTCCCTCCTTTAAGAAGCAGAACCATCCCAGCATCCCTCTCCAGCTTCTCCACAGAGCTGATGACACCCATCTCCCTTTTCCCAGGCCTGGGCCTGGGATTGTTTTGCACGTACAATCCTCTTTACTTGGAGTATAGTGTTCAATTCTGGTTGCCACGCTACCAGAGGGATGTGGAGGCTTTGGCGAGGCTGTAGAAAAGATTTACCAGGACGTCGTCTCGTATGGAGGGCATTAGCTATGAGGAGAGGTTGGAGAAAATTGGTTTGTTCTCTCTGGAACAATGGAGGTTGAGGGGAGACCTGATAGAAGTCTACAAGATTGTGAAGGGCATGGACAGAGTGGATAGTCAGAAGTTTTATCCGAGCATGGAAAAGTCAATTACTAGGGAGCATAAAACATAAGAACATAATAAGAACATAAGAAATAAGAGCAGGAGTAGGCCATCCAGCCCTTCAAGCCTGCCCCACCATTCAATAAGATCGTGGCTGATCTGACAGTGGTTCAGTTCCACTTACTCACCTGCTCCCCATAACCCTTAATTCTCTTATTGGTCAAAAATCTATCTATAGCTTTATGGTTTACGGTACGAAGGGCAAGGTTTAAAAGAGATGTACAAGGCAAGTTTTTTTACGCTGAGAGTGGTGGGTGCCTGGAACTTTTTGCGTGGGGAGATAGTGGGATTAAATAGTGAGTTTTAAGGGGCATCTGGACAAATGCATGAATATTGCGAATGAAGGGATATGGTCCCCAATTGGGTTTTAGTTCATAAGGGCACCATGTTCGGTGCAGGCTTAGAGGGCCCAAGGGCCTGTTCCTGTGCTGTAATTTTCTTTGATTTTGTTCTTAGATGGGGAGGTAGATTTGAAACCAGGGAGAGATCAGCCACGATCTGATTGAGTGGTGGAGCAGGCTGGAAGGGCTGAGTTTCCCCCCCCCCCCCCCCCCCCCCCCCCCCACTAACTCCTATGTTCCTCTGTAATTACATCGCCATATAATTTCCTGTCCCCTTTCCCGCTCCAGACTCCCCCTTCTGCAAAGTTCTTGTGGTCTGGCGGGGGGGGGAGAGGGCAGAGGCCTCAGGCCTCTCAGGTTCCCTCCTTGCGAGCTCCCTGCAAGCCAGGAGAAGCCCCAGGCCACTTGTGAGAACTCCTGACGCAGACATTCCAATGAAATCCAATCAGACTGGCCAAATATAGATGACTTCAGAGAGGGGCTCCACAGGCACGCGACAGATGGTAGCTGTGGCAGGCCAAAACACAGAGCTTCGACTCAGAGCCTCATCCAGGCACCCAGGGAAGGTGGGGAGGCCTCCCCAGCGAGGAGAGAATCTCTCCGTTGCCCAATTTCACCCAACCTGCATCGATCCCCTTCATTTCTGCTGTGGCCTTCACCATTCCCATTACTCTGAAGCAACCAGGAGAGGTAACGGCCTTTTTAAATCTGACATGTCTTTGATTTATTTTACTTCAGAGTCTTAGATACGCGTAAGGTGTCTTGTAAAGCTCCGCAACTGAAGCAAGATACCAGCGCCTGCGTAATTTTGTCCTTTTTTTCTCTCTGTTTCGTGTATTTATTAGGCTTACAGTGCAATGAATTTAGTGTGAAAATCCCTCGGTTAAGAGATATTGAAGCAGACCTTTCTCATAAATCACGTTAACTGACACGAAAGTTTGTGACGCGGATGCCTAAAAATAAATTTGATTCAAGGGGCGTGCGGGAGAAGAAAACATTTTGGGAGACTCACTTGGTTGATTCTGGAGCTGAGAGGGTTGGCTCATGAGGAGAGAGTGAGAAGCTGTACTCACTGGATGGCACGGTGGCACAGTGGTTAGCACTGCTGCTTCACAGTGCCAAGGACTCAGGTTCAATTCCCGGCTTCACTGTCTGTGTGGAGTCTGCACATTCTCCCCGTGTGTGCGTGGGTTTTCTTCAGGTGCTCATCCCACAGTCTGAAAGATGTGCTGGTCAAGTGCGTTGACCCGAACAGGCGGCAGAGCGTGTTGTCTAGGGGAATTTCACAGTAACTTAATTGCAGTGTTAATGTAAGCCTTACTTGTGACTAATAAAGAAACTTTAGACATTACTTAGAATTTAGAAGAATGAAGGATGATCTCATAAAAAAGATTATGAGAGGAATAGATAAGATAGTAGTAGAGGGGTTGTTTCCACTGGTGTATGAAAGTAGAATTAGGGAGCAGAACTAGTCTCAAAATAAGAAGGAGCAGATTTAGGACTGAATTGAGGGGGAACTTCTTTACACAAAGGATTGTGAATCTGCCGAATTCCCTGCCCAGTGAAACAGCTGAGGCACGGATAAGCACATTTTTGACCAGTAAAGGAATTAAGGGTTATGGTGAGTGAGTGAGTGAGCGGACTGCCAAGATCAGCCATGATCTTATTGAATGGTGGAGCAGGCTCGAGGGGCCAGATGGCCTACTCCTGCTCCGAGTTCTTATGTTCTTATTTTGACAAGAGGGTCAGTCTCTCAGGCGTTAACATTCTCTGTTTCAAGTTGAAAATTTGAAATTCGTACTGAATAAAATGGCAGCAGCAGGTTCAAGAGAAACTTCTCAAAAGAGATCAGGGTAAATACTTGAAAATTAAAAGGATTTATAAGCATCACAAGTAGGCTTATATTAACATTGCAATGAAGTTACTGTGAAAATTCTCTAGTCACCACACTCGGCACCTGTTTTGGGTACACAGAGGGAGAATTTAGCTTGGCCAATGCACCTAACTAGCACATCTTTTGGGAGGAAACCACACTACCCAGAAGAATCCCACGCAGACACAGGGAGAATGTGCAAACTCCATATAGACCATGACCCGGAGACAAGAATCAAACCCAGGTCCGTGGTGTTGTGAAGCAGTGGGGCTAATCATTGTGCCTCCGTGCGTCCCCGAGATAGGGGAATAACAGTGGAGAGGGACTAATGCTAAATTCTCCCTTGGTGTCCCACTATGTGTAGACTAGGTGGATTTGCCTTAGTAAATGCACAAAATTACAGGGAAGGGGACGGGGGGGACGAGGGATGGGGGTTGGGGTGGTGATTTTGGGCTTGTGTTGGATGCTCTTTGGAGAGTTGGTGCAGCCTCGATGGGACAAATGACTTTCTCCTGCACTGAGAGGATTCTACATGATGAAACAGTTAAAGTGCGGATCTGCAGGCTCAATCCAGGCTTTGAATTATTGGCCGGAATTCTCTGATCTTATACGCTCTGCCACAGTTGCCAGTGCTCAGCCAAAACTCCGTTCGTTGTGATCTCCTCAAAACCTAATGGCAGGAAGGATGATCCAGCAGCTCAATCCTCTCTCCAGAGGATCGATCACTCAAAACCAGTTCCGTGTGATGGGACTTGGTGCCTGTATACCCGACAGCAAACACCCTGAAACAAACAACCGTGTTTAGAAGGAGTAGAGAGTAGTTTGTGCGGCGAGATAGGCTGAAGCAAGGTTAGCAGTGGAAGTAAGTGGCCTTTGTAATGGGGATGATGTGAAGTTGATTCTGGGATTGAACATGGTTGGATATTGGGTAATGCTGAATTATAGCCTGGGATAAGCTGTAATGGACACTGGTTTCTGGTACATTGGCAAGGAGCTCAAGGTGATAACCTCTAATACAGTCGGGCTGTTTCATGAGTTTATGTGTTCCTACTGTATGCTGTCAGATATTTAAATATCTCATGACCTTGCCAAGTGTAGTGTGTGCACATTGAGGCTGAATGACAGTGTGAAGTCAGACCTATTTTCCAATGTTAGTACTTCATTCAATGTAAAATATCCCAGGCTCATATTGGTGGGACAGCCATTCACATCCAATGCTCCATCCGTACATTTCAATGAACGTCATTGAATCTGCTTTCGAGGTTGATCTCAGTATTCTAAGTGGAATCACATGGTCCCAATCTAAGTATTGACTAAGAGCTGGAGCCAAGTGGTGGAATATGAGAGGGCAAACTCTTAGCCATTGTTGAAAGATGAAGTTAACACCCCATCTCTTGTTCCTGCACTGTCGAAAAGTCGTTTCATTTTCCTTCTTTCCGATTTGCTCTCACTGGAACGACAGAGGTTGAGGAGCGACCGAATAGAGGTTTACAAGATTATAGTGGCATGGACAGAGGGGATAGTCAGATCATTCGCCCAGGGTAGAGAAGTCAACTACTAGGGGACATAGATTTAAGGTGCGTGTTGAAAAGTTTAAAGGATGCGCGAGGCAAGTCTTTTAGACAGAAGGTGGTGAATATCTGGAATACACTGCTTGGGGAGGTGGTGGGAGCAGGTAGGCATGTAAGTGGCATCTAGATAAATAAATGAATAGGATGGGAATGGCAGAATAGGGACTCTGTAATGCATTTGGTTTTAAGGCATCATGATCGGCGCAGGCTTGAGCGCTGATAGGCTTGTTTCTGAGCTGTACTTTTCTTTGTTCTCTTTGATTTTAATATCACTACGTACCCTATTTGAAAACATAACGCGTCAATGAGTTGATTTAATGTCAACCTGCCCCTGCGTCAGAAGGTTCAAACCCATCTTCCGAGAACTGGACTAGCCATATAAATACTGTGGCTAAAGCAGGTCAGTGGTTGGGTATTCGACATAAAGTGATTCACCTCTTGACTCGTAGAATAGAATCATAGAATCCTACAATGCAGAAGGGGGCCATTCGGCCCATTGAGTCTGCACTGACAACAATCCCATCCAGATCCTATCACTGTAACCCCACATATTTACCCTGCTAATCCCACTAACTTACACATCCTGGGACACTAAGGGCATCTTATCATGGCCAATCAACTTGTGAAAGGAAACCGGAGCACCTGGTGGAAACCCATGCAGACACGGAGAGAACATGCAAACTCCATACAAACAGTGAGCCAATCCAGGATAGAACCCAGGTCCCTGGAGCTGTGAGACAGCAGCGCTAACCACTGTGCCACCATGCCACCCCAAAGCCTTCCACCATCTACAGTGCATAGGTCAGGAATGAGATAGAAGCCTCTCCACTTGCCTGGGTAGAAAGGGTTAGAGGATAGGGGCCAAATGTGGACAATTGGGACTAGCTGGGAGGTCACCATGATCGGAATGGTTCGGCCGAAGGGCCTGTTTCTGTGCTGTTTTGCTCTATGAATCTATGAGTGGATGAATGCAGCGGCAAGAAGCTTGACACTCCCTGGAATAAAGCAGCCCACTTGATTGGCACCCCATCCACCATCTCCATCACTCCTCACTGACACACAATAACGAAAATATGTCCCAGCTATGAGATGCACTGCAGCAACTCACCAAGCTTCCTTCGATCGCCTTCCAACCCCATGACCTAGAAGGGCAAGGGCAGCAAAGGGCAAGGGGAGTGCACCATCATCAACAGCCTCCCTCCCCACCCTCAAGCTATTCACCATCCAGACTTGGAGCTACATCACCATTCCTTCACTGTTGCTGAGTCGAAATCTTGAAACTCCCTTGCTGTGTTCTATATTGTTTGGGAAGGTTCTCCATGTTGCTGCTGTTCCTTCGATAGGTCAATATCCTGCGATTGGCCACCACACACTGGTAAATCTGGTGGGGCCTACGACATCTGCTGAGGCCAAGCCACAATTACTGTGTCTTTGCAAAGGTTGCCCACACCTTGAGGGCAATAGTTTCATTTTAGATTGAGAGGCGGTAATAATCAGGCGTGCGAAAACATGTCGATAGCCACAGGGAGGAGCATCTGAGGGGAGGAACATGGGCGACACCACTGCAGTTCAAGAAGATAGCCACTGCCACCTTCTCCGGGGCAATGAGGGACGGGCAATAGAAACACTGACCTGGCCAACAACACCCATGTCCCATGAAAAAATAAATTTTTATAAAATTAAGGAGTAGCATTTTGGAGTTGATTCCTGATGCCTCCCCTTCTTGTTACATGTTACTATTTTCTAGAGTGTTGGCTGTACTCAATTTGGGCCAAATACAGAATCGTAAAATCCCTACAATGCTGAAGGAGGCCATTCAGCCCATGGTGACTGCATCAACAATAATCCCATCCTAGTCCCCCCAATACTAAAGGGCAATTTAGCATGGCCAATCCACCTAACCCGCGTACCTTTGGAATTGTGGGAGGGAACCGGAGAACCCAGAGGAAAACCCACGCAGGCACAAGGTGCAGACTCCATACAGACAGTGAGCCGAGCCGGGAATCAACCCTGGATTCCTGGCGCTTTGGGGCAGCAGTGCCTAACCACTGTGATGTTCTCTTAAATGATGTGGGTCTGGATTCACATGTAGATCAGACTGAGTAAAGATGGACAGCATGGTGTGGGTTTCCACCAGGTGCTCTGGTTTCCTCCCAGAGTCCAAAAATGTGTGGGTTAGGTTGATTGGCCATGCGAAATTGCCCCTTAGTATCAGGGGGACTAGCAGGGTAAATATATGGGATTATGGGAATAGCGCCTGGGTGGGATTGTGCAGACTTGACAGGCCAAATGGCCTCCTTCTGCACTGTAGAGATTCCATGGCAGATTTCCTTCCCGAAAGAGAACCAGATAGAGTTTAATAACAGTTTCATGGTCACTATTGCAGATCTATGAATCAAGTTTGAAATTTCACTAACTGCCATGTGTGAGATTTGAAGCCACTGCCCCCAGAACACTAGCCCTGGGCATTTGGGTTAAGTTTATTTATTCATGTCACAAGTAGGCTTACATTAACACTGCATTGAAGTTACCGTGAAAACCCCCAGTCATCACTCTTCGGTGCCTGTTCAGCTACACAGAGGGAGAATTTAGCACTTTCTTTCAGACTGAGAGAGGAAACCGGAGCACCCAGAAGAAACGCAGAGAATGTGCAGACTCCATGTAGACAGTGACACAAGCCAGGAATTGGGCCTGGATTCTTGGCACTGTGAGGGAATAGTGTTAACCGTTGTTTCCTCCCATTACTAATCCACTGATATCACCGCTGTCTGAACAGCTCATTGAGATACAATTTACGTCCTTTGACCAAGATTTTATTGATCTGACCCACCATTTCCTGATATGGTCAGACATTATTCTCTCCTGCTGCTAAGTGGGATGTTTCATGATGTTAAAACCACTGTTTAGATAAATACAAGTTGTCATTGGGAAAGAATGCATTCAAGTTGAAAAAATTTCTGCTGAAAGCTCAGGACTGATGTATAGTAAGAGGCCATTCAGCCTATCTGGTCCATGCTAGTGTCTATGCTCCAGTGGAAACTCTTCACACTCCTCTTCACCTGACCCCACCTAACCTTTCTTCTTCCATGTAACTTCCCTTGCGAGTATTGTGATTAAAACGTTTCATTAATATAGCACCTTTCACATCCCCAACACACTTCACAGCCAATGAAGTGCTTTATCTGAGGCAAAGATGTTATTGTAATGTTAGAAGCGTAATATTCAGTTGGTACCCAGCAACTCCCACGTTCTCCACTTTAATTTAGGTGGTACGGCAGCACAGTGGTTAGCACTGCTGCCTCGCAGCACCAGGGAACTGGGCTCAATTCCAGCCTCGGGTCACTGTCTATGTAGAGTCTGCACATTCTCCCCGTGTCTGTGTGGGTTTCCTCCAGATGCTCTGATTTCCTCCCACACTCCAAAAGATGCGCTGGTTAGGGTGGATTGGCCACGTTAAATTCTCCCCTAGCGTACCCAAACGGGTGCCGGACTGTGGCAACCAGGGGATATTCAGAATAACTTCATTGCAGTGTTAATGTAAGCCTACTTGTGACAAATAAAATCAAACTCTCACTGATGTTAGTTGAGGGATAAGTGCAGGAAACCAGGAAGAACACCCCAGCATTTTCTAAAAATAATTCTCCCAGATCCTTTGTGACCACCTAAAAATTAAAGTTCATTTATTAGTGTCACACAAGTAAGGCTTACGTTAACACTGTAATGAAGTTACTGTGGAATTCCCCTAGTTGCCACACTCTGGCACCTGTTCGGGTCAATGCATCTAACCAGCACATCTTTCAGACTGTAGGAGGAAACCAGAGCACCCGGAGGAAACCCACACAGACATGGCGAGAATGTGCAAACCCCACACAGACCCGAGGCCGGGAATCGAACTTTGGTCCCTGGTGCTGTGAGGCAGCAGTGCTGACTACTGCGCTATTGTGTCACTTTCATATGCCACCTAAAAGGGCAAATGAGATGGGCAAGGAGGGGGAGGGTGGAGGAGCCTCCGGGCTGAATGTTTGCTCCACAGAAGGAGGGGGATTCAAGGTTGAACGTGATGGGAGTGGAGAACTCAGGCAAAGCAATCAGCACAGCGCTAGGAGATGTCAGGAGAGGCTGGGTGAGATATCAGACCCCAGGCCTCTCTAATAGCCGTCGACAAGTGCAAAACACGCCATTGGAAAAGAAAGACAAGTGCAAGAAGGATACGTGAAGCATATTTTTAGCACACAAAATGTCATTAGATATTTAGCCGGGAGGCTTCAGGAATGTGTTTTTGCGTGCTCTGTCCCAGAGGGAAAGTACAGCAGGTGGCAAACAGAGCAGTTAAATACTGAATTGCTTGCTGTTTTATTTATTCATAAACACATTCATTAGGAGGGGAGAACACAGCGGGGAATGCCATTATGCCAGTGGCTCTTTCCGTATTTTCAATATTGTTTACAGGGACATCTCTTCTGCTTAAAGAACGTGCAGCGATGGGGCTCCAGCAACTGTATTTCCCTTCAATTTCATTTCGGAGGCATTTTTAAAATAGATTTTTAATTATAGCGACCAATTTTCTTTCCCACCAGCTTAGTTTTGATTTTTTTTAAATTTTTTTGCTTTATTCGCCCAGGGGTTGTGGACATCTCTGGGAAAACCCACTTCACAATTCACAATGCTCCGTCTGTCAAAGTTTTGCCCCCTCCCTCAGCCTACCGGTATCAGCTTGCGACCTCCTTGTGTCCTCTTCACAGCATAGGATGTCGAGAGGTATTGATGGGGTGGATTCTCGGAGGCTATTTCCCAGGACTGAACGAGAGGACACAGGTTTAAGGTGCTGGGGAGTAGGTAGAGAGGAGATGTCGGGGGTAAGTTTTTCAATCAGAGGGTAGTGGGTGAGTGGAATCGGCTGCTATCGGTGGTGGTGGAGGCAAATTCGATAAGGTATTTTAAGAGACTTCTGGATGAGTACACGGGACTCAATAGGATATAGGTAAGCGAGTAGGTAGAGATATCATCGGCGCAACTTGTGGGCTGAAGGGCCTGTTTGTGCTGTAGTTTTTCTATGTTCTATAATTGTGGCACAGTGGTGAGGAAGGTACAGCAACAAGGGTGGCACTGTGATTGGCACTGCTGCCTCACAGCCACTTTCTCTAGGTACTTGAGGAGGACGGTAGTTTTAAATGCAGCAAGAAAATCATTCAAACTGCCCCATAACGAAAGGTATTACTTCACACCGGTGAATATGTGACAGCACTTGAGACAGTTGTACAACACCAGATTAAAGTCCAACAGGTTTATTTGGCAGCTTCGGAGCACTGCCCCTTTCTCGGGGTGAGTGGGGGAATTGGGTACACAAACAGGGCAAAGTTAGTCACAGACTCAATTTACAAGATAATGGTTGGAATGCGAGTCTTAACGGGTAGTCAAGCCTTTACAGGTACAGACAATGCAAGTGGAGAGAGGGTTAAACACAGGTTAAAGAGGTGCAAATTTTTTCTTTTTTTTCAGCGCAAACAGGCCCTTCGGCCCACGAGTCGCGCCAATCACATCTATACCTACCAATCCACAGACCTATCTATAACCCCCTATCCCATTCATTTCCTTATACTCATCCAGAAGTCTTTTAAAAGACCCCAGCGAGTTCGCCTCTACCACCACCGACGGCTGCCAATTCCATTCACTCACCACCCTCTGAGTGAAAAACTTAGCCCTAACATCCCCTCTGTATTTGCTTCCCTGCACCTTAAATCTGTGTCCTCTCGTAGCGACCATTTCAGCCCGGGGAAATAGCCTCCGAGAATCAATTGTCTCAAGCTAGGGCAGTTAGTGAGATTTTGCGAGCCCAGGCGAGTCATGGGGGTTACAGATAGTGTGACGTGAAGCCAAGATCCCAGTTCTTGAGTAATTGAGAGAGGTGGATGCTCAGCAAGACCTTGGTGTCCTCGTGCATCAGTCGCTGAAAGTCAGTGCGCAGGTACAGAAAGCAGTAAAGAAGGCAAATGGTATGTTGGCTTTCATAGCGAGAGGATTTGAATACAGGGATAGGGATGTTTTGCTGCAATTGTATAGGGCGTTGGTGAGGCCATAACTGGAGTATTGTGTGCAGTTTTGGTGTCCTTATTGAGGAAGGATGTCCTTGCTATCGAGAGAGTACAGCGAAAGTTTACCAGCCGGATTCCTAGGATGGCAGGGCTGTCATATAAGGAGAGATTAAGTCGGTTAGGATTATATTCACTGGAGTTTAGAAACTTATAAAATTCTAACAGGATTAGACAGGGTAGGTTCAGAAAGAATGTTCCCAATAATGGGGCATCCAGAATTAGGGGCCAGAGTTTGAGGATAAGGGGTAAATTTCTTCACCCAGTGAATGTTGAAGGTATGGAATTAACTACCACAGAACGTAGTTGAGGCCAAAATGTTTTCTGATTCAAGAAATTAGATATAGCTCTTGGGATGAAAGGATCAAGAGATATGGGGGTAAGGGGGAAATCAAGATATTGAATTTGATGATCAGCCATGATCAAAATAAATGGTGGAGCAAGCTTGAAAAGCAGAATGGCCTATTCCTGCTTCTACTCTGGAATGCAGTGCCAGAGGATTTGGTAGAAATAGATACAATAGCGACATTTAAGAGGCATCTTGACAGATACATGAATAGACAGGGAATAGAGGGATACAGACCATGTAGAGGCAAAGAGTCTTTAGTTTGGAAAAGCGTCGTGTATCAGTATGGACTTCGTGGGCCAAAGGGCCTGCCCCGTGCTGCTTTTTGGCAGATCTTTGGTGGGCTAAGCTTTTGAGGGATTGTGGAACCATGCTGGTTAGATGGAGTTGAGACACAAATCACTCACCGGTGATGTAACTGAGTGAGTGAGCTGGACTGAGGTTTCCTGCTGTTTGTGTGTCCCTGCCTGAAACTAAAACACACGCAATTCCATGGAACGTAACCCAAACTGACCCAAACACGCTCCCAACATGGTTCAGGCAACGTGACAACATCTAGCGGTTAATAAAACCCGGCCTTTTAATTCCTGATTCGCTTCACTGAATCTAAAACAAGAAGCAGTCAGTGTTTAAAATAAAGAGACTCCAGATGATAGCTGTTTGTAATCAAAGATTTGGTTGCCTAACACTTTTTTAAAGTTTAATTATTAGTGTCACAAGTAGGCTTACATTAACACTGCGATGAAGTTACAATGAAAATCCTGTAGTGATCACGCTCCGGCGCCTGTTCGAGTACACTGAGGGAGAATTTGGCATGGCCAATGCACCCTTACCAGCACGTCTTTTGGACCGTGGGAGCACCCGGAGGAAACCCACACAGACACGGGGAGGACGTGCAGACTCCGCATAGAGAGTGACCCAAGCCGCGAATCGAACCTGTGCCTCCGGCGCAGTGCTAACCGCTATCACGCTGTGCCGTCTAATAGAAGGTTGGAGCGTTGACAGAAACATTGGCTGGAGTTTTACCAGCACGTCCAAACCCCCACCCCCCCCCCCCCCCCCCCCCCCCCCCCCCCCACCCCCTCACCACCACCTTAATCAGGAGCGGGTGAGGCTCAGAGAATGGCATTCTCTATTGGCCTCAGGCAGGATCGTACGAACCTCAGGCGGGAAGTGTGGTAAAATTCCACCCATTGTACACCATGCTACACCACAGAATGCCAAAACATTGTATGTATTCAAGAGGCAGCTGGATGTAGCACCTGAGGCGAACGGGGTCAAAGATTATGGGGAGAAAGCAGGATTAGGCAATTCAGTTGGATGATCAGCCATGATTGTATTGAATGATAGAGCAGGCTCGAAGGGCCGAATGGCCTCCTTCTGCTTCGATCTTCTATATTTCTATTGTTTTGTTCTGGGTTAGGCATCTTCTCTTAAGCACAATCTATGTCAGCTGAGGAACATTAAAAGGGAATAGCTGTTTCATAACTTTTTTTTAATGGTATTTTTTTCAACCTTCAATCGCCAGCATGCAAGAAGGGTCCTACGAGCATGGCGTGCCCCTCTCGCAGATGTTGAAGGAAGCCTATTCCGCCGGGAAAGTAGATGGTTATTGCGACAGCATGGTGTCTGAGGCATCCTCGCACGACTTGTACTTTGACTCTCTGTCTGACCTCCAGGAGGATCGAATGGACGGCAGCCCTGCGCCCGAGCTCTCTGCCTTCCTCAGCCAAGAGGAGATGAGCAAGAGCCTCGATCTGGCCCGGGTAGCCATTGCCGAGAGCTCGTCGGAAGAAGCGGAGCCCGAGCTCGAGCTGGAGGACGTTTCCCGGTACCTTCACCCTGGCCCCTCGGCTGACACGCCGGAGGAGGACCCGCCTGCGGCCGAGACCCAAGCTGCTGAACGGCCAGATGCCAAGTCAAACAGCTCCGCCAAACGTGGCAGCCCCGCCCGTCCGGTACCCAGCCCCGAGCTCGGGGCCGCACATCCAAACCTTCCCAGCACCCACCCCTCCTTCGAGGAGCTCGGCACGGACGTGCCGACCACCTCCAGCAAGGCAAATCCCATCCACACATCCCAAAGAAAGGAGCAACCTGCTTACCAGGGCAAGGGCTCGGCGAAGAATGAGCCTTGTGCCAAAGCGGTGTCCTTCATCGAGGAGCTATCCTCGATATTCAGGACAGCGAGGCCGAGGAACCATGGCCTGGTGAAGAGTAAGAATAACGAAGAAGAGAATTCATCTTCCGACAGTGGCTACCTCTCACCGAGGAACCGCGTCAAAGTTAACGCCGCCTCGGCTGGGAAATCTAAGCCAGCGGACCAGAAACTGACTGCGGAGCCTGACGTGGAACCGAGTGCGGAGGCTGAGCGGGGCAGGGGGAGCAAGCCTGCCTGCAAGACCGCCACAAAGACTGCGGAGCGACCCCTCACCGGCTCGGCTCCCCGCTTCATTCAAAAGCTGAAAAGCCAAGAGGTGGCTGAGGGAAGCATCGTTCAGCTTGAGTGCAGAGTGGTGGGAGACCCAGAACCCCTGGTCAGGTAAGAGTAAATCAATCGTCGCTCTGACCAATATCATGCACAAGAATGATCGGGCTTGTTGGATATTGATATTAATGTTTCATGAGAAAAATGGTCCACCAATTCAGGTGATAAACTGTGCAATGAAAGTCTCTTGAACTTGTCGGCTGATTTACAACTTGTAAAGAAAAGAACATCTCATCCTCATCCTCCCCATTAAATTTAAGCCCCTGGAGAGAAATTAAAAGAGAAAAACCTCAGCAGGTGTCTGGCAGCATCTGTAAAGAGAGAAAAGTGCTGACTTTTTGAGTCCAGAATATCTTTTTGTCAAAGGGCCCTTGCTGGACTTGCACATTCATTTCCCGTTAAACCTATTGCTGTATGTTAATGCCAGTAATTAATTGCACAAATAGCTTTTCAGTTGTAGGTGAAGGTCGCATACTTAGGAGCCAGCATAATTAAGGATCCCTCGCATCCCAGACATTCTCTCTTCCACCTCCTTCTGTCATGGTACATGAGGTCACGTACCAACCAACTCAAGAACAGCTTCTTCGCTGGTGCTGACAGACTTTTGAATGGGCCTACCTTGCATTAAGTTGATCTTTCTCTACACCCTAGCTATGACTCTAACATTCACGACCCTTTGTAGTTTCTTGCAGTCTTGGGCAGAGCAGGAGCCCATACCAAGCTGTGATGCATCCAGAAAGAATGCTTTCTATGATATGGTACTAACTTAGACCTCTGGATTAGTAAGTAGGCCTGTGACATTAGCACCACACAACCGTCATCCTCTGTACCCTCATTGATTGCAAAGATAGATGACAGGTCCCGCCATTTAGTAAGGCCCTCACAGCGCAGTTATCAGTTTACACTCTCAGTAATTGATGTTAGAATCATAGAATAGAATAAAATCCTGTGTGCAGAAGTACACTGAGTCTACACAAACCACAATCCCACCCAGCCCCTAACCTCATACCCTGTGTATTTGCCCTGCTAGTCCCCCGACACAAAGTGTCAATTTAGCATAGCCAATCAACTTGACCCACATATCTTTGGACTGTGGGAGGAAAGCGGAGCACCCGGAGGAAACCCATGCAAACACAGGGAGGATGTGTAAACTCCGGAGAAACAGTGACTCAAGCTGGGAGTTGAACCCAGGTCTTTGGCACTGTGAGGCACCAATGCTAACCACTGTGCCACCGTGCCACCTAAATGGGGGCTCATCCAGGATGATGGGTAGGGAGTAGGTTAAAGTCGAACTAAAGGCGCACACAATGAGGGGGGACATTCCAGAAAAGTCTGGGACAGGAGCTCACAGAACGAGGGGGATGACATTTAAGATCTGCTAACTTGGCCATTTCTTGTTCTATGTCAAATGTTTAAGATATTCTTACTGTCCCAGTCAAAGACCACAAGCCAGATGTTGTGTGATGAAAAACAGAAAGCCCATCACAGATCGTGTGGTCTGAGGCAGATGTGCGCCAGACCAGCGGTTTTACAATGTCAAATATAATTACACTCGGTCTATTTCTTAAAAGAATTCCGACCTGGTAAACTTTGATGGAACTTTAAATCCCATGAATTGGAAAAACCACATTGTAAACTGGGAACTTGACTGAAAAGAATCTCTTGTCTAACATCTTGTTCAATGGTGGGGTTGGTGGGTGAGGGGAGGGATGGATGTGGATGTGGAGGCATGAGGGGTAGGGGGTGGTCAGGAAGTGGAGGGGTTGGTCAGAGAAGGCGGTTCCAATTTGCGAGGGGGTGAGGGCAGGATGCAGAATCAAGGTTCTCACCATAAAGAGGTAAATCTGTAAATGTGCAAGGATGAATTATGAGTTGCTGACTGGACCCAAAGATAGGGGAGTCTAAACTTAGAGGCCACAGTTTAAGATGAGAGAGGAGAGATACAGAAGTGTCCAGAGGAGCAATTATTTCACACGGAAGGTGGTGAGTGTCACGAATAAGCTGCCAGGGGTAGTAGTAGAGGTGGGTACAATTTTATCCTTTGAAAAGCATTTAGACAGTTACATGGGTAAAATGGGTATAGAGGGATATTGGCCAAATGCAGGCAATTGGGATTAGCTCAGAGGTTTAAAAAAAAGTTGGATAAATTGGGCCAAAGGGCCTGTTTTTCCATGCTGTAATCCTCTATGACTCTATGATTCTAGGCTAGAATCAAACTTTCATTCAGCCCAATGCTGGTTGCCACACTACCAGAAGGATGTGATGCCTTTGGAGGGAGTACAGAATAGGTTTATCAGGGTGTTACCTGCTATGGAGGGAATTAGCTCTGAGGAGAGATCAAATAAACTGGGATTGTTCTCCCTGGAAAGGTGGAGGCTGAGGGATGACCTGATAGAAGTTTATAAAATTATGAGGGACGCAGATAAGGTGAACAGTTGGAAGATTTCTCCCAGGGCAGAAATGATAATTACAAGGGGGCACAAATTCAAGTGAGGGGGGAGAGGTTCAGTGGAGATGTACAGGGGAAGTTTCTGACACAGTGGGGGCCCGGAATGCACTGCCAAGTGGGGTGATTGAGATAGACATGTTAGCCACATTTAAGATTTATCTGGATAGACACATGAACAGAGGATTGGTCTAGATAGGATAACATGATTGGCATAGGCTTGGAGGCTGAAGGGCCTGTGCTGTACTGTTCTTTGTTCGTTGTCCCAGGATTTATCGTAACTTTGGGGTTTCAGCTGATTTGCCACACTCTATATATGGTAGTTAAGTGGAAAAGCCCTGAGATATTGAAGGGCAGGTATTGAAGGGCTAGACATTTACCATAATCATGGATGCAAAAAGCTTAGAAACTTTCAGTAATCTTCCTGTTTGAGAATTCTCAATAAAGAGATAGGCTTTCAAAGCTTTACATTTTGCACTCATCAGGACAGATGCAAGAATACCAAATGTCAAAGGCAGCAACAATTTATACTGCATGAGAGTGGGTGCTGACAAGTGGGCTCTGATTGGTTGAGCCATTGCCATGGAGAGTGCACCAGGAACTATTGTTCATCATGATTTTGTGTAATTCACAAAAGGCGCTAAACCTGGATATGTTCCTTTTGCCTGCAGAGGACGGGTCGCTGTGTGTGCTGTAGACATGGCTTCTGAGCCACACGGTGGGCCCAATTGGCGTATTTATTCCTCAGCACACTCAGGGTTGTTTGGCAAGTGTTGTCCAAACGTGGAATTGTGTCTAGAGGTAGACATTGGCTGGAATTCTCCAGCCATTCACTGCCTCTGCCATCGAGAATTTGGCACTCAGCCAGAGATCCATTTGTTGCAGCAGGAATGGAGAATCCCAGACATGGGTGAGGTTGGAGAATCCCAGTCGCGGGCGAGGTTGGAGAATCCAGCCTGTTATGCTCTGAAGTTTGCAAGCAACATCTCTTTTTTTCCCATTTACAAATACATTGGGAAAGTTTATCAGCATTACAGATTTGGTTCTGCTGCTTTGTCCCGGCTTTTAGCCCGTATCCAATCTCTTTCCAGTTTTAAAATTCTCATCCATGTTTTTAAATCCCCTCCAGCACCTTAGCCTCATTGTTACTTCAACTCTGTAACTTCTTCTAGCCCTAAATTGTCAACATTAAGGGCATTTAAATGGTCATTGGATAAACATGGATGATATTGGAGTAGTTTAGGTTAAATGGATTTTAGATTGGTTTTCACAGTTCGGTGGCCGAAGGGCCTGTACTGCGCTGTAATGTTCTATATTCTACAAATTTTCACAATCTCTGACCTTTAAATGTTCTTATTTATGAGTGTCATAAGTAAGCTTACATTAACAGTGCAATGAAGTTACTATGAAAATCTCCGAGTTGTCGCACTCCGGTGCCTGTTTGGGTACACTGAGGGAGAATTTAGCACCTAACCTGCACATCTTTGGAGCGTAGGAGAAAACTGGAGCACCCAGAGAAAACCCACGCAGATATGTGCAGACTCCTCACAGTCAGTGATCCAAGCCAGGAATCGAACCTGGGTCCCTGGCGCTATGAGGCAGCCGCGCTAACTACCACCTTGGACCCATTCCAGCCCCTTGCACATCTCCTGATTTTAATTGCCTCACCGTTGATCGATGTGTTATCTTTTACTTATGCCTGGAGCACTGGAATTCTTTTCCTAAACTTTTCTATCACTCCTTAATTGTTTCTTAGGAGCTGCCTGCTTTACTGAAGGAGGTGGGGACAGGGGGGGGGGGGGGGCGGGGGGGGGGGGGGTTGGGGCTAGTAACATAAAAGCCATGTCTCTGGACTATAAAACCCACAGACCCAGGATAATTCCCTGGGCCATGAATTCATATGGCAGCTGGTGGAATTTAAATCCAATTCATAAAATCTGGAACGGTTGTGCTAGTCTCAGTAATGATGACCAAAACAACCCATCTGGTTCACTCGTGTCCTTCAGTGAAGGAAATCTGCTGCCTTACCCAGTCTGGCCTACATGTGACTCTACAGCAATGGGGTTGACTCTCAACCCCCCTGAAAAAGCTCAGTGAGCCACTCAGTTCAAGGGCAATTAGTGCTGACCACATCCCATGGAAGAATAAAGAATAAAAAACCTTTTTGTTTTCTTCCCTGTCATCTCGTTTTTATTATTCATTCATGGGACATGGATGCCGTTGACTAGACCAGCATTTATTGCCCATCCCTAGTTGCCCCTTGAGAAGGTGGCGGTGAGCTGCCTTCTTGAATCGCTACAGTCCACATGCTGTGGGTTGATCCACCATGGGGAAATTCCAGGATTTTGACCCAACGACTGCGAGGGAACGGCGATATATTTCCAAGTCAGATGGTGAGTGGCTTGGAGGGGAACTTGCAGATAATGTTATTCTCCTGTTTGTGCCATCCTTGTCTTTTTAGATGGAAGTGGTCGTGGGTTTGGAAGGTGCTGTCTAAGGATCTTTAGTGAATTGCTGCAGTGCGTCTTGTAAATGGTACACACTGCTGCTACTGAGCGTCGTTGGTGGAGGGAATGGATTTCTGTAGATGTGGTGTCAATCAAGCAGGCTGTTTTGTACTGGATGGTGTTGACCTTCTTGAGTGTTGTTGGAGCTCTAGTCATCCAGGCAATTGGGGAGTATTCCATCACACTCCTGTCTCCTAGATAGGCTTTGGCAAGTCAGGAGGTGAGTTACTCGCCGTGGTATTTTTAGCCTCTGACCTGCTCTGGCAGCCTCTGTGTTTGACAGGTCAGTGATGATTCCTGTTTAATGTTAATCCTATGATGTGCCTTTAGATTGTTTTTGCAATGTTAAAGGAGCTAAATAACGCTGAGTGACCATCGCTTTCACAAGTAACAGTTCCACTATTTTACAATCCCAAAAGAAAGGGAGATAAATATCACACAATAATCACATGCAACCCTGATTGAGCAATGGGGAACATCCGAGTAATATATCCTTTTCCTATTTATTCAAGGGGTTGTGAAAATCCCTGAAGGTCCCATTCCTAGTTACCCTGGACAAGATGATGAGTGAGCCGCCATCTTGAACCTGCTGCAATCCCTGTGGTGTCGAACTCCCACCCATAGGGCCCTACAGTGCAGAAGGAGGCCCTTTGGCCCATCGAGCCTGCACTGACCACAATCCCACCCAGGCCCTACCCCCATATCCGAATATATTAGACCCATTAATCCCTAACCGATGCATCCCTGGATACTAAGGGGCAATTTCTTAACATGGCCAATTAACCTAACCTGCACATCTTTGGACTGTGGGAGGAAACTGGAGAACCCGGAGGAAACCCACGCAGACATGAGGAGAATGTGCAAACTCTACACAGCCAGTGACCCGAGCCGGGATTCGAACCCAGGACCCTGGAGCTGTGAAGCAGCAGTGCTAACCACTGTGCTACTGTGCCCACCTGGCGAAGGAACAGCCAGTTTCGAAAACTAGTGGCATTTGCTACAAATAGACCTGTTGGACTTTAACCTGGTGTTGTGAGACTTCTTACTGTGTAGGTACACCCACAGAGCTGTTAGGGAGGGACTTCCATTTAGACTCAGCAACAGCAAAGGAATGGCAGTGAGATTTGGAGGGGAAACTCCAAAAGGAATTGTTTGACGTGTTTCTTACCCCCTGTCTTAAAGAACAAAAGAACAAAGAACAGCACAGGAACGGCCCTTCGGCCCTCCAAGTCTGTGCCGATCACATGTCCTATCTAGAACAACCCCCTGTATCCCTCTATTCCCCGTTTGTTCATGTGTCTATCCCAATAACTCTTAAATGTGGCTAACATATCTGCCTCGACCATCTCACTTGGCAGCGTAATCCAGACACCTACCCCACCTCTGTGTAAAAAACTTCTTCCGCTCAACTCCACTGAACCTTTCCACTTCTTAGCTTAAACTTCTGCCCTCCTATGATTGTCATTTCTACCCTGGGAAAAAGCTTCCAATTATTCGCCCTATCTATACTCCTCATAATTTTATAAACTTCTATCAGGTTGCCCCCTCGGCCTCCGTCTTTCCAGGGAGAACAACCCCAGTTTATTCAATCTCCCCTCAGAGCTCGTATCCTCCTCACTGTAACACTGACTTTCCTGCCAAGAAATTTGGAGAGGTGTTATCCCAGCCCATCCTTAAACCATCCTCACATCTGTCTCGCTTCAAACAGAACTTTATTCACGTCTGGAACATGCTGCCGGGGTGGTGATGCAGGCAGATACGATAGGGATATTTAAGGGGCTTTTACATAAGATCATGAATGAGGGATATGGACCAAGGGCAGGCAGAGTTTGGTACATTGTTCAGCAAACTTTGTGGGCCGAACGGCCTGTCCCTGTGTTGTACTGTTCTATGTTCTGTGGGGCACAAAATTATAGTCTGTTCTAAGTTCCAAATTCGACAGCAGATACTGGGTCCGATTTTGCCACTTTAATTCTTAATGCGAGATGGGCTTGTAAAACAGGGAATGCTTCAGATCCGACTTTTAGACCGGTTCCCAGGCACCCCCATACGATCTCTGCCTGGAAAAATATCAGTGATTCCGAATCGTGCTGCCCAGACCAAACATGGGCCCCTTCCGCACCCCCCTCCCCGCTTATCCCCTTGATCACAGGCAAAGTCATAGCGGGATCCCCCTCCTTCCCCTCACTGATCACAGGCAGAGTGTCAGCGGGACCCCCCCCCTTCCCCCACTGATCAGAGGCAGAGTGACAGCAGGACCCCCCCTTCCCCCTCACTGATCAGAGACAGAGGACAGCAGGAACCCCCCCTTCCCCCTCACTGATCAGAGGCAGAGTATCAGCGGGCCCCCCCTTCCCCCTCACGATCAGAGGCAGAGCAGCGGGACCCCCCTTCCCCTCATCACAGGCAGAGTGTCAGCAGGACCCCCCCCTCCCCCTCACTGACAGTGACAACAGGGATAGCAGGCACACCAGCGGCCATCCCTCTTCCCCCTCACTGATCACAGGCCAGGGATCCCTCACTGATCCGCGGGACCCCCCTTCCCCTCATGATCACAGGCAGTGTGGCAGCGGGACCCCCCTTCCCCCTCACTGATCACAGGCAGAGTGTCAGCGGGACCCCCCTTCCCCCTCATGATCACAGGCAGAGTGACAGCGGGACTCCCCCTTCTCCCTCACTGATCACAGGCAGAGTGACAGCGGTCCCCCCTTCCCCCTCACTGATCACAGGCAGAGTGTCAGCGGGACCCCCCTTCCCCCTCACTGATCACAGGCAGAGTGTCAGCAGGACCCCCCTTCCCTCACTGATCACAGGCAGAGTGTCAGCGGGACCCCCCTTCCCTCACTGATCACAGGCAGAGTTTCAGCGGTCCATCCCCTTCCCCCTCACTGATCACAGGCAGAGTGACAGCGGACCCCCTTCTCCCCACTGATCACCAGAGTGACAGGACCCCCCCTTCCCCCTCACTGATCACAGGCAGAGTGACAGCAGGACCCCCCCCTTCTCCCTCACTGATCAACAGGCAGTGACAGCAGGACCCCCCCCTTCTCCTCCTGATCACAGGCAGAGTGACAGCAGGACCCCCCTTCGCCCTCACTGATCACAGGCAGTGTGGCAGCGGGACCCCCCTTCCCCCTCACTGATCAAGGCAGAGTGACAGCGGGACCCCCCCTTCTCCCTCACTGATCACAGGCAGAGTGATAGCGGTCCATCCCCTTCCCCCTCACTGATCACAGGCTTGGGACCCCCCCTTCCCCTCACTGATCACAGGCAGGTTGAAACGGCTCCCCTTCCCCCTCACTGATCACAGGCAGAGTGTCAGCGGACCACCCCCTTCCCCCTCACTGATCACAGGCAGAGTGAAAGCGGACCCCCCCCCTTCCCCCTCACTGATCACAGGCAGAGTGAAAGCGGACCACCCCCCCCCCCTCCACAGGCAGAGTGAAGCGGACCCCCCCCTTCCCCCTCACTGATCACAGGCAGAGTGACAGTGGATTCCCCCCCCCTTCCCCCTCACTGATCACAGGCGGAGTGACAGCGGGAACCCCCTTCCCCTCACTGATCACAGGCAGAGTGACAGTGAATTCCCCCCCCCCCTTACCCCGCACTGATCACAGGCAGAGTGACAGGGATTCCCCCCCCTTCCCCCTCACTGATCACAGGCGGAGGACAGCGGACACCCCCCCCCCCCTCTCCCTCACTGATCACAGGCCCTCTCATTTACCAATCTCAAACAGAGATCCATCGGTATTTACCTCCTCACTTACTGAAGCGCCCGAATCGGACTCCTGTGGAGCGTGTTTGTTTTGCGCCAATTCTAGGTGAACGAATGTGATGATAAAGCAGGGGTGGGGGGGCGGTTCCGGTAAGATTGGGAGTGCAGCCCGATAAGTCCATTTAAATGCGTGCAAATGGCCAACAGGCCCGTTTCGGAAAAGGTCCTGATCGTGGCCAATTTCGGGCCTTGGTAAAAGGGGGACCGGCGCGGAGGCGGGCACGGATCACCTCACGCCCGACTTTACCAAGTTTTCCTGCCGAAAAACAGGCCCAACTTGATGGTAAAATTGGACCTACTTGGTGGTAAAACTGTGTGCAGTCACAGGCCCTCGCGTTGTGTTTCAGGTTTTGGATAACTGCACTCTCTGTTCAAACTGTATTGACTCATTTTCTCTAATACCTCACCCTGAGGATACAGACAGCGTGGACCCACCTCAGAGGGCTCTTCCACTTGCTTCATTAACTTGACTTAATGTAGACCCAAAGATACTGCAGCGGGAGTCAGCTATTTGGCCCATTGGGTCTATTCAGTCATTCACTGAGATCATGGCCGATCAGACGTGATAGTCCTCGCCTCCACATTCCTTTCTTATCTCCATAACCCTTGATGCACTTACTGATAGAGTCTTCCAGCAGGGCAAGAGACCATCCAGCCCATTATTAGGGCAGCACAGTAGCACAGTGGTTAACGCTGCGACTTCACAGCTCTAGGGTCCTGGGTTCGATTCCCGGCTGGGGTCACTGTCTGTGTGGAGTTTGCACATTCTCCTCGTGTCTGCGTGGGTTTCCTCTGGGTGCCCTGGTTTCCTCCCAAAGATGTGCAGATTAGGTTGATTGACCATGTGAAAATTGCCCCTTAGTGTTCTGAGATGCGTAGGTTAGAGGGATTAATGGGTAAAATATGTAGGGATATGGGGGACAGGGCCTGGGTGGGATTGTGATCGGTGCAGACTCAATGGGCTGAAGGGCCTCTTTCTGCACTGTAGGGTTCTATGATCTATGATCTATTCTTGTGATAAATTGCCCGATATTGATTCCAACTTGCCCAATCGTTCCCTGGAGACCTGCAAGTCTTTCTTTTCTGTGGATTTATTGAGTCCTCTCTTTGAATTTTAATATGGAAGCTCTTTCCGCTGCCCAATCAGGCCGTGCATTCCATAACTACTCCCCTCCCAATCTTCTCCACCCCAATGGAAATAATCCCAGTATCTCAAGTTTTTTTTAATGTTTATTTATTAAAGCAGAAGTTAAATTTATTTACTAGTCACAAGTATAGCTTACATTAACACTGCAATGGAAGTTACTGTGAAATTCCTCTAGACATCATGATCCAGCACCTGTTTGAGTGAGTGCACCTAACCAGCACGTCTTTCCGAATGGGGGAGGAAACCCATGCAGACATGGGGAGAACATGCAAACCCCATGTAAACAGTGACCTAAGCCGGGAATCGAACCCGGGTCCCATGGCAGATGGCAAAATTTGAATTCAATAAAAATCTGGAATTAAGGTCAATTAGTAAATATGGAAACTATTGCTGATTGTCGTAAACAAAAACCCATCTGATTCACAGATGTCTTTTAAGGAAGGAAATCTGCCGCCCTTACCTGGTCTGGCCGACATGTGCAATCAGATGTGATAGTCCTTGCCTCCACATTCCTGGTCTCTTAAAAATGCCCTGTCAGTTTAAGGAGCAGTTAGTGATGGGCAATAACTATGATAAGTATCCTATCAATGAATTATAAGATATTGGGATTGTGTCCAAATCATTGAATCACACATCACTGAAGGAGACCGTTCAACCCATTGCTCCTGCCCCAGCATTGCTGAACAAGCTACAAATTTCACCTGCTTTTATTTTCTTCCTTTAAAATCCATAAACTTATCCTTTTTAAGTTTCTATTCTTTTTGCAAGTTGCTATTTGAACTGCCTCCACCATACTTTCAGGCACCACATTCTAGGTCACAACCCATGGCATAATGAGTACATCCTTGAACTCTCCTCATGCAATATTTTGCCAGTTCTCTTAAGTTTGTGCCATTTGGTCATCAATTGTAGAAATACCAATTTCCCCCCTTCTACTCAACCAAAACAAGTCGCGGTGAAATAGTCTTCATTAGTTATGTCTCTGTGACACTGGCAAAGTATAAATATTTCAAACCATATGGCTGGTTACTAATGACTATACATAACTGGAACCTTCCATCTGAAGTTGCAACGTTGGAGCATCAAACCTGTATCACTGCAAACTTCTCCAGCACCTCGTTTGTTTGCTAGCTTTGGCAATGAAACAATCATTTTTTTTTATTTCAAAAATATGCTTTATTCATAAAAAAATCTCAATTAAACCATTGCAAACCTACATATCTAAACATTGCAAACAGTGCAGAGAAAGTCATTTTTTACAGTCCTTACATTTCAAAACTCAAAACTATATACATGCTTCAGATTTTACTGTGTGCCGTTATTTCTCAGATCGGCACAGAGTTACACAGGCTGAGGGTGTTCTGCAGTTCCCGGGTCCTCAATCTGCCTCCGTTAAAAGGCATTATAGTTTGGCCTTTCCCCATTGTTCACGTAGTCCTGGTAGTATTCATGAGGATTTTGGGGTTGTTGTCCATCCCTAATTACCCTTGTATAGAGGGCAATTGAGAGTCAACCACCTCACTGTAGCTCTGAAGTCACATATAGGCCAGATCAGGTAAGGATGGCAAATTTCCTTCCCTGAAGAACATTTGTGAACCAGATAAGGTTTTCCGACAATCGACAACAGTTTCATGGTCATCAGTGAATCCCTAATTCCAGACATTTTTTACTGAATTCAAATTCCACCATGTGCCGTGGTGGGATTCGAACCCAGGTCCCCAGAACATTAGCTAAATTAATAGTCAAGTGATGATACCATTTGGCCATCACCTTCCCCTAATGAGGTGTTAGTTATTCAATTCAACTTGTGCAATAGGCATTTCATTAAAAACTCGATTGTCCAGATTTTGTGGTCACCCTCTATAAATAATATTTCATTACATCAACTGAGCTGCCATGGGTTTATCAACCATGACTTATTGTCATCGGCTGTCTAAAATTGGCGTCTGGAACAGTGCAGTGTCCGTTAATCTGTGGAGAATGGAGAAGCAATGGACTATCCTCTCAACCCATCAGATTAAAGAACTCTCACTGATCCACACAGAGTCTAAACCGGGAAGTGTAAACTATGTAATAATGTACAAAATGCAGAAGCCAATCTGCATACAGCAAGCTCTCACAAACAGCGATGTAAGAATGACTGGATAATTTGCTCTGGTGATTGAAGGATAAACATTGGCCAGGGCATTGTGGAGAACACAACTGCCTTCCATGGAAAAAGTGCCGTGGGATCTGTTGCTTTCAATGGTCAAGGAAAAATAGTACCTTAGTTTTAACTTCTCATCGGAAGGACGGTACCCCCGTCAGTGTAGCACTCCCTCAGTACTGCACTGGAGTGTCAGCCTAGGTTATCTGTCAAGTCTCTGGAGTTATACTTGAACCCAGAAGAGCATAGAGCAATACCACAGAGCAAATTCTGGAAGAATATCAGTTGAGTTTTGAAGTCAGTCAATAACCTCGTCTGGGTTTTTATTAAGGGGACAGATTGATAGCAATTAGGTGGTACGATAGCACAGTGGTTAGCACTGCTGTTTCACAGCGCCAGGGACCCTGGGTTCACGCCCTGGCTTGGGTCACTAATCACTGAACCCTTACCCCAAATAAGTTCAGTGTTGACTTCATTAAATCACTAACCCCAGCACCTCTCACAGAAGGTAATCAAGAGGTTTTAGAGAGAGAGGTAATGCAAGATTATGTAAATTAAGCAACACATATGTTGAGCTTGTGTATGTTTTACTTCATTTATGCAAAGGCTTCTTTTTAAAGTTTAGAGTTAAACTTTATTTATTAGTCACAAGTAAGGCTTACATTAACACTGCAGTGAAGTTACTGTGAAATTCCCCTGGTCGCCACACTCCGACGCCTGTTTGGGTCAATGCACCTAACCAGCACATCTTTCAGACTGTGGGAGGAAACCAGAGCACCCGGACGAAACCCACGCAGACATGGGGAGAGTGTGCAAACTCCACACAGACAGTGACCCAATCCAGGAATTGAACCAGAGCTGTGAGATAGCAGTGCTAATCACTGTGCTGCCCCATGTTTCTATCTATGCAATTACAATAAAAATGAACTAACTCAGCTCTAACTTGACTAAGTTTTAAAACTCAGAAGGCATGCTGGGTTAACTAGAAACTGACTGTGTTTTTGACAAGGTACAATGCTTACAAAAATAGGCTTTTTATAAGCCAAACAAAGTTTTTCATTAACAACATCTGCAAGTTAGAGACAGCATGTGCCAAACAATTTCAAGACCAAGATAACAAATCACATATAATAATGGACTGCCATTATCAGCTTTTCCCCTTGTTTTTATGGCTATGACATCTTTCATTCCCTCCCCCTGTAGTATAAATATCTCCCACTTTCTATATCTTTTAGCTTTGACAAAGGGTGATCTGAACTCGAAACATCAGCTCTTCTCTCTCCTTATAGCTGCTGCCAGATCTGCTAAGGTTTTTCCAGCATTTTCTCTCTTGGTAACAAATCACATTCATTATAGTTTCAGCTCGGTGTTTGGAGTTCAGTGTGTGATCAATATAAGGCTAGCAGAAGAAGCCTGTCTCTCTCTCTCTTTTTTGCTTTCTTCTCTTTCTGTTCACTTTTGTAATGACTTAATTTTAAGTTCTACTCTATGAAAGAAATTCATTGTACCAGTGCCACCTCTGTCTATTCTGAGGAATGAATGGGTGCGACAAATAGACTTTTTTTTAAATCAGTTCAATCCAAAATTAAGTGAATTGCAAATCCACCAACAACAAGTCAAAGCTGTTGGAAAGGTGTTAATGTTTATACACAGGAGTTAATGCCGAGTATCTAATTTAGTCGGGTCTGAATCATTGCCCATGGATTAATTTTAGCCATCTATTAATAACTAATCTGAAGGCAGCATAGCGTTTCTGTTTCTGTGTGGCACTTTATTTTCACCCCTTGGTGTGTATATCCAATTTCTCTTTCGAAGGTTACTCTCAAATCTCTTTCCACTGCCCTTTCAGACCTTACATTCTGGGAAGCAGCAACTCTTTCCCCCCCCCCCCCCCCATCATTCCCCACAAGTTTGCCTCACTATGGAGTAACGCAATGTAGGGAGAGATGGAGGAAGGAGACTGGGAAACACCTCTTCATTCAAAGGGCTGTGAATCTTTGGGATTCTCTTCGTCCAGAGGTGCAAGTTCAGGCGTTGAGTATATCTGAACATGGGGTTGATAAGATTTTTCACCTAGTGGGAATGATGGTAAATGAAGGTCAATGGTCTGATTAAATGACCGAGCAGCCTCAAGGGGGGTTGCTCCTATTTCTTTTTTCATATTTCTCTTCCCACCTCCCCATAGAACAATCTGAGAGGTTTCCATACCAGGTGAGATATGGGTGACAATTAATAATGCTGTGCTACATGGCTGAATATATACATATATATATATATATATACATAAAAAGAACAAAGAACAATACAGCACAGGAAAAAGGCCCTTTGACCCTCTAAGCCTGCACCGCTCATGCTTCCAACTAGACTACTTGTTTGTATTCCTTTATTCCCAATCTGTTCCAGATAACTGTTAAACAATCTCAGCATGTCTGCCTCTACCATCTTGCTTGGCAATGCATTCCAGGCCTTCACCACCCTCTGTGTAAAATCCTTCCCTCTGACATTTGTGTTAAACTTTGCCCCCCCTCACCTTGAACCTCTGACCCCTTGTGTTTGTCACCTATCACCTGGGAAAAGCTTCCCACTGTTCACCCTATCTACGCCCTTCATAATTTTATACACCTCTATTAGGTCGCCACTCATCCTCCGTCTTTCCAGGGAAAGCAACCGCAGTTTACCCACTCTGCCCTCATAGCTCAGACCCTCCATACCAGGCAACATCCTGGTAAACCTTTTCTGTACTGTCTCTAAAGCCTCTGTGTCCTCCTGGTAGTGTGGTGACCAGAACTGGATGCAGTATTCCAAATGTGGCCTAACCAACGTTCTGTACAGCTGCAACATCAGACACCAACTTTTATACTCTATGCCCCATCCTACAAAGGCAAGTGTGCCATATGTCATCTTCACCACCTTCTCCACCTGCGTTGCCACCTTTAAGGATCTGTGAACCTGCACACCCAGGTCCCTCTGTGCATCTATATTCTGATGGTTCTGCCATTTATTGTATAGCTCCCCCCTACATTAGATCTACCAAAATGTATCATTTTGCATTTATCTGGATTAAATTCCACCTACCATTTCTCTGCCCAATTTTCTATCTATATCCTGCTGTCTATAGGTCAAAGAGAACAAGGAAAAGTACCGCATAATAACAGGTCTCCAAGTTTGTGCTGATCATGATACCCTAACTGAACTAAAAAAAACTTTCTGTCATTACTCAATCCATATCCCTCTATTCCCTCTTTATTCATTTACCCATCCAGATGTCTCCTACATGTTGCTAATGTGCCTGCTTCGACCACCTCCTCTGGCAGCGTGTTCCAGGCACCCACCACTCTCTGTATGAAAATCTTCCCCCTCACATCTTCCTTAAACTTTCCCCCTCTCACCTTGAACCTGTGACCCCATTGTCACTAATATTTCCATCTTGGGAAAAAGCCTCTGACTATCCATCCTGTCTGTGCCTCTCATAATTTTATCGACCTCTATCAGGTCTCCCCTCAGCCTCGGTCTTTCCAGTGAAAACAATCATAGTTTATTCAATCTCTCCTCAATAGCCAGCACCCTCGAGACCAGGCAACATCCTGGAGAACCTTCATTGTGGTGCCTCCAAAATCTCCATCTCATTCTGGGAGTGTGGTGAACCAGAACTGCACGCACTATTCCAACTGCAGCCTGACTAAGATTTTATATAGCCACAACACGATTTGCTGACTCCTGTACTCAGTGTCCCGGCCAATAAAGGCAAGCATGCCATACACTTTCTTAATCACTTTGACCGCCTGTGTTGCCAATTTTAGGGAACTGTGGATGTGCACAGTAGCACAGTGGTTAACACTGCAGCTTCACAGCTCCAGGGTCCTGGATTCGATTCTTGGCTTCCGGTCACTGTCTGTGTGGAGTTTGCACATCCTCCTCGTACCTGCATGGTTTTCCCCCAGGTAGTCCAGTTTCCT
This sequence comes from Sphyrna mokarran, assembly GCA_024679065.1. Classification (NCBI taxonomy): domain Eukaryota; kingdom Metazoa; phylum Chordata; class Chondrichthyes; order Carcharhiniformes; family Carcharhinidae; genus Sphyrna; species Sphyrna mokarran. The sequence continues at coordinate 12,127,096 of JAGIQG010000006.1, forward strand.
CCCACTGTCCAAAGATGTGTGGGGTTAGGATAATTGGCCATGCTAAGAAATTGCCTCTTAGTGTCCAAGGATGTGTAGGTTAGAGGGAGTAGTGGGTATCATATATAGGGATATGGAGGTATGGCCTGGGTGGGATTGTATTCGGCGCAGACTCGATGGGCCGAATGGCCTCTTTCTGCACTGTAGTGTTGTACGATTCTTGCACGCGGAGATCCCTCCGTATGTTTGCGTTTGTAGGGGAATTTCACAGTAACTTCATTGCAGTGTTAACGTAAACCTTACATGTGACTAATAAATAAACTTCAACTTTATGTTAATGCTCCTCAGGGTTCTGTCATTTACCGTACATGTAAAGGCTGGCTGAGGCAAATTGCTGCTCTACAGAGAGGATCAAGGGATATGAGGACTTTAGGGGGAGGTTGAAGTAGAAGAACAAGGGAGGAAGATTGTTCAGAGTTTTCCATGGCTACCAGATATCCCGAAGCATTTTGCAGTGAGTGAGGGACTTTTTGAAGTGAAGTCACTTTTCTAATGTCAGAAATGGGACAGGTCATTTTCCTCAGCAAATTCCCACAAACATCAGTGTGATAATTGGCAGATTTTTATTTTTGTGATGTCCATTGAGGGATAAATATTGACTAAGAGATCTTCCCTGCTCTTCTTCAAAATTTTGATTTGATTTGATTTATTGTAGAATCATAGAATCCTACAGTGCAGAAAGAGGCCCTTCAGCCCATTAAGTCTACACCGACCACAATCCCAGGCCTTACCCCCATATCCCTACATATTATACCCACTAATCTCTCTAACCTATGCATCCCAGCACACTGAGGGACAATTTCTTAGCACGGACAATCAACCTAACCTGCACATCTTTGGACTGAGGGAGGAAACTAGAGTACCCGGAGGAAACCCATGTAGACATGAGGAGAATGTGCAAACTCCGCACAGACAGTGAGCAGAGCCGGGATTCAAACCCAGGACCCTGGAGCTGTGAAGCAGCAGTGCTAACCACTGTGCTACCAATATATATTGTCACATATATTAACATACAGTGAAAAATATTGTTTCTTGCATGCTATACAGACAACACATACAGTTCATACAGAAGGGAAGAGAGAGTGCAGAACGCAATGTTACAATCATAGCTAAGGTGTAGAGAAAGATCAACTCAATGCAAGGCAATTCTATCCAAAAGTCTGACAGCAGCAGGGAAGAAGCTGTTCTTATTTCAGATGGTACGCAGCCTCAGACTTCTGTATCTTTTTCCTGACGAAAGAAGGTGGAAGAGAGAATGTCCGGATTGTGTGGATTCCTTGATTATGTTGGCTGCTTTTTCAAAGTAACAGGAAGTGTAGACAGACATGGGAGGCTGGTTTGTATGATGGATTGGGCTACGTTCATGACCTTTTGTAGTTTCTTGTGGTCTTGGGCAGAGCAGGAGCCCATACCAAGCTGTAATACACCCAGAAAGAATGTTTCTATGGTGCATCTGTAAAAGTTGGTGAGAGTCATAGCTGACATGTCAAATTTCCTAGTCTACTTACAGAAAGTAGAGAGGTTGGTGGACTTTCTTAACTATAGTGTTGGCACGGGGGGACCAGGACAGGTTGACAATGATTTGGGCACCTAAAAACTTGAAGCTCTCTCCACCTTTTCTACTTCGTCCCTTTGTTGACAATTGTGTTGAAATGTGCCATATTCAGAGGGTGGTGGGGAGCAGGGCAGGGCAGTGCACTTTGGGTAGTGCCAGGCTGGAAGTGACCAATCGGGCACTTAAGTGGGCCGGGGCAGTGCCAAGAGGTGGGTAGTGGCCTGAGTGGGGGTGGACCCTGAGGAGAGATGGGGCTATTACAGGGAGGGTATGCGTAATGATTGGGAACAGGGGATGCGGTGTTTATGAAGCAGGGAGCTCTGCAAAGGCAGGCAATGCAACGGGGAGGATTGGGGGTTATGCAAGATGGGTTACATGAGGGAAAGGCATACTGGTGGGATGGTCAGCAGGGCAGGGGGTAATTGGCAGGGGGTGGCACATGCATTGGCGGATGTTGGAAATTGGGCTAATTTTTCCATCCCCGCTGGCAAAGTGCAATCAGCCAGAAAATTCATTTGATATTGACAAGAAACTACACAGTTTTATTGAATGGTACTCCAGAAACCTCGATATCTTCTTGCTTTAAGTGCCAACTCCAGGGCTATGAGCAGGAAATATAGGATTGAAACCCCGAGTGCAGCACTGAGGGAGTGCTTCACTGTTAAAACATAGAAGAACTACAACCCAAACAGGCCCTTCGGCCCACAAGTTGCGCTGATCATATCACTACCTACCAGGCCTATCTATAACCCTCTTCCCATTAAATCCCATGTACTCACCCAGAAGTCTCTTAAAAGACCCCAGCGAGTTCACCTCCACCACAACTGATACCAGCCAATTCCACTCACTCACCACTCTCTGAGTGAAAAACTTACCTCTAACATCTCCTGTGTACCTGTTCCCCAGCACCTTAAACCTGTCTCCTCTCATCCTTCGTCTCTCCAGGGACCTATTCTCATAAGACACGCCACCCAATCCAGGCAACATCCTTGTAAATCCCCTCTGTACCCTTTTAATGGCTTCCACATCCTTCCTGTAGTGAGGCGACCAGAACTGAGCACAGTACTCCAAGTGGGGTCTGACTGGGGTCTTATAAAGTTGCAGCATTATCTCCTGACTCCTAAACTCAATCCCTCGATTGATGAAGGCCGGTAACACCATACGCCTTCTTGACCACATCCTCCACCTGCGAGGCTGATTTAAGAGCCCTATGGACTGACACCCCAAGGTCCTTCTGCTCCGCTACACTGATGAAGGTATCAAGTTTGAATGGGGCTTTAAACTGTGGCTCTGTCTACACTGTTTATCTACATAAATCAGATATTAAAGTACAGCGAAGGAGGCCTGGCTATCTTTTTTGTATTTTAACCAATACCATTGATGGAGGTTATCCATTAAACTTTAAAGTTATTTATTAGTGTCACAAGTAAATTTACATTACATTAGTGCTGAAATGAAGTTACTGTGACAATCCCCTAGTCGTCACACTCCGGCGCCTGTTCGGGTATACTGAGGGAGAATTTAGCATGGCCAATACATCTAACCAGCATGTCATTCGGACTGTGGGGAAAAAACTACAGCACCTGGAGGAAACCCACGCAGACATGGAGAGAACATGCATACTCTACACAGACAGTGACCCAAGCCAGGAATTGAACCCTGATCCCTGGCGCTGTAAGACAGCAGTGCTAACCACCGTGCTGTAATTATGTAGTTGCTGTTTGTGGGATCCTGCTGTGTACAGATTGACCGCTGTTTCCTATGTGAGAACAATAAGTGCGATTCAGTAACTCCTCATTTTGGGCGGCAGGATGGCACAATGGTTAGCACTGCTTCTTCACTGTGCCAGGGGACCTGGGTTCGATTCCTGTCTGTATGGAGTTTGCACATTCTCCCAGTGTCTACCTGAGTTTCCTCCGGTGCTCCGGTTTCCTCCCAATGTCCAAATATGTAGGTGGATCGCCCATGCTAAATTGTTCCTTAATATCAGAAGAATTCACAAGGTAAATATATGGTGTCACAGTGATGGATGGGATTGTGGTCGGTGCAGACTCGATGGGCCAAATGGCCTCTTTCTGCACTGTAGGGATTCTCTGTTTCTATGGTCCAATTCAGTGCAGTAATGCTCTGACATCACCGGACAAAAGGGCAGCACAGTAGCACAGTGGTTAGCACTGCTGCTTCACAGCCCCCAGGGTCCTGGGTTCGATTCCCGGCTCGGGTCATTGTCTGTGTGGAGGCTGCACATTCTCCTTGTGTCTGCGTGGGTTTCCTCCGGGTGCTCCGGTTTCCTCCCACAGTCCAAAGATGTGCGGGTTAGGTTGATTGGCCATACTAAGAAATTGCCCCTTAAGTGTCCAGGGATGCATAGGTTAGAGGGATTAGTGGATGTAAAATGCGGGGATATGGAGGTAGGACCTGGGTAGGATTGTATTCGGTGCAGACTCGATGGGCCGAAGGGCCTCTTTCTGCACTGCAGCGTTCTATGATTCTATGACATCCTGAGGTCATGAAAGGCATGATGAATGTATGCCTTTATTTCTCTCCTTTCCAGAAACTTTCATCAGTAAAGGTAGTAATTTTTACTGAGGTCTGTTTGCTTTCTCCTAGCTTTGGCACGTTCCGGAAAGTTCCGGAAATGCTGCAACAGCAGTTTTGACTTCCTCTTCAGTCAGCTGTTGAAACGTGTCAAATCAGAAGAGACCCAATGTGTCTCTCAGGAAAGACGAGCTCAGGATTTGACATCTCCCCTGATACCGATATCGTCGTAAACGCGCAGAGAGTGAGATACTTGTTTACAGGCTCAGGGGGAGGGTCCACAAGCTTTTGTCCATTTGATTTCCAACAGGGTTCGGTTTACAGTTCGGGCTGTTAACAAAGTGATATAAAGTTAGATAGGAAGGTAGGCTGTGAGGAGGATGCGAAGAAGGGATGGCACGGTGGTACAGTGGTTAGCACTGCTGCCTCACAATCCCAGTGACCCAGGTTCAATTCCCAGCTTGGATCATTGTCCACGTGGAGTTTGCACATTCTCTCTGTGTCTGCGTGAGTTTCCTCCGGATGCTCCGGTTTCCTCCCATAGTCTGAAAGACGTGCTGGTTAGGTGCATTGGCAGTGCTAAATTCTCTCTCAGTGTACCCAAACAGGCACCGGAGTGTGGCAACCAAGGAATTTTCATAGTAACTTCATTGCAGTGTTAATGTAAGTCTATAATAAATAAACTATAAACTCTCAAGGGCTCTTTCCAGATTTTGGTTTGCAGTTTGGAGTGTTAACTGTAACCTGAAGATACAAAGTTAGATAGGAAGGTAAGCTTTGAGGAGGGTGCAAAGAAGGGATGACGCAGTGGCACAGTGGTTAGCACTGCTGCCTCACAGTGCCAGGGAACCGGGTTCAATTCCCAGCTTGGGTCATTGTCAGTGTGGAGTTTGCACATTCTCCCCGTGTCTGCGTGGTTCTCCTCCTTATGCTCCCACAGTCCAAAGGCTAAGTGGATTGGCCATGGTAAATGTGTGGGGCTGGGGAGGGGAGGGGGGAGGTTAAATGGACAGGACAGGGGAGTGGGTCTATGTAAAATGCTCTAGCGGAGAATCGGCGCAGCTTCGAGGGGCTGAAAGGTAGGATCCTCCTATGAGGAGAAATTGTACAGATCAGGCCTGGAGTCACTCGAGTTAAGAAGAATGAGAAGATCTCACTGAAACTCAAGGATATATGTTGGGTTGGGAGTCTTGAATATATAAGTTCAGAATAGGAGTAGGCCATTCAGCCCCTCAAACCTACTCCATCATTCAATAAAATCATAGCCAATTTGATTATTGGCCTCAGCTCCACATTCTATCTACTTCCGATAATTATTGACTCCCTCATTCATCAAGAATATATCTATTACTGCTTCAAGACTCTGTCTGTACCATTCGCTGGGGTTAAATCATCACAGATTTGAGAGAAACAACTCCTTCACAACTTGGCCTTAAATGAGAGACCCTTTTGTTTTAAACTGCTACCCCTTGTTTTGCCACATACTGGAAAGATCCTTTCCGCATCCAATTAGGGGACACAGAATAAAGTTTTGATTCAATTTTATTTGATCTGATTTATTACTGTCACATGTATTGGCGTACAGTGAAAAATATTGTTTCTTGCAATGGGAAGTGTAGACAGAGTCAATAGGTGGGAGGCTGGTTTACATAATGGACTGGGCTTCATTCACAACCTTTTGTAATTCATTGCGGTCTTGGGCAGAGCAGGATCCCATACCAAGCTGTGATACAACCAGAAAGAATGCTTTCTGTGGTGCATCTATAATAGTTGGTGAGAGTCATAGTGGACATGCCAAGTTTCCTTAGCCTCCTGAGAAAGTAGAGGTGTTGATGGTCTTTCTTAACTGTAATTTCAGCATGGGGGGGAAACCAGGACGTGTTGTTGGTGATCTGAACACTTAAAAACATGAAGCTCTCGACCATTTCTACAGAAGCAGTCCGCAATTAAAGACTGAGTTGGAGAGAAATCTCTTCAGTCTGAATGCTGTGCATCTTTGGAATTCCATACTGAAGAGAATATGCAAAAGCAGAGACTGACATATTTTGGTTGCGAAGGGAATTAAAGGATATCAGGATAGCGCAGGAAGGTGGAGCTCAGGAGGGAGGTCAGCCATGATCTTATTGGACGATCGAAGGACCGAATGAACTCTTCATGTTGTTATTGTTGATGTTTTCACACTCTGTTCTATAGTGCCTCTTGAGACAATTTCACATCACGTGTGTGATTTCAATGCAATTATTTGCTTTCATAGAAACATAGACGATAGGAGCAGGAGGCAGCCATTCATCACGGTCGTGGCTGATCGTCCAACTCAATAGCCTAATCCTGCTTTCTCCCCATGACCTTTGATCCCATTCGCCAAATATGCTATATCCGGCCACCTCTTGAATACATTCAATGTTTAACAGCGATGTTTAGGATTAAGAGCTGTGTATAACTCGATGCTGCCTGTTCAGCAGGAATACCAGAGGGAGGTTCTGTGTGAACACTCTGATCTTTAAACTGTCTCCCAATCTCTATAAACTCCTCCAACCCTACAACGTTTCTTAGCTTTCAGCACTCCTCCAGTGCTAACCACAATACTGAATGTCGAGACAAGTTGTCGCATTTCACTTGAACATCATCACATGTTTTATGGCCAAGGCTGAAGGTAAAGTCCACACTTCCCAGGGTCCGTCCCAGCATGTCTTCATCACCCACTCCCACCCCTTCTCCCCGTTCCCTTACCCTCTTCCCAAAACTCACTCGTGCTTTAGTAATGGTACAGTGAAATCAGCAGCGGAGGTTTCAGCTGGAATATAGGTCAGTGAACTAATGACAGCCAAAGGCAAGAGCCAAGGACTGCAATTAGCTTCATTCCAAATCTGCAGTCTCACACACCATGACTATTAATACCCCGTCAGAGTGAACTTCACCGGACAAGTTTAGCTCTTTCTTCACCTTCACTGTGCTGAGTTTTGAGTGGATCGGGGGGGGGGGGGTGGGGGGGGTGTTGTTGTTGGAGAGTTGGGGGGGGTGTGGGAGGGTGGGGTTGGGGTACTAGAGTGGGGGGGTGGTGGGGCTTTCACAGCTGTCACATAACTCAGAGGGTGGTGAGCGAATAGAATCGGTTGCCGTCAGTGGTGAACTCGCTGGGGTCTTTTAAGAGACTTCTGGATGAGTACATGGGATTTAATGGGATTGGGAGTTACAGATAGTTCTATGGCCTGGTAAGTATAGATACGATCGGCACAGTTTGTGGGCCGAAGGGCCTGTTTGTGCTGTAGTGTTCTATGTTCTATAACATTGCTTTCCCACTTATTTTAGCTAAGGCATTGGAAACAGCAAATCCAAAAATTGGATAAAAATTCCATTGAAACAGGCAGACCAAGATAAACAGGAATACAACAGTGTTAGAAACATAGAAACTAGAAGCGGCATGGTAGCAGTGTTTAGCACTGCTGCTTCACAGCTCCAGGGACCTGGGTTCAATTCCCGGCTCGGGTCACTGACTGTATGGAGTTTGCACATTCTCCTCGTGTCTCATGGGTTTCCTCCCGTTTCCTCCCACAGTCCAAAGATGCGCGGGTTAGGTTGATTGGCCGTGCTAAGAAATTGCCCCTTAGTGTCCAGGGATGCATAGATTAGAAGGATTAGTGGGTATAATATATGGGAGTAGGGCATGGGTGGGATTGTGTTCAGTATAGACCCGATGGGCTGAAGGACCTCTTTCTGTACTGTAGGATTCCTATGGTTCTAAGCAGGAGTAGGCCATTTGGATCTTTGAGTCTGCTACATTATTCATATTGAATTCGATGATCATCGAAGCCAATATCCTGATTCCTCCTCTCTCCCCATATCCTTTGATCCCTTTAGCCCCAAGAGCTATATCTAATTTCTTCCTGAAATCATACAACATTTCAGCCTCAACTACATTCTGTGGGAGTGAATTCCACGCCATCACCACCCTCTGGGTGAAGAAATTTCTCCTCACCTCAGTCCTAAAAGGTGAAGTTTATTTATTAGTCATAAGTGGGTTTACATTAATCCTGCAATGGCATTACTGTGAAAATCTCCAAGTCGCCACACTCCGGTGCCTGTTCGGGTACACCAAAGGCGAATTTAGCACGGTCAATGCACCTAACTAGCATATGTCTGGAGTGTGGGAGGAACACAGTGAGAAGCCTCACAACATCAGATTCAAGTCCAACAGGTTTATTTGGTAGTAAACGCCACTAGCTTTCGTGGTTTGCCCCTTTATCAGGTATCCACTCACACACTTCTTACTGTGTTTCCACTAGTCCAATGCCAGCATCTCTACATCATGTGGGAAGAAACCAGAGCACCCATAGAAGGAAACCCATACAGACACGGGGAGAACGTGCAAACTCCACACGGACAGTGACCCAAGCCGGGAATCGAACCTGGGCCCCTGGCGCTGTGAGGCAGCAGTGCTAACCGCTGTGCCACTGGACCACCCTTAGAAGGAGGCCACTTGGCCCATCGGATCTGCACTGACCACAATCACACCTAGGCCCTATCCCCATAGAACATAGAACACTACAGCACAAACAGGCCCTTCGGCCCACAAGTTGCGCCGATCATATCCCTATCTACCATCTATAACTCCCAATCCCATTAAATCCCATGTACTCATCCGGAAGTTTCTTAAAAGACCCCAGTGAGCTCACCTCTACCACCAGCAACGATAGCCGATTCCACTCACTCACCACCCTCTGTGTGTCCTCTCGTAGTGACCATTTCAGCCCGGGGAAACAGCCTCCGAGAATCCACCCTATCTATTCCTCTCAACATCTTATAAACCTCTATCAGGTCGCATCTCAACCTTCGTCTTTCCAGGGAGAAGAGACCTAGCTCTCTCAATCTATCCTTATAAGGTATGCCTCCCAATCCAGGCAACATCTTTGTAAATCTCCTCTGACCTTCTCAATGGCTTCCACATCCTTCCTATAGTGAGGCGACCAGAACTGCACACAGTACTCCAAGTGGGGTCTGACAAGGGTCTTATAGAGCTGCAGCATTACCTCCCGACTCCATAATCCCATGCATTTACCCTGACTGGTCCCCCTGACACTAAGGGGCAATCCACCTAACCTACCATGCAAACCCTGTGTCTACTTTCCATTGAGAAGAGCAGGGTGAGGGGTAACGTATGAAAGTTTTATAAATTTATGAATGGTTTCACTCGAGTGGACAATGCTTCCTCATTGTGGGAAACTGCAGTTCAAGGCTATCAATATAAGGTAGCCAGCAAGAAATTAAACCTTCACCTGATCTTTCAATTCACTTTCTATTAGATTTCGCATTTTTCTCACACTTTTTTGTCTATTACTGAAATTGGTTGTACTTCATTGGCTCACCTTTACTAGCCACGTGTTCAGCAGTGGATTCCAACTTCCCACCACCCTCCTGTCCCTGAACCTAAATTAAGGGTCTGTACTGCGCTGTAATGTTCTATGTACAGTCCAAAGACATGCTAGTTAGACGGATTGGCCACACTAAATTGCCCCTCGGTGTCCTGGGATGTTCAGGTTAGAGGGATTAGCGGGGTAAATTTATGGGGTTACGTGAATAGATCTAGAGTGGGATTGTGGTCAGTGTAGACTAGACGGGCCAAATAGCCTCCCATAGAGATCCTATCATTCATGTGATGTGCTATTTCAATCGCACTTTTATTGGTGTTGTCACAACCCGCTCCATATGAAGATTGAATTCTTTTGTGAGTGACCATGTAAACTAACTGGAATTTTAACTATTTAGATTGTGCAGAAAGAAAGCTTGCTTTACCCAAAAGACATGCTGATTTGGTGCATTGGCCATGCTAAATTCTCCCTCAGTGTCCCCGAACAGGCGCCGGAGTGGGGTGATTAGGGGATTTCCACAGTAACTATTCATTGCAGTGTTGATGTAACCTTACTTGTGACACTGATCAACGTGAAATAACATGAATTTGACTGAACGATTGTCACTGCAGTCCTGCAGGTGCATAGCATGATCCCACAGACAGCGATGTCTTAGTGACGTGGGTTGAAGGATAAATATTGGTATTCAGACAAAACGTTAAACCAAGGCTCCGTCAGCACTTTCCGATGTGAAAAGGAGGCAGGACTTCTGCTGGAAAAAATCAGTAAAGAAGTTATCTTTCCTGTCCGCCCTCACCAAAACGCATCACAGATTATCAGGGCTTTTTTTTTATTCCTTCATGGGATGAGGGTCGCTCGTTGGGTCGGCGGGGGGGTGGGGGGGAGCAGCAGCACGGTGGCAGAATGGTTAGCACCGCTGCCTCACAGCGCCGAGGTCCTGGGTTCAATTCCAGCCTCAGGTCACTGACTGTGTGGAGTTTGCACATTCTCCCCGTGTCTGCGTGGGTTTCCCCCGGGTGCTCCGGGTTTCCCTCCCACAGTCCAAAGATGTGCGGCTTAGGTTGATTGGCCAAGATAAAATTTTCCCCTTAGTGTCAGGGGGATTAGCAGCGCAAATGTGTGGGGTTATGGGGATGGGGCCTGGGTGGGATTGTGGTCGGTGCAGACTCGATGGGCCAACTGGCTCCTTCTGCACTGTAGGGTTTCTATTATTCATTTGATGTGCTATTTAAATTGCACTTTTATTGTCTCAACCCGCTCCACATGAATTTTTTTGTGAGTGACCATGTGGACTGACTGGAATTTTAATGATTTAGATTGTGTTGACTGCGCAGAGCAGAAGGAAAACTCGCTTTATCAGAAGGTGATAAGACCTGTACACGGCTTAAAGGCTGGTTGAGTGTTCACTCCATGTATGGTCAGTAATGTTGGCAGTTGCTCTGAGTGCTTGTGGATATGTTACACCCCGTGGCCAAGGAAAACACATTGACTTGTAACCCCCAGCTTTTTACAAACAGGGTTTCTCTGTGTAATTGGAGTTGCACTCAGATGCATACCTTTTTCATTCATTCATGGGCATGGCGAGCTAGGGCAGCATTTATTACCCAGCCCTAGTTGCCCTTGAGAAGGTGGTGGTGAACTGCCTTCTTGAATCGCTGCAATCCCGCACGGTGTGGGTTGACCCACTATGCCTTTAGGGAGAAAATTCCAAGGATTTTGACCCAGCGACTGCAAAGGAGCGGTGACATATATATTATATTAATCCAGAAAGTCAGCTAATATTCTGGGGGCCCGGGTACGAATCCCGCTGCAACAGATGGTAGAATTTGAATTCAATAAAAAAAAAACTGGAATTAAGAATCTACTGATGACCATAAAACCCATTGTCAGTTGTCAGAAAAACCCAGCTGGTTCATTAATGTCCTTTAGGGAAGGAAATCTGCTGTCCTTATCTGGTCTGGCCTACGTGTGACTCCAGAGACACAGAAATGTGGTTGACTTTCAGGAATCATGTGCATAGATCCCTGAAAGTTGGCAGTAGGTTGATAAGGTTTGTTAAGAAAGCGTATGGTATGTTAGCTTTTATTAGTAGAGGGATTGAATTTCGGAGCTGTGAAGTCATGTTGCAACTGTACAAAACTCTGGTGCGGCCGCACTTGGAGTACAGTTCTGGTTGCCGCATTATGAGAAAGATGTGAAGGCATTGGGAAGGGTGCAGAGGAGGTTTACCAGGATGTTGCCTGGTATGGTGGGAAGGTCTTATGAGGAAAGGCTGGGGGATTTGAGGTTATTTTCATTAGAGAGAAGAAGGTTAAGTGGTGACCTAATTGAGGCATACAAGATGATCAGAGGGTTAGATAGGGTGGACAGTGAGAGCCTTTTTCCTCAGATGGAGATGGCAAACACAAGGGGACATAGCTTTAAATTGAGGGGTGATAATTATAGGACGGATGTCGGAGGTAGGTTCTTTACTCAGAGGATAGTAAGGGTGTAGAATGCCCTGCCTGCAGCGATTGTGGACTTGCCAACTTTAAGGGCATTCAAATGGTCAGTGGATAGGCGTATGGATAACATTGGAATAGTTTAGGTTAGAGGGTCATTACATTGGTTCCACTGGCCGGTGCAACATCGAGGGCCGAAGGGCCTGTAATGTTCTACGTTCTGTGTTCTATGCCCTCTGGCAACTAGGAATGGGCAATGAATGCCCATGTGTCCCACATATGAATTTAAAAAATCAGGATGGTGAGTGGTTTGGAGGGAACTTGCAAGTGGCAGTTGCTCTGAGTGCTTGTGGATATGTTACACCCCGTGGCCAAGGAAAACACATTGACTTGTAACCCCCAGCTTTTTACAAACAGGGTTTCTCTGTGTAATTGGAGTTGCACTCAGATGAATACTTTTTTCATTCATTCATGGGCATCGCGAGCTAGGGCAGCATTTATTACCCAGCCCTAGTTGCCCTTGAGAAGGTGGTGGTGAACTGCCTTCTTGAATCGCTGCAATCCCGCACGGTGCGGGTTGACCCACTATGCCTTTAGGGAGAAAATTCCAAGGATTTTGACCCAGCGACTGCGAAGGAGCGGTGACATATATATTATGTTAATCCAGAAAGTCAGCTAATATTCATATCTCCACCCTTGTCCTTCCAGGTGGAAAATGCTGTCGAAGGATCTTTGGTGAATTGCTGCTTCTGAGTGTAGGTGGTGGGGGGAATAGAGGTTTGTAGATGTGGTGCCAATCAAGCGGATTGCTCTGTCCTGGATGGTGTCAAGCTTCTTGAGTGTTGCTGGAGCTGCGCCCATCCAGGCAAGTGGGGAGTGTTCCATCACACTGTGCATTGTAAACGGTGCACAGGCTTTAGGGAGTCGGAAGGTGAGTTACTCACCATAGTATTCCTAGCCTCTGATCTCGGGGGGTGGAGGGATATGGTCCAAGTGCAGGTCAGTGAGATGAGGCAAAAAGGTCACCTGTTGAGAGGTGACCTGACAGAGGTTTATAAGATATTGAGAGGTATTGATTGAGTGGATTCTCGGAGGTTTTTTCTCAGGGCTGAAATGCTGCCACAAAGGACACAGGTTTAAGGTGCGGGGGAGTAGATACAGAGGAGATGTCAGGGATAAGTTTTTTCATTCAGAGGGTGCTGGGTGTGTGGAATCGGCTGCTGGCGGTGGTAGTGGAGGCGGATTCGATAGGGACTTTTAAGAGATTTCTGGATGAGTACATAGGACTTAGTAAGATAGAGGGTTATAGGTAAGCCTTGTAGGTAGAGATATGTTCTTATGGGCCAAAGGGCCTGTCTGTGCTATAGTTTTTTTGTGTTCTATGTTCTATGGTGACACAGTGGTTAGCACTGCTGCCTCACAGCACCAGGAACCCAGTTCAATTCCCAGCTTGGGTCACCATCTGTGAAAAGTTTGCATGTTTTAAAAGTTTTTTTTTAAAGTTTATTCATTAGTGTCACAAGTAGGCTTACGTTAATACTACAATGAAGTTACTGTGAAAATCTCCAAATCGCCACACTCTGGTGCCTGCTCGGGTATACTGAGGGAGAATTTACCATGGCCAATTCACCTAACCAGCACATCTTTGGATTGTGGGAGGAAACTGGAGCAGCCAGAGAAAACCCACACAGACACGTAGACAATGCACACTCCACATAGATAGTGACCCAAGCCGGGAATTGAACCCGGATCCACAGCATATGAGGCAGCTGTGCTAACCACTGTGCCACCATGCCATACTGTATCACCATGCCACTGTTCTCCCCATATCTGCATGGGTTTCTTCCAGGTAGACTGGTTTCCTCCCACACTCCAAAGATGTGCACATTAGGTGGATTGACCATGTTAAATTGCCCCTTAACATCTCAAGATGTGTAGTTTATGTGGATTAGCCATGTTAACTTACCCCTTAGTGTCTCAGAATGTGCAGTTTATGTGGATTGGCCAGGCTAAATTACCCCTTAGTGTCTCAAAATGTATAGGTTGTGTGGATTGGCTAGGCTAATTTGCCCCCTTGTATCCCAAGATGGTGAAGTGAGGTGGATTAGCCATTGCTAAACTCCTCAGTGCGTAAGATGTAGGGTCAGAATGAGGCCATTCAGCCCATCGAGTCTGCTCCGCCATTTTGTCATGGCTGATATATTCCTCAACTCCATTTTCCTACCTTCTCCCTATAACCCTTCAACCCATTACCAGTTAAAATCTGTCTAACTCCTTCTTAAATTTACTCACTATCCCAGCATCCACCGCACTTTGAGGTAGCGAACTTCACAGATTCGTAACACTTTGGGAGAAATAGTTTCTCCTCAAACTCTGTTTTAAATTTGCTACAACCTCTCACCCTAGGGTGCCCCACAAGAGGAAACTTCCGCTCTACGTCTACAAGACCATAAAATATAGGAGCAGAGTTAGGCCACTCATTCTGCTCCACCTTTCAATCGTGGCTGATTTTTTTTTTCTCATCCCCATTCTCCTGCCTTTTCCCCAACACCTCTGATCCCCTTATTAATCAAGAACCTATCTATTTCTGTCTCAAAGACACTCAAAGACCTGGCCTCTGCAGTCGTTTGCGGCAAAGAGTTCCACAGATTCATCACTATCTGGCTGAAGAAATTCCTCCCTATCTCTGTTTTAGCCTGAGGTTGTGCTCTCTGGTTCTAGTTTTTCCTAGTAGTGGAAACATTCTCTCCACATCCATTCCATATAGACCTCGCAGTATCCTGTAAGCTTCAATAAGATCCTCCGTTTTCATCTAAACTCCAATGAGTACAGACCCAGAGCCCTCAACCGTTCCTCACACGACACGCTGTTCACTCCACGTCTACTTTATCCAGACCTTTTATCATCTTGAATAACTCAATTTGATCTCCCTTCATTCTTCTAACTTCCAGAGAATGTCGACCTGAACTGTTCAATCTCGCTTCATACGACAAACCGCCAATCTCTGGAATCAATCTAGTGAACCTTACGCCTTAGTATCCAAAGATGTTCAGTTTAGGTGGATTGGCCATGCTAAATGGCCCCTTGGTGCCCCAAGGTATGTAGCTCAGGTGGGTGAGCCATGGGAAAGGTGTGGGGTTACCTGGACAGGGCCTGGGTAACATAATCTGTCAAAGAGTCAATGCAGTTGCGATGGGCTAAATGGTCCCTTTCTGAACCACTGGGATTCTATGACAAGTTCTGTATTGCTCCAATTCCAGCCTCTTGACCATTGACCGGTTTCTTCATTCTACCTCTGGCTGCAGTGTCTCCAGTTGCCCTACGCTCTGGAATTCCTTCCCTCAAACTCATGGCCTCGCTTCCCCTTTCCCTCTTCCGTCTATCTACAACCTCGCCGTCCCACCAACCTCCTGGTCACCAATACCTCCTTGCTGTCAGATTCTGCTCCATCACATTGCTGCGAAACGCCTCAGGGGATGTTAATACGGCAAAGGCGCTATATAATTGTTGGTGATCTGGCCGGGCACGGCGCTGTAATATTGACGCGGGAGCATTTCCTGAACTTTGTGAAATGAAAAACGCCAATGTCGGAACTCCCAGCCACCTGACGAAGGGACAGGCTGCCCCGAAAGCTTGCGAGTTTTGCTACAAATAAACCTGCTTGGACTTTATAAAAAAAAACCGCCAATATCCATGTTTCTGTGCAACACTGAGATGCCATCAGTCAGTCTGTTTAATGACTCTGACAGAGACGCAGCTAAGAATACAGAGCAACTGTCGGTGTCAAAATAGAAACTCCCTGGTTGCCCCTTGCTGCTTTTAAATAGCACCCCCCCCCCCCCCCCCCAGCAGCTGTCCCCACCACTCACTCAGGCAGACTGAGCTGTCAATCAAACTCTTTGAGCCCACGTTAATTGGATTTAACTGCGGGTCTGCCAGCCGTTTGCCCATCGTATGATCATCCTCCCATTTTGTTTCCGTTGTGGTGTATCTCGTTCAGCCGCCATTGACATCACACCTCAACACAACTGGTTTTCTCCCCAGGATCACAGGCTCCGAGGGAGGCCATTCAGCCCATCACATCCGCACCATTAACTCCACATGAGCCTCGTGACTTAGTGCAATTCCATTGCCTTTTCCCCGTACCCCATGCACAAAAACATCCAATGCTCTCTTGAGTGCCTCGATTGTACCTGCCTCTACCACACTTAGAATCCCCACAGTGCAGAGGGAGGCCATTCAGCCCATCGACGCAGCACCGACCACAATCCCACCTAGGCCCTATTCCCTTAACTCCACATATTTACCCCCCTTACTCCCCCTGACACTAAGAGGCAATTTTAGCATGGCCAATCCACCTAACCGCACACCTTTGGACTGTGGCAGGAAACTCACACTGACACAGGGAGAACATGCAGACTCCGCACAGGCAGTGACCCAGGCCAGGAATCGAACCCGGCTCGCTGGCGCTGTGAGGCAGTTGTGCTAACCATCGTGGCACTGTGCCTTCTAGGCAGAACATTGCAGACCAGAACCACTCACTGCGTGAAAAATGTTTTGCTTGCATCACATTTTACCTCTTTTAAAAAAACAGCGGCACAGTGGTTAGTACTGGTGCCTCGAAATGGCAGGGACCTGGGCTCGATTCCCGGCTCAGGTCACTGAATGTTTGCACATTCTCCCCGTGCCTGTGTGGGTTTCCTCCAGGTGCTCCGGTTTCCTCCCACAGTCTGAAAGACGTGCTGGTTAGGTGGATTGGCCATGCTAAGTCCTCCTTCAGTGGTAGGGGGACTAGCTGGAGTAACTACATGGGGTTATGGGGATAGTGTCTGGATGGGACTGTGGCCATCTTCTGCACTATAGGATCCTATAAACTATGCAATACCATTATCCGCTTGTCAAATCTGGAATCAATAAATCTTTTTGTGTTTACCAGCCATTGCATGGTTGGTGCCTTTGATATTTATCTGTCCAGCTGGCACAGGGAGTCTGGAAACGCAGCACGGTGTCAGCGGTGGAGAATTTTCCATTTAGAAACCTGCCGTGTGCAGGGTGTGGAGGAAACTGGCGAGTGGATAAACACCACAGGGCAAAGCCGCTCAGTTGATGGGAAGCGTGTGGGAATGTGTGACTGGAGATCGGAGCACACAGACTGTAAGCCCAGTTGTGAAAGGCAACTAGCTGGGCCGGATCGATTGATCAATCCAGAGCAAGGGAGAACCAAGGGGTGTCTCAGAGATCAAGAGGTGCAAGGTCACGCGAATGGCGAGCTAAATTAGGATGGTTGGGATTGTTTTCATAGAACGTAGAACATTCCTGCACAAATAGGCCCTTCAGCCCACAAGTTGCGCTGATCATATACCTACCATCTATAACCCTCAGTCCCATTATTTTCCTACGTACTCATCATGGAATACATTCGAACCCTCATTCGCTGGAGTTCAGACGAATGAGGGTGGATCTCAGAGAGAGATTTATAAAATTCTAGCAGGACTAGACAGCGTAGATGGAGGGAAATCTTCCCGCTGGTGAGGGAGTCAGAACCAGGGCTCACAGTCTGAGGATTCAGGGTAGACCATTTAGGACAGAGTTGAGGAGACATTTCTTCATTCCAGAATGATATGGAATGTGTAGCTTGATCTTGGGATTGGATGTAGCTCAGCACAACATTGAGGGCCGAAGGACCTGTACTGTGCTGTCATGTTCCATGTTTCTATGAGAGTGGTGAGCCTGTGGAATTCATTCCCACAGGAATGCCAAAACATTGAATGCATTCAAGAGGCAGCTAGATATGGCACTTGGAGTGAACGGGAATCAAAGGTTACGGGGAGAAAGCACGATTAGGAAATTGAGTTGGACAATCAGCCATGATCATAATGGATGGCACAGCAGGCTTCAATGTTTCTATTGTAAAATTCCGAGTGGTCAGAAACTGGGCGGGTGATTTATCTACTTGGAAAGAACCGGAGCAATTAAAATAGCATGGGGACATCCTACCCGGCCAACGGCTGTCCAATCAGTTGATGAGGCACGGTCCTGCTACATGTGAAGCTGGTGAACCCTGTTTTTGTGTCCATCGTTGGGGACTCCACCGAAATTCAACCAAAATATTTCCCATCAGTTAGTTCTTTTGGATAACCACTGGAGGGCGGTGTTGGCTGTGGAGAGGCAGGTGGTGAGATGTCTCACAACACTGGATTAAAATCCAACAGGTTTATTTGGTAGCAAACATCAACGTCTCCACATTAGAGGAACATGAGGCAGGAATTGGAATTAAATGGCTCAGGAGTTCCAAAGTGACATTCAAGATCTTGTTCACTTACTGCTGTGGGTTAATAAATATATTTCCTGCTCTCTAAGGGTAGTGAAGTGATAGGGACTGAGTGGATCTTGGCATTCCTCATTCTACACTCATGTTTTACCCCTAAAGAACCCCCAAAATAGAGGAAAGCATGATTTCAGTGTCTTAGTTCGTACAGAGTGTCAAAATGCTACGTTTTTAAAAATATATTCATTCACGGGATATCGGAGCTGACAGCTGAGTTATTGTCCATCTGCAGATACAGCTACGGGATGCCACAGACTGGGACCCGAATATCTTTTTATTCATTGGTGGGACATGGGCGTCGCTGGCTTGGTCAATATTTATTGCCCATCCCTAGTTGCCCTTGAGAAGGTGGCGGTGAGCTGCCATCTTGAATCGCTGCTATCTACGTGCTGTGGGTTGACCCGCAACGTCGCTAGGGTGGGAATTCCAGGATTTTGACCCAGCAAAGGAACGGTGATATATTTCCAAGTCAGGATGGTGAGTAGTTTGGAGGAGAACTTGCAGATGTTGGTATCTGCTGTCCTTGTCCTTGTAGACGGGCGTGATCATAGGTTTGGAAGATGCTGTCTAAAGATCTTTGGTGAATCTTTGGGTGGCATGGTAGCACTGCTGCTTCATAGCTCCAGGCACCTGCATTCGATTCCTGGTTCGGGTCACTGTCTGTATGGAGTTTGCACATTCTCCTTATGTCTGCGTGGGTTTCCTCCAGGTGCTTCGATTCCCTCCCACAGTCCAAAAATGTTCGGGTTGAGTTGATTGGCCATGCTGAAATAATCCCTTAGTCCCTGGTATGCATAGGTTAGAGGGATTAGTGGGTATAATATGTTGGGATATGGGGGTAGAGCTTGGGTGGGATTGTGTTCGGTGCAGACTCGATGGGCCAAAGGGCCTCTTTCTGCACTGTTGGGTTTCTATGACTTCTGAATTGCTGCAGTGCATCTTGTAGGTGGTTCACACTGCTGCTCCTGAGTGAATATTTGTAAATGGGGTACCAATCAAGTGGACTGCTTTATCCTGGATGGTGTCGAGCTTCTTGTGTGTTGTTGGAGCTGCAGCCATCCAGGCAAGTGGGGAGTGTTCCATCACACTCCTGACTTGTGCCTTGTAGGTGGTGGATAGACTTTGGGGAGTCGGCAGATGAGTTACTCGTCATTGTATTCCCAGCCTCTTTCCTGCACTTGGAGCCATTGTGTTTATATGGTGAGTCCAGTTGCATTTCTGGTCAATGGTAACCCCCAAGGCTGTTGACCGTGGGGAGGGTTCAGTGATGGTAACACCATTAAGGGCTGGTGGTTAGAGTATGGGTGATGGTCATCGCTTGGCACTTGTGTGGCCCAAGTGTTACTTGCCGCTTGTCAGCCAAAGCCAGGATATTGTCCAGATGTTGTTGTATTTGAGAGGTATAGGAAATGAGAAAATGGTGGAGGGGTGACTTTGTTAACTACTGATGGCATTAGCACAATGGACACCTAAGTTCAGGAAATCAACACATACGAGTGGTTTGGATAAAGATGAGAAATGAGAAATCACTGCGGTCTTGGTTTGTGAAATGTAGCCACATGCTGGGACAGAGTATCCAGCAAGGAATAGTGGGAGCTAGTCAGTAACCATGAGGTGCTTGAACCTAGATATAGACTGATAAATTCAGGTGGGCATGGATGAGGCATTTGTGGAATATAATTGGGCAAAGGCCTGGCAAATGGAGTACAAGGAAACAAAATGCGAAGAATAGTGTATTATCTAAACAGTAAAAGAATGCTGAGCTCAGAGATGTAGAGGGATCTGGGTATCCTAGTCCATGAATTGCAGGAGGTCAGTTTGAAGGTACAGCAAGTAATTAGGGAATCTGAAAAAAATGCCAACATTTACTGTGATGGAAATTGATTTGATTTATTATTAGAACATAGAACACTACAGCACAAACAGGCCTTCAGCCCACAAGTTGCACTGATCAGATCTATACTTTCCAGGCCATAGAACTATCTGTAACTCCCAATCCCATTAAATCCCATGTACTCATCCAGAAGTCTCTTAAAAGACCCCAGCGAGTTCACCTCTTACGGCAGCCGATTTCATTCAGTCACCACCCTCTGAGTGAAAAACTTACCTCTAACATCTCCTCTGTACTTGCCCCCCAGCACCTTAAACCTGTATCCTCTCGTAGCGACCATTTCAGCCCTGGAAAATAGAGAATTTCCCTCTGAGAATTCACTCTATCTATTCTTCTCAACATCTTATAAATCTCTATCAGGTCGCCTCTCAACCTTCGTCTCTCCAGGGAGAAGAGACCAAGCTCTTTCAACCTATTTTCATAGGACATGCCCCCCAATCCAGGCAACATCCTTGTAAATCTCCTCTGCACCGTCTCAATAGCTTCCACATCCTTCCTATAGTGAGGCGACCAGAACTGCACACAGTACTCCAAGTAGGGTCTGACAAGAGTCTTATAAAGTTGCAGCATTACCTCCCGAGTCCTAAACTCAATCCCCCGATTAATGAAAGCCATTATTGTCACATGTATTAACATACAGTGAAAAATATTGCTTCTTGCGCACTCTAAAGACAAAACATACCGTTCATAGAAAAAGAAAGGAGAGAGTGGAGAATGTATCGTTACAGTCGTAGCTAGGGTGTAAAGAAAAAGAACATTGTCAACAAGTTTAAAAGAGCTGGAATGAAGGTTTAGATGAATAGAACGAGAGTAAAATATAGAATTAGAAGTTTGCTGGGTGCAGCTCGCCTCGCTCCCATGCCATCTTGAGAAATCAAGAAACTTGCAGCAGAAGCTGGCCATTCAGCCCTTCAAACCTGCTCCACCATTCATTTTAATCATGGCTGACCATAGAATTCGATATCCTGGTACCTCACCCCCAACTTCCCTCCTTTTCCTTTGATCCCTTATAGCTAATTCCTTCTTGAAATCACATAACATTTTAGCCTCAACTACTTTCTGCGGTAGTGAATTCCACATATTCACCACTCTCTGGGTGAAAACATTTCTCCTCACCTCAGTCCCAATAAGTCCCTATCCTCAAACTATAACCCCTAGTTCTGGACTCTGCCTACCATTGGGAACATTCTTTCTAAATTTATCCTATCTAACCTTGTTAGGATTTTTTGCGAGATTCCCCTCTCACTCTCCTAAACTAATAGAATTCCGGATTCCCGGCCTGGTGACATTATCGCTGTGCCTTTCCTTCTCCTACATTTACAAAGCAGCTGTGATGTCCTTATTAATCCACATACTTGGAATTCCTGGGTATTGCTCAGCAGAAACTGGCTCACCTTTAACCTCC
Organism: Sphyrna mokarran; assembly: GCA_024679065.1. Classification (NCBI taxonomy): domain Eukaryota; kingdom Metazoa; phylum Chordata; class Chondrichthyes; order Carcharhiniformes; family Carcharhinidae; genus Sphyrna; species Sphyrna mokarran. The sequence continues at coordinate 12,148,659 of JAGIQG010000006.1, forward strand.
CACTTGACCTTTGAACCCACCTTTGATTTGGTTGCGGGGCTACCTGAACTGAGACCCTGTGTCAGCCCCCACCCAGATCTCACTCACACCTCATCCCAGTACTCATTCATCCATATTGGCTAACCATTCAATTATACCTCAAATTTTAAAATTCTCATCCTTGTTTTCCTGTTTCCTATTTTCCTACCTTTTCCTATTTCTGTAATTCTCTCTTGCCCCTACATCCCTCCCTATCTCTATAACCCCCTCCAGACCCTATATCCTCCCTATCTCTATAACCCCCTCCAGCCCCTACATCCCTCCCTATCTCTATAACCCCCTCCAGTCCCTATACCCTCCCTATCTCTATAACCCCCTCCAGCCCCTACAACCCTCTCTATCTCTATAACCCCTTCTATCCCCTACAACTGTCCCTACCTCTGTAACCTCTTCCAGCCTTCACGACCCTCCCTATCACTGTAACCCCATCCAGCCCCTACAGCCCTCCCTAACTCTGTAACCCCCTCCAGTCTCTACAACCCTCCCTCTCTCTGGAACTTCCTCCAACCCTTACAACTTTCCCTATCTGTATAACCCCTTCCAGCCCCAACAACTCTCACTATCTCTGGAAACTCCTCCAGTCCTTACAACTCTGTAACCCCCTCCAACCCCTACAACCCTCCTATGTCTGAAACCCACTCCAGACCCTACAACTCTGTAACCTCCAACCCCTACAACCCTCCTATGTCTGAAACCCACTCCAGACCCTACAACCCTATCTCTGTAACAATCTCCAACCCCTACAGCCCTCCCTATCTCTGTAACCCACCCCCCAGCCCCTACAGCCCTCCCTATCTCTGTAACAATCTCCAACCCCTACAGCCCTCCCTATCTCTGTAACCCACCCCCCAGCCCCTACAGCTCTCCCTATCTCTGTAACAATCTCCAACCCCTACAACCCTCCCTATTTCAGTAAAATCCTCCAGACCCTACACCACTCCCTATCCCTGAACTCCCTCCAGTTGTAACCCCCTCCAGCCTTACAGCCCTCCCTATCTCTGTAACCCCCTCCAGCCCCTACAAACCTCCCTGTCACTGTAATCTCCTCCAGCCCCTACAGACCTCTCTATCACTGTAAACCCCTCCAGCCCCTGCAGCCTTTCAAGATATTTGTGCTCATCTAATTGCGATCTCTTGAGTATTTTAACTATACCATTATCAGTGGGTGTGCTTTCAGTTACCAAGTCCCAGGCCGTAGGATTCCCTCACCATACCTTTCCACCTCTCCTTCCTCCATTCAAACCTCCTTCAACTAAAGAGTTGGGAGCGAGCCATTTGACCCCTCAATTCTGCTCTACCATTCGAAAAGACGACGGCTAATCTGGTTCTGCATTCACCACTACCCGCCCCCTCGTCCAGTCCCCACAAGCCCTGTAAAATCGCAAAGTAAGCTCAGCCTTATTGAGTATGTAATGACCCAGCCTCCACTACTCTCTGGGGAAAGAGAATTCCACAGACAAATGACCCTCAGAGAAAGAAAAATCTCTCATCCCTGTCTGAACTGGAGGGTGCGTTTATTTTGAAACCATGTCCTGGAATTCTAGATGCAACCACCCCCTTCCCCCCCCCCCACCCCACCCCACTCCAAAAGGGGAAACACCATCCCAGCATTCATCCTGTCAAGTCCCCTCAGGGTTAAATGGGCGAGAATTTATGGCCTTTCTCACATGAGACTGGAAGTAGAAATGGCTAAGAACTTCAAGCTCTTGGTGTCCAGATCACAAAAAGACTGTGCTGGTTCCTCCCCTCCCCTCCCCCCTTACAAACACTGCGGTTAAGAAAGCCCACCAACGCCTCTACTTTCTCAGAAGACTAAGGAAATTTGGCACGTCAGCTACGACTCTCACCAACTTGCACAGATGCACCATGGAAAAGCATTCTTTCTGGTTGTATCACAGCTGAGTTTGGCTCCTGCTCAGCTCAAGACCAAGAAACTGCAAAGAGTTATGAAAAAAGTCCAGTGCATCACACAAACCAGCCTCCCATCCATTGACTCTGTCTACACTTCCTGCTGCCTCGGCAAAGGAGCCAGCATAATTAAGGACTCCACGTTCCCTGGACATTCTCTCTTCCACCTTCTTCCATCGGGAAAAAGATACAAAAGTCTGAGGTCACGTAACAACCGACTCAAGAACAACTTCAGACTTTTGAATGGACTTACCTCGCATTAAGTTGATCTTTCTCTACATCCAACTGTGACTGTAACACCACATTCTGCACTCTCTATGTACGGTATGCTTTGTACAGCATGCAGGAAACAATATTTTTCACGGAATACTAATACATGACAATAATAAATCAAATCACATCACATTTGGAAATTTCTGCCCGAGAACAACGGAGATTTCAATTGTCAGACCCCTACCTGTCTCGATTCTGTCACGGGTAGGGTGATAGATTTCCACCCTGTATGTTTCAATAAGATCACATCTCAATCATCTAAAACTCCAGTGGAAATAGAACCAATCTGCCCTTAAGGTAAACCCCTTCACCTCAGGATTAAAACCTACTGTTCTGGTCAGTCACCTAACTTAATATCACTTCATGTAGCTCAGTATCTGATTACCCACACGTAGGAAGTGCCCTGGGATGTTTAGCGTCCGAGAGGTGTTATTGAAATGCAAGTCTTTCCCCATTTCTTGTTACGTGTGGGGAGGTGATGGCCTGGTGGTATTATCACGATTTGGTGAATCCAAAACTCAGCTAATGTTCTGGGGACCCGGGTTCGAATCCCATCGCGGCAGAAGGTGGGATTTGGATTCAATAATAAAAAAAATCTGGAATTAAGGATCTACCAATGACCATGAAACCATTGTCGATTGTTGGGAAAATCTGGTTCACTAAGGTCCTTTAGGGAAGGAAATCTGCTGTCCTTACCCGGTCTGGCCTACATGTGACTCTAGATCCACAGTGATGTGGCTGACTTTCAAATGCCTGCTGAACAAGGACAATTAGAGATGGGTAATAAATACTGGCCAGTCAGCAATGCCCATGTCCCATGAATGAATAAAAGAAGTATATAATTCTGAAACCTGCCAGGCATGAGTCAATAGGCTGTTATTCACAAAGGTGTATAAATCCTGGGAACTCCAGACCAGCCCTGGAAAGTTGAAAACCCTGGATGAAATTTTTTGGCTACACTTGTCCAAATCCAGAGAACCTCTCCCAAAATCAATGGACCTTTTGATTTGATTTGATTTATTTTTGTCACATGTATTAGTGTACAGTGAAAAGTATTGCTTCTTGCGCACTATACAGGCCGTTCACAGAGAGGGAAATGAGAGTAGTAATGAATGTAGTGTTATGGTTATGGCTAGGGTGTAGAGAAAGACCAACTCAATGCAAAATAACTTCACTCAGAAGCCTGACAGCAGCAGGGAAGAAGCTGTTCTTGAGTCGGTTGGTACATAACCTCAGATTTTTGTGTCTTTTTTCCCAAAGGAAGAAGGTGGAATGTCCGGGGTGTGTGGGGTCCTTAATTAAACTGGCTGCTTTTCCAAGGCAGCGGGAAGTGAGCCAATGGATGGGAGGCTGTTTTGCGCGATGGATTGGGCTACATTCAAGACCTTTTGTAGTTTCTTGCGATCTTGGGCAAAGCAGGAGCCATACCACACTATGGTACAACCAGTAGGAATGCTTTCTATGGTGCATCTGTAAAAGTTGGTGAGAGGCGTAGCTGACATGCTTATCATGGTAACCCCCTCCCCCCGCCCTCCGCTGCCCCCCGCTATAATTCCCATGGCAAACAGGATGGGAGAATTCCACCTCCTCTGCATTCACAGCAATGGAGAAAAGAATTACACATGTTCGAGGAATGGATAGTTGAACTGAAGCACCCCTGGATTCCAGCAGTTACGAGAGTTGTTTATATCTGACAGATCATTTTTCTTTTCTGAAAAAAATTTGCCTTTAAAGCTAAACAACTTTATCGGAGAATTTCATCTTAAAAGATCTCAAGTGTTTGGGGATTTCTTTTCCAACTATTACCATTTAAACAGAACTTGGCGTGGATCTGATAGCTTCAGAAAGTAAACACTCTGGTTTAAGCGCAGACTTTTATCAGTTTGTGATTTCATCTTTCCAGACAGCAGGAGTATAAAGATGTACTCCTTGTCACCGTGACATGCTTCAGATTTAACTGAACGGTAATGCTGCCATGGTGGAAATAAATCTCCTCCCTAACACCATCCTTCGAGTCCGGTCCTTGTCTGGGGGTAGGTTCCAGTCTTCAATGGGCAGTCATTCCTGCCCCCATGCCGATGCCCAAAGTTTGGTACCAGTCTATGACACCAGCACAATCTGCTCAGTGCAATTCCCGCCACATTCCAGATGCAGTTTTACGATAGTTACCCCAGGCCGGAAGTCCCACCCACAGTGATCGCAATGGGATTTATTTTCCCAAACACTTTGATCTCTCTCTTGTGGGTGTCGCTGGCTAGGCCAGCATTTTATTGCCCATCCCTAATTGCCCTCGAGAAGGTAATAGTGAGCTGCCATCTTGAATCACTGCAACCCACGTGGTGTAAAAGAGGTAAAGTCCACATAGTCCCAGGTGACCATAGACTGCTCTCCCCTTTGACTTTTGATTTGATTTGTTATTTACACATGTATTGACAAAGAACAAAGAACAAAACAGCACGGGAAACAGGCCCTTCGGCCCAACGAGCCCGGGCCGCCACCCCGATGTTCCCACCTCTGCCCGCGATCCCTGTCATCCCTGTCTATGTTTATAGATCTATGCATTAGAACCAAATTTGAGACAATTTACGGAGAATTTGTTCTGCCAATCAGCCTCCTACAGTGAAAAGTATTGTCTCTTGCTCACTACACAGGCAAAGCATACCATTCATAGAGAAGGAAAGAAGAGGGTGCGGGATGTAGTAATAGCCAAGGGTGTAGAGAAAGATCAACTCAGTGCAAGGTAGATCCTTTCAAAAGTCTGACATCAGCAAGGAAGAAGCTGTTCTTGAGTCGGTTGATACATAATCTCAGACTTTTGTGCCTTTTTCCCAAAGGAAGAAGATGGAAGAAAGAATGTCTGGGGTGCGTGGGGTCCTTGATCATGCTAGCTGCTTTTCCAAGGCAGCAGGAAGTGTAGACAGAATCGATGGATGGGAGGCTGGTTTGCGTGATGGACTGGGCTTAAGAACATAAGAAATAGGAGCAGGAGTAGGCCATCCAGCCCCTCGAGCCTGCCCCGCTATTCAATAAGATCACGGCTGATCTGTAGTGGTTCAGTACCACTTTCCCGCTTTCTCCCCATAACCCTTAATTCCCCTGTCAATTAAAAACCTATCCACTCTTGACTTGAACATATTCAGTGAGGAAGCCTCCACCACCTCATCAGGCAGAGAATTCCAAAGATTCACCACCTTTTGTAGTTCCTTGCTGTCTTGGGCAGAGCAGGAGCCATACCAAGTTGTGATATAACCAGGAAGAATGCTTTCTATGAAGGAGAGAGTGAGGTGATTTAACCTGAAGGTCTCCAGACCTCGGGCGAGTGGCAAAGTTGAGAAGGTGCGGCCTTCATGAATAACCTGATCTGGGAATTGAACCCACACAGTTGGCATCGCTCTGCATCATTGCCAACTGAGCTAGCCATTTTGGGGATAATTAATGATAAGCAAGCAGGGCCTGAGTGTAAAATCTCAGCTGACTGCAGTCGGGTACTAAGGAAGTGTTGTAACTGTGGAGGTGCATCTTTCAGATGAGATGTCGAACTGAGACCCTTTCTTTCCTCACAAGTAGTCAATGCAGAGACCTGTATTTTCAAAAGGAGTTCATCCCAATGTCCTGGATCAATATTAAACTTTCAAACAACAAATTGTCTGGCCATGTCTGCTTGAAAGAGTTTGCTGTGCGTAAATTAGCTATGAGGGGGAGAGATAAATAGACATGATAAAATTGCTTCCCTTGTCAGAGATTTCTAGAATCAGGGGACATAGAATCATGGAATCCCTACAGTGTAGAAGGAGGCCATTCGGCCCATTGAGTCTGCACCGACCACAATCCCACCCAAACCCAATTTCTGTAACTCCAATATTTACCCCGTTAATTTCCCTGATGCTAGGATCAGTTTAACATGGCCAATCAACCTAACCCGTACATCTATGGAGGAAACAGGGGCATCCGGAGGAAACGCACGGGGAGAATGTCCAAACTCCACGCAGACAGTGACCCAAGCCAGGAATCGAACCCGGGTCCCTGATGCTGTGAGGCAGCAGTGCTAGCCATTGTGCCACTGTGCTGCCCTGATTCAAAATAAGTGGCACTGGATATAGAGGGGAGATGAGGAAGAACGTGAGTGGTGGGTGTCTGGAAATCGCTGCCTGATTTGGAGGCAGAGATCATAAACTCTTTCAAAAGGTACCTGGATCCACGCCTTCAGTGCTTTAATCTACAGGGTTATGGGCTGGGTACAGGAATTAGAACGGGCACCTGAATGTCCTTGGACTAGCATGAACAAGATGGACTGATCGGCCTTCTTCTGTGCTGTAACTTTTTTATAGTTCTATGGTGTCTCCCACCATAAAAAAGTGATGACACCAAAATAATTTGGGGTGCTTTGACCTTGTGAAAGGCACTATATAAGTGCATGTTCTTTTTTTTGTGTATGGGTTCTGCACTGACTGCAGTATAACTACCAAGCAACTTAGAGAGTGGCCAAACCAGTCCACTTCAGACTGGGAGGTTAGAGGGACATGCGCTGAATTGCTTAAGCAAACACGCAATGAAGCACTGATGGTATAGATTAACATTGTTAGCTGTACATCAAAACAAATAGTAAAAGATAAAGGTCACCATTGTCCCAGATGACCCCTAGGCTGCTCTTTCTCTCCCCCTCAAAGGGAGGGGGAGACCTGACTGGTGTGATCTCCACATCTCAGGCGAGAGGCAAGGCTGTCGAAGCAACGCTATTGGCGTCGCTCTGCGTCATTAACTAACTGTCCAGCCAACTGAGCTAGACAGTAAGAGAGTGTGAATTACCTGGAGTCAGCTTGAATCTAGTACTGGAACTTGTTGGTTTAAAGTTTATTTATCTATTGTAAGAAGGATGTGGAAGCATTGGAGAGAGTGCAGAGGAGATTTGTCCAGAGGAGAGTTGTCTAACAAGGGGCATACACGCGATGGGTCATGAGAGGACTGCTCTTGGATCTTTTTTGAGAGTATCCTAGTGCTTCATGTCATTAGTGTGCGCTTGACCTGGATCATTTGATGGGCAACACGACAGCTCAGTGACTATCGCTGTGCTGTGCAGATACATGGATTTGGGCCTGTGTCTGTGGGAGTTTGCGCATTCTCCCCGTGCTTGCGTGGGTTTTCTCCGGGCGCTCCAGTTTCCTCCCACATCCCAAAGATGTGCTCTTAGGCTAATTGGCAAAACAAATTGTCCCTAAATTGTCTCAAATTTGGTTTGTAATCCATAGATCTATAAACATAGACAGGGATCGCAGGTAGAGGTGGGAACATTGGGGTGGCAGCGCGGGCTCGTTGGGCCGAAGGGCCTGTTTCCCATGCTGCTTTGTTCTTTGTTCTTTATTTACAAGAACGCTGCCTGGTTTGAAGTGTAGGTCTTATGAGGGAAGGTTGAGGGAGCTGGGGCTTTTCTCTTTGAGTGGAGGAGGATGAGATGTGGCTTAATAGAGGTTTATAAGATGATGAGAGGGATAGGTAGAGTGGACGTGCAGAGTCTGTTTCCTCAGGTGGATGTAGCTGTTATGAGGGGGCATAACTATAAGGTTCATTGTGGGAGATATAGGAGGAATTTCCAAGATAGCTTCTTCAATCAGAGAGTGGTTGGTATGTGGAATGGACTGCCTGCTGAGATAGTGGAGTCGGACACTTTAGGAACTTTCAAGCGGTTATTGGATAGGCACATGGAGCACACCAGAATGAAAGGGAGTGGGATAGCTTGATCTTGAGATTGGACATAGCTCTGCACAACATTGAGGGCCGAAGGGCCTGTACTGTGCTGTACTATTCTATGTTCTATTAGTGTCACAAGTAGGCTTAGGTTAACATAGGATTTTAAAGGGTAGATTCAGAAAGATTGTTCCTGATGATGGGGCGTCCAGAACTGGGGATCATAGTTTGAGGGTAAGAGGTCAACCTTTCAGAACAGAAAGTAAGGAGAAATTTCTTTACCCAGAGGGTGATGAATGTGTGGAATTCACTCCCACAGAATGTAGTTGAGGCCAAAACGTTGTATGATTTCAAGAAGAAATTAGATATAGCTCTTGGGGCTAAAGGGATCAAGAGACATGGGAGGAATAGGATATTGAACTTGATGATCAACCATGACCAAAATGAATTCAAAGGGCCGAATGGCCTGCTTCTAGACCCTATGTTTCTGTATTCTCAGCTGGGTTGTTGAATCTGCAAGGCCAGGAAGAAGTGTGGAGTTCAGGCCAGCCTGAGATCAGCCAAAATCTTGCTGAATGGCGAAGCAGGTTTGTTGAGCCAAACTCCTGCTCCCATTTCTAATGATCTGATGTCAAAAAATTGAGGAGAGGGAGGGAAACAGTTCCTGCAGAGGGATTCCGACTGCTCAGCTGAGGAGAGTGGGACGTTCCTTTGCCAGGGATTGTGTGAATTTTTACTGGGAACAGAATGACAGACGTACTTCTAATTCCCTGACAATGTTGGCAATCCAGCCCTGTCTCCAGAGGCTATGAATTTGTAGATTGTTTTCCAAGAGGATATTTACGTTCATTAATTTAACCGACGTGCGCTGTTCCGTATGTATTATGTGCACAGCTGTGTTATATTTCCGAACCTTAATCATTCAATTACTTCCACGCATATATATAAAAAAGATCCTCATTACATTGGGCTTCTGGCGAGTGCAGTCAACGCCCAGAGTAAACAGGGAGTACTTATTTAATCTGTTCCCCATCCAGGATTAATTTAAGGAAAAAGCTTCCATCTGGACATACTTGGAACTCTGAGCATTTAGTTTCGGTTCCTGCCGTTCCGCTTCTAACTGGAGCGGGAGTTCATGTGGGGAAGGGATTGAGTTACCGCTGAACTCTCTCCACACAACCGGCGTGAGGTCGCAGAGGTTCGATATTCAGACCCCCATTCTGCATAGGCCCAGGCTGGAGCCTGGGACCTAGACAAGATGAAGTGGGTAGCTAGCATTCGGGTTAAGTAGTGGGGGAATGGATTGCGAGGGTTCCATGGTTAGGAGAAAGAATTACATTTATGTAACATCTTTCTTCAGATGCCTGAAGACGCTGCACATGCTATGAAGTTCTTTCGAGGTGGAGATGTTGGTCATGGTTTTCCCCATCCCACCGCAAGTCATAGAATAGAATCCCTGCAGCGCTGGAGGACGCCATTCAGCCCATCAAGTCTGCACCAACAACAATCCCACCCAGGCCTTATCTTCATAATCCCACTTATTTACCCTGCCAATCTTCCTGACACCAAGGGGCAATTTAGCATGGCCAATCCAGCTAACTATCTCATCTTTGGACTGTGGGAAGAAGCTGAAGGAAACCCATGTGGGGGACACCCAGACTCCGCACAGACAGTGACCCAAACCGGGAATCGAACCAGGCGCTGTAAGGCAGCGGTGCTAACCAGTGTGCCACCGTGATGCCCCAAAGTCCATTGACTTCAACAGGGCCAGAAGGTCCCACCTGGGGCAGGGCCGGAATATCCCAGCTAAGGTTGCAATTTGGGAAACACCTCGAGCAAATTGCACACAGCAAATTGGAGTAAGCAGCAACATAATGACCGCACAATTTGGCTTTGCCGTATTTATTGAGAGATGCATATTGTCACCAGGGAAAAGTCTTCTTCCTCTGTGCAAATTTGTTCCATAGAATCTTTCACATGCTTTCCAGAAGCTGTTAACATCCCTTCTGGAAGATAACATCTCCTTAGAGTTTAATCCAGACAAATGTGAGGTGATGCATTTTGGAGGATCAAATTGAGGTGTGAATTATACTGTAAATGGCAGTACCCTTAGGAGCATTAACATACAGAGGGATCTGGGTGTGCAGGTCCATAATTCCCTGAAAGTGGCGACACAGATGGCCAAGATGATTAAGAAGGCATATGGCATACTTGCCTTCATCAGCGGAAAGTATAGTCAATATCAATGGATGTGAAACTGCTTTGAGTGATGGACTGAGCTTTGTTTGCCCCTTTTGTAGTTTTTGAGGTTTTTGGCAGAGCAGGAGCCCATACCAAGCTGTGATACATTGGAAAGAATGCTTTCTATGGTGCATCTGTAGAAGTTGATGATATTTGCAGCAGACACGCCAAATTTCCTTAGTCTCCTGAGAAAGTAGAAGCGTTGGTTTGCTTTCTTAACTATACTGTCAGCATTGGGGGGACCAGGACAGATCGTTAGCAATCCGGACGCCTAAAATCTTTTTTTTTCTATTTCGTCCCATTGATGTGGACAGGGGCATGTTCTCCACTACATTTCCTGAGGTCAATGACTATCTCTTTCATTTTGTTGACGTTGAGGGAGACATTATTATCAATGTTTGAGATCCAACCCACATTGCTTTGGCTCTGGAATTACACGTAGGCCAGATCAGGTAAGGACGGCAGATTTCCTTCCCTAAAGGGCACTAGTGAAGCAGATGGGTTTTTGCGACAGTCGATCATTGCTTCACTATCACAGAAACAAGCTTTCCATTCGGGGCCCAGAAGGAAGTTCTAAGATTTTGAACCAGTGACAGTGAAGGCTCAGCAATAGATTTCCAAATCAAAATGCTGAGAGGCTTGGAGGGGAACATTCAGGCGGTGGTTTCTTGAATTTTCTGCTGCTCTTGTCCTTCTAAATAATGGAGGTTGAAGGTTTGCAAGGCATTGCCTAAGGACCTTGGTGAGTTCCTGCAGTGCATTGTGTAGATGGTACACACTGTTGCCAATGTGTGTCAGTGGTGGGGAGAGTGGATGTTAAAAGTGATGAATGGAATGCCAATCAAATGGGTTGCTTTCTCCTGGATGATGTTGAGTTTCTTCAGTATTTTTATTCTTTTCTTTATTCATTTGTGGGATATGGGCCTCGCTGACTTGCCTGCATTTATTGCCCATCCCTGATTGCCCTTAGAGGGCAGTTGAGAGGCAACCTGTGGCTTTGGAGTCACAGACCAGGTACGGACGACAGATTTCTTTCTTAAAGGACATTAGTGAAGCAGATGGGTTATTCTGACAATCAACAATGGCATCATTCTTACTTTTTATTGAATTCAAATTCCACCATCTGTTGTGGAACCCGGGCCCCCAGATTATTAACTGAGTTTTCAAATTCCACCATCTGCTGTGGTGGGATTAGAACCCGGGCCCCCAGATTATTAGCTGAGTTTCAGTCTCGCGATAATATCACTGAGCTATCACTTCCCCTTACTGGAGCTGTATTCATTAGGCAAGTGCTCAGTCACAATCCTGACTTGTTCCTTGTAAATGGCTTTGGGGGATCAGCAGGTGAGTGACTCGCCGTAGGTTTCCCAGCCTCTAACTTGCCCTCGTGGCCATAATATTTATATGGTGAGTCCAGTTCGGTCAATGGTAACCCCCAGGATGTTGATAGAGGGGAGATTCAGTGACTGTAATACCATTGATTGTCAAGGGAAAATGGATTGGATTCTCTCTTGTTAGAAGTGGCCATTATGTGGCGTGAACGTTACTTGCCACTTTTCAACTCAAGCCTAGGGAACCTGCCCCTGTCCTGCTGCATTTGGACACCGATAGTATCTGAGGGGTGGCGAAGGGTGCTGAACCTTGTGCAGTCATCAGTGAACATCCTTAATTCTAACCTTATGAGGAAAGGAAAGGGATCGATGCAGCAACTGAAGATGGTTGAGTCTAGGACTCCAGCAGTGATGTCCTAGACCTGAGGTAATTGACCTCCAACTACCACAGTCATCTTAGTTTGTGCCCGATATGACTCCAACCAGTGGAGGGTTTTCCCCCCCAGATTCCCATTGGCTCCTGTTTTGCTAGGACTCCTTGGTGCCACCCTCGGGCAAATGCTACCTTGATCTCAAGGATAGTCTCACCTCACCTCTGGAGTTCAGTTTTTTTTGTCCATGTTTATGAGACTTTGTAAAACTCTTTCTAAGACTCTTGTTGCAACTTTATAAGACCCTTGTCAGATTCCACTGGAGTACTGTGCGCAGTTCTGGGTGCCTCAGTACAAGAAGGATGTGGAAGCTATTGAGAGTGTGCAGAGAAGATTTACAAGGCTGTTGCCTGGATTGAGTGGCATGCCCTATGAAGATAGGTTGAGACAGCTAGGCCTTTCCTCCCCGGAGAGATGAAGGATGAGAGGTGACTTGATAGAGGTTTATAAGATGTTGAGAGGTATAGATAGGGAGGGTGTTTCCCGGGGCTGAAATGGTCGCTATGAGAGGACACAGGTTTAAGGTGCTGGGGGGTAGATACAGAGGAGATGTCAATGGTAAGTTTTTCACTCAGAGGGTGGTGAGTGAGTGGAATCGGCTGCCATCAGTGGTGGTAGAGGCAAACTCGTTGGGGTCTTTTAAGAGGTTTCTGGATGACTACATGGGATTTAATGGGTTAAGGGTTATAGATAGGCCTGGTAGGTAGAGATATGATCGACGCAACTTGCGGGCTGAAGGGCCTGTTTTTCTGTAGTGTTCTATGTTCTATGGTTAATCCAAGACTGTAATGAAGTCAGGAGCTCGGTGACCCTGGCAAAACCCAAACTGAACAGGCTGAGTAAGTGTGGCATCATTGCACCGTTGGATGAGAATAGATGATAGGGCAGTAATTGGGTTTGTCCTGCTTCTCTTACAGTGGACGTACCTGGGTAATTTTCCACATTGCAGGTAAATGCCAGTGTTATAACTGTACTGGAACAGCTTGGCCAGGGCTTGGCAAGTTCTGGAGCACAAGTTTTCAGTACTATTGCCGGAATATTGTCAAGGTCCATTGCCTTTGCAACATCCAGCGTCTTCAACCATTCCTTGGTACCACATGGAGTGAATCAAGTTGACTGTCATCTGTGATGCTAGGGACCTCGGGAGGAGGTTAAGATGGATCAGCCACTCCATTTAAAGATTAAAAATGTTGAGCCCTCTGGTCAGAGCTGTTCCAATGCGTGTTCATTTATGTTACATACATGACTTTCATTTATACAGGTAACAAACTAATGCAAGTTAACCATGCCACAGTCTCACTCTATCTTGCGGGTGAGGGGGTCGGCTGGGGAGGGTCACTAAGTCAACACCACTGGAATAATTCCACTCAATGTCCCAGCTTTGAAACCAAGCTATAGATTTATTCTGTAGTGGTGCAATTATGCTTTTATCAACCTTTCGACAGTTGTTATTGAATCTAACACGAACAAACTCTCTGGCTGTACATTTCATATTGGAACAACTTGCTGTGTAAAAAAAAGTTCCTGAGTTCAATCCCCAGCTTTAGGTCACTGTCTGTGCGGAATCTGCATGTTGTCCCCGAATCTGCGCAGGTTTCCTCCGGGTGCTCCAATTTCTTCCCACAGTTGAAAATTAGATGGATTGGCCGTGCTGAATTCTCTCTCAGTGTACCCGAGCGGGTGTGGGAGTGTGGTGACTGGGGGATTTTCACAGGAACTTCGTTGCGGTGTGAGTCATAGTCATCCTATGGATGACTATCCATAGTCATCCTAGGCTGGAATTGAACTGAGGGGCAGCACAGTGGTTAGCACTGCTGCCTCATAAGACCAGGGACCCTGGTTCAATTGCTGGCTTGGGTCATTGTCTGTGTGGAGTTTTGCACATTCTCTCCATGTCTGCATGGGTTTCTTGCAGGTTCTCTGATTTTCTCCCACAGTCAAAAGATATGCAGGTTAGATGAATTGGTTGTGCTAAATTGCCTCTTAGTGTCAGGGAGACTAGCTAAGGTAAATACATGGGGCTATGGGGATAGGGCCAGGTGGGATTGTGGCCGGTACAAACTCGATGGGTCAAATGGCCTTCTTTTGCACTGTAGTATTCGATGATTCTATGAACCTGAGTCCCTCTGAGACAGCAGTGCCAACCGTTGTGCCACTGTACCACGCATTAGGATGGGTTTTTATGATGATCCAATAGTTTTCATGGTCACTATCCCTGAGACTAGCTTTTATTGCAGACATATTCCATTTGATGAATTTGAACTGCCCAGATTTCTTAGATGGGAGTTGAACTCATGTCTTGAACCAGACTATTAGTCTAGTCCTCTGGATGACTGGTCTGGTTAACCACTGAATGACCATAACCTCATTGCTTTAGATGTTTGTCTGAAGATGTCATGGAGAGATGGATTATTCATTTCTGAACAGTGACTGTCCAGTGACTGATTTTATGTTTTGTTGAGGCAATGTGAGGTGCTGCCAGCAATCCAGGCATATTTTGTACTGCACCACAAAATTTAACAAGATTAATCTCTGCTGTAGATTTTTGTTATAAAATGCGGGCCAAATTCCAATGGCTAAAGAATCTAAAATTAGATTTCCAAACCATAGTTAAATAGTGAAGTCAAATCCCAGGACAGTAAGACTGGAGGCAAAAAAAAACATGATCTTTCTATCAAAGTGCTGGGTGAAGTTAGACTCCACATAACCTAACATCTGACATTGGAAAGGAGGACTTTACATTTTTATCTGATCTTTTCCTCTTGTTTTGGGATAAGAGAAGGTCACCCAAAACCAGAAAATCCCACTCAAGGTCACTGGACCTTTGCATTATTGCGACAGGCGGGTCTGGAAAATTTTCCCTGTTGTGTTGGTGTGCAGTGGCTGGCGCTGCTGCCTCACAGCACCAAGAACACAGGTTCGATTCCGACCTCGGGTCACTGTGTGGAGTCTACACATTCTCCCCGTGCCTGCGCGGGTTTCCTCCGGGTACTCCAGTTTCCTCCCACACTCCAAAGATGTGCAGGCCAGGTGGATTGGATGTGCTAAATTGCCTCTTAGCATCAGGGGGATTAGCAGGATAGATGTGTGGGGGTTTAGGGGAATAGGGTGTGGGTAGGATTTTGGTCGGTACAGACTCGATGGGCCAAATGGCGTCTTTCTGCACTGTCAGGATTCTATGATTCTATTGAAACTCACACTAAGGATACCTCGTTTGAAGCCAAAGTGATTGATGTGACCTTGTCCCTTTTGTCCAGATGCTATGCAAACTGTCAAGGCTAATTTATAAGCCAAACTGACGTTAATTGTATTAATTAGACAGTTGTTTGTTAGTACAGAACAAGGAACACAGTACAACCAGGAGCAGGCTCTTTGGCCCACCAAGCCTGTGCCAAGTCATGAGATCTTTCTAAACTGAAGACTTCTTCCTTCTACACAATCCCTGTGCCTCTATTCCCTGCTATTCATGTATCTGTCAAGATGGGTTCTTCAACATTTCTTCTTATTGATGCATGGGACATGGCTGTCACTGGCTGACCAGCATTTATTGCCCATCCCTAGCTGCCTGAGAGTAGTTGCGAGTCAACCACATTGCTGTGGCTCCAGAGTCATATATATACCAGACCAGGTAAAGATGGCGGATTTCCTTCCCTCTCCGACATTAGTGAACCAGATGGGTTTTTCTGACCATAAATAGTTTCATGGTCATCAGTAGATTCTTAGTTCCAGGTTTTTTTTTGTTGTTGGATTCAAATTCAACCAGCTGAGTTCCTGGACTAATAGTCTAGTGATAATACCACTAGGCCATTACCCTCCCCTGCTATTGCTACTGTATCTGATTCTACCGTATGCACTTACGCAATCCGTCTTCCATTCCCATCCTATTCATATATTCGGCTACTTGCCCCTTAAATGCCGTAATTGTACCAGTTCCCACCACCTCCCTGGGCATCCTGTGCCAGGCACTTACTACCCTTTGTGTAAAAAACTTGCCTCTCACATCTTGTTTAAACTTTCTCTTTTATCTTTCCCTATGTCCCTGAGTAATTGAGATTTCTACTCTGGGGAGTTCTACTCTAGCAAGAAAAAAATCCAACTGTCCATTCTATTCATGCCTCTCATAATTATGTAAACTTTGATCATGTTTTTCAGTAATGCATGCGTGTTGCTAAAAAAAAAGACACGTTGTCAAAACTTTTCATCTTGCACTCATCAGAACAATTGACAAGTGTACCAATGTCAGGGGGAAGAAGAAATATTGGTGATTGTGTTAATTAATGGGTATCGCTCTGTGTCTTTAAGGCTGAGGGGACCCTCCCAAGTGTGGAGGATCATCATCCTAACACTGCCCCCCCAACATCTAACTCTCCATCCACCGACACATCCCCCTCCCATCATTCTCCTAGCCCTGTATCCATTGCCTGGTAAAACCTCACCGTGCTGAGACATTTAGTAGCAATTCCCAACCCTGTGAATAAGAGGCAAAGAGGCATCAGTGCCTAAAGAAGGAAGCAAACATCCCATTGGGTTGTCAATTCCTCCCTTAAGCAGTGTTCCCATTACTCACCAGTGAATCCGACTGAACTGGGTGAATGCCCGGTGGGGCTGTTGGGAAGCATGCGAGGCACGGTGCCCCTTACCAGTCAGGCGAGCAATGGGTTACGGGTGGGAATGGGGTTTAGCTTTCGTGCTACTGCAAGGGAAAACAGAGGCTGTGGCTCCTTCTGCATTCCTGTGGAATGATTGTGGGCGATCTCATAATTGCAGGAACACCATTCGCATGCAACATTCCCACTCCAGACAAGGGAGCCAATACTGATCGGAAAGATCACATCTTGCCAACTTGGAATTGGAGAGTAATAGAACATAGAACAGTATGGCGCAGGAACAGGCCCCTTGACCCACAATGTGCCAAACATGACGCCAAATTAAACTAACCCCTTCTGCCTGCCCTTGGTCAATATCCTTCTATTCCTTGCATATTCATGTGTTTATCTAAAAGCTCGTAAAGTGCCCCTAAATTATCGGCCTCCACCATCAGCCCTGGCAACGCGTTCCAGACACCTACCACTCTCTGTGTAAAAAAACTTGCCTCTCACATCTCCTTTGAACCTCCTCCCTCCCACCCTAGTTTCCTGAGAGTAGTTGAGAGTCAACCACATTGCTGTGGCTCAGAGTCATACATAGACCAGACCCCTTAGTATTAGATGTTTCAACGCTGGGTAAAAGATTCTGACTGTCAACCCTACCTATGCCCCTCATAGTTTTTTTTGCAGACTTCTATCAGGTCTCCCCTCAGCCTCCACTGCTCCAGAGAAAACAACCCTAGTTTGACAAGTCTCTCCTTATAGCTCATACCCTCTAATCGTATAGGTATTCAGCACAGAAGGAGGCCATTTATCCCACTGTGCTGGGAGCTTCTTGGTGAGGTCAGTTGTGTGTAGTCCCATACAGTCACTTTTTATCTGTAGCAATGTTAAATTCCTCCCCACAATTGACGTACAGAGAATCAACTTTTTTTTTATTTGATTTACTATTGTCACATGTATTAGTACACGGTGAAAAGTATTGTGTCCTGCACGATACACAGACGAAGCATATCATACATAGAAAGGAAAGGAGAGAGCGCAGAATGTAATGTTACGGTTATAGCTAGGGTGCAGAGAAAGATTAATTTAGTGCAAGGTAAGGTCCGTTCGACTGGCCGTTGGGCCAGTCATAGACAGCAGTGGGAAGTTGTGCGTGGAGCCTGAAGAGATTGGTGAGGCACTGAATAAATATTTCTCTTCGGTATTCACGCAGAGTGCTGGAAATGTAGCTGTGGAGAGCACTGAGGTACAGGGTTGCAAATTGGGAGTATTGTAGTAGATAGGGAGGATGTGTTAGAAATTCTCGAGGGTTTGAAGTTGGATAAGTCCCCTGGGCCGGACGGGATTTACCCTAGGATTCTCTGGGAGGCAAGAGAGGAGATTGCAGAGCCTCTGGCTCTGATCTTCAGGTCGTCGTTGGTTACGGGTGTGGTTCCGGAGGACTGGAGGATAGCGAATGTGGTCCCGTTGTTCAAGAAGGGGAAGAGAGACCTTCCAGGGAATTATAGGCCAGTGAGTCTTACTTCTGTTGTGGGCAAAGTATTGGAGAGAATTATTAGGGATAGGATTTATAGTTATTTAGAGAGAAATGAATTGATTGGGGATAGTCAGCATGGTTTCGTGAAGGGTAGGTCATGCCTTACTAACCTCAGTGAGTTTTTTGAGAAAGTGACCAAAGAGGTGGATGGGGGTAAGGCGGTTGATGTAGTATATATGGACTTTAGTAAGGCGTTTGATAAGGTGGCCCATGGAAGACTTCTACAGAAAATGCAGATGTGTGGAATAGAGGGTGATTTAGCTAATTGGATAGGAATTGGCTGGCAGATAGAAGACAGAGGGTGGTGGTTGATGGGAGATATTCATCGTGGAGTTCGGTGACAAGTGGTGTACCTCAGGGGTCTGTTTTGGGGGCCCTGCTGTTTGTAATTTTTATAAATGATCTGGATGAGGGTATTGAGGGATGGATCAGTAAATTTGCAGATGATACTAAAGTTGGTGGTGTGGTAGATAGTGAAGAGGGGTGTTTTAGTTTACAGAGTGACTTGGACAAGTTGCAGAGCTGGGCCGAGAGGTGGCAAATGGAGTTTAATGTGGAAAAGTGTGAGGTAATGCACTTTGGCAGGAACAATAAATGTGTAGAGTATAGGGCTAATGGTAGGGCTCTTAATAGTGTTGAGGAACAGAAGGATCTTGGTGTATGTGTCAATAGATCCCTGAAAGTAGGCAGTCAAGTGGATAAAGTTGTTAAGAAGGCATATGGAGTCTTAGCTTTTATTGGTAGGGGGATTGAATTTAGGAGCCGCAGCATCATGTTGCAACTGTACAAAACTCTAGTGCGGCCGCACTTGGAGTATTGTGTGCAGTTCTGGTCGCCACATTATAAGAAAGATGTGGAGGCATTGGAGAGGGTACAGAGGAGGTTTACTAGGATGTTGCCTGGTATGGAGGGCAGGTCCTATGAAGAGAGGTTGAAGGATTTGAGGTTGTTTTCGTTAGAAAGGAGGCGGCTAAGGGGGGATCTTATTGAAGCATATAAGATAATTAGAGGTTTGGATAGGGTGGACAGTGATAGCCTTTTTCCTAGGATGGAGAAAGCTAGCACGAGGGGACACAACTTTAAATTAAGGGGTATGAGTTATAGGACGGATATCAGAGGTAGGTTCTTTACTCAAAGAGTGATTAGGGAGTGGAATGCCCTGCCTGCAGCTGTTGTAGATGCGCCAAGTTTGGTGGCGTTTAAGAGGTTAGTTGATAAGTATATGGATGAGAAGGGAATGGTTTAGGTAGGAGGGGCATTGCTTTTTATTTTGGTCGGCACAACATCGAAGGCCGAAGGGCCTGTTCTGTGCTGTATTGTTCTATGTTCTATGTTCTATGAATGTCTGTTGGCAACAGGGAAGAAGTTGTTCTTGAATCAGTTGGTACATGGCCTCAGATTTTTGTATCATTTTCCCAACGGAAGAAGGTGGAAGAGAGAATGTCCAGGGTGTGTGTGGGGTCCTTAATTATGCTGGCTGTTTTTCCGAGGCAGCGGGAAGTGTAGACAGAGTCAATGGATGGGAGAGTCTGCACTTCGTTCATGACCCTTTGTCATTTCTTGCAGTCTTGGGAAGAGCAGGAGCCCATACTGAGCTGTGATACAACCAGAAAGAATACTTTCTATGGTGTATCTGTAAAAGATGGTGAGAGTTAGAGAGAACATGCCAAATCTATCAAAGTTGCAATTGTATAGAGCTCTTCTTCACTGCCCCATATATTTCGAAATAGCTGACAGTAAGTCTGGTGCTTTATTTTGCAATATAGTTATCGTTGTAATGCGGGAAATCTGGCATGCAGATTTCCTGGCGCGGCAAAAACACAAAAACAATGTGGTAATGACCAGATCATCTGTTTTTTCTTTTGTGAGATGTTGATTGGGGGATTGAGGCCAGAATCCTTAATCGCAGCTGGGATTCTCCAGTCCCGCTGCTGTGATTGGAGATTTGGCTGAGCACCACATTCTCGCTGACAGCAATAGGAAGGTGTGCATGTCCAGAAAGTACGGCCAATATCCAGGATAAGCCTCATTCTCTTCCTCAAAATAGCACCCAGGAATCTTTGATACCCACCCAAGCAGATAGAGAGGGCTTTGACATAACATCTCATCCAAATGGAGTGGCAAATGGAGTTTAATGCGGAAAAGTGTGAGAGGCCATTCACTTTGGAATGAGTAACAGGAATGCAGAGTACTGGGCTAATGGTAAGTTATTTGGTAGTGTGGCTGAGCAGAGAGATCTTGGTGTCCATGTGCATAGCTCCCTGAAAGTTGGCACCCAGGTTGATAGGGTTGTTAAGAAGGCGTACGGTGTGTTAGCTTTTATTGGTAGAAGGATTGAGTTTAGGAGTCGTGAGGTCATGCTGCAGCTGTACAAAAGTCTAGTGCAGCCGCACTTGGAGTATTGCGTACAATTCTGGTCGCCACATTATAAGAAAGATGTGGAAGCATTGGGAAGGGTGCAGAGGAGGTTTACCAGGATGTTGCCTGGTATGGTGGGAAGGTCTTATGAGGAAAGGCTGAGGGCCTTGAGGCTGTTTTCGTTAGAGAGAAGGAGGTTAAGAGATGACTTAATAGAGGTATATAGATGATCAGAGGATTAGATAAGATGGACAGTGTGAACCTTTTTCCTCGGACAGAGATGGCTAGCACTAGGAGGCAAAGCTTTACATTGAGGAATGATAGATATAGGACAGATGTTCTTTTCTTAGAGAGTAGTAAGAGTGTGGAATGCCCTGCCTCCAACATTAGTGGATTTACCAGCATTAAGGGCATTTAAATAGTCATTGGATAAACATATGGATGATATTGGAATAGTGTCGGTTAGATGGGCTTTAGATTGGTTTCACAGGTCGGCACAGCATCGAGGGCTGAAGGTCTTGTACTGCGCTGTAATGTTCTATGTTCTAAAAGGCAGCATTTCCAACAGTGCAGCACTCCCTCAGTACTGCCCTGCAGCACCAGCGGTGCTTTTCATTGCTCTATAGATAGAACAGGAACAAAGCAAAAGTACAGCACAGGAACAGGCCCTTCAGCTCTCCAAACCTGCGTCGATCATGATGCTCTAACTAAACTACTCCTAGACTAAACTCCTAAACCAAACTAAGTAAAACCTTACTCGGTCCATATCCTTCTATTCCAACCCCCGCCCCCCCCCCCCACCCCGCACCCCCAGTTCATGTACTCATCCAGATGCCTTTTAATTGTTGCTAATGTGTCTCCACCACTTCCTCTGACAGCGCAGTGCAAGATTTTGACATTGTAATATTGGAAACTTGCTGTGATTGTGTGATGAAGAATAGCTTTAGAACAAAGAGCAAACTGCTACTGGCCTTTATCCCCTAACAAGAGGAGAACTTACATTCCATTGCCTGACATGTAATGCACTGTTTCAGGAAGACGAGGC
Organism: Sphyrna mokarran; assembly: GCA_024679065.1. Lineage (NCBI taxonomy): Eukaryota > Metazoa > Chordata > Chondrichthyes > Carcharhiniformes > Carcharhinidae > Sphyrna > Sphyrna mokarran. The sequence continues at coordinate 12,170,093 of JAGIQG010000006.1, forward strand.
AATCCATTAGGCCGCATCTGACAGGACTGCCCCATTTGCTTGATGCAGTGGACATGTCTGTCAGCAACTAATGGCTGTAAAAAAAAGGCCACAAATTGCAAAAAAAAGTAAACTAAAAATAGACAACTTGCTCCCAAGGGTCTCATTGACTTCAGGCACTGAGCAGCTGGGCTAAACCCCAGCAGAATGTCAGAGAATGTATTCTATCAGAGGGCGCTGGCTTCGCTGAATGGCCTCAACTACCTTTGTCTCATCTCAATCTTTCAGTGTCTGCTCGCTGCAGCTCAGTACCAGCCTGGGCTGGACACCTCACTGCGGGAGGCGCTGCGCTGTCCGCAGAATGAGAATGAGAGGCGAAACACAGATTCCATTCTGCCCCCACCAAGGGACATGGAAGTTCCCCACTATCTCCCAGAAACCCCAATGATTTCTTGTCAGTGCCCTGGCCAAGGTTTACCCCTCAACCAGCATCGCCAACTTCAATGAATTCAAGATGGCGCCAGGTGGGAGGCGATGGCCGAGTGGTGTTATCGCTAGGTTGTCAATCCAGAAATTCAGCGAATGTTCAAGGGACCCAGGTTCGCATCCCACCGTGGTAGACGGTAGAATTTGAATTCAATAAAAAAAAATCTGGAATTAAGAATTTACTGATGACCCATGACACCATTGTCAAATGTCAGAACAAATCCATCTGGTTCACTAATGTCCTTCAGGGAAGGAAATCTGCCATCTTCACCTCGTCTGACCTACATGTGACCCCAGAGCCACAGCAATGTGGTTGATTTTCAACTGCCTTCTGAAATGGCCTAGCTAGTCACTCAGTTAAGAACATAAGAACTAGGAGCAGGAGTAGGCCATTTGGCCCCTCGAGCCTGCTCCGCCATTCAATAAGGTCATGGCTGATCTTTTCATTGATTCAGCTCCACTCACCCGCCCGCTTACCCCTTAATTTCTTTCCTGTTCAAAAATGTATCTTTCCTTGCCCTAAAAACATTCAGTGAGGTAGGCTCAACTGCTTCGCCAGACTGGGAATGCCACAGATTCATGACCCTTTGTGTGAAGAAGTTCCTCCTCGATGACCAACACGAGGGGACATAACTTTAAATTAAGAGGTGGTAGTTATAGGACGGATGACAGAGGCAGGTTCTTTACACAGAGGGTGGTGAGGACGTGGAATGCCCTGCCTGCAGCAGTTGTGGACTCGCCTACTTTGGGGGCATTCAAATGTTCAGTGGATAGGCATATGGATGATATTGGAATAGTTTAGGTTAGAGGGTCCACTGGCCGGCGCAACATTGAGGGCCGAAGGGCCTGTACTGCGCTGTAATGTTCTATGTTCAACTCAGTCCTAAATTTGCTTCTCCTTATTTTGAGGCCATGCCCCCTAGTTCTAGTTTCACCCACCAGTGGAAACAATTACTTGCTTCTATCTGATCTATTCACTTCATAATCTTATATGTTTCAATAAGATCTCCTCTCATTCTTCTGAATTCCAATGAGTATAGCCCCAATCTACTCAGTCTCTCCTCATAAGCCAACCCTCTCTACTCTGGAATCAGCCCAGTGAATCTCCTCTGCATCCTCTCCAGTGCCAGTATATCCTTTCTCAAGTTAGGGGACCAAAACTGTACACAATTCTCCAGGTGTGGCCTCATCAGCACCTTATACAGCTCAGTAACATAATCTCACTGTTTTTAAACTCCATCCCTCTAGCAATGAAGGATAAAATTCCATTTGCCTTCTTCATTACCTGCTTCACCTGCAAACCAAATCCTTCTGAATCATACACAAGGCCACCCAGATCTCTCTGCATAGTAGTATGCTGCAATTTATTTACCATTTAAATAATAGTCCATTTTGTTGTTATTCCTATCAAAATAGATGACGTCACATTTACCAACATGGTCCTCCATCTGCCAGACCCTCGCCCACTCACTTAGACTATCTATATCCCTTTGCAGATTTTCAGCATCTTCTGCAGACTTTGATCTTCCACCCATCTTAGTGTCATCTGCGAATCTTGACATACTATACTTGGTCCCCAACTCCAAATCATCTATATAAATCGTAAACAATTGCAGTCCCAGTACTGATCCAAAACTAGTCACTATTGCCAATCAGAAAAGCACCCATTTATCCATACTCTTTGCTTTCTGTTAGTTAACCAATCCTCTATCTATGCTAATATATGTAACACCATGCATCTTTATCTTATGTAGCAGTCTTTGGGGTGGCACCTTGTCAAATGCCTTCTGGAAATCCAGAAACAGCACAGGATCCCCATTGCCCATTGCACATGTAATGTTCTCAAAGAATTCCACCAAATTAGTCAAACACGACCTTCCCTTCATGGACCTAAACTGCATCTTACCAATGGGACAATTTATGTCCAGATGCCTCGCTATTTCTCCCTTGATGATAGATTCAAGCATTTTCCCTACCACAGAAGTTAAACTAACTGGTCTATAGTTACCTGCCTTTTGACTACCTCCTTTTTTAAACAGTAACGTCACATTTGCTGTTTTCCAATCTGCGGGAACCATTCCAGAGTTTAGCGAATTTTGATAAATTACCACTAGTGCATTCGTTATTTCTCCCGTTATCTCTTTTAGTGCCCTGGAATGCATTCCATCAGGACCAGGAGACTTGTCTACCTTTAGCCCCATTAACTTGCCCAACACTACCTCTTTCGTGATAATGATAGTTTCTAGGTTCTCACCTGCCATAGCTTTCCTGTCATTAATTTTTGGCATGTTATTTATGTCTTCCTCTGTGTAAAGACCGACACAAAATACTTTATCAGTGTCTCAGCCATTTCCTCATTTCCAGTTTTTACATCTCTCTTCTCATTCTCTAAAGGACCAATGTTTATGTTGGCCAGTCTTTTTCATTTTAAGTATTTGTAGAAACCTTTGCTATCTGTTTTTATATTCCGAGCTAGTTTACTCTCATAATCCATCTTACTTTTCTTTATGGCTTTTCTCCTGACTTTCTGTTGACCCTTAAAGATTTCCTAATGCTCTAGTTTCCCAATAATCTTTGCCACTTTGTATGCGTTTTCTTTCAATTTGATGCCATCCTTTATTTCCTTAGACATGCATAGCTGATTATCTCAGTTCAAGGGCAATGAGGGATGGGCTGACCCAGTTAGCAACACCCATGTCCTACAAATGAATAAAAAAGGAGTACAGCGACTACTTGTGAACTGTCCCCAGTATACCCTCAAACACTATCTTTTACTCCCATTCTACGCTTTTAAAACTGTACTCTAAATCTTTTACACTATATTCTGTATCTCTACTTTCCTTCTCCCCTATGTATTCTATGAACGGTACGTTGTGTCTGTATAGCACGCAAGAAACAATACTTTCCACTGTATGTTAACACAAGTGACAATAACAAATCAAATCGAATTCTGGTCATTATCACTTTGCTGTTTGTAGGAGCTTGCTGTGTGTCACTTGACTGCTCTGTCTCCATTAAAGCAGTGACGTGGTTTCAAAGATATTTAATTGCCTGTAAAGTGTTTTGAAATATAAAAGCTTGAGTAATTTTTAGGAAACAAAGATTGGTAAATATCCAAGTTTGGGCTGAAAGTGGCAAGTAACATTTGTGCCACACAACATGGATTGTTTCCAGCAGTTGAGGGCTGTGCAGTAGCTCAGTGGTTAGCACTGATGTCTCACAGCTCCAGGGACCTGGGTTCGATTCCTGGCTCGGGTCACTGGCTGTGTGGAGTTTGCACATTCTCCTTGTGTCTGCGTGGGTTTCCTCCGGGTGCTCTGGTTTCCTCCCACAGTCCAAAAATGTGTGGATTAAGTTGATTGGCCATGCTAAAATTGCCCCTTAGTGTCCTAAGATGTTTAGTTTAAAGGGGTTAATGGGTAAATATGTAGGGATGTGAGGGTAGGGCCTGGATGGGATTGTGGTCGGTGCAGACACAATGGGCCAAAGGACCTCTTTCTGCACTGTAGGGTTCTATGAGACAGAATTTAACCATCTCCCACTGGCATCCAATGGCATTAGCATTGCTGAAACCTCCCACTATCAACATTCTGGGGGTTACCGTTGACCAGAAATTGAATTGGACCACTATAAAAATGCTGCGGCTACAAAAAGTGTTGGCTTACGTGGGTTTTAATGAGGGGAGGAACTGAAGGTCAGTATTAATAGAGAAATGGTGTTGGGAACATTGATGTGATTTTTAGGTCAATAAATCCCCAGAGCTTAAGAACCTTCATTCCAAAGGACTTGAGGAAATGGAAACTTGAGAAATAGTGGATGCATTGGTGGTCATCTCCCAAGATTCGACAGACTATGGAACATTTCCTACAGATTGAAGCGCAGCTAATGTAACCCCACTATTTAAAAAGGGAGGTGGCGGGAAAACGGGGAATTATAGACCAGTCGGCTTGATGTCGGTAAAGAGGAAAATTCTAGACTCCAAAAATTTTATAGCAGAACATTTGGAAAAAGGTACAAGAGACAGAGTCAGCTTTGATTTATAAAAGGGAATGAATCTGTCGACCTCTCTGCCACAGAAGGCTGTGGAGGCCAGGTCATTGAGTGTCTTTAACACAGAGATGGATAGGTTCTTGATTAATAAGGGGATTCGGGGCTTCTGGGGAAAAGACAGGAGAATGGGGATGAGAAAAATATCAATCATGATTGAATGGCAGAGTAGACTCGATGGGCTGAGTGGCCTAATTCTGCTCCTGTGTCTCATGGTTTTATATGCAATAAGTCCTAGTAGACCAGTCTCTGAAGGTAAGCATGCAGGTGTAGCAGGTGATAAAGAAGGTAAATGGTATGTTGGCCTTCATAGGGAGAAGTTTCGAGTACACGAGCAGGGATGTTTTGCTGCAATTATACAGGCCCTGAGTGAGATCACACCGAGAAAATGTTTTTTTTGCATTTTTGGTCTCCTTATCTGAAAAGGGGTGTTCTTACTCTAGAGCGAGGGTGAATGAAGGTTTACCAGACTGATTCCTGAGATGGAGGGGATTGACACGTGAGGGGAGATTGAGTCGGTTAGGATTATGCTTGCTGGAGCTGAGACGAATGAAGAGGGGAACGTTATAGAAAACTGTAAAATTCTAACAGGACTAGACACAGTAGATGCAGGAAGGATATTCTGAAAGTAGGGGAGTACAGAACCAGGGGCTACAGTCTGAGGATAAGGGGGAAACCATTTAAGAAATGAGGAGAACTTTCTTCACCCAGAGAATGGTGATGGTGTGGAATTCACTACCACAGAAAGTAATTTAGGCCAAAACATTGTACTATTTCAAGAAGGAGTTAGATAAAACTCTTTGGGGTCAAAGGACCAAAGGATGTGGGAGGAAAGTGGGATCAGATTACTGAGTTGAATGATCAGCCATGATCATAATGAGTGGATGAGCAGGCTCAAAGGGCCAAATGGCCTCTTTCTGCTCTGATTTTCTACATCTGCATGGTTCTAAGACCAGGCCAGAGGCTGTGAATTCTGTAGCAAATGACTCACCTCCGAATGCCCCACCCTGTCAGGAGTGTGATGGAATACTGCCCTCCCTTGTCAGGATAAGTGCAGCTCCAACAACACTCAAGAAGCTCAACACCATCCCGGACAAGTCAGCCCCGCTTTATAGGAACCCCATCCTCTGGCATTGCTCTATGGAGACAGCAGTGTGCACCATCTAAACCTCCGGTCCATTACCCCCTGTTGTCAACTACACAAGAGGCAATTATTTTAGTATCACTCAAGTAGGCTGCATTAGGAAGCACCACATCTCATGTATCTGTCTGTTTGTAACAACATTGTCCAGGGAATTTAAAAGATAAATAAATTCTCAGAAATTAAACATTGTTCAGATAAACACAGAATGAGGTGAAAGATGTTGAAAATCCTTCTTGTGCTGAGGGTGGTATTCGTGACTTCTCGATGATAGTTTATCTTGTCTATTTTAGCCTGACATGCCAGTCCATAACTTCGTTGATTTCATTTTCAGTTCCACAAAGTTAACATGGTGAAATTTAAACTCCTGACCTTCTGAACCAGTACCCTAACTATCTACAGCACCACTGTACAGCCGAGAATAGCTGTGTTGATTTATCGGATAAACACAATCTGCTTGCATGACATTGTCCTCTTCATCGTGTCAGTCCTCCCATTAAGCAGCTCGACCAAAGAGCTGATAAGAAATTACTTCAGCAGCACAGGGGACAGGAAGAGGCCATTCAGCCCTTCAACCCTATCCCGCCATTTAGTTAGACTGTGGCTGATGCCTACTTCTACTCCAATTTCACCCTCAACTCCTTATCCCTCGATCCTGACCCAACAAAAACCTGCCTCAGAACATAGAATCACTCCAGTGTGAAGGAAAGCACTCGTCCCATTGAGACTGCACTGACAACGATCCCACCCAGGCCCTATCCCATATATTTACCCTGCCAATCCCCCTGATGCCGTGGGGCAATTAATTTAGCATGGCCAATCCAGCTAACCTGCACATCTTTGGACTGGAATCTGGAGGACCCAAGGATAACCCACGCTGACAGGAAAAGAACGTACAAATTCCACACAGATGGTGACCCAAGCCAGGAATCAAACTCCATGTACCAACCGACTCAAGAACAGCTTCTTCCCTGCTGCCATCAGATTTTTGAATGGACCTACCTTGCATTAAGTTGATCTTTCTCTACACCCTCGCTGTAACACTACATTCTGCACTCTCTCCTTTCTTTCTCTATGTACGGTATGTTTTGTCTGTATAGCGTGCAAGAAACACTACCGTTCACTGTGTACTAATGCATGTGATAGTAATAAATCAAATCAAAATCAAATCAAATCAAATCAAAATCTTATATATTGTGTGCAGATTTGGTGTCCTTATCTGAGGAAGGATGTCTTTGCTATAGAGAGAGTGCAGAGAATGTTTACCGGGCTGATTCCCGGGATGGTGGGACTGATATAAGAGGAGACACTAAGTTGGTTAGGATTGTATTTGCTGGAGTTCAGATGAGTGAGAGGTGATCTCATAGAAACTTATAAAATTCAAACAGATTTAGACAGCGTAGATTCAGTGAGGATGTTCCTGACGGTGGGGGAGTCCGGAACTAGAGGCCAACGTTTGAGGATTCAGTTGGACTTTTTAGGACAGAGATGAAGAGATATTTCTTCACCCAAAGAGTGGTGAGCCTGTGGAATTCATTACCATGGGAAGTAGTTGAGGTTAAAATATAGTGAGGATGATTTTTCTATCCCACTGCACCAAAGAATTAGCGCAGTGGAGCTGGAGATTCCCAGAAGTGGTGCCCAATGCATGGCATCCACACTGGGCCTCCCGGCCGACTAGAACATAGAACATAGAACACTACAGCACAAACAGGCCCTTCGGCCCACAAGTTGTGCTGAACACATCAAAAACCTACCCAGCCATAGACCTATCTATAACCCCCAATCCCATTGGATCCCATATACTCATCCAGAAGTCTTTTAAAAGACCCCAGCGAGTTCGCCTCGACCACCACCGACGGCAGCCGATTCCATTCACTCACCACCCTCTGAGTGAGAAACTTTCCCCTAGCATCCCCTCTGTACTTGCTTCCCTGCACCTTAAATCTGTGCCCTCTCGTCGCGACCATTTCAGCCCTGGGAAATCGTCTCTGAGAGTCCACCCTATCTATTCCTCTCAACATCTTGTAAACCTCTATCAGGTCGCCTCTCAACCTTCGTCCCTCCAGGGAGAACAGTCCCAGCTCCCTCAACCTGTCTTCATAAGGCATGCCTCCCAATCCAGGCAACATCCTTGTAAATCTCCTCTGCACCATTTCAATAGCTTCCACGTCCTTCCTATAGTGAGGCGACCAGAACTGCGCACAGTACTCCAAGCGTGGTCTGACAAGGGTCCTATAAAGCTGCAGCATTACCTCCTGACTCCTGAACTCAATACCTCGATGAATGAAGGCCAGTACACCGTAAGCTTTCTTAACCACATCCTCCACCTGGGAGGCCGATTTGAGAGTCTTATGGACCCGGACCCCAAGATCCCTCTGCTCTTCCACACAGCTAAGACTCCTACCTTTGATAGTGTACTCATTCATCACGTTGGATCTGCCAAAATGGACCACAATACATTTATCCGTGTTGAAGTCCATCTGCCACTTCTCCGCCCAGTCTTGCATCCTGTCGATGTCATGCTGCAACTTCTGACATCCCTCCAGACCATCCACAACACCACCAACCTAACCACCGACTAGCATCTCCCAACGCCGGAATTCCAGCAGCATCACATCCGCACCAAAAACTGGCAGAGAGATGCATAAATTATGGTAATCCTAATTAGGATACATGTTTAAACTGAAGAGCGGGCCCAGGACGGAGGTCTCCAGGCTGATTCACACTCAGGCACTCTACGAGGTACAGACTGTGGGGGATCTATTTTAAAAGCCCCACTGATTAAAAATAGCATGATTTACTCCAGTTTTCATGTGTACCTAGAATCTTTTTGGGAGAATTCCAGCCTGTACATTTTTAAGGAGCAATTAGATACAGCAGTTGGGGAAAAGGGGATCAAAGGATATGGGGGAAGGCAGGATCAGGTTAGTGAGTTGGACGATCAGCCATGATCAAAATGAATGGTGGAGCACGTTCGAAGGGCTGAATGGCTTCCTCCTATTCCTTTGTTTTTCTGTGTATTCCATCTAAATCAGAGCTGGAGCTGGAATCACTATAGAACATAGAACATAGAACATTACAGCACAGAACAGACCCTTCGGCCTTCGATGTTGCGCCGACCAATATAAAAAGCAATGCCCCTCCAAACTAAACCATTCCCTTCTCTTCCATATACTTATCAACTAACCTCTTAAACGCCACCAAACTTGGCGCATCTACAACAGCTGCAGGCAGGGCATTCACTCCCTAATCACTCTTTGAGTAAAGAACCTACCTCTGATATCCGTCCTATAACTCATACCCCTTAATTTAAAGCTGTGTCCCCTCGTGCTAGCTTTCTCCATCCTAGGAAAAAGGCTATCACTGTCCACCCTATCTAAACCTCTAATCATCTTATATGTTTCGATTAGGATTAGGATATGGAGCAGCCATAAGGATGAGATCTCTCTGGGGTGGCGTGTACAATGAGGGCACAGTGAGGTGGTCACACTGGGAATCGAGGCCCTGGTAGAAAGGGGTCGGGTGACCATCAGACAGAGCATGAGCACGAGACAGGTAGCGCAGGAGAGTCCGCATTCCTCTCCCTCCCTAACGGGCTCTCCAGTTTTGATATTGCTAGGGGAGGTGGTTTCTCGAGGGAATGCACCAAAGGCCAGGTCCATGGCACCATAAGTGGCTCAAGTGTTGGAGAGTAAGGAGTGGGAGAGTAATAGTGATAGAGGATTTTATTATAAGGGGAGGAAGTAGACATTTCTGCAGCCATAGAGATGGCACAAGGATGTTGCGTTGCCTCCATGGTGCCAGGGTCAAGGGTGCCATTGACCAGCTGTAGGACATTCTGAAAGGAGGAGAGTGAGAGAGCAGAGCTCACGATCCGTATGAGAATAAACCCAGGTGAATTAGATTCCTGAGGCACCGGGACCGATTCTGGGGAGAGTGGGACGTGGACAAGCTGGACGGGCTGGGAAAGGATGTAGGGTGAAGTTGTTAGTTAAGGATAACATCCCAGTCCAACAGTGGGAGAGGATATTGGCTCAGATAATCTAGATTTGTAATCAGTCTACGTGAGGCTAAGAAGCAACAAGAGTCAGAAAACATCAGGGGCATTATTGATAGACCTCCAAACAGTAGTGATGAGATCAGGGATGCCATTAAACAAGAAATTTAAGGCACGTGTAACAAGGGTGCCACACCATTTGATGACTTAAATTGTGGGTTTGGAGGGGATCTGGAACAAGGGAGCACAATCGCAGGATATGGGGTTGGCCATTTAAGACAGAGAACCTAGGGAGGCGATGGCCTAGTGGTATTGCTGCTCGACTATTAATTGAGAAACTCAGCTAATGAACTGGGGTTCAAATCCCTCCACGGCAAATGGTGGAATTTGAATTCAATAAAAATCTACTGTTGACGAAGAAACCATTGTCAATTGTTGGAAAAACCCATCCTGGTTCACTAATGTACTTTAGGGAAGGAAATCTGCCATCCTTACCTGGTCTGGCCTACATGTGATTCGAGAGACAAGGCTATATGGTTGACTCCCAATTGCCCTCCGAAATGCCCTAGCCGGTCACTCAATTCAGGGGTAACCAGGGATGGGCTAGCCATGAATGAATTTTTAAGAATTTCTTCCCTCAGTAGGTGTGGGGGTCTAGAGCCAAGCCACTGAATATATTGAAAGAGATAAGTAGATTTTTAGACTCTCAATGGGTATGGCGAGAGTGCGGTATATGGCATTGAGATAGAGCATCAGCCATGATCATTTTTAATGGTGGAGCAGGCTCGAAGGGCCGAATGGCCTCCCCCTGCTCCTATCATCTATGTTTCAATGTTTCTAACTCTTTGTATTTATTTCACCTCACTCTTTGTAATAATTCTGCGAAGGCAAAAGTCCCTTCACCAAAATCTCTTTATTTACAAACTCTAACTGCAGTACACAGAGTACTCGCAATCAGCAGTCTACCTCCAGGGGTATCAGAGAATGTCAGTGACACTCCTGAATTAAGTACAAGACAAGGACTCTAACTGGTCCATTAATTGGATCCTCAATCAGGGAGTTCATACTCCAATTGGCCAACCTCAATGGTCTGATTGAAAATATTGCACTCTTGACTCCTCAAACTACAGAAATAATCTCTCTGTATCTACTCCACCAAGTCCACTACACATTTTATCGACTCCTATTGGATCTCCCCTCTTCCTTCTATCTGAAAGATGTGCTGGTTAGGTGCATTGACCCGAACAGGCGCCAGAGAGTGGCGACTTGGGGAATTTCACAGTAACTTCATCGTGCTGTTAACATAACTTTCTTTGTGACCAATAAATAAACTTTACTTTTGCAAAGAGATTGGAATGCAGGCCAGGCTTATAAACCTGTGCTCATTGTAAGACTTTCACCGTTTACTTGTTGCGTGCTTGTGACGAGATATTGCTCTCTCTGTCCCTGCCCATCAGCTTTGCACGCAGAGTCCACTTCACATACTCATCCATACATTTTCTTTGAGAAACAAAAATGTACTCAACGACCCAGCTGTCTCCTCCAACTACTTTCTGGAGCCTTCTTTCCACATTTCCAGCTGGCTGCTGTCGACAGCTATTTATTAAATGCCTCGCAGACTCCGTAGTGCTGAAGTGTGCCTGCTTGTCCTTGTTGCCTTGCTTATGTTGCTTACAAAAGCGTTAGTCTCTGTGAGATGAAAACAGACAAAGGGAAAGAGCAAGGTGGGGGTCCGGGATATAAGACCATAAGACGTAGGAGCAGAAGTAGACCATTCTTTTTTTTTTTCACTACAGCACAAACAGACCCTTTGGCCCATGAGTTGCGCCGATCACATCTATACCTACCAATCCACAGACCTATCTGTAACCCCCTATCCTATTCTTTTCCATATACTCATCCAGAAGTCTTTTAAAAGACCCCAGTGAGTTTGCCTCTGCCACATCCAACGGCAGTCGGTTCCATTCACTCACCACCCTCTGAGTGAAAAACCTACCCCTGACATCTCCTTTGTATTTGCTTCCCTTCACCTTAAATCTGTGTCCTCTCGTAGTGACCATTTCAGCTCGGAGAAATAGTCTCTGAGAGTCCACCCCATCTATTCCTCTCAACATTTTATAGATCTCTATTCAGCCTATCGGGGTCAGCTGCACCATTCAATGAGATCATGATTGATCTGAAATTTTGCTCAACTCCACTTTCCCGCCTTATCCCCATAACCCTCGATTCCCTCACTGATCAAAAATCTGTCCCTCTCAGCCTTGAACATACTTAGTGACCCAGCCTCTACCACCCTCTGGTTCACTACCCTCTGGGAGAAGAAATTCCTCCTCATCTCTGTCTTAAATGGGCGACCCCTTTCTCTGAGATTCTGCCCTCTGGTCCTAAGCTCTCCCACAACTGGAAATAGCCTCTCAGCGTTGATCATGCCAAGCCGGTCAATAAGGATGTAATGACTTTGGGGTGACACAGTGACGCGATAGTTAGCACTCACAGCGCCAGGGACCCGGGTTCAATTCCGGCCTCAGGTGATGTCTGTGTGGAGTTTGCACATTCTCCCCGTGTCTGTGTGGGTTTCCTCTGGGTGCCCCGGTTTCCTCCCACAATACAAAGACGTGCGGGTTAGGTGGATTGGCCATGCTAAATTGCCTCTTAGTGTTCCAAGATGTGTATGTTAGGGGGATTTTTGGGGTAAATACTTGGTGTTACAGGGAACAGGTCTGGGTGGGGTTACTCTTGATTGACAGAGGGATTACCTAGGATTACAAGGATGAGGTTTAGGTGGGATTATTGTCAGTGCAGACTTCATGACACTATAGGGATTGTATGATTCAATGACTCAGGAAGGCCGACTGGAAAGAAACAGTTTATCATAAAATGCAAAGTAAAACCATGACTGTGGTTTACACACAGCAGCCCTGCCTGGGAATACAGTTCAGCAAGCCCAGTCCTGCAGCTACCTGTTACCAGGGGAACTCAAACTCAGCGAGTCCCATAAGAGATGAATCAGTGATTCCCCATGGACCTTGTGGGGATCATCACAAAGGTTGCCTTTCATTTTTCTAAACTCCAATGAGTACAGGTCTCTCCTCAGAAGAAAATCCCTCCATACCTGGGATCAACCCTGTGAACCTTCTCTGGAGTGCCTCCAATGCATTTATATCTTTCCTTAGATAAGGGGAACCAAAACTGTTATCTAACTGGTAGTTTGAGCAAGGAGTTCATATTGTTATAGTCCATTCCCTATGAAATAAAGGCCAACATTCCATTTGCCTTCCCTATTATCTGCTGAACTTTCAAGATTGATGCACTGACTTCTCAGTAAAACCTTTTGCCTCCCTTCTTGCATTCATTCCAATGTGTCCTGGGCCATGAGACCATAAGACATAGGAGTAGAATTATGTCACTCGGCCCACCAAATCTGCACCACCATTCAATCATGGCTGATTATTTTTCTCATCCCCATTTTCCTGCTCTTTCCCCACAACCCCGGATCCATTTATTAATTAATTACCTATCTACCTCTATCTTAAAGACACTCAATGACCTGGACTCCGCAGCGTTTTGCGGCAAAGAGTTCCACAGATTTATCACTCAAATTCTTCCTCATTTCTGTCTAAAAGCATCATCCCTTTCTCCTGAGATTGTGCCCTCTGGTTCTAGTTTTTCCTACTAGTGGAAGCATCCGCCCCACGTCCACTCCGTCCAGTATCCTGTAAGTTTCAATAAGATCTCCCACATCCAGCTAAACTCCAATGAGCACAAACCCAAAGTCCTCAACCGTTCCTCATACAAAAAGCTCTTCATTCCTCTGAACTTTCTGTTGGATCATAGAAGCATAGAACCCAACAGTGCAGAAAGAGGCCCTTTGACCCATTCGAGTCTGCACCAACCACAATCCCACCCAGACCCTACCTCCATATCCCGACATATTTTACCTACTAATCCCTCTCATCTCTGCATCTCAGGACACTAAAGGTCAATTTTAGAATGGCCAATCAACCTAACCTGCACATCTTTGGAGTGTGGGAGGAAACCGAAGCACCTGGAAGACCACGCAGATACAAAGAGAATGTGCAAACTCCACACAGATAGTGACCTGTGCCGGGAATCGAACCCACATCCTTGTGAAGCAGCAGTGCTAATCACTGTGCTACCATGCCGCCATAGGTTTAAGGTAAAAGGGGGAAAGTTTAAAGGAGATCTCGGAGATAAGTTATTACCCAGAGGGCCTGGAATGAGCTGCCAGAGAAAGTGGTAGAAGCAGATACAATAGCAACATTTAAGAGGCACCTTGACAGATACATGAATAGGCAGGGAATAGAGGAATATGGACCGCATAGAGGTAAAAGGTCTTTAGTTTAGAAAGATGTCATGTATCAGCACGGGCTTGGTGAGCCAAAGGGCCTGTTCCTATGCAGTACAATTCCTTATTTCTTTGAACGAGACCAGATGTAAAGACCATGAATTTAGATGGTCCCAGATGCACTCAATGGGGGGAACATCTTTACTCAGAGAGAGGTGAGAACATGGAAATCGCTACCATCTGGAGAAGCTGAGGGAAGCAGTGCAGATGCATTTCAGTGGAAAGGCAGTGAGCCTATGGGGGAGAAAGGAAAGAAGAATATGTTGATGGGGTTAGCTGAAGGACAGAGGGAGAAAGCCAAAGTGTAGCTTAGACTGAATGACCCTGTTATTCTGCTGTAAATTCCATGTGATTCCGTCAGCAGAATCTGTGTAGGGGTTTATTTATCCCAGATTAGGAACATGAGCTGTTGCACATATATTGGACAGGATTCTGAAATCAGAAAATCCCGCCTGAGGTCAACGGACCATCCCAACGCCTGCCCCTCACCCACTCCATGGCAGGCAGGACGGGTAAAATTCTGGCCATTGCCTTACCTTCAGTTAAATAGCCTGTTTCTACATTGTCAATATTTGTAAGTTTGGACGAATATTGTAATAGAATATTGTAGCCACTCGGCCATCATATCTGTACTGGCTCTTTGAAAGACCTAGTCCACTTCTCCACTCTACTTTGTACTTGTTCTACCCATTAAGTACCTACCCAATACCCTTTTGAATGTTACTATTGAATCCGCTTCCACTGACCTTTCCAGCAGCACATTCCAAACATAACTCACTCCGTGAAGAGAAAGATACACCTCATCGCCACCTTTATTTATTTTTTGCTGATTAATCTTGAACCGTGGAGTGTAATTTGATAAACATATCATTGCTGCCCCTACCCCCTGATGCTCTCCCTCCATTCCTCCTCACTGTTCGAATCTCCACTGAGATGCACCACAGAGTAAGGGCAATTTCATTTCACAACAGGGGAAGAATAACGGGCTAGGTAATGACCAGGTCTGCACCTTAAGCTGAGAAAATTCTGACCTCTTCCTTTTCTTGCGGAATGCTGTTGGGAGATTGGCAGAGACTGATAATGTTTAAAGAGAACACACTGTCCCATTCTCTCTCTCCTCACGCACTCTGCCGTTCTCTCTTTCCTCACTCACACTTTCCCATTCTCTCTCTCCTGTCTTACACTGTCCCATTCTTTCTTTGTCTGCAACACACTCTCCCACTCCCCCTTTCTCCTCCCAGGCTCTCATTCCTCATATTTTCCCATTTTTCTCTGCTGTCTTACACTGTCCCATTCTCTCTCAGCTCCCATCATCTTTCTCCTCTCATTCTCCCATTCTTTTTCTCCTCACTCACTGTCTCATTCTCCTTCTCCTCTCTCACACTGTCCCATGCTCTCTCTCTCCCTCTCTCTTTCTCCAGGAGCAGGAGTAGGTCATCTGGCCCTTCGAGCCTGCTACACCATTCAATAAGATCATGGCTGATTATTTTTTTGGACTCAGCTCCATTTACCTGCCATTCACTGTTCAAAAATTTATCTATCCTTGCCTTAAAAACGCTCAGTGAGGTAGCCTCAACTGTTTCACTGAGCAGGGAATTCCACAGATTCACAACCCTTTGTGTGAAGAAGTTCCTTCTCAACTCAGTCCTAAATCTGCTTCCCCTTATTTTGAGGCCATGCCCCCTAGTTCTGGTTTCACCTGCCAGTGGCAACAACTTCCCTGCTTCTGTCTTATTTATTCCCTTCATAATTTTGTATGTTTCTATAAGATCTCCCCTCATTCTTCAGAACTCCAATGAGTTCAGCCCCAGTCTACTCAGTCTCTCCTCATAAGCCAACTCTCTCAACTTTGGAATCAACCTAGTGAATCTCCTCCACATCCTTTCCAGTGCCAGTATATCCTTTCTCAAGTTAGAGGACCAAAACTGTACACAATTCTCCAGATGTGGCCTCACCAGCACCTCATACAGCTGCAACATAACCTCCCTGTTTTTAAACTCCATCTCTCTAGCAATGAAGGACAAAATTCCATTTGTCTTCTTAATTACCTACTTCACCTGCAAACCAGCTCCTTGAGATTCCTGCACAAGAACAGCCAGGTCTCTTTGCATAGTAGTATGCTGCAATTTTTTACCATTTAAATAATAGTCCATTTTGCTGTTATTCCTACCAAAATGGATGACCTCACATTGACCAACATTGTACTCCATCTGCCAGACCTTCTCCCACTCATTTAGATTGTGCCTATCTCTTTGCAGACTTTTAGCATCATCTGCGCACTTTGCTGTGCCATTCATCTTAGTGTCATCTTTGAATTTTGATACACTGTACTTGGCCCTCAATTCCAAATCACCTAAGTAAATCATAAATAATTGTAGTCTCAACACTGATCCCTGAGACACACCACTAGTCACTGATTGTCAACCAGAAAAACATTCATTTACCCTCATTCTTTGCTTTCTGCTAGTTAACCAATCCTCTATCCAGGTTAATACATTACCTGTAACACTGTGCACCTTTATCTACGTAGCAGTCTTTGGTGTGGCATTTTGTCAAATGCCTTCTGGAAATCCAGATACACCACATCCACAGGTTCCCCGTAGCCCACTGCACATATAATGTTCTCAAAGAACTCCACCAAATTAGTCAAACATAACCTGCCCTTCATGAACCCATGCTGTGTCTTACCAATGGGATGATTTATATCCACATGTCTCGCTATTTCTTCCTTGATGATAGATTCAAGCATTTTCCCTACTACAGACATTAAGCTAACTGGCCTGTGATTACCTGATGCATGTTTTTAAACTTTTACTGTATTAAATGGTTAAACAAGTAGAACACTATTTAGGAAACAATATTCTGTTGGCATTGGTAACTAAATACTGAACAGAATTTTCTCCTTTCTACTTTTGCTGAATTGATAAGCCCAATTTCATTACATTACTTGCTCTCTTACACTCACTTTGCCTGGAACCAATCCAAAATGTTTCATAGCTTCCAAGGTTTTTACTTTTTCCTTTTTCTTTTCCAATACTAACTTCCACAGTGAGTCTTCCTGAGGATTTTGCACTAACCTCAGCTTGGTGAATCTTCCAGCCTTTAATGCTTCACAGGCCAGGTTTTGGAACTGGGAATGAACATCCTATGGAATTCCACATGATGAAGGATAGAGTCAATGGCCAGAATTCTCCCACTGGAATTCTAGTGAGTGGACCACGTAAAAGTCCATTGAAGTCGGGCAGCAATACTTTGTTTTCAGGCAAGTGTGGCCGGAGAAACCTACCCAAAATTTTTGTGCTCAAAGCGTGGGACTGATCAATATCAAACCTTTTGTTCATCCCCTCCCAGACAGCTACAACTCACCCAAGACCAAATTACACTTACCCACATGCTATTTCTGAATTTGTAAGGAAGCCTGTAACCTGATCTCAAAAGGGGCTTCCTCTAACCTCTTTTCCATGGCAATGGGAAACACATAATTCAACTTACTCTAATCACCATGGCCTTTCATTTTAGAAGCAAAGGGACAGCTCCCAGTACAGCTATTTACAACTTGATATCAATAACACACTTCTGGGGTTTTAGGAGATTTCAAGTCTTTTCATTGTAGACTTAGTAACAGCTGTCGTTGTTCCTATGTGTAAACTTCCAAAAGCTCCATCTCAATAAAATAATCTCTTTATCTGATCTTCAACAGTGAAACCAGCCAAGATTTCTGTGCATATATCATATAACAAAGAGCAAAGTACAGCATAGGAATAGGTCCTTTGGTCCTTCAAGCCCAGGCTGATCATGATGGTGAACTGAACTAAAAACAAAAGCTTCTGCCCTTATTCAGTCCGCATCCCTCTATTCCCCCCATATTCATGAACCCATCCAGGATGTTACCTGGTCTCGAGGGCGTTGGCTATGAGGAAAGGTTGAATAAGCTAGGATTTTTTTCACTGGAAAGGTGGACACTAAGGGGAGACCTGATAGAGATTGGCAAAATGAGGAGAGGCACAGACAGGCTGGATAGTCAGAGGTGTGTTCCCAGGATGGAAGTGTCAATTACAAGGGGGACACAGATTCAAGGTGAGAGGAGGAAAGTTTAAGAGAGTTGTGTGGGGCAAGTTTTTCACACAGAGTGGTGGATACCTGGGATGTGCTGCCGGAAGAGGTGGTGGAAGCAGGCACATTAACAGGCATCTGGATGGACAGGGAGGGAATAGAGGGATGCAGAGTAAGGACAGAAGGATTTGTTTTTAGTTTAGTTAGGGTTTAGAGGGCCGAAGGGCCTGTTCCTGTGCTGTACTTTTCTTTGCTCTTTGCTCCTTGGCCATTTAATTTCCCCTGAAATTTAAAGATACAGCGCCGGATTTTCAAGCCACACTCATCCTTGAACCAGAAAATCCTACCAGAGGTCAACGGACATTTGAATAATCTCTTCCCCACCCCACCCACTACGATTTCCATGGTGGGCAAATCGGGAAAACTCCTCCTACACTTTCACTCTTCCAAATTAGAACTAAAACTTTCTAACCCTATAAATCTCTCATTCGCAAGATCTGAGACAGAAGGCATTAAGTTTGAAGTCCATCCTAGGAACACAGTTTAATCCTTCACTTCAGTGCAATGTTGAGATAGTACTCCTGTTTGTTCCAGCCTTGGCCTTACTCTCTGTAGTACAATGTGGAGATGCTGGAGTTGGACTGGAGTAAACATAGTAAGAAGTCTTGAAACACCAAGTTAATATCCAACAGGTTTATTTAGCAGCACGAGTTTTTGGTCGCTCACCTTATGAAGGGGCAACACTCCAAAAGCTTGTGTCACCAATAAAAAACCTGTTGGACTTTAACCTGGTGTTGGGAGACTTCTTACTGTGCAGATACCTTCTCCCTTCATATTGGTTTCTCAATATCATCATGAATGGTTCTGGAAGTCAGGAATTCTTTGTGATGGCAATGCCTGTAATTAAACCTCGGAACATTGCATTATTTTGCTAACCTAACAGAACATGGAATTCAAAACTTCTGCCAAAAATAAACTCACATTACATGATCTCATCAAAAGTATATTTAGCCACAATTCATAACTTTCAAAAGAATACGTTTCACATATTTGTGGCGTCTTGTCATCTGATCTATTTATGAATTGAATGCCCATGTAACAGGCTCTGCCATAAACCACCCACAAGACTGTGTCGTCAGGGTCAGAACTCTAGCCTGGATAATGCAAACTTTGTGTAGAATTTACAAACTTTTTTACAGCATCAAGACAGACTACTTGATGCCATTGTTCAATGTCATATTCTACATAATATTCCACCTTCATCACTCCCATTAACATTTCCTCTATTTCTTTTCTCTCTCACCTGCTGATATAAGACCATAAGACATAAGAGCAGAATGAGACCACTCGGTTCATCAAGTCTACTTCACCATTCAATCATGATTATTTTTCTCGTTCGCATTCTTCTGCTTTTCCCATAACCCCTGGTCGCCTTACTAGTCAAGAACCTATCTATCTCTGTCTTAAAGACGCTCAATGATCTGCCCTCCACAGCCTTCTGCGGCAAAGAGATTCCACAGATGAAGTTTTTCTTCATCTCTGTTTTAAAGTTCATCCCTTTAGTCTGAGGTGGTACCCTCTGGTTCTAGTTTTTCGAATTAGTGGAAATATCCTCTTCATATCCACTCTATCCAGGCCTTATAGTACCCTGTAAGTTTCAATAAGATCCCCCCTCATCCTTCTAAACTCTAATGAGTACAGACCCAGAGCTCTCAAGCGTTCCTCATATGACAAACTCTTCATTCCAGGGATCATTCTTGTGAACCTCTTTGGAACTTTTCTATGGCCAATACATCCTTCCTTAGATATAGAGCCTATATAGCCTCAGCTTTTCTTTGCAATGTGCTATTCATCTGAGCCAGGGGAAGGGAATGAATTCTATGTTTTTGCCAATCATTGGGCACAAAGATTCCTCCTGTTATTCATAAAATCATAGAACCCCTACAGTACAGAAGAAAATACAGCAATATCAGGATGGTGAGTACCTTGGAGGGGAACTTGCCGGTGGTGGTGTTCCCATGTATCTTCTGCCCTTGGCATGACCTTCCAGATGGAAGAGGTCATGGATTTGGAACATTTTGTCAAAGGAGCCTTGACAAGTTGCTGCAATGCATCTTGTAGATGGCACATACACTGCTATTGCGCGCTGGTGGTTGACAGTGATTTTTTTTAAGATGGTGGATGGGGTGCCAATCAAGTGGGGCTGCTTTGTCCTGAATGGTGTCCAGCTTCTTGGACGCTTCGATCTTTCCTTCACCTTTTTTATTCTCAGAAAATCAATTCCAAGCTTCTCCGGTCTCACCAATATCCATCGTCCCAAGTTCACTCAAGTAGATCTAATGGTATAGGGAAAGGAATGGGAATTCTGTGCTGAGTAACTCACCTCCTGACTCTCCAGAGCCTGTCCACCATCCACAAGATACAAGTCAGGAATGTAATGGGATCTTCTCCACTTGCCCGAAGAGGCAGCAGAGAGACTATACCAGGGAGCATTCCGGGAGTCACCGCAGTCACCCTGACTATATAGTGGGTAGGGGAAGAGCTGGTGTCTTCTTAGAAGGGAAAAGCATTGTAGGGTTATAGAAAAGGAGCAGGGAATTGGGACGAGTTGGATAGATTTTTTAAAGGAATCCTTTAATGGACTCCTCCCTTCCCAGACAGACTCTGCATCTCAACGATGCATTTTTTTCTGATTCAGGCCTGTTTCCCACCTGTAGAGAACTGGAGCGATGATGTATGTCACGGCTAGTTGTGACAATATTAGTTCAACTCAATTCAAAATTTTCAGTTTTCAATTAGGGCAGCACGGTGGCACTGCTGCCTCACAGTGCCTGGAATTTGGGTTCAATTTCTGGCTTGGGTCACTATCTATAAAGAGTCTGCACATTCTATCTGTATCTGTGTAGGTTTCTTTCAAGTGCTCTACTCTCCTCCCACAGTCTAAAAGACATGCGGGTCAGGTGCATTTATCGTGCTAAATTTTCCCTCAGTGTACTCGAACAGGCGCCGGAGTGTGGCAAATGAGGGATTTTCACAGTAGCTTCATTGCAGTGTTAATGTAAACCTACTTTTGACACTAGTCGTAGAAACCCTACAGCGCAGAAGGGGACAGTTTGGCCCATGGAGTCTGCACCAACAATAATCCCCATAACCCCCGTATTTACCCACTAATCCTTCTAACCTACACATCCCGGGACACTAAGGGGCAATTTAGCATGGCAAATCCACCTAACCCGCACATCTTTTGGACTGTGGGAGGAAGCCAGAGCACCCGGAGGAAACCCACACAGACACAGGGAGAACGTGCTGAATTCGCAAAGACAGTGACCCAAGCCAGGAATCGAACCTGAGTTCGTGTCACTGTGAGGCTGCAATGCTAACCACTGAGCCACCTTGCCACCTATAATCAAATAAAAAATATACGCCACAAACAGACAGAGTTGTAATGTGGACCGAGAGTCTCACGTTGCCACATAACCGCAATGTGAGATGACATTAACAGCTGTCAGTGTTACTAACCCACACTGTTGTGGAATTATAAAGGGATTCGATGCAGTAATTCCCCGAACTCTAATGAAATAAAATAATGTTTTTCCTGCTGGGTGGTTACTTGTGAGAACCACACTGCCTCCGAATGAAATACAGCAAAGATCTCCTTCAATTCTTCATTAAAAGCCGGAGCTTCAGCAGTAGCACCCAGGCATGTTTGCCCCGTTTTGTAGGTATCCATCAGCATTTACCCTTGCCCAGTGCCACACCCAGCCCCATTATTATACAGTAGTGCCCCTCCTCCGAGGCGACAGCTGTGGGTTCGGATTTCCTTCTGGAGACTTGAGCTGTGAATCTAGGCTGTCACTCTCTCAGTGCGGAGAGGGCGGCGCACTGTTAGAGTGTTGTCTCTCGGTAAAGTTGTTAAACTGAAGCCCTCTCGTTGGGAGGTCTCCATTCCAGAGAGTGCAAGGGACTTCTCCTCATACTTACCCCCTCAGCCAACATCATTTACAAAATAAAAGTTTGTGTTACAGCAAGGGCTCTTTACATGTCTCCACAATGAAATCTTGAGACTTGTATGTTTAAATTCAAACCATTTATTGGCAGCCTTTAACTATTTACAGATCCCAGGTTGGTGGCACAGAAGTAAACACTGCTGCCTCATAGCGCTAGGGACCAGTGTTCGACTCCCCCAGTTTGTGCAGAGTCTGCACGTTCTCCCTGTGTCTGCGTGGGTTTCCTCCAAGTGCTCTGGTTTCTTCCCACAATCGGAAAGATGTGCTGGTTTGGTGCGTTGGCCTTGCTAAATTCCCCCTCAGTGTATCCGAACAGGCGCTGGAGTGTGGCGACTATCACAATAACTTTGTTGCAGCGTTAATGTCAGCCTTACTTGTGACACTAACAAATAAACTTAATGCTGAAGTGTAGAGTAAGAAGTCTCACAACACCAGGTCTCAAGAGGTTTTGGAGTGCTGCTACTCCATCAGGTGAGTCTGTATAACCTCACTCACCCTGATGAAGGAGCAGCGCTTGAACCTGGGGTGGTGAGACTTCTTACTGTGCCCACCCCTGTCCAACACCAGCAACTCCAAATCATATATAGGTATCGCCACGATGTTAAAAAGAAACGTTATGGTGAAAGCCACACAAAGAGAGGAGCGGAGATGAAAATGTGGAAGGCACGGGTGGAGATTGTACTGTATCGTGGAGCAAGGATACATTCTGACAATGACTCAGGTAACCTCCTCCTGGCTAAGGTTTCACCAATACGTTCACCTATTGTGCACTGAACACTGTTTACCCATTTCAGCCGACTCACTGATCCCTTTCCTCATTTACCGACCGCGTTGTGCTGTCGGCTTTCAGTCCCCTTTGTGACAAATTTTCTATTTGAATTTCAGCACTGCAGGGCCGAGTAGGGGTTTGGACGGCCGCTTGCAAATGTAGAACCAGTCTGTGCGGTGAGCTCGCTCACCCCCGGTGGCTAATATGATACGACGCCATTGAAACCAAGGGTTAGAGCCACCTTCTCCTGCTTGGGAGTCGTGGGAACGCGCAAGTGGGGCTGCCAGTATCGCGAGCTCCGCTGGTGATAGAGGGGTGGGGGGGAACACTTTCCCTGCGATGAAAAAACTAGCGCCCAGCACAGGCTGTCTCTGGGTGAATTAACACGAGGGCGTGAGTGATAGCTCCACTGTCGCTGCCCATTCTGACAGCGGGTTGTGACGTTGGGAGCCATTCTTGGCACGAGGAGAATCCTTGCTTTGGGAGATAAGTAGAGCTCAGTTGAGCCCGGTGTACGAGCCTGCGGGAAAATGCCATAGAACATAGAACATAGAACATTACAACACAGAATAGGCCCTTCGGCCTTCGATGTTGCGCCCACCAATATAAAAAGCAATGCCCCTCCAAACTAAACCATTCCCTTCTCTTCCATATACTTATCAACTAACCTCTTAAACGCCACCAAACTTGGCGCATCTACAACTGCTGCAGGCAGGGCATTCCACTCCCGAACCACCCTTTGGGTAAAGAACCTACCTCTGATATCCGTCCTATAACTATCACCCCTTAATTTAAAGCTGTGTCCCCTCGTGCTAGCTTTCTCCATCCTAGGAAAAAGGCTATCACTGTCCACCCTATCTAAACCTCTAATCATCTTATATGTTTCGATTAGGTCCCCTCTTAGCCGCCTCCTTTCTAACGAAAACAACCTCAAATCCCTCAGCCTCTCTTCATAAGACCTGCCCTCCATACCAGGCAACATCCTGGTAAACCTCCTCTGTACCCTCTCCAATGCCTCCACATCTTTCTTATAATGTGGGGACCAGAACTGCACACAATACTCCAAGTGCGGCCGCACTAGAGTTTTGTACAGTTGCAACATGACGTTGCGGCTCCGAAATTCAATCCCCCTACCAATAAAAGCTAAGACTCCATATGCCTTCTTAACAACCTTCTCGACTTGACTGCCTACTTTCAGGGATCTATGCACATACACACCAAGATCCCTCTGTTCATCTAGACTACTAAGAATCCTACCATTTGCCCTATACTCTACACATTTATTATTTCTGCCATAGTGCATTACCTCACACTTTTCCACATTAAACTCCATTTGCCACCTCTCGGCCCAGCTCTGCAACTTGTCCAAGTCCCTCTGCAAACTATAACACCCCTCTTCACTATCTACCACTCCACCGACTTTAGTGTCATCTGCAAATTTACTAATCCATCCTTCAATACCCTCATCCAGATCATTTATAAAAATTACAAACAGCAGGGGCCCCAAAACAGACCCCTGAGGCACACCACTTGTCACCGAACTCCACGATGAATATCTCCCATCAACCACCACCCTCTGTCTTCTATCTGCTAGCCAATTCCTAACCCAATTAGCTAAATCACCCTCTATCCCATACATCTGCATTTTCTGCAGAAGTCTTCCATGGGCCACCTTATCAAACGCCTTACTAAAGTCCATATATACCACATCAACCGCCTTACCCCCATCCACCTCCTTAGTCACTTTTTCTAAAAACTCAATGAGGTTAGTAAGGCACGACCTACCCTTCACAAAACCATGCTGACTATCTCCAATCAATTCATTACTCTCTAATGCCTGTCCAATTTCCCCGAGACCGTCAGGTATTTCAGGGATCCCAGTGCCTGGAATCCACAACGCTATTGGCCCCGCCCATTTGGGAGAATCGAACACAGATGTGAGTGACAAAACGGCAATGAAACCCTTCTCTTTACCCCCACCTTTCTGCATTTCAGAGAATCATAGAATTCCTACAGTGCAGAGACAGGCCATTTGGCCCATCAAGTCTGCACTAACTCTCTCAGTCAGAAGCCTTACAACACTAAGTTAAAGTCCAACCAGTTTATTTGACAGTAATCTCACAAGCTTTCGGAAATGCTGTTCCTTCATCAGGTGTGTGGAAGGTTCTGATCAGAGAAGGGGATATAAACTGTCTCACCCAGGCCTTCTCTCCCATCCTATCCACTTAATTTTATACACATTTACCATGGCTAATCCACCTAACCTGCCCGTCTTTGGACACTGAGGACCAATTTATCATGGCCAATCCATGTAACCTGCACACCTTTGGACTGTGGTAGGAAACAGGAGCACCTGGAGGAAACCCATGCAGACATGGGGAGACCATGCAGATCCCACACAAACAGTGACCCGAGGCCAGCATTGAACCCGGGTCCCTGGCACTGTGAGGCAGCAGTGCTAACCACCATGGCGCCATGCCACACTAATCCCCATCCCTCATAATTTTATACACCTTGATCAGGTCTCTTCAGTCTTCTCTGCTCTGGGTGGCACAGCGGCACAGTGGTTAGCACTGCTGCTTCACAATGCCAGGCACTCAGGTTCGATTCCCAGCTTGGGTCACTGTCTGAGTGGAATTTGTACCTTCTCCCCATGTTTGTGAGGGTTTCCTCCAAAAGACATGCTGGTTAAGTGAATTGGCCATGCTAAATTCTCCCTCAGCGTACCCGAACAGGCACCCTGGGGGATTTTCACAGTAACTTTGTTGCAGGTCTGCTGGGGTCCTGATGAAATTGAATGAGGAGCGAGCTTTTTACAAACTAAGATAACTGGTCAGGTTGCCCTGTTTTGTGGAATTGGCATCAATCCATCTGTTGGGGCATTGGTTTGCAGAGTGAATGCTTTGCCATCAATAACCTCGGCAGACTGGTTCACACTGGCTTGCCAATGTCAACCTGCCAAGTCATGACAAAATGTAAAGTTTGTTCCCTTATCTATTGGGCTGTTTAGTGTGGACCACACAAATCAACTCCAGTTTACAGTTCAGGTTTTGTGAGACAGTTATTCAGGCAGGATAGAATTCACTGCAAACTCTGGCTAATATTTGGCCCTCAGGGGAAGGCAGCCGAGTCCTTGGATTGATGTGAGTTAAGTTTGTTTAACTCTGCCTGAGCCTCCGCTGCTGAGGTTCTGAACTGCTGCCTTGCTCCCTCCGGACTCTATAATTGCATTCCTGTTGCCAAGCCCCTCGCAGTTCCCCCCCCACTCCAAGCTCAGCAACCACCCCTGGCCACTTCACCCCATCCAACACGCTGCTGCCTTTACTTTTTATTTCTGTTGGCTAAAAGATGTGGAGCTCTAGTGGGTAAGTAGTGTTGATGTAGGAATCAACCATGATGGAATTGTGCTTGAGGAGCTGAATGGCCTCTGCTTGTCTCCATGTTCTTCTCAAGAGGATGGTGACCTAGTGATATTATCACTAGACTATTAATTCCAGAAAAGCAGCTGATGTTCTGGGGATCTGGGTTCAAATCCCACCACAGCAGATGGAGGAATTTGAATTCAATTTTTTTTAAAAATCTGGAATTAAAAATCTACTGATGACCATGAAGCCATTGTCGATTGTCAGAAAAACTCATCTGGTTCACTAATGTCCTTTAGGGAAGGAAATCTGCTGTCCTTACCTGGTCTGGCCTACATGAGACTCCAGAGCCAGCTCAATGTGGTTGACTCTCAACTGCCCTCAGGCAACTAGGGATGGGCAATAAATGCTGGCCAGCTGGCAATGCCCATGTCTCATTAACGAATAAAAATGAGTGCTATTCACTATCACCTCTTGCCTCACCAGCCTACATCAATTCCAAATCTCCGAGCGTCTGATTTAAAATGCATATCCTCTGTTAAATGCCTTAGTTGCTGGACTGCAAATAAGCTGATGTGACGCCTTATTCAAGAAAGGCAAAAGTTGGGGAAACTATAGAGCAGCCAGCTTGATCTTTGTGGTGGGTAAGTAGCTGGGATCAATCATTAAGGAGCAATGACTGAGTATCTGGAAAAACAAAGCTCAATTTACTGGTGTCAGCACGGGTTTGTGAAGGGCAAGTCCTGCTTGATAAACCTGCGAGAGTGCTTTGAGGATATAACCAGCAAGGTAGATAACAGAAACCCTGTAGATGGGACTTTCAGAAGGCACTTGATAAGATGAATAAAGAACAAAGAGCAAGATTAGACCATTCAGCCCACGAAATCTGTGCTGACATAGATATCTTCTAAATTTTCTTGCTTCTACATTGTCCATATCCCTCTATTCCCTGCCTATTCATGTATCTATGATTTGGAGATGCCGGCGTTGGACCGGGTAAAACTGAAAGAAATCCGACATATTTGTGTATCTATTCAGATACCTCTTAAACGTTGCTATAGAATCTGTTTCCACCACCTCCTCCAGCATCACGTTCCAGGCATTCACCACCCTCTGTTTGAAAAACTTGCACCTTCCCTTCCTTTTAAACTTCCCCTCTCATTTTCAACCTACATCCCAGAGAAGCGTTTGACGAAATAATTCACCACATTTACCTGTCAACTGACATGAGTGAAAACAGATGATGCAGTCATTATCACAGTGGGAGATTGCCGTGTGCAGATTAGACATGAACATAGGAAGACATGGGAATTAGGCACAGGAGGAGGCCATTCAGCCCTTCTACCTTTCGCCATTCAGTAAGACCAGGATTGATTTGATTGTATCTTAGCTCCACTTTTCTGCCTGCCTCTCATAAACCTCAAACCCCTTCTCCATCAAACATATAAATAAATCAGCCTTGACCCCGTGTCCAAGGTGAGTTACTCACCACGGTGTTGTGAGTGGCAAGGGGCTTGTCAGACCCCAGTTGGAGTATTGTGCGCATTTCTGGTCTCCTCATTATAGGAAGGATGTAGAGGCTATTGAGAGAGTTCAGAGGAGATTTACAAGGATGCTGCCTGGATTGGGAGGCAGGCCTTATGAAGATAGGTTGAGGGAGCTGGGACTCTTCTCACTGGAGAGACGTAAGTTGAGCGACCTGATAGAGGTTTATAAAATGTTGAGAGGGATAGATACGGTGGACTCTCAGAGACTATTTCTCCGGGTTAAAATGGTCACTACGAGAGGACACAGATTTAAGGTGCAGGGAAGCAAATACAAAGGAGATGTCAGAGGTAGGTTTTTCACTCAGAGGGTGGTGAGTGAATGGAACTGACTGCCGTCGGAGGTTGTTGAGGCAAACTCACTGGGGTCTTTTAAGAGACTTCTGGATGAGTATATGGAAAAGAATAGGATAGGGGGTTATAGATAGGTCTGTGGATTGGTAGATGTGATCGGCGCAACTCGTGGGCCGAAGGGCGTGTTTGTGCTGTATTGTTCTATGTTCTATGTTCTATGTTCCTAGCCTCTAACCTGCTTTTCACAGAATCATAGAATCCCTACAGTGCAGAAGGAGGTCATTTAGCCCATCGTCTCTGCCCTGATCATAATCTCACCCAGCCCCCCTTATTTCCACAAAGCCAAACATTTACCTTGCTAATCCCCCTGAAACTAAGGTTAATTTATCATGGTCAATCAACCTGACCCGCACATTTTTGGAGTGTGGGAGGAAACTGGGGCATCCAGAAGAAACCCATGCAGATACAATGAGAATGTGCAAATTCCACAGAGACAGAGTCCCAAGACTGGAATTGAACCTAAGTCCCTGGTGCTGTGAGACAGCAGTGCTCACTGTTGAACCACTATGTCACCCTAAAGGTTAGTAGCCTCTGGACCAAGGATGTGGAGAGTGAGTGTTGTCACCCCTGTATTTACGTAGTGAGTCCAGTTGGGTCAATGGTAACCCCAAGGATGTTGACAGTGGGAGATTCAGTGATGGTTACACCGCTGAGTGGCAAAGGGCGGTGGTTAGAGAGTCTCTTATTGGTGTTGGTCATTGCCTGGCATTTGTGTGCTAGTTGCCGCTTGCCAACCCAAGCCTGGATATTGTTGAGATCTTGTTGCATTTGAACATTGACTGCTTCAATGTGTGAGAAATCATGATAGAACAAAAAACAAAGAACAAAACAGCATGGGAACAGGCCCTTCAGCCCAACGAGCCCACACCACCACTTCAATGTTCCCAGTTCTACCCATGATCCCTATCATCCTGTCTATGTTTATAGATCTATGCATTAAAACCAAATTTGAGACAATTTAGGGAGAATTTGTTCTGCCAATCAGCCTAAGAGCACATTTCTTGGATGTGGGAGGAAACCGAAGCACCCGGAGAAAACCCACGCAAGCACAGGGAGAATGCGCAAATTCCCACAGACACGGGCTCAAATCCGTGTATCTGCACAGCACAGCAATAGTCACTGAGCTGTTGTGTTGCCCATCAGATGGTCCAGGTCAAGCGTACACTAATGACGTGAAGCAGTAGGATATTCTCAAAAGATCCAAGAGCAGTCCTCATGACCCATCGCGTGTATGCCCCTAGTTAGACAACAAGGCAGACCAAAGCACCTGTAGGATAAAAACAAGTACATCTTTCCTCTTTCCACATAAGAGGTGAGGGAACAGCAGCCAATGAGACCCACCCATTTGATATTAACTGTGTTTCTTTGTCAAAGTTAAATTTAAAGTTTATTTATTCAACACTGCATTATATTAACACTGCAATGAAGTTACTGTGAGCCTCGTTGGCTCACTCCGATGCCTGTTTGGGTATACTGGAGGAGAATTTAGCACAGTCAATGCGCCTAATCAGCACATATTTTGGACTTAGGGACAAAATTGGAGTCATAGGCCATTGAGATTGGCCTATTGAAGTATAAGCTCCCTGATTGAGGAGTCGATTGATGGACCAATCAGGGAGCCTGTGCCTTATAATTAAGTGGGTGTGTCAGCTCCTCTGTCACCCCTGGAGGCAGACTGCTGACTGCAAAACCCTCTGTGTACTGCTGTTAGAATTGTAAATTAACAGATTTCGGTGAAGGGACTTCTGCCTCTGAAGTCTTATTACAGAGACCCACATAAAGATGGACAGAATGTGCAAGTCCACACTGATAATGATCCAAACTGGGAATTGAACCTAGGTCCCTGGCACACTGAGGCAGCATGCGCCACTGTGCCATCCCTTTTGATGGCTCTTAGGAAATGAGAGCTTCTATGGTCTGGGTGAGCCGGATCACAACTCACAGAGCAATCCTGAATTCCATTCGCAGACCCAATCTCCATCAATTGCAAAGGAATACTCCCTCCCAGGACCAATAACCTTTTGACCTTCCCTTCCAAAAACTTGGACAGTGGCCGGAATCTTACCTCCCCATTTGCCAGGGGAATGGGAGTGGGTGAGGGGCGGACACTGGAAAGCTCCGTTGACCTCAGGTGGGATTTTTGGGATGACGAGGCCATGGAATCCCACCCAGTGTGTCCAATAGTCTGTAGCGAGTTCCGTTTGATTCATTGAAAACATTGCTAAATGAGGGATGTGGTCACTGAGATGTTTCCGGAGAATGTTGACTCTTTGAGAAGTGTGTGTTGAACAGATGTCAGGAGATAGCGGAATTCCGGATTTATTCCCAGATTTGATGTTAACATGAAGCATCATGTTATTTGTAAATAGCTCGGAGTGATGGCGTTTCCTGTTCCGAGGCTAGAATTGATTATGGCCAATCATGAACTCAGCTCAGATAAACAGGAGACAGCGCTCTGCATTTTAACTGTCAGATAGTTATTATCAAAGGAATGCCAAATGCTGTGTGTCTGAGTGGTTGTGTCTGTCTGTGACTGTGTGTGTCCGAATGTCTGCATATCCATATGATGTGTATACCAGTGTGGTGTGTCCACATGTGCATGTCTGTATCAGTGTATATTTGGCTCAGTGTGGAGTCTTTGTGTGTACATTTGTTCTTGTGTGTCTGCATGTGTGTGCCTGTGTCACTGATTATAAAGCTGGAATTCTAGTGAATTTGTGTGTGTGTGTATCTGCGCATATGTGTCTGCATGTGTATGAGTGAGTGAGTGTGTGTGTGAGTGAGAGGGAGTGCGTGATCTGCATGTGTGAGCGTATGTGAGTTTGTGTGTGCGTGTGTAATTGAGTGTGAGTATGTGTGTAAGTGAGGTTGTGAGTGTGGATGTGTCCGAGCATGTGTGTGTGTGTGTGAATGCATGTGTGTGTCTGTGTGTATGTCTGCATGTGTATGAGTGAGTGTGTGTGAGAGGGTGAGAGGGAGTGCATGATTTGCATGTATGAGTGAATGTAAGTTTGTGTGTGAGTGTGTGTGTAAGTGAGGTTGTGAGTGTGAGTGTGTATGTGGATGTGTGTGTGTGGTTTGTGTGTGGGCGTGAATGTGTGTGTATTTGTGTGTGTGTGTGTGTGAGGCGTGAGTGTGGTGTGTGTGTGGGTATGTATGTGTGTGTGAGTGTGTGTGTGTATGAGTGCATCACTGCAGTAACTGACAGAGCATTTGTCCCCTTGTACTATCAGTTGATGCAGCCAATGGTATGAAGCATCGTGCGTTACTGGAATAGTTTCCCTCGCCATATGCAATAACAGCTGCTTAAACAAGGTGCTCGGAGACACCTCCCGGGAACAGCATGAGAAGCAGCTGCAGGAATAACCCATCACCCCGGCTCCCCCTCCCACCCCCACACATATCGCCACCTTCTCCACCCATCCCACTGCTCCCTGCAGACAGCGACACAGAGCACTGAGTCACTCAGTGTAAGAGGAGAATGAGAGATACCTCGACCCAATCCACTGCAGGACAGGTGACACACGAGCAATGCCTATTTGCTCATCTGTTGTTGAATCCCTCTTGGATTTGACAATTCCAACATTCTGACACATTCCTGACTGCCGCATTCCGCCATCTGTAAACCTCAACTCATTCAAAACCTCTCCTGCCATGGTCAGAGAAACGTAGAAACATAGAACACAGGAGCAGGAGGCCTGCTTCACCATTCATTGAGTTATAGAGGTTTACAGCATGGAAACAGGCCCTTCGGCCCAACTTGTCCATGCCGCCCCTTTTTTTTTAAAACCTCTAAGCTAATCCCTATTGCCCACATTTGGCCCATATTTCTATACCCATGGTACTCATGTAACAATCTAAATGCTTTTTAAAAGACAATATTGTACCCACCTCCACTACTACCTCTGGCAGCTTGTCCCAGACACTCACCACCTTCTGCGTGAAATAGTTGGCCCTCTGGACACTTTTGTATCTCTCCCATCTCACCTTAAACCTATGACCAGAATCATCAGAAACATGGCTGATGATCCAACTCAATAGCCCAATCCTGCTTTCTCCCCATAACCTATAATTCTATTCGCCTCGTGCTATATCCAGCTACCTCTTGAATACATGCAATATTTTGGCATCAACTACTTCCTGTGGTGATGAATTCCAAAGGCTTATCGCGCATTGCCTCATTCCCCCTCGCCCTCTTCCCAGAGTCATCTCTCCCCGCCATGCGGGGAAAGATGAAAGTTTCAAAAAAACTTTTTTTTTTGAAAAAGTGACCAAAGAGGTGGATGGGGGTAAGGCGGTTGATGTGGTATATATGGACTTTAGTAAGGCGTTCGATAAGGTGGCCCATGGAAGACTTCTGCAGAAAATGCAGATGTATGGGATAGAGGGTGATTTAGCTAATTGGATTAGGAATTGGCTAGCAGGTAGAAGACAGAGGGTGGTGGTTGATGGGAGATATTCATCGTGGAGTTCGGTGACAAGTGGCGTACCTCAGGGGTCTGTTTTGGGGCCCTGCTGTTTGTAATTTTTATAAATGATCTGGATGAGGGTATTGAAGGATGGATTAGTAAATTTGCAGATGACACTAAAGTCGGTGGAGTGGTAGATAGTGAAGAGGGGTGTTATAGTTTGCAGAGGGACTTGGACAAGTTGCAGAACTGGGCCGAAAGGTGGCAAATGGAGTTTAATGTGGAAAAGTGTGAGGTAATGCACTTTGGCAGGAACAATAAATGTGTAGAGTATAGGGCTAATGGTAGGATTCTTAGTAGTCTTGATGAACAGAGGGATTTTGGTGTGTATGTGCATAGATCCCTGAAAGTAGGCAGTCAAGTCGAGAAGGTTGTTAAGAAGGCATATGGAGTCTGAGCTTTTATTGGTAGGGGGATTGAATTTCGGAGCCGCAACGTCATGTTGCAACTGTACAAAACTCTAGTGCGGCCGCACTTGGAGTATTGTGTGCAGTTCTGTTCCCCACATTATAAGAAAGATGTGGAGGCATTGGAGAGGGTACAGAGGAGGTTTACCAGGATGTTGCCTGGTATGGAGGGAGGTCTTATGAAGAGAGGCTGAGGGATTTGAGGTTGTTTTCGTTAGAAAGGAGGCGGCTAAGAGGGACCTAATCGAAACATATAAGATGATTAGAGGTTTAGATAGGGTGGACAGTGATAGCCTTTTTCCTAGAATGGAGAAAGCTAGCACGAGGGGACACAGCTTTAAATTAAGGGGTGATAGTTATAGGGTGGATATCAGAGGTAGGTTCTTTACCCAGAGGGTGGTTCGGGAGTGGAATGCCCTGCCTGCGGCAGTTGTAGATGCGCCAAGTTTGGTGGCGTTTAAGAGGTTAGTTGATAAGTATATGGAAGAGAAGGGAATGGTTTAGTTTGGAGGGGCATTGCTTTTTATATTGGTCGGCTCAACATCAAAGGCCGAAGGGCCTGTTCTGTGCTGCAATGTTCTATGTTCTATGTTCTATGCCCACTCCCCACCCATCTCACATTCACCCCCTGTCCCCCCAGCCCACTCCCCATCACCCAGAGTCATCTCTCCCCCTCATGCCTACTCCCCACCCATTTCACAGTCATTTCCCCATCCCCCCCAGCCCACTCCCCACCTACCTCACAGTCACCCCCTGTCCCCCCAGGCCAGTCCTCACCCACCTCACAGTTACCCCATTCCCCCCCCGCAGCGCACTCCCCACCCACTCACAGCCACCCCCTGTCCCCCCCTTTCCCAACCCGCCGGCCCACTCCCCATCCGGCCCACAGTCACCCCACCCCGGCTTGCAAACTACCAGGAGGTTAAAGAAATTACTACCCCAAGATGTGTTGGTTAGGTGGATTGACCATTGTAAATATGCGGGGTTAAGAGGGGGGAATAGAGTGGAAAGGAGAGCTCTTTCAGAAAGTCAGTACAGGTTCGAAGGGCTGAATGGCCTCTTTCTGCATTGTTGGGGTTCTGTGGTTCCACGTCCTGAGAGTGGTTTTTGATTTGAGTTTTATTAACCACTTTTAAATTGCACTAGCAGCCAATGGATTTGAACATGTGCCAGCCCCCAGATAATTACCAAATTCCGCGACGTTACCACGATCTACTGTGTGAATTAGGAGAATTTATTGAATTGGAGGCGCTACGTAAATAAAAGTGGTGGTGGTTGTGGGGGAGGTCCCAAAAACAGAGGGAATTTCACAGCTTAATTCTGGGATGGAGCAGAGTGGCCGGTGGGGTGGGGAGTTGGGGGGTGGGGGGAGGTGGGGAGTTGGGAGAGGTGGGGTGAGGAAGTGGGTGGGGAGTGGGGAGGGGGGAAACAGGGGTGAAGAGAAAAATAAGTAGCACTCCTGTAAAAAACATCTTTATAATCAGAAGTTTGGACACCGAAGGTTTGTTCCCACTGCAATTTTAAACTTTAACGAGCTTCATTGGACAGGAGCCAAGAATGTGAAAAACAATCTCCTGTATCCCATTGGCAGAAAAATATGAATCCCAATGGATTTAACTCGGGGATGGGAGAACTCCCATTCCCTCCAGTACTGTTGTACAGTGGTAGCCATGTGTAACATCGATTGGATGCACTCAGCAAGTCTCCTTCAACAGCGTCTCCCAAACTCACAATCTCTACCATCCGGAAGGATAAGGGCAGCGGACAAGTGGGAACACCACTACCTGGAGGCTCCCCTCCAAGTCACTCACACCATCATTACTTGGAAAACTATCACTATTCGTTCACTGTTGCTGGGTCAAAATCCTGACTCTCCCTCCCTAACAGCACTGTGGGTGTACCTACAGCTTCAAACATACAGATAAACAAATCAGAGCAGGAATAGACATTCAGGCCCTCTAGCCTGCTCCACTATCATGGCGGATCTAATTGGAATTTTGACCCCACATTCCTCCCGACCTCCCCAATAACCTTTCACCCCACCGCCTCCTTGTTAATGTAGAATCTATCTCGCTCTGCTTTAAAAATGTTCAAAAGCTCTGCCTGAGTTAGTGGATTGGCCGTGTGAAATTGCCCCTTAGTGTCAGGAGGACTTGCTAGGGTAAATGCATGGGGTTATGGGGATAGAGATTGTGATGACAGATGGGATTGTGGTCAGTGCAGGCTCGATGGGCCAAATGGCCTCCTTCTGCACTGTGGGGATTCTATGAGACTCACCACCCTCTGAGAGAAAAAAATTCTTTGAATCTCCGTCTTAAATGGGCAATCCTTTAAACGAATGACTAGATTCTTCCATAAGATGAAACTTCCTCTTCGCATCCATTTTTTCAATACTCCTCAGGATCTGAAACTCTTCTAAACTCCAGCCTAGCCTCTTCAACCTTTCCTCAGAAAACAACCCGCCCATCGGATTGGTAAACCTTCTCTGAACTGCTACAGGCACAATTACATCTCTCCTAAGGTACGGTTCCTAGTACTCTAGAGGAGGTCTCACCAATTTCCTGTAAAACTGAACCATAACCTTCTGCTTTTGTAATCTATTCTCCTCACAATAAATGACTATTTCAGTATTTAGTTGGTAGAAGAAGGATTGGAAAGAGGCACTCTCTGAATGTTAAAATGGGCAGCACGGGCTTGTAGGGCTGAAGGGCCTGTTTCCTGTGCTGTGTTGTTCTTTGTTCTTTGTTTATTTCCCTCCATCGCAACATCGAGCCTCCGTGGACCCTGCCTCGGTGGTAGTAGAAGCAGCCATACAGAGGAGGTGCAGTTACAGGATGGCACAGTGATTAGGTGAGGTACGGTGGCACAATGGTTAGCACTACTGCCTCATAGAGCCGGGCCCAGGTTCAATTCCAATCTTGGGTCACTGTGTGGAGTTTGCATGTTCTCCTGGTGACTGTGCAGATTTCCTTTGGGTGTGGGTTAGGTTGGCCATACTAAATTGACCCTAGTGTCAGGGGGATTAAGCGGTTACAGAAATAGGGCCTGGGTGGGATTGTGGTTGGTACAGACTCGATGGGCCCAATGGCCTACTTTTGCACTGTAAGGATTCAATAATTCAATGATATTCCATTAGCTTTCATTAGCTTGGTGTATCTGTGTACTGGCCTGTTGTGATTCATGGACCTGAACACCCAGATCCCTCTGCATCTCAGAACTCCGCAATCTTTCACTATTTAGGTAATGTGCTTCATTTAATTCTTTCGAAAATAAATTTGAGAATTTTATGTTTACTGACAATACAATCCACTGGTAGGTTTCTGCCTGCTCACTAAACTGTGTTAAGTATGTTGACTGCATTGGGGCGGCACGGTGGCACAGTGGTTAGCACTGCTGCCTCACAGCTCCAGGGACCTGCGTTCAATTTCCAGCTTGGTTCACTGTCTGTGTGGAGTTTGCACATTCTCCTCATGTCTGCTGGGTTTCCTCCGGGTACTCCAATTTTCTCCTACAGTCCAAAGATGTGTGGGTTAAGTTGGTTGATCATGATAAAATTAACCCCAGGTGTCTTGAGATGTGTAGGTTAGAGGGATTAGGAATATGGGGGTAGAGAATGGGTGGGATTGTGGTCAGTGTGGACTTGATGGGCCAAATGGCCTCTTTCTGCACTGTGGGGTTTCTATGATTCACCTGTCTATGTCCCTTTGTAGCCTCCTTATATCATAGGATTATAGAATCTCTACAGTGCAGAAGGAGGCCATTCAGCCCACGGAACCTGTGCTTATTTTCCAATAGAACATATCACCAATAATCTCACATATTTATATCAGTAATCCCCTAATCTACACAATTTAGGACACTAAGGGGCAAAAAGTTCACCTAACCTACACATCGTTGGACAGGAAAGAGCAATTTAGTTTGGCTCTTCGACCAAACCCACGCTTCTTTGGGCACAAAGGGGCAATATTCCGGTTTCGTCTCACAAAAAGAAAGATGTGCTGGTTAGGTGCATTGGCCATGCTAAATTCCCCCTCAGTGTACCTGAACAGGCACCGGATTGTGGCGACTCAGGGATTTTCACAGTAACTGCATTGCTGTGTTAATGTAAGCCTACTGATAACACTAATAAATAAAGTTGAAAATTTAGCATGGCCAATCAACCTGACCTGTGGAAGGAAACCGGAGCACCTGGAGGAAACCCATGCAGACATGGGGAGAATGTGCATACTCCACACAGACAGTAACTCAAGCTGGGAATCAAACCCGAGTCCTTGGCACTGTGAGGCAGTAGTGCTAACTACTGTGCTATCGTGCCACCATCCTCTTTACAATTTACTCTTCTCACTGTCTGTACTGTCAACAAATTTAGCAACTGTATCTTCATCCAAGCCATTGATTTAATTTGATTTGATTTGATTTGTTTTATTATTGTCATATGTATTAATACACAGTGAAAGTATTGTTTCTTGCATGCTATGCAGGCAAAACATACCAT
Source organism: Sphyrna mokarran (assembly GCA_024679065.1). Taxonomy (NCBI): domain Eukaryota; kingdom Metazoa; phylum Chordata; class Chondrichthyes; order Carcharhiniformes; family Carcharhinidae; genus Sphyrna; species Sphyrna mokarran. The sequence goes on from JAGIQG010000006.1 coordinate 12,207,572, forward strand.
TCATAGAGAAGGAAAGGAGAGAGTGCAGGTTGTAGTGTTACAGTCATAGCTAGGGTGTAGAGAAAGATCAACTTAATACAAAGTCCATTCAAAAGTCTGACAGCAGCAGGGAAGAAGCTGTTCTTGAGTCGGTTGGTTTGTGACCTCAGACCTTTGTATTTTTTTCCTGACGGAAGAAGGTGGAAAAGAGAACGTCCGGGGTGCATGGGATCCTTTATTACACTGGCTGCTTTGCCGAGGCAACGGGAAGTGGAGACAGAATAAATGGATGGGAGGCTGGTTTGCGTGATGGATTGGGCTACATTTAAAACCTTTCATACTTCCTCGCGGTCTTGGGCAGAGCAGGAGCCATACCAAGATATGATACAACCAGAAAGAATGCTTTCTATGGTGCATCTGTAAAAGTTGGTGAGAATTGTGGTTGACATGCCAAGTTCCCTGAGTCTTCTGAGAAAGTAAAGGCATTGGTGGGCTCTCTTAACTACAGTGTCGGCACTGGGGGACTCGGACAGGCTGTTGGTGATCTAGGCACCTAAAACCTTGAAGATCTTGACCCTTTCTACTTTGTCGTCTTTAATGTAGACAGGGGAATGTGCTCCTTTACACTTCCTAAAGTTGATAACAAAATCTTTCACTTTGTTGACATTGAGGGAGGGATTATTGTTGCCACACCAGTTCACCAGATCCTCTATCTCATTCCTGTACACTGTCTCATCATTGTTTGAGATCTAATCCACTACGGTGGTGTCGTCAGCAAACTTGAAAATCGAGTTGGAGGGGAACTTGGCCACACAGTCATTGCTATATAAGGAGTACAGTATAAGGAGTGTAGTGTAGTGTATAAGGAGTATTTTCTTAAGTTGTAAAAAGTTGATGTTCCAGCGCTGATCCCTGTGGCACACCACATATCACATCCTGCTAACCAGAAAAGGATGTATTAGTGCCAACTCTCTGTTTCCTGTTAACTGACCAATAATCTACACCACATGGACTGTAGCAGTTCAAGAAAGCAACTCAGCACCACTTTCTGAAGAATAATTCAGCATTGGGCAATAAATACTGACCTAGCCAGCACCCCACACACCCCCAAAATGAATCCTTATCTTCACCAGGCAAAACAATGTGAAAATGAACAAATATTTTCCCCATCCAGTCAAGTATTCCTTTGTCTCTCCTATCTCCAGATATTTTACAAGAGCTGCATAGTGATTGGCACTGCTGTCTCACAGTGCCAGGGGCCCAGGTTCAGTTCTGGCCTCGGGTCCTGTTTGCATGGAGTTTGCATGTTCTCCACATGTCTACGTGGGTTTCCTCCGGCAATGCTCCAGTTTTCTTCTACAGTCCAAAGATGTGCAGGTTAGGTCATGCTAAATTAACCTTAGTGTCAGGGCGAGTAGCAGGGTAAATACATGAAGTTACGGGAATAGGTTTTGGGTGGGATTGTAGTCGGTGCAGACTCAATGGGCTGAAGGGATTCCTTCTGCACTGTAGGAATTCTATAATTTCTATGAATAAATTGAAGCCTTCGGACAAACCTCTGAACATCATGATTGAAAAATAAAGCCTGAAAATTATCAGACTATTCCAAAATAAAATGCTCCAGTGTTCCTGCATGGAATATAAATTGTCATGATGTGGATCTTGGGTTCATGTCGCACTATCTGTAATCCCTTATGACTTGCCTGGGTTTGCAAAACCTCACTTACTGTGCTGTCTGGAAACAATACACATCTCTTTAACCTGTGCTTAATGCTCCTTCCACTCACATTGTTGGCCTCTTTAAGACTTGAATAGCAGGTTAAGTGTAAGGATTTGCATTCTAGTCACTAATCTGTAAGCTGTCTGTGTTGTTATATGCTCTGTCTGAGGCCAGAACTCTCCATTCACTTGACAAAGAGGCAAACCCCAAAAGCTTGTGAGTTTACCGTGACATAAATTGGTTCGACTTAAACCTGCTGTTGTCAGACTTCTCATTGGCATATAAATTGGCACAGTTAGAACTCTCACAACACTGGGTTAAAGTCCAACAGGTTTATTTGGTAGCAAGGGCTTTGGGAGCACCACCGCTCCATCAGGTGAAGGGGCAGTGCTCTGAAAGTTTGTGCTACTAAGTAAACCTGTTAGACTTTAACCTGATGTTGTGAGACTTCCTACTGTGCCCACCCCAATCCAAAGCTGGCATCTCCACACCATGAGTATAAGTTGGTTAAAGGTGATAATTGTTGTATAACTGGTTAAGAGTTTGGGCACATCTGTTTCCTATCCAGTTTGTGTGCGTCTCAGGGCTTAACATTTATAAGTCCGAACCTGGATAGAGCCATTCCCATACAGAGTGAGAGTCAGTCAGGCTGCTATGATGATGGATGAGCTGATAGCGATGAGCAAAGCCCCAGATTCCAAACTTCAATTACCCAAATTGGGCCAATTTAAGCTCATTTGCCAAATTGGGCTGAGTTTATCATTCCAAGTTTGTTAGGCCCGAGCTTCCTTAAAGCAGAACCATTCTTGTAAATAAATACTCGACAGACCTTTCTTTTTCATATTTGTTTGCTGATCGGCCAGCCCCATAATTAAATAGTGGAGACAACCTAGGGCAGGAGGGAAAAACTGGGATTGTTCGACTCAGAGTGGGGATAGTTATGGGGAGGTTTAATTGTGGTGTTCGACATTGTGAGCACACAACTATTCCCAGTGGCAAAGCGTTCAGTGAGGAAAAGACTCTTTAGGTAATAGGGTCGGAAGAATTGATAAGGTAACAAATGGTGTTCTTGTAAGTTGTATTCAGTAGATCTCATGGAAGGGTGCTGACTCTTGTTTGGTTGAACAGTAAGGGCAGGATTTTCCAGCCTTGCTTGTCCCGAAACCGGAAAAACTCACCTGAGGTCAACGGATTTTCCATGGCCCGCCCCTCGCTGGTAAAATTCCGGCCGTAGTACATCATGACAACATAGAGCGGTGGTACTGTGGTTGGTACTGCTGCCTCACAGTGCCAGGGACCCGGGTTCAACTCACTGTCCGTGTGGACACACGGTTTCCCCGTGTCTGCATGGGTTTCCTCCGGGTGCACCTGTTTCCTCCCAAAGGTGTGCAGATTAGGTGGATCGACCATGCTAAATTATCCCTTCGTGTTCCAAGATGTGTAGATTAGGGGGATTAGTGGGGTAAACACTTGGAGTTCCAGGATACAGGTCTGGGTGGGAGTTTCCCTTAGGGCGAGGGCAATTATGTGGGAGTTACAATGATAGGGCAGGGTGGGAATGTAATTGATGCAGACTCAATAGTAAGAATGGCTTCCTTTTGCACTGTAGGATTCTATAATAATTACGTACATATAATAGAGCCCAAACAGGGAGCTGACTCCATGCTTGCCTCGGCACAAGTCCCCGTCTAATCCACAATTTGATGCTTATCTCAGGTTGTGTGTCTCTTTACATCATGTCTTGGGAGGAGAAAGTAGCCTAGTGGTATTGCCACTGGACTCTTCATCCAGTGACTCAGGCCAAGATCTGGGGACCCGGGTTCAAATCCCACCACAGCAGATGGTGAAATTTGAATTCGGTAAAAATTCGGGGTGAAATTTTCTCCGTCCTGCCCGCCACAGGAATCGCAGCAAACAGTGGAACCATGCAAAGATTGACCTCAGGCAGGAATTTCAGGCCTTGTGATGAGTTCATCATGAAAATCCTACCCCTGGAATCGAAAATCTGCTGTTGTCAATTGTCAGAAAAACCCATCTGGTTCACTAGTGTCCTTGAGGGAAGTAAATCTGCCATCCTAACCTGGTCTGACCTACATGTGACTCCACAGCAATGATGGTTGACTTCTAAAATGCTCTAAGGAGAGCAATTAGGGATGGGCAATAAATACTGGCCCAGCCAGCGATAGCCACATCCCGTAAATGAATAAAAGAAACACTGTGATGATACTGATTGAACCTCGTTATCCCTTTGTGATCTAGAATGTACCATCTGAATGAACAGTAAAAGCAGATTTGAAAGGGAATCGGATAAATACTTGGCAAACTTGCCCATGTCCAAAGGAGCTAAGCTCCACGTCTGTCTGTCAGCTCTGCCACCACCCTCACACAATGGAACCAGCAGACTGGGACTCAGGCCCCCAGCCCTGAGACTCAAGTACCTGAACACAAGCTGGCATTTCAGTGGTATAGCGGTTAGCACTGCTTCCTCACACTACCAAGGACCCAGCTTCGATTCCCAACTCGGGTCACTGTCTGTGTGGAATTTGCACAAACTCCCCGTGTCAATGAACAACACAGCACATGAAACAGGCCCTTCGGTCATACAAGCCCGCGCTGCCCATTTTAACACTCAGTGAGTAACTCATTCCAATCTTTCTTCTACCTACGACTTTTGTCTACATCTCGTGGACTCCACAATAAAGGGGTGCAAATTTAGGGACTCATATGTGCATGTGTCAGCATGGGTTTCTTCTGGGTGCTCCGGTTCCCTCCCACACTCTTAAGATGTGCAGGTTAGGTAGATTGGCATGCTAAATTGACCCTTACTGCCCAAAGATGCGCAGATTGGGTGGATCAGCTGTGCTAATTTACCCCTTGATTTCCAAAGACCTGCTGGTTAAGTGCATTGGCCGTGCTAAATTCACCCTCAGTGCAACCTCAGGCATTGGTATGTGGTGACTAGAGGATTTAACTTTATTGCAGTGTTAATGTAAGCCTATTTGTGACACTAATAAATAAACTTTTAAATTTCACGACTACACATTAAAAAGAAAAGTATGTAATTGGGCTGCAATCAAGAGGATATCCAAATGATTTTTCCAGAGCAGAATGACAGAATCTTATTGAAACTGACAGGATATCGCGAGGTCTGGGTAGAGTGGACGTGGAGAGGTCTGGCAGGAAAAGCTAGAACACAAGGGCTCAGCCTCAAGCTAAAGGGACGATCCTTTAAAGCAGAGATGAGGAAGAATTTCTTCAGCCAAGAGTAGTGAATCTGTGAAACTCTTTGCCACAGAGGGCTATGGAGGCCAGGTCATTGAGTGACTTTAAGATAGAGATAGATATGTTCTAGTTGATAAAGGGATGAGATATTCTGGGGAAAAGGCAGGAGAACGAGGATGAGAAAAATGTCACCAATGATTGAATGTCAGACCAGACTCGTTGGGCCGAGTGGCCTAATTCTGCTCCTATGTCTTATGGCATTCTCTGTTTGGTCATTGATTCAATCTCTGCTCATGCCTCAACAGATGTATTGCCTCCGCAAGGGTGGCTTGGAGGGAGAGAGTGCAGGCTGGTCAGTAGCAGGGAAGGTATCTGGAGCTCTCCTGGAGGTGTTTCCAGGCAGTGCTGGGTGTTGTCAAGGAGTGGAGAATCTTAATTTGCAGTCTCGGCAGAAGGCCCTCCTTAAGCAATGACAAAAAAAAAGCCTCTGAACCCTCATGAGATCCTGGCAAAATCACAGAGCTTATCATTCAGACATTTAGCTAATATTATTTTTAGATACAGGCTATCCCCTCCCTCTCTCTCTCCCTCCCTCTCCCCCACCCACGATTGACTCAGTTAATATCGACAGCTGGTCTTTAGCCAGGAAATTTATACCCAGTCCTTCCTCTCTCTCTCTTTTTTCTCTCTCTCTCTTACACAAAGCTTTGTTCTTTCAAACAAGTGGCACGTCTCTGGAGCTTTTAGTCCACTCTGTGTCAGATTAAAAACTTACCCAGCTCTTAAAGCTGGCATTCTTTCCCTGCCTTTCTTTCTTTTGGTTTCCCTAAATCGCTGTGTTTGCAAACTCGCGGTGCAAAGTTAAACCGAGGAGAGAGAGGGGGAGAGAGAGCCTGGCTGCGTAGATTCAGGACACCTGGAGATGTCGGTGAGTGAATGCATCAGAGAAGCAAACGGCCCTTTTTCCCTGTTTGGCTGCAAGGGGTTTTACTGTTCCAGCTCGTTCTGGTTTAACGGCATATCGATTTGCTGGTGCTAGTCACTTTCCACTTTCAATAGACGCCTCTGGTGTGGATTCAAGTATCTTAATAATAACCACTTGAGTGAACGTAGCTTAAATACAACTACAAAGGGTTCTGGATCTGTAGTTCTTAAAGGGATTTGCAGGGTTTGTGGGGGAAAGGGTCTTTTTCAATCTTTATTTTAATTGATTCAGTTCACATATCTTTGCCAAAAGTCTACATTATTTCAAGAGACAACTTAGAGACTTATTAGAACTCACAGCACAGACAGCAAACCAGAAAAGAATGCTATACATTGTAAAATCTGAAAGAGAATTCAGTTTAAGGACTGAGAAAAATAAAGTTAATGCTTAAATCTGGAAGATCAATTTCTCGAAACATGTTCTGTTACCAGTGATTACAGTTTCTTTGATTGCGACAGTATTACTAATTATTTTTGTATGATTTAAACTCTACCCGTTCTACAGGGTCTCAGGTACACCTGGCAAGCGTGAACTTTTGTGTGACTAAACCCAACAGTTCAGGCTGTAGGATGTCCTCTAGATTTACTTTTAAAGTTTATTTATTAGTGTGACAAGTAGGCTTACATTAACACAGCAATGATTTGGCACGACCAATTCACCAAACCGGCAGGTCTTTTGGACTGTGGGAGGAAACCGGAGCAAACCCAGAGGAGAGGGGACGTGCAGACTCCGCACAGTCACCCAAGCCAGGAATTGAACCCGGGTCCCTGGCACTGTGAGGCAGCAGCGCTAACCACTGTGCCACCCCTAGGCAAAAGAGAGTTGGTGTCATAAGCTCGGTCGCTAGGAGATTTTGAGGGATGAGAACACCATTTGGGGGCAGCAGCACAAATTGGATAGCTCTTTGAGAGAGCCAGCACACATATGATGGGCCAAATGGCCTCCTTCTTTGCCCAGTGATTCTATTGTTACAGCTCAGTAAGCTTTGAATTCTCTTCACCACGACTGAAAGTCTCCTCATCACCCACTGATATTTTAACAAGCAACAAACCATCTGCTTCTGTAGCTTATTGCCTGTGTAAATGGTTTATTAATATTTATTATTGGTGCTGTGCTCACTCACAACAAATGCCGCTGGCTTTGTTCCGAAGGGAAATTTGGACCGGCGGATAAGGTAGCCCCTGAGAGCTGGAAGCCTGTTGGTTCAAGAGCCTTGGGCTCGGCTCCAGACTCCAGCCTGACATTCCCAGTACAGCACCAAGGGAGTGCTGTACTGTCAGGTGAGCCACTAAACCACTAAAATGTCCGGTCTGCGCTCTCAATTCTGGAGAAGATTGGTGTATTTCCTCCTCCTGCCTTACCCCAATCACCTCCACCAATATTTATTCCACAAATCAACATCAGTGATCAGAAACAGATTAGCTGATTGTTATCTTGCTGGCATTTGTCAAAGTTCGCACAGTGGTTATCCCCGCTGCCGCACAGCGCCAGGGACCCGGGTTCAATTCCCAGCTTGGAGTCTGCATGTTCTCACTATGCCTGCGTGGGTTTCCTCTGGGTGCTCCAGTTTCCTCTCTCACAATCTGAAAGATGTTCAGGTTAGATATGTTCGTTGAATATATTTAAAAGTCACAGCTATAAAGATTTCTGATCGATAAGGGAATTAAGGGTTATGGGGAGAAAGCGGGGAAGTGGAACTGATCCACTTCAGATCAGCCATGATCTTATTGAATGGCGGGGCAGGCTCGAAGGGCTAGGTGGCCGATTCCTGCTCCTATTTCTTATGTTCTTAGATGGATTGGCCAGGCTAAATTGCCCCTTAGTGTCCAAAGATGTGCAGGTTAAATGGATCGGCCGAAGTAAATGCATGGGGTTAGGGTCACCCTATCGTGGGGATAAGGTGAGGAGGTGGTGGGGGTTGGTTGGCCTGGGTAAGACTACCTTTCAGAGAGTCAGTGCACACTCAATGGGCCGAATGGCCTCCTTCTGCACCGTAGGGATTCTACGGTTCTAAGGTTGCTGCATTTCCTATGTGATAACGATGGGTCCACTTTAAAAGTACTCCACTGGCTATAAAGTGTTGTGGAATCTGAGATTGTGTAGGGTGCTGGACATGGCGGAAAAAAGCCAGCCAGCGGGATGAACCCCCTACTCTTTGAAAGAAGTGGCACACAAAAAAGGTGGTCCGAGTGGCTTCAGTCTGTGCTATGCTATTGACTGCAGTCATTCTCTGGCAAGCGATCAGTCTGGCAGCAGACTCGGATGTCCTGCCGTTGACCTGATGTTGGCAAGGTTCACCCAGGCATTGCAGGCCGTAGCTGTCACTCAGTGGAGGGCAGCATCAGGAACAGAGCAATGTCCGTGCGGAATGCATCAATAATTCAGCGTGCTCCCCTCAAGAGGCAAAAGGTGGCCTTTTTAAAGTGCTCAGTGAACCAGCAGGTTTACAAATGACTTTGGTGAAAGCTTTTGCATTTATAGCTAAAGGAATAGAATATGATGGTAAGGGAGTATTGTTGCAACTATACAAGGCATTGGTGAGGCTGCACCTGGAGTATTCTGTACAGGTTTGGTCCCCTTGTTTGAGGAAAGATATAATGACATTGGAGGCAACTCAGCGGAGGTTTGCTAAATTGATTCCAGAGATGAGGGGTTTGATGTATGAAGAGAGATTGAACAGTTTAGGGTGATACTCTGGAATTTAGAAGAATGAAGGAAAACTGATCAAATTGAAGGATACAAGATGATAAAAGATAGAGATAAAAGAGATGTGGAGCAAATGCTTCCTCTTGTAGGGCACTCTGGGACAAGAGATTGTAGTCTTAGGATAAGGGGTAGTAAATTTGAAACAGAGTCGAGGAGAAATTACTTGTCCCAAAGGATTGTGAATTGGTGGAATGCTGGACAGTGGATGCTGGGACAGTGAGTAAGTTTAAGGAGGAGTTGGACAGATATTTAATGGGAAATGGGTTGAAGGGGAGGAGGCATAAAACTGGGGATAAAGAGCATATCCAGCAATGACCAAATGGCAGAACACACTCAATGGGCCAAATGGTTTAATTCTGCTCCTTTATCTTATGAACTTATGATGAACTTTATGAACTTTAAAGGAATAAATCTCCACTGGAGAAAGGAGATTTAAATGAATAAACCTTTAACAACGATGGAAGGTTTGACGAGGAAAGGAGGAGATATTGTTTGCTCCGGAAGCCTCTCATTTTAAATAAGGGAGCAATCTGGTAGGTTAGGAGAGGATTTATTACCCTGAGGGTTGCTGGCATCTGGGAATGGTTTACCACAGAGACAAACTGAGGAAGATTCCAGTGCGTGCATCGAGAAAAATGTGGATAAAGATTCAAAGCACAGAAAGCAACAGGATTACCTTTGGGTTGCTCAAGCTGGGAGGTGGGGGGTGGGGGGGGGGGGTGGGGGGGGGGGGGGGGGGGGGGGGGGTTTCGGGCAGACACTTCAATCTGTGCTGTAAACCTTTGGGTGGGATTTTGGGCATCACTGTTGGCTCGCATTTATTGCCCATCTCTAGTTGTCCTTCAGAAGGTGGTGGTGAGCTGCCATTTTGAATCGCTGCTGTCCATGTGGTAGAGGTACACTCACAATGCTGTTAGAACATAGAATACAGAATACTACAGCACAGAACAGGCCATTCGGCTCTCAATGTTGTGTCAAGCTATGTTCAATCCCAAGATAAAGGTATCCCCTTCCTGTAATCCTGGTGTGCTCCATGTGCCTGTCCAATAACCGTCTGAAAGTTCCTAAAGTGTCCGACTCCACTATCACAGCAGGCAGACCATTCCACACCCCAACCTCTCTGAGTGAAGAACCTGCCTCAGACAGTCCTCCTATATCTCCCACTATGAACCTTATAGTTATGCTGTTAGGGAGGGAGTTTCAGTATTTTGTCCCAGTGAAGGAACAGCGATATTTTTCCAAGTCAGGATGGTGAGTGGCTTGGAAGGGAACTTCTGGTTGGTGCTGTTTGCAGATATCAGCTGCCCTTGCCCTTCTGGTTGTGGGTTGGAAGGAGCTGCCTTAGAATCCTTGGTGAGTTCTTGCATGCATCTTGTACATGATACACACTATTATGTACAGTGGTGGAGGGAGTGAATGTTTGTAGTTGGAATGCCAATCAAGTAAGCTGCTTTGTCCTGGATGGTGTCAAGCTTCTTGAATGTTGTTGGAGATGCACCCATCCAGGCAAGTGGGGAACATTCCATCACACTTCTGACTTGAGACTTGTAGATGGTGGACAGGCTTTGGGAAGTCAGGAGTTGAGTTACTCATTGCAGGATTCCTAGTCAGTGACCTGATTTTGTAACCACAGTATTTATATGGTTAGTCCAGTTCAGTTTCTGGTCAATGGTAACTCCCAGAGCGTTGATAGTGGGAGATTCAGTGATATTAATGCCTTTGAATGTCAAGTGACGATTGTTAGATCATCTTGTTTTGTTGGAGATGGTCATTGCCTGGAACAATATGGTGTGAATTTTACTTGTCACTTGTTAGCCCAAGCCTGGGTATTATTGAGGTCTTGCTGCATTTGCACATGGACTGCTTCAGTATCTGAGGAGTCGTGAATGGCTCTGAACATTATACTGGGTGGATGCTAGTGTTGTAACTGTTCTGGAAGAGCTCTGCTAGAGGCAAGGCAATTCTGGAGCACAAATCTTCAGTATTTTTGCTGGAATATTGTCAGGGCCCTTAACGCCTTCAGCCATTTCTTGCTGTTGCTGAATACGGTACGATGTGGTCTGCATTGTAACAGAGGGTTACCCATTCGATTTGAATTCTTTTGGTCTCTCTGTCTAAATGAATCGGAGCCTGAATTTCCTGCAAGCCCATGTGCGCCTTCACCCTGCACATTGAAGGACCCTGAGCCTTTTGGCCATTGCATTTGCTGTGATCGCACCACAACCCTGGCATCCTCGAGCCCGCAAGCTGGTCTCCACCCCATTGCCTCGCCCAAAACACCACGGAAATCATTTCCCACACCTCTCGGCAAGACTTGCTTAGGATCCCACTTTGAGCTGACAGATTGGAAATTTCACTGCACAGAATTTTCTGGCCGTTGCCCAGATACGGTGTGACTTCATGAGATGACCACTGAGAAATCAGATGGAGAATTTTGAAGGAACTTGGTGAGGTGAGGATTATAGAATCTCCACAGTGCAGGAGGAGGCCATTCAAACCATCGAATCTGTACCGACCACATTCTCACCCAGGCCCTATTCCCATAACCCCACTTATTAACCCTGCTATTCCCCCGACACTGTGGCAAATTAGCCTGTCCAATCCACTTGACCTGCACACTTTTGGAGGAAACCAGAGAGAATGTGCAAACTCCATACAGACAGTGACCTGAGGCCGGAATTGAACCCAGGTCCCTAGCGCTGTGAGGCAGCAGTGCTAATCACTGTGCCACCATCTGAGAAAATGGAACTCAATACCAAGAGGTGGCAAGTAACATGAGGATCTTCAGAGAAAGCATTATGGACTGGTTATAGCATAGAAAGAGGCGTATCGGCCCATCACATCTATTCTAGCTGCCTACAAGAGCAATTTAGCTGATCCTTTCCCCATAGCCCTGTGAATGGTACCCCTCTGGAATCTTATCTAATCTTCTTTTGAAATAAGTCAAAAGGGAAGAGAATAGAAGGGAACAAAATGGGAGAAAACTAATGGAGCTGGCTGGGCCGAATGGCCTGTTCCCATGCTGTATTTCCTACACCATGTTAATCAAGGGAAAATGGAACAGTCAATGTGGCTAAATTTCAATGGTGTGATTTAGGTGATGGCCTGGTGAAACAATATGAGCATGTGGGAAAGTTGTGCACTTTGGTAGGAAGATTAGGTGTGTAGACTATTTTCTAAATGGAGAAAGGTTTCGGAAATCTAAAGCACAAAGGGACTTGGGAATTCTGGTTCAGGATTCTCTCAAGGTTAACTTACAGGTTCAGATGGCAGTTAGGAAGGCAAATTTAATGTTAACATTCATTTCCAGAGGGTTAGAATACAAGAGCAGCGGTGTACTGCTGAGGCTGTATAAGGCTCTGGTCAAACCCCATTTGGAGAATTGTGAGCAGTTTTGGGCCCCATATCTATGGAAGGATGTGCTGGCTTGGAAAAGGTTCAGAGGAGGTTCACAAGAGTGATCTCAGGAATGAAGGATTTGTTATATGAGGAATGCTTGAGGATTCTAGGTTGATAATCGATGGAGTTTAGAAGGAAGAGGGGAGTCTTACTGAAACTGACAGAATACTGAGATGCCTGGATAGAATGGATGTGGAGAGAAATGTTTCCACTAGTGAGAGATACTAGAACCTCAGAGTGAAGGGACGCTCCTTTCGAGTTGAGATGTGGAGGAATTTCTTGAGCCAGAAGGTGATAGATCTGTGGAACTCATTGCCACAGAAGGCTCTGGAGGCCAGGTCATTGAGTTCTTTAAGACAGAGATAGATAGGTACTTGATAATAAAGGGACCAAGGGTTACGGGGAGAAGGCGGGAGAATGGGGATGAGAATCATTGAATGGTGGAGCAGACTCGATGGGCCAAATGGTCTAGTTCTGCCTCTATATCTTAGGGCTGTTCGTGATCATTTGCAGTTGGGTTGGAGAACTTGCAAGATGGTTCCCTCTAGATAAACAGCAAATCCGGATTACCGTGCCAATTGCACAAAACCATTGTACCACTGATAATACTCCTGAATTTTTTATCAGATGCTTTCTGAAAAGAACTGTAGGCGCTTTCCATTATTAGGAATTGTCAGTCATTGACCTGAGCCAGGGTAGGAATGGTTATGGTCCCATCTGTGTTTGCAGCATTGTGAGAATTCTTCTCTCATTTCCAGTAGGTGATGCTTTAGCCTCCGCTTTCTGCTGCTTAAAACCACAAATCATCAACTTGTATATAGCACCTTTGACATTGTAAACCATTCCAGAAGACCATGGATAGAACATTCCTGACCCACCTGTAATGGGAATCATAGCGGGAAGAACACCAACCACGCAAAGATCTGTTGATCTCGAGCAGGATTTTTCCACATCTCATGTGAGAGCAGCCAGAAAATCCCGCCTCTTATCATATGTGTATAAATCAGGTGTAAGTAAACATTGTCCCAAAGGAGGAGCTATTAAAGTTTACTCATTAGTGTCACAAGTAGGCTTACATTAACACTACAATGAAGTTACTGTGAAAATAGCCTTGTCGTCACACATCAGTGCCTGTTTGAGTGCATAGAGGGAGAATTTAGCACGCCCAATGCCCAAAACCAGTCTGTCTTTCAGACTGTGGGAGAAAACCAGAGCACTCAGAGTAAACCCGCACATACACGGGGAGAACACGCAGGCTCTGCACGGACGATGGCCCAAGCCCGGAATCAAACTCGGGTACATGGTGCTATGAAAGAGCAATGCTAACTAATGTGCCACCATGGAGACCAACACTGTGTGCATTATGTGGTCTGAGCAATACCTTGTATAACTGAACTATTATTTCTTTACTTCTATATTCAATTCTTGTGTATTGAGTTGATCCAGTTAATTTTAAAACTGAGGTTAGTTGAAATATTAGAGGATATGGGGGCGAGGCAAAGCAGGTATATAGGGTTGAGTCATATGTCAGCTTTAACCTCATTGAACTGTGAAGGAAATAAAAGGATTGAATGGCTTCTCCTGTTCCTGTGTAAGATCATCGACCAAAATATCTGCTAATGTCATGAGAATGTGTTTAATCTCACAGGTACCATCTTCCCTCCTGAGTGGATGCTAAAAATAGCCTTAAAGGGGAATTCCCTGATGTCCTGGCCAATAGTTACCCCTCTGTTTACCTGGTTATTTACTTCCTTGTTGTTTGGTGGTGTTAAATTGGCTACAGACAGATGAGAAGGAGGCCATTCAGCCCCTCAAGCCTGCTCTGCCATTAATTTAGATCATGGCTGATCTGTTTGATCAACCTCACATTCCTGTCCACCTGTGACAACCCTTCACCCCCTTGTAAATCAAGCATCTATCTCACTCTGTCTTAACAATATCCAAAGTCTCTGCTTCCACTACCTTCTGAGGAAAAGTGTTCCAGAGACACAACCCTTTGAGAGAAGAAAGTTCACTCCAACTTGTTCTTAAATGGGTGACCCTTTATTTTTAAACTGTGAGCCCTAGCTCTGGATTCACCCACAAGTGGAAACATCCTCTCAAGAGCCCTCAGGATCTTGTTTCAATAAAGTGGCTTCTTACTCTTTGAAACCCCAGCAGACACAAACCCAATCTTTTCAAACTTTTCTCATAAGACCTTACCAGAAATGTTATGGAGCAGAAGGAGGCCATTCAGCCCTTGCAGGCAAGGCCATAGCTGAGTCAATTTATATCAGTTGGCTGCTTGGCTGGTTAGTGACGCCAACAGCGTGGGTTCAATTCCCCTACCAGCATGTTTTTGACCTATTTTGAACTGTAATCTTGCTAGTCTATTGCTAGTGGCAGCAAGGCTCATCCTGTTAATTTATTTAATTGATAAAACCAAAGGACCATACGATGGAGGGGCAGAGATAGGCCATTCAGCCCATCGAGTCTGCTCCACCATTCAATGAGATCACGATCGATGACCTCAATTCCACTTTCTCTCTTTATCTCCATAGAGATTTACCAGAATGCTACTGAATTATAAGGAGAAGCTGGATAGACGGGGACTTTTTTCTCTATCCAGAAAGCTCCCCCCAACTTCTCAACCTTGTCCCTCACCTGAGGAGTGGTGACCCTCAGGTTAAATCGCCACCAAAGGGGTGAGCAGCCTATGGTCATCTGGGACCATGTTAACTTTACTTTGTCAGTACCCTTGCATATCGTCTGTTCAAATAACCATTCCAGATAATTGTCCAGCAAACCTTCTCTGAACCGCTTTGAACAACAGATCTACATCCCTCCTTAAATAAGGAAAACAGTACTCTATACGGCTGCTTTGTTTCCTACGTCATAACTGTGGCTAGGCAGCAAGGGTACACATTTCTTTTGGTTTAGAACCGATTTTATGGCATTGGAAATCAGCCAAATCCTTGGAAGTGGAAGTATTTGAGGGAATCTGGGGAAACAGCTGGGCCAAGGAATGTTTTCAGCCAGAGAGCGGTGAATCTGTGGAACTCTTTGCCGCAGAAGGCTGTGGAGGCCAGGCTATTGAGTGTCTTTAATACAGAGATAGATAGGTTTCTGATTAATAAGGGGATCAGGGGTGATGGGGGAAAGGCAGGAGAATGAGGATGAGAAAAATATCAACCATGATTGAATGGCGGGGCAGACTCGATGGGCCGAATAGCCTAATTCTTCTCCTGTGTCTTATGTCTTATGGGAGTCCAACTAATTGGATAGTTCTTAAAAAGAGCCAGGAGATGCATAATGGGCTGAATGGCCTCCTTCATTCCCTGACATTGTGCAATCAGCTATCTTGCGCATTCGGATGTCCTGAGATCGTGAAAGGCGCTATATTAATGCGCACTCATTTCTAATTTTCCAACTGAAATGCATCTAAGTAGCTCATGAGAACAAAATGATTTCTGGATTGTGATGTTGGTAGGGGGATAAATATTTTCCAGGACATTGGAGAGAACCTTTCTTACAGTAGTGTCAGGGTATTTCTTACCATCGACGAGCCCAGAGAAAGTCCACTCGGTCAATCCCAGGATTTTCTTATGAGGAGAGGTTGGCTCTGTACTCACTGGAGTTTAAAAGAATATGAGGTGATCTTCTTGAGGCAAATCAGATTCTCAGGAGGTTTGACAAGGTCGACGCTGTTTCCCCTTGTGGGACAGTCTAGGACCAGAGGGCAGAATCTCACAGTAGGCGGTGGGGGGGGGGGGGGGGGGGGGGGGGGGGGGGGGGGGGGGAGTCACCCATTTCAGCAGAGATGAGGAGGAATTTTTTTCTCTCAAAGGAGAGTGAACCTGTGGAATTTGTTACCACAGAGGATTGTAAAGACTGGGCCATTAAATGTTCAAGGCTGAGATAGACAGATTTTTAATCAGGAAGGAAATTTGGGGTTATAGAGGTTTACAGCATGGAAACAGGCCCTTTGGCCCAACTTGTCCATGCCGCCCCTTTTTTTTGAAACCTCTAAACTAGTCCCAACTTGGCCCATATCCCTCTGTACCCATCTTACCCATGTAACTGTCTAAATGCTTTTTAAAAGACAAAATTGTACCCACCTCTATCTGGCAGCTTGTTCCAGACACTCAGCACCCTCTGTGTGAAAAAAATTGCCCCTCTGGACATTTTTGTATCTCTCCCCTCTCACCTTAAACCTATGCCCTCTAGTTTTAGACTCCCCCACCTTTGGGAAAAGAGATTGACTATCCAGCTGATCTGTGCCCCTCATTATTTTATGGACCTCCACAAGATCACCCCTCTGCCTCCTACGGCCCCGGAGAAAACAGTCTCAGCCCATCCAGCCTCGCCTCATGGACTCAATCCATCAATCCTAGTAAATCTCTGTGGGTTTTGGGGATAAGATGGGAAGGTGGAATTGAGGATCATGAGTAGAGATCTCATTGAATGGTGGGGCAGGCTCGATGGGCCGGATGGTCTACTTCTGCCCCTCCGTCGTATGGTCTTTTGGTTTTATGGATGAGTCTTGCTGCCGCTAGCAGGAAGAACTCTCCGCGGGTAGGAGCACCCAGTTACAGTTCAAAACAGGTCAAAAATATGCGATGAAAAGAGATAATAAAAATCAGCATGGGTGGGGGGGAGGGAGGCGGGGGGGGGCGGCAGTTGGGGAAAATCCTTTTTGAGAGTGAGAAGGGCAGGGAAAAAAAATACAAGCCACTATGGGGACGTTAAAGCCTGCAGTGGATGATTTCTATCAGCCTCCACCCAGCACTAACTTTTCCTGCGTTCGTCTTAAAAACTCAAACAACGCTGCCTCGGCTGAGTGCTTTCAAAGCCTTCAGGAGCCGCGAGAGTGATAGCTGTAAGTGACACGGGCTGGGGAGGGGGACCCGGGGTCGAGAAACAGGTGCTAGCGACTGCTCTGGACTGTTCCAATGCTTTACAAGCCGGCCCACACTCCGCCCCTCCTTCACCGGTCTGTGCTCCGTCCTAATCCCACCGCTTGTCCCCTAACTCTCATCATGCCCTACTCAGTCCGAACAGCTGTGCTCACTAACCTATATCAGCTTAGCGTCCAATGGTGCCAGAAAATAATTCCCTTTCTTAGGTTCAAATCCCTTCACTGTCTCGCTCCTTTCTCACTCTGTAATCCTCCATTCTGGCTTCAGGCAACATTCCAAGATCTCTATATTCTTCCGATTCTTGCACATCCCTGATTTTAATCACTCCATCGCTGCCCACCGTACATTTAACTGCCTTGGTACTAGGCAGTCGAATTCCCTCTTCTGCCTCTACCCCTCTATGCTACGGATGCATCATACAAAGCATTCTTTCCGAATGTATCACATTTTGATATTGCTCCTGCTCTGCCCAAGATTGCAAGGAACTACAAAAGGTCATGAATGTAGCCCAACCATCCATTGACTCTGTCTACACTTCCCGCTGCCTCGGCAAAGTAGCCAGCACAATTAAGGACCCCACGCACCCCAGACATTCTCTCTTCCATCTTCTTCTCTCGGGAAAAGGATACAAAAGTCTGAGGACATGTACCAACCGACTCAAGAACAGCTTCTTCCCTGCTGCTTTTCAAAAGACTTTTGAATGGACCTCCCTCACACTAAGTTGATCTTTCTCTACATCCTAGCTATGACTGTTACACTACATTCTACATCTCTCCTTTCCTTCTCTATGAACGGTATGTTTTGTCTGTATAGTGCACAAGAAACAATACTTTTTCACTGTATGTCAATACATGTGACAATGATAAATCAACCTTCCCAATGCCTGATCCTTAGATCAAGTGAGGAAGCCACATATCCCCCTCATCCCCCCTCCACAGGAGGATCTTTGGGATGGTCTTTGGGAGACACAGGAAGGCAGTGTAACTTCCATCCAATCCTGAGCCACCGCCAGCCTGCAGTGAGCTGGGAGATGAAGGGGATTAATTGATTAGCGATTGAGAGTCCTGCATCAGCCCCTTCCACCCGCGGTCTGATGAGGGGAGGCTTCAGCACAGCCAGGAGACTGGCACTGGGTCTATCCTGCGACGAAGGGACCCCATCACTCTGCTTCCCTCTACACCAGAGGAGTTGGTTGCCTTTCCACAGAGGCTCACTGGGCCCACATGACATAGTTGAATTCCAAAATTCAAGATTTGAGGTTTGAGATTTCTGACACCTGCAGTTTCTCTGGACGGGGGCGGGGATGGGGGGTTTGTCCGTGGCTGAGAATCCCACCCCCTGCCAGTAACTTCTTCTGAGTGACACCTCCTCAGACAGCTGGTCACTTCTTACGGGCATTTGGCCAATCCTCAGTTGTTTGATGTCTGTCTTCAGAGTGACAGCTGCCTCTCTGGATCAGAGGGTTGAAGTCCCATTCCAGAGAGGTGAGCACAAAGGTCCAGCTAACCTTCTCATCCCTGAGAGATTACTGGGGGAGTGTATGGCCTTTGAGACAAAACATGAAACCAAAGCCTGATGAGCACGCTCCTTCACAGGGGAGGAGAGGCCAACTCTGGTTTCTTCAATGTTCATTCCCTCAGCTGAATAAAAATGATTATTTGGTCACTATTACACGGACGCTTTCTCTTTTCCCCCATTTTTTTTCACTTTCCTGAATTAGATACAAGCTTCACTGCCTTGTGCAACATTACGTCAATAAGTACACCACAAAAAAATACTGCAGTGGCTGTAAAGTGTTTTTGGATGACCCAGAATCAGAATTATAGAGTGCCTACAGCGTAGGAGGAGGCCATTTAATCCATCAGGTCTATACCGACCACAATTCCACCCAAGCCCTATCCCAGTAACCCCATGTATTTACCCTGCAACCCCATGTATTTACCCTGCCAATCTCTTTGATCCTAAGGAACATTGAACATGGACAATCAAATAACCCACACATCTTTGGACTGTGGGAGAAAACTGGAACATCCAGAGGAAACCCACGCAGACATGGGGACAATGTGCAAACTCCACACAGATAGTGACCCTAGCCAGTACTATCTAAATGCTTTGATTTAGACCAGAGCAGTGTGTGCCTGACAAAGAGAAATAAAGAAACAAGAGACAGGAACAGGCCCTTTGGCCCATCAAGCCTGCACTGACACATGACATCCTTCTAAACTAAAGACCGTTTGCCTTTACGTGATCTGCATCCTTTTATTCCCCACCTATCCATGTATCTAAATATCCCCCATTTCCACCTGCCTGAAGTGTTTGTGGCATCATAAACATTGTGCTTTGTCTGCCAGAACCACAAGCTCATGAGCAGTTGATTAAACATTGAGCAGAGGAATGTCTACACCGTAGGGTTCACACTTTTCAGGCGAGATTTGGGCTATAACGTGGAGGCGGCAAGAGAGTTAATCAGGCAGCTATTGAAGAAGGTATAAACCAACTTTGTGGGATCAATCGGGAAGGATGAAAGAATGATACCAAAGTTCATGGAATACTGGAGAGATAGATGGCACAAGAATAGGGAATGGTGAATGTCTAGGTGGGCCAGGATAAGGAGAAAGTGATAATTGTTAGTATGCCTGATTGTGAGTGCACCAAATGTGGTGATTAAGATTACTCAGCTCTGATCTAGATAACTGCAGGGGAGTATGATATGTTAGTGATACAAATACCTGGCAAAAGGAAGCTCAGGACTGAGAGCTAAAATATTCCTAGATACAAGGTATTCAGGAAAGATAGGAGAGGAAGGAAGGGGGAAGAGTGGCAATATTGATTAGTTTAAGTGTAAAGTTTATGTATTAGTCTCGTAAGTAGTCTTAAATTAACACTGCAATGACGTTACTGTAAAACTCCCCTAGTCACTACGCTCCAAGGCCTGTTCAGGTACGCTGAGGGACAGCTTAGCATGGCCGATGCACCTAACCAGCGCGTCTTTCAGAGGAAACCCACGCAGACATGGGGAGAATGTGCAGACTCCGCACAAGCAGTGACTCAAGGCAGGAATCAAACCCAGGTCCACGGCACTGTGAGCTAGCAGTGCTAACCACTGTGCCGCCCTAAGGAGAACATTGTACTATTGGGGAAAGAAAATATCCCAGATTCGTCAAGCACAAACTCTTGGCCATTTGGCTGGAGCCGGGAATAAAAATGATGCAATGACATTACTCAATGTAGTCTACAGGCCGCTACCTAGTGAGGAGGATGCAGAGGAGCACATTTCTCATGAAATTACTGGGAGGTATAAGGATTATAGTCTGTTCAGTAACATTTCTATGGCAGTATGAGTCCAATCAGATGGGAAAGGAGGCACTGCTAGACCAAGTTGAATGAGATGGACCAAGTTGATCAAGTGTCAGTCGGGACTATGTAGGGAAGAGTGATCATTGTATCGTAACGTTCAAGCTGACTATACAAAGAACAATGCAGAATAAGAATAATTCCTGGAGAAAAGTCACTTCAAATGGGGTAAAAATGGAGCTGGGCCATATAAATTGGGAGTCAAAGGTTTGCAGGAAAATTGGTGGTTGAACAATGGACCACTTTCAAAAAGATAATAACTCTAACACGGTCAAGGCATATTCCCTTGAAAGGGAAAGAAAGACAAGGCAAACAAATCCAGAACTCCCAGGATAACAAAGAGAAATAAATCCAGGTGAGAGAAAGTGTGTACTTATGACAGACCTCAGGTAGAAACCACAATTGAGAACTAGGTTCAGACAGGCGGTGGAGAAGCAAAGAGGGGGGATGAAAAGATACTGGCAGCTAAATAAAAGGAAATCCCAAAGTGTTCTATAGATAGATAAATGGTGGTATAAGGTGGAGTGTGAATAATGGGGGACCATTATCTATGAGGGCCACTTGGATGGGATATTGGTTATCACTGCTGCCTCACAACACCAGAGACCCAGGTTCAATTCCTAGTTACTGTCTGCGGAGTCTGTATTTGTCTGCGTGGGTTTCCTCCAGGTGCCTCGGTTTCCCTTCACGGTTCGAAAGACGCGCTGGTTGGGTACATTGGCCATGCTAAATTTTCCCTCAGTGTACCCAAACAGGAGCCAGAATGTGGTGACTCAGGGAATTTCACAGTAACTTCATTACTGTGTTAATGTAAGCCTATTTGTGACACTAATAAATAAACATTATAGATGGAGGTAGCGGGCATCGCTGAGGCACTAAATGAATACATTGCATCTGTCTTTAGCAAAGAAAATGATCCTGCAGATGTCATGGTGAAAAAGAGTGAGTAATTCAGGCTAGAAGGGTTTTAAAATGAAGATGAGGTGGTATAGGACTGGGTTAGACTCTCTGTACTTAAAGTTGACAAAGCACTAGGGCCAGAAAGGATGCACGCAAGGTTAATGTGCGAAATAAATGGAAATTGTAAAGGGCCTGGCTATAATTTTCAATCTTCCTTAGACGCAGTTGATGGTGCCAGGGAATTGGAGAATTGTAAATGTTACACACTTGTTCAAAGAAGGATATAAAGATAAGCACAGCAACTACAAGGCAATCTATCTTCAGTGGTAGGGAAGCTCCTGGAATCAATGAGCAGGGTTTTCCTGCTGCTATGTAGAGGGACCTGGGTGTCCTTGTGCATGAATCACAAAATGTTGGTTTGCGGGTGCAGCAGGTAATTAAGGCAGCAAATGGAATTTTGTCCTTCATTATTAGAGGGATGGAGTTTAAAAACAGCGAGGTTATGTTGCAAATGAGAGCATTTTGATAAAGACTCAAAATTCAGTTCTTTTCTTTCCTTGCAGATGCTGCCAAACCTGCTGAAATTTTCCTGCCTTTTCTCTTTTGGTTTTTGATTCCACAGTAATTTGCTTTTATCCAAAGGTTATGTTGCAGTTGTACAAGGTGCTGGTGAGGCCACACCAGGAGTATTGTGTGCAGTTTTGATCTCCTTACTTGAGAAGGGATATACTGGCACTGGAGGGAGTGCAGAAGAGATTTACGAGGTTGATTCTGGAGTTGAAAGAGTTGGCTTATGAGGAGAGACTGGGTAGACTGGGGCTATACTCACTGGAATTCAGAACAAAGGGGGAAGATCTTATAGAAACTAAGATAATGAAGGGAATAAATAAGATAGAAGCAGCGAGGTTGTTTCTACTGGTGGGTGAAACCAAAAGCAGGGGGTATGGCCTCAAAATAAGGGAAGCAGATTTAGTACTGAGTTGAGGAGGAATTTCTTCAGCCAAAGGGTTGTGAATCTGTGGAATTCCTTCCCAATGAAGCTGAGGCTAACTCACTAAATGTTTTTAAGGCAAGGATAGATATGTTTTTGAACAGTAGAAGAATTAAGGATTATGGTGACTGGGTGGATAAGTAGAGCTGAGTCCATGAAAAGATCAACCATAATCTTATTGAACGGTGTAGCAGGCTCAAGCCTTGGTTCTTATGTTCTTGTGCCTGCTGCTGGAATCATTAAGACCACCAAAAACCAATGGGCTTTTAGCTGGGCCGCCAAATCTCCCACGGAAGTTCCCATTGTAACGGGACTGGAAAATGCCCGGCCAATTAACTTGGGACAAAGTTAACAGTCACACAGATAAATGTGGGTTAATTAAAGAGGACAAGCCGGCAGGGATTTCCTCAGTAAAGATCATGCTTAACTAACTTGCTGGAGTGTTCTGTTGAAGTAACAGAGAGGCTTGATGAAAGGAACACTGTTGATGTGGTGTAAATGGATTTCTATTTGACAGAACACCACATAGCGGATATGTGAGAAAATTATTGTTCATGGAATTAGAGGGACAATAGATCAGAGAATCATACGGTGCAAAAGAGGCCCTTCAGCCACTCGACGCTGCACCAACACATTGGAAACACCTGAACTCCTGAACTGGCTGAGTAACAGGAAACAGCAACAGCTTTTGGGCTAGAGGAATGTTTGTAGTGGGGTTCCCCAAGGCCTCAGTGTTAAACCCTTGCTTTGCCAAATATACATTAATGCCACACACCCTGATGCATGGGGACATACTTAACATCTGGAATGTACTGTTGTTAAGATCTGGAATGTACTGTCTGAGAGTGAGGTGGAGACATATTCACACAGCGAGTGGTTAGGATCTGGAATGCACTGTCTGAGAGTGCGGTGGAGACAGATTCACACAGCGAGTGGTTAGGATCTGGAATGTACTGTCTGAGAGTGCGGTGGAGACAGATTCACACAGTGAATGGTTAGGATCTGGAATGCACTGTCTGAGAGTGTGGTGGAGACAGATTCACACAGCGAGTGGTTAGGATTTGGAATGTACTGTCTGAGAGTGTGGTGGAGACAGATTCACACAGTGAATGGTTAGGATCTGGAATGCACTGTCTGACAGTGTGGTGGAGACAGGTTCGACTGAAGCATTCAAAAGGAAATTATACTGTAATCTGAGGAAGAAGAATGTGCAGGGTTATGGGGAGAAAACAGGAGAATTGCACTAAGGGAATTGCTCATTCAGTAAACTAATGCAGATGTGAGGGGCCAAATGGCCTCTTACTGCACAGTAACAATTCTATGATGCTGAACTTGCTTTCATAGTGTATGGTGGAGCTTCCTGCAATTTATCTACAACAATGGCTAGTCACTTCATGTTTACAAGCCAATTGCTGCCTCTCTATTTCATGAAAAAATACAGGTTTCAGTATTCAACAATTCACTTTGCTTCACCGATAGTTAACAACAACAACACTTTATTATTTATGTAGCACCCTGAACATAATGAAAAATCCCAACACAGTCAAATGATGTACATCACTGGGCTACATTTTATGACCCACCAACCTGACTAGTGTTTTGTAAGGAGGAGGAATTATCATAAAGTACAGCACATGGCCTTCCCACCTCTACCCAGCCGCACTCGGCTTTTACAGAGCACGATGGAGGCCTACCCTTCAATCTATCGGCCCCCTTAACTTTTCAATGAATGGCCAATTTTACCGCCTTGTGCCACCACTGCTGGTTTTTGACCCATGGCAGAGGTGACCCCATGCCAGATCAGTGACCCTTTTATCATTGTGAGGCCCGGTATAAAACATTAGAAAAGATTATTCAGTAGTAGACCATGAAAAGTACATTATGAGAAGTGACTTCTCAAATTCTCCGGCAGCTGAATAGGTTGAGAATTTAGAGATGTACGGGTGTCAATTGTCTGGTACAATTGGTTTTTCAATGAATTGGTTCATCTGCTAAAATATCCTCATTAATCATCTGTGAGCTACGGGGCTATTTTTGCGTTCCTCACCTTTGTTCACAGATTGCATTATCCTCGTTTTAGCACAATTTCACTGAACTTGTCTTATGAAGAACAGTTGAGGACTCTGGCTTTGTATTCGTTGGAGCTTAGAAGGATGAGTGGGGGGGATCTTATTGAAACTTACTGGGAGGTATGTGTAGAGTGGATATGGAGAGAATGTTTCCACTAGTAGGAAAAACTAGAACTCGAGGGACAACCTCAGGCTAAAGGGACGATCCTTTAAAACAGAGATGAGGAGGAATTTCTTCAGCCATAGAGTGGTGAATCTGAGGAACTCCTTCCCACAGAAAACTGTGGAGACCAGGTCACTGAGTGTCTTTAAAACAGAGATAGATAAGTTCTTGATTAATAAGGGGATCAGGGGTTCTGGGGAAAAGTTAGGAGAACAGGAATGAGAAAAGTATCAACCATGATTGATTGGTGGAACAGACTTGATGGGCTGAATGGTCTAATTCTGCTCCTATGCCTTATGACCTTATGGTCTTAATTCTAATTTTAAACAGCAAGTGGCTGTGGGCTTGCTCTGTGCAAGAGTAGTAGAGACCCTTGCATCCTTTGGAGGCACTCACCACTTCAAGTTCATGCCCTACTTGAATCTTCTCCCTACCAACTCTGAAACCCAGTTCTCCAACACTCCCCACCCCCATCCCACTGGAGTCTGCCAGACAGGTCCCGCCAACATCCTGCACTTGCCGTGAAGATGTGTAGAAGCATCAGCACCAACGCACCCCTCCCGGGTGATCTCAGTGCATTCAATGCCCATTTATAGCAGGAGGTTAGCGAAAGAAAAGCTGGACCCATCACTGTGACCCAGCATCTGCAATGTCCCAAAATCACTCCATGTCCAATGAAGTGTCCTTTAGCAATGTGGCCACTGTTACAATTGAGGAAACTTAATACAGAGTGCAGGGAAAATTTTGTTGTAAAGTACTTAACAGGTGCTGAGTCTACATAGGAACGTAGGAATTAGAAGCAAGTGTCAGCAATTCATTGTATATGGGCATCACTGATCTCCATCTCATTCTAACTCCATTTCCCTGCCTTTTCCCCTTTATCCCGCTTTTGACCAAATATTTATCCATCTCTTTCTTGAATCCATTAATTGATTTTGCATCCACTGAATTCTGGGGGCGCTGAGTTCCATCGATTCATAACCCTCTGTGAGAAGTAGATTCTCCTGATCTCTGCCTTGAACCTCCCTCCTCTTCCTCTACAACAACGATCTCTTGTCCTGGACTGTTCTAGAAGGGTGGAACACTTACTTTATCAATCTCGTTGAGTATTTGATATGATATAACTCATTCGTAGTCCGCGTGACTTCACAACGTACAAACTCAAAATAAACTTCTATATCCAATGAGCCTTTACTTTACAATACATTGCCAAGTTGTTGCAAAGCCTATCCTTCTTTCAAAGAGCTGGACTAAGAATTTGCCATGGCAATGAGAACATCAAATCCCAACATTCACCTGCTATTGCTGTGTGTAATGACCACGCAATGGACACATTTCACTCAGCATCACTTCCGTTCTTCCATCAAACCTTTCGCTTCAAAGGTCTTGTTGACACAAAGAGTCAATGCTTTGTCTACTCAGGTGGCTACCCTTTTGCATGAGTTTCCCACAGAGCCAATATTTGTCTTTCCTATGGCAATGTTGCCTCTGTGGCACCAGGTCATAAGTCTGGGTGTGAACCAATCTGTCCAATGTTTAACCTGCCTTTAAATCAGCTCTGCGCTGTGCCGTGAGGATTTGTCCTTGCTCTGAGTGAGTTGGAAGCTTATTTATTCATGTTAGTCGGCTTACATTAACACTGCAATGAAGTTACTGTGAAAATCCCCTAGCTGCCACACTCGGGTACCTGTGCGCTGACGGAGAATTTAGCACGGCCAATGTGTCTAACCAGCACGTCTTTTGGATGGAGGAAACCGGAGCACACGGAGGAAACCCACACAGACACGGGGAGAATGGGCAGACTTGGCACAGACGGTGACCCAAGTTGGGAATTGAACCCGAGTCCCTGGCGCTGGTTGGTCTCAGCTGCAGTTCTGCGCCCAGTCCTGGGTGTTGCAATTGAGGAAGGATGCAAAGGAATTGGAAAGGGTGCAGAAAAGATTCACGAGACCTGCTCCAGAGATAAGGAACTTCCGATGTGGGGGTACATTGAAGAAGTTGGAACCATTTTCCTTGGTGAAGAGATTTGATATGAGGGAAAGATGGAAGACTAAGTGAATTACAGTGCAGATTCCGCACAGATAGAACATAGAACATTACAGCGCAGAACAGGCCCTTCGGCCTTCGATGTTGCGCCGACCAATTAGGAAAAAGCAATGACCCTCTAACCTAAACCATCCCCTTTTCGTCCATAAACTTATCTACTAACCTCTTAAACGCCACCAAACTTGGCGCATCTACAACTGACGCAGGCAGGGCATTCCATACCCTTACCACCCTCTGGGTAAAGAACCTGGCTCTGACATTCGTCCTATAAACACCACCCCTTAATTTAAAGCTGTGTCCCCTCATGCTAGCTTTCTCCATCCTAGGGAAAAGGCTATCACTGTCCACCCTATCTAAACCTCTAATCATCTTATATGTTTCGATTAGGTCCCCTCTTAGCCGCCTCCTTTCTAACGAAAAACAACCTCAAATCCCTCAGCCTCTCTTCATAAGACCTGCCCTCCATACCAGGCAACATCTGGTAAACCTCCTCTGTACCCTCTCCAATGCCTCCACATCTTTCTTATAATGCGGGGACCAGAACTGTACACAATACTCCAAGTGCGGACGCACTAGAGTTTTGTACAGTTGCAACATGACGTTGCGGCTCCGAAATTCAATCCCCCTACCAATAAAAGCTAAGACGCCATATGCCTTCTTAACAACCTTATCGACTTGATTGCCAACTTTCAGGGATCTATGCACACATACACCAAGATCCCTCTGTTCATCAACACTATTAAGAGTCCTACCATTAGCCCAATACTCTACACATTTGTTATTCCTGCCAAAGTGAATTACCTCACACTTTTCCACATTACACTCCATTTGCCACCTCTCGGCCCAGCTCTGCAACTTGTCCAAGTCTCTCTGCAAACTAGAACACCCCTCTTCACTATCTACCACTCCTCCGACTTTGGTGTCATCCGCAAATTTACTAATCCATCTTCAATACCCTCATCCAGATCATTTATAAAAATTACAAACAGCAGGGGCCCCAAAACAGACCCCTGAGGTACACCACTTGTCACCGAACTCCAAGATGAATATATCCCATCAACCACCACCCTCTGTCTTCTACCTGCTAGCCAATTCCTAACCCAATTAGCTAAATCACCCTCTATCCCATACATCTGCATTTTCTGCAGAAGTCTTCCATGGGCCACCTTCTCAAACGCCTTACTAAAGTCCATATATACCACATCAACCGCCTTACCCCCATCCACCTCCTTAGTCACTTTTTCAAAAAACTCAATAAGGTTAGTAAGGCACGACCTACCCTTCACAAAACCAGATAGCATTGGTGCAAATATGATGGGCCGAAGGGACACTTTCTGTGCTGTAAAACTCTGCGCTGAGAACCAGCCTGGCACCAAAAACTGTTTTCCTGCCCGTTGTTTTGCCAGTGTGATTAAATATTAATAACACGTATTGTCCGGCACGCCCCCCGCCCCTCCCCTCCAATCCACGAGCGGTTTCACTGAGGAGAATCACTCATCATCATCAACTAATGGGGGTCAGGCAGGATGGCCAGGATGAGGGAGTCATTGAAGCTCCGGAGTGGTCAGCTGAGCAGTGCCCACCTGGGTACCATAACTGGGACAGGGGCAGTGCCCAGTGGATGGGACAGTGCAGCCTGAGTAGGAATGGGGCCTGATTGAGTGGAGGCCAGCAGGGAGCCCTGCAATGCGGGAGGGAGGGAGCACTACAAGGTGGAGGGGGAGGCTCTGCACAATGGGTGATCAGTGTGTAAGGAGCGGGTGGGAAAGCCATTCAGACGGGGTTGATTGAGGGTGGCAAGAGATCACTCAAATCACAGAGTTCAGAGCATCTGCACAATGGTGCCCCAAGCTATTTTTAATTCCTTTTAATAGAGCCATTATGCTGAGTATTAATACAGCTCACAGCTAAATGTAAAGCTGTTGAAAATGTTGCGTAATAACTCATCGCAGCCTGTAGCTCCTTTATCAGAGTGAGATGTCCCCAAGCCATTTTTTCAAAAGAAAAATCAATTGCGTCAGGTTGTTGGAGGTGATGAAGCGGCAGTTAATGAGAGAGGGTAGTCTTAAGGAGAACTTTCCAGATGGAAGGAGAAGCACTGAGGTTATTTCAGCTGACTGGTGTGTCACTGATGAGAAACCTTCAATTTAAGACTGTCACTAACTGTGAGCAGACAGAAGAGCAGAGATTTCTTAGACAGCAAGTTCTTACGGTGTAGAATCTTACGGTGTGCATCTGAGGCATCTCCTTCCAAGCCTACCCTCACTACCATGTAGGAGGACAATTCTCACAACACCAGGTTAAAGTCCAACAGGTTTACTTGGAATCATGAGCTTGTGGAGTGCTGCCCCTTCATCAGGTGAGTGATACCATCTAGATTCACCTCACAAAGGAGAAACACAGCGAAAGCTTGGGATTCCAAATAAACCTTGGGCTTTAACCTGGTGTTGTGAGACTTCTTACTGTGCCCACCCCAGTCCAGCACCAGCATCTCCACATCAGAGAAGGACAAGGTAGTAGATACCTGGAAACACTACCACACAGAGATTCCCCTTCAAGTCACCCACTGCCCTGATTTGAAAATATACCACTGTTCCTTCATTGTCTCTGGGTCAAAATGTTGGACCTCCCTCCCTAAGAGATAGTACATGCACCTACACTACATGGACTGCAACAATTCACAACCCATATCGAGGGCAATTAGGGATGGATAACAAATGCTGGAGGAGCCAGCCATATCCAAATCCCTTAAATGGAGAAAAACATGAGATGTGTGCTATATTGAGAAAGCATCCTATCTTTGTGAAATTAGATAAATAATCCCTCTCACTATTGTTTGCAGTCTGGAGAGCCGAAATGGATTTATCTCGAATTCCCAGCCCAGAAACAGGCCACTCGGCCCAAAGCTTCCATGTTAGTGTTTTAGAATAGAACTTCAAATTGACTTAGAACACCTACAGCACAGAAAGAAGCCATTCGGCCCATCAAGTACTACACCAACCACAATCCCACCCAGGCCCAATCCCCATATTCCTACATATTTATCCACTAATCCATGCATCTCGCGACTCTAAGGGACAATTTTTTAGCATGGCCAATCAACCTAACCCGCACATCTTTGGACTGTGGGAGGAAACCGGAGCACCCAGAGGAAACCCACACAGACACAAGGAGAACGTGCCAACTCCACACAGACAGTGACCCGAGGCTGGGAATCGAACTCAGGTCCCTGGCGCTGCAAAGCAGCAGTGCTAACCACTGTGCTACCGTACCGCCCCACTGATTGTGGCCATGATTGTAAAACCCCATCTGGTTCACTAATTACATTAGGGAAGGAAATCCTTGCAATGTGGTTGGCTCTTAAATGCCCTCAGGCATGGGCAATAAATTCTGACCCCAGGTAATAACACCCACATGCCATGAACGAATTAAATCAAAACCTCTCCATGAATGACCAAGCACCTCCCCCTCAAGTCACCCCCTCATCTTTTCTAGAGGAAAGAGCTCCAGGCTGTTCTGACCTCCCTGACAGGATGCAAGGAGATGATGAAAATGTTGGAGAAATCAGGACAAAGTCCAGAGCAGCACGGTGGCACAATGGTTAGCACTGCTGCCTCACGGTGCCAGGGACCCGGGTCAATTCCCAGCTTGGGTCACTATCTGTTTGGAGTTTACGCGTTCTGCCCCTGTTTGCGTGGGGTTCCTCCCATGGTCCAACAATGTTTGGTTGAGGTTGATTGGCCATGGTAAATTGCAACTTAGTGTCGGGGGACTAACAAGGTAAATGCGTGGGGCTATGGAGATAGAGGCTGGGTGGGATTGTGGTTGGTGCAGACTCAATGGGCTGAATGGCCTACTTCTGCACTGTAGGATTCTATGAAGATGTGCAGGTTAGATGGTTGGCCGTGCTAAATTTATGGGGATAGGATAAAGCAGAAGGCCTGGGTAAGATACTCTGTCGGAGAGTCAGTGCAGACTTGATGAGCCAAATGGCCTCCTTCTGCATTGTAAGGATTCATTAACCTGTCTTGATTCACCCATGCCGACACTACAGTTAAGAAAGCCCACCAATGCCTCTACTTTCTCAGAAGACTAAGGAAATTTGGCATGTCAGCTATGACTCTCATCGACTTTTACAGATGCACCACAGAAAGCATTCACAGTTTGGTGTGGCTCCTGTTCTGCCCAAGACTGCAAGAAACTATAAAAGACCGTGAATGAAGCCCAGTCTATCACACAAACCAGCCTCCCATCCATTAATTCTATCTACATTTCCGCTGCCTTGGCAAAGCAGCCACATAATTCCATTTGATTTGATTTGATTTATTATTGTCACTTGTATTGACGTACAGTGAAAAGTGTTGTTTCTTGCGTGCTATACAAAGCATACCATTCATAGGCGCACCCACCCCGGACATTCTCTCTTCCTTTTTCTTCCATCGGGAAAAAGATACAAAAATCTGAGGTCACGTACCAACTGACTCAAGAACAGCTTCTTCCCTGCTGCTACTTTTGAACCTTGCATTAAGTTGCTCTTTCTCGACACCCTAGCTATGACTGTAACACTAACTTTTGCACCCTCTCCTTTCCTTCTTTATGGATGGTATGCTTTGTATAGTGCACAAGAGACAATACTTTTCACTGTATGTATGCCACGAGAGGGCACTGGGAAGCAGGTACAGAGGAGATGTCAGGAGTAAGTTTTTCACCCAGAGGGTGGCGGGTGAGTGGAATCGGTTGCTGTCGGTGGTGGTGGTGGCAAATTCAATAGGGTCTTTTAAGAGATTTCTGGATGAGTACATGGGACTGAATAGGATTAAGGATTATAGGTAAGCCTAGCAGGTAGGGATATGATTGGCGGAATTTTGTGGGCTGAAGGGCCTGTATGTGCTGTAGTTTTTCTATGTTCTATGATTCTAAATCACATGGAACTGGGTCGATTCTGTGGCAGGATATCACAGTACCTCAACATTGCTTTTACATTTACACAGGCAGTTCAGAATGCTGACATTATTCTAAAGTTTCCAAGTTGTCCTCATTGAGGAGAAATGTTGCTGATTTGAAATGATGCAAGCGATTGGCGATAGTGACTGTGGGGATTGTGAAATGCCGGTCTTCACAATCAATCATTGGATGAGTTGAAGCAGTTTGTAACCGGGGCCAAGAACAGTAGCTTGATTGAAACAACAGGACTACCTGGCAGTGGAATCTATCAATTAACTCACACACTTAACATTGTGGCACTGCTGTAACATGTCTTTAAAAAAAAGAATCAGAGCATTAAGGGAATGAAATAAATTCCACTTAGACACTGCCTTTGACAGCCAATGAAGTTCAATCATGTTGCGATGTAGGAAATTTGCAGGCGTCTTGTGCACAGCAAGCTCCCAGTTACAGCTGGCCACGTCATGGAAATCATAGCAGAGTCATTTGGCCCATCAAGTCTGTACAGATCACAAAGCCACCCAGGTCCTATTCCTGTAACCTCATGCATTGACCCTGCCAGTCCCCCTAACACTAGGCACAATTTAGCATGGTCAATCAGTCTAACCTGCATGTCTTTGGACTGTGAGGGGAAAATGGGGCATTTGGAGGAAACCCATACAGACACGGGGAGAACGCGCAAACTCCACACAGACAGTGACCCGAGGTCGGAATTGAATCCGGGTCTCTCACATTTACAGGGCCCACCATGATAATCTGTCCAGATAATCTGTTCTTTATGAGGCTCAGTAGTTTGCCAGGAAAGCAGGATAACTCTGAGTCCAAGGGATCTTTAGCCTGAGAAGGTAGGCAGGGCTTTGCTTTAATGTAAAAACTAAAAGCAGTAGTGGCCATTCGGCCCTTTGAACCTGCTCCACCTTTCATCCTGATCATCGAATTCATGCATGTTCTCAGAAAGACAGCACCTCTGACAGGGCAGCACTCCTGTGCTGGAGTGTCAGCCCAGACAATTGTGCTCATATCTCCGGAGTAGGGACTTGAACCCACAACTTTCTGACTCAGAAGCGAGAGTGCTACCCACTGAGCTGTAGTTGGCATTACAATACCCAGGCAGGGGCTGACAAGTAACAATCATGTCAAAAATTGCCAGGCAATGACCACCTCCAACAAGAGAGAATCTGACCATTGCCCCTCGACATTCAATGGCATCGTTGCACATTCAACATCCTGGAGGCTAACTGAACTGGACAAGACACGTAAATACCATGGCTACAAGAGCAGGCCAGATGCTAGGGATACGGTAGCGAGTAACTCACCTCCTGACTCCCCAAAGCCTATCCGCCACCTACAAGGTACGAGACAAGAGTGTGATGGAATACTCCCCACTTTCTTGGATGGGAACAGCCCCAATAACATTGTAAAAACTCGCCACCATCCAGGATAAAGCAGCCCCACTTGATTGGCACCCCCTCCACCAATTTAAACATTCACTCCCTCCACCACCAACACACAGTGGCAGCAGTGTGTACAAGATGCACTGCAACAGCTCACCAAGGTTGCTTCAACGGTGACCTCTGCCACCCAGAGGGACAAAGGCAGCAGTCACAAGAGAACAGCACCAGCTGCAATTTCCTCTCCAAGACGCTCATCATCCTTATTTGAAAACATATCGCCGTTCCTTCACCGTCGCTGGGTCAAAATCCTGGAACCCCCACCTGAAAACAGCACTGCAGCTGTACCTATACCTCCGGGAGTGCAGCAGTTCAAGAAGGCAGTTCACCATCACCTTTTCCAGGACAAGTAGGGATGGGCGATAAATGCACATCCCACAAAAGAATAAAGCAGAAGTAGGCGGGAAGGTGGGCATTGGAGCATATGATGGGAGTGTGCAGAGAATGTGAGGGGGTACTCCCCTACCTCCAGTTCCACTGTCAGTGTTTTTTTTTCTTCAATATCGATTTGAAAATGATACCTTTCATTGACAGGCACAGGGGCTACTGAGAAATGCTGCCTGACTTAGGCCCAATGCCTGCTCAACCACTCATTACTGGCCAATTTCTCTCAGGAACATAAACCAGGCCCTGCATCTTTTATTTGCACAGAGTTTACAGCACGGAAACAGGTCCTTCAGCCCAACTTGTCCAAGCTGCCCTTTTTTTAAAAATCCCTCAGCTAATCCCAATTGCCCGTATTTGGCCCATATCCCTCTATGCCCATTGTACCCATGTAACTATCCAAATGCTTTTTAAAAGACAAAATTGTACCCGCCTCTACTACTGCCTCTGGCAGCTTGTTCCAGACACTCACCACCCTCTGTGTGAAAAAAATTGTTCCACTGGGCCCTTTTGTATCTCTCCCCTCTCACCTTAAACCTATGCCCTCTAGTTTTAGTCCCCATATCTTTGGGAAAAGATATTGACTATTTAGACGATCTGTGCCCTTCAGTATTTTGTAGACTTTTATAGAATTCAAAGAATGGCCTGGAAACAAAAAAAAGAAGGATTTACAAAGAGACAGTTTGCACATTTGAAGGGCAAACACCAGCTTTGCTTGTCTGTTGGGAAGAAATTTTTTTTCTTTCCTTTTGGTACTTTATTCTTCCTCAAAATAGCCAATTACATCCAGTCAGAACTCCCCACATGAGGAACAAACCAGATCCAAGCTGATGGGTTAGGATCTACATCCCATCTTGGGCTCAAGCAAACAAGATCCAAGCTGACAAGGTGAGGCACCGCACCCCCTCCCATAAGACCATACGATATTGGAACAGAATGAGAGCATTCGGCCCATTTGGCCCAGCTTTGATTTGAGCTTCATCTTAGCCAAAAAGGCTTTGGAAAATTGCATCAGGTAAAGCCTTGGTTTAACCTCATTGGTTGATCCTTTACTCTACCCCCGCTTGAGGCAAATCACCATCACCATCGCAGGGGTCAGCACACCCCCAGTGCAATGGGCCAGCCTCGTTCCCAGCCTGATCACTCCAAAGATCTTCCTTTTATTAGATGTATCCAACCAAAGCCCTATTCAAAGTTTCAACCAGGTGGACATTCCAGATCCAAGCTGACAAGACAGACCACCCCCCTTGCGTTTAATCTACATGGTATAAGCTGATAGGAGTGGGCATTGCACAGCCTCCAGTGTTTGGTCTCATTTGCATCTTAGCCAAAAGGCCCAGATGGCATTTTCAAAAACTTGTTCAAATGAAGCCTTGGTGTAACCTCATTGTCTTCCATCAAATGGAAGACATCAAAACTGCACTTGGTCTTGGCCAAAAAGATGGTCAGAGACTGACAGACACAACTAATTTAAGTGAAGGCCTCCTGTGAAACAGCAGGACCCGGTTTTGAGCTAGTTAACGTCACGGTGAATGCTAGGGGAGTCTTGGTGAAGCATTGAGTTCAGATTCTGTTCAAAGAGGGATCCTCTCTGGAAACATTCACTCTTGTATTTCCCGCTCCAGAAATGCTGGCTGTTTCAGGCTTTCTGCCTTTGCCCCAGATTCCAGCATGTGACATATTTTGCATTTTTCTTTCCCCCCGTGTAATCACACACTTGTAGAAACAGGTATCTCGACCCACTTTCCCACGTTGCACGGTGGCACAGTGGTTAGCACTGCTGCCTCACAGCTCCAGGGACCTGGGTTCAGTTCCCTGTTTGGGTCACTGTCTGTGTGGGGTTTGCACGTTCTCCCCATGTCTGCGTGGGTTTCCTCCAGGTGCTCCGGTTTTGTCTCACACTCCAAATTGTGCGGGTTAAGTGGATTGGCCGTGTTAAATTGCCCCTTAGTGTCCAAAGATGTGCAGGTTAGGTGAATTAGTGGGGTAAATGGAGTCCGGAGAGAGAAAAGGGATCAGGGGGGTTTGGTGTTCTGTCGAAAGGACAATGAAGACATGATGGGCTGAAAAGCCCCCTGCACTGTAGGGATTCTAAGCGATTCACCAGGTTTTCTTTCAATGGGCAGACATACCACTAGGTGGAGCTTCACACCACAGGGCAATGCCACCTCTTTGCGTTGCTCAGAGTACTCAACATAGGGGAGGAAGGAAGAAGTGGGACTAATATCGTGTTCTTAGAGCTTCCAGCTGCGCTGAAATGTGTTCCAAGATGTTTTATCGCATGATTTGCTCCCACCCCTCCCGCACCTTCTCCCCAATTACCACTCCAGGCCCTACTGGGAGAGGCGGGCGGAGGGGTGGCGGTGGGAGGCTTGGGAGGGGTTTGGGGGGGGGAGGGGGAGAAGCAGCACAGTGGTTAGCCCTGCTGCCTCACAGCGCCAGGGACCCGGATTCGATTCCCGGCTTGGGTCACTGTCTGTGCGGAGTCTGCACATTCTCCCCGTGTCTGGGTGGGTTTCCTCCAGGTGCTCCGGTTTCCTCCCACAGTCCAAAATATGCGCTGGTTAGGTGCACTGGCCATTTTAAATTCTCCCTCAGTGTACCCAACAGGCGCCAGAGTGTAGATTTTCACAGTAACTTCTTTGCAGTGTTGATATAATGTAAGCCTACTAACAGATAAACCTAACTACTAGTCCAACACAACGCAGTGAGTGTGAAGCCATAGGTTTCCCTGGGTGACACATTAGTTGGTGACAGGAGAAGCTATTCCACAAATGCAAGAGGATGAACTGAGGACATTATTGGACGTCTTGCAGCAAAGGCATTTAAGCTCCAGAATCCAGTTGCTCATTTTGAAAGACTCATTTATCATTTAATGCTAATTTGACTTGATTTGATTTATTATTGTCACATGTATTAACATGCAGTGAAAAGTACTGTTTCTTGCGCACAATGCAGGCAGAGCATACCGTTCATAGAGAAAGAAATGAGATTGCAGAGTGTAGTGCGACAGTCCTAGCTCGGGTGTAGAGAAAGATCAACTTAATGTGAGATAGGTCCATTCAAAAGTCCAACAGCAGCAGGGAAGAAGCTGCTCAAGGTCCCAATGTTTCCTAAAATCCAGGAGGCTGTTCATTATTCATCTGGCAATTTATAAAACTCAATTGCCCACGTGCTAATTTTCACCAAGTTCTTTTCACCTCCGAGCTTACATGACCAATCCGGCGATGCCTCACAGTCTAACATACTTGTGACACGCTGAAACACATAAACTCCTCACTCACCTGTACAACCACTCACCTGGTGAAGGAGCAACGCTCCGAAAGCTCGTGATTCCAAATAAACCTGTTGGACATTAACCTGGTGTTGTGAGACTTCTTACTGTGCCCGCCCCAGTCCAGCGCCAGCACCTCCATGTGTATAAAATACTGACAGGGCTGCATAGACTTAGTTGCAGGGATGTTGTTTCCTGTGGGGGTTCTGGAATAAGGGGTCACACTCTCAGTATAGGGAGCAGATGATTTAGGATTGTGATGAAGAGACGTTTCTTCACTCAGAGGATGGTGAACTTGTGGAATTCTCTCTCAGAGAAGAAGCCCTGGAGTGTTACAGCACAGAAAGAGGCCATTCGGCCCATCATAGCTGTGCCAGCCATCAAGCACCTTTCTAATTTTAATCCCATTTTCTAGTACTTGGTCCATAGCCTTGTATGTAGCGGGGTTTCAAGTATTTAAATACTTCCTAAATGCTGTAAGGGTTCCCTCCTCTTCCACCTTTCAGGAAGTGAGTTCCAGATTCACACTACCCTCTGGGTGAAAAAAAACTTCCTTCAAATCCCCTCTTAAGTTTACTGCTCCTTACCATAAATCTATGCCCCTGGTTATTGATCACTCTACTAAGGAGAAAAGTTCCTCCCTATCCATCCTATCTATATCCTTCATAATTCTGTACACTTTGATCATGCCCCCTCCTCAGCCTTCTCTGCTCCAAGGGGAACAACCCCAGTCTAACCAGCTTTTCTTTATAGCTAAAACACTGCAGCTCAGGCAACACCCTGGTGAATCTCCTCTGCACCCTCTCCAGTGCAATCATATCCTTCCTATAATGTGGTGACCAGAATTGCACACAGTACTCTAGCTGTGGCCTAATGAGGGTTTTATACCATCATAACCTCCCTGCGCTTATATTTTGTCTTGGGCTAAGAAATCCCAAATTTCTTCTTAATCATCTCATCTACCAGTCCTACTGCGTTCAGTGACCTATTGACATGCACCTCCAGCATCCGTCTGGTTCTCTGCACTCGCTAGTGTCCTACTATTCATTGTGTAGTCCATTGCTCGTCCTTCCAAAATGCATCATCTCACACTTTATTCAGCCTTAAATTCCATTTGTCACTGCTCAGCCCCTCTATATCATCCTGTTGTTGAGAGCCTGCCTCCTTGCTATTTACCACACCACCAATTCACGTGCGAACTTACTGATCACACCACCCACTACCCTCCCATCTTTCCACATGCTTATCTAGATCATTACTGTACAGACAACAAGGGACCCAGCACCAACTCCTGTAGTACACCACAGGATCCCAGCCACAAAAACAGCCTTCAACCATTCTTTTTGGATCCAATTTGTCCAATTGTCCTGGATCCCAAGGGCTGTTACCTTCTCAATCCATCTCCCATGTGGGACCTCGTCAAAAGCCTTTGATTTATTATTGTCACCCGTACTGGAATACAATGAATCGTATTGTTTCTTGCATGCAATGCAAACAAAGCAAACCGTTCATAGAGAAGGACACGAGAGAGTGCAGAATGTAGTGTTACAGTCATAACTAGGGTGTAGAGAAAGATCAACTTAATATACAGTAGGTCCATTCAAAAGTCTGACAGCAGCAGGGAAGAAGCTGCTCTTGAATCAGTCGCTACGCGCTTGGTTCGCAGGTCATTCCGTGACATCTTATTTAGTTTGGATAAGACACTGACTTTAAGCAGTCCAGCACTGAGCAGCTTCCTGTTTAGGCACACTGATCAGTGAACATTGGAATGATCACATCTAGACTCTGACAGCACCGGTGAATCTGCTCAGGCATTGCTCATGTTAAAGTCTGTCTGAACACTGTGCTGTTCGACGTCTCATTCCATGCAACGCACCTTGAGTCATTCTGAGAGAGAACTGTGTAACTGGCCTGCCCTTAAAGTCAACAAGGTTAAACTGCTGTAAAGTCTCACACCTTAATTTCAGTTTGTGGACACTGTTTTCATAACCCTGACTGCTCCAACAGGCTAGGAGATAGGATCATCTGAGTTTACAATTTCTACGCGAGGTCATTGGACACAATGTCATTTCTGTTGGATACCGAATTTCACATCACGCCATCACCTGAGGCTGCTGCAATTGGCTTGGGGAGGTGATGGCCTAGTGGTATTATCCCTTAGACTATTAATCCATAAACTTAGCTCATGTTTCTGGGGAACCAGGTTCGAGTACCACAGCGGCAGACAGTGGAATTTGAATTCAATAAAAAATATCTAGAATTAAGAATTTACAAGAAACCATTGTCAGGAAATCCCACATAGTTCTTCACTAATGTCCTTTAGGGAAGGAAATCTGCCGTCCTTACCTGGTCTGGCCTACACGTGACTCCAGAGCCACAGCAATGTGGTCGACCCTCAACTGCCCTCAGGGCAACTAGGGTTGGACAATAAATGCCTTACTAATTAATTTAAAAAAGCTAATTGGTAGGCGAGAGGCACAGTCATCATCCAATCACAATTTTGATAGGAGAGAAAGGTGCCCAAGGTGAAGAATCACTTTGAAGGCCTTTTGGAAAGATGAGGTTAAAACTGACCATGAGAGCCAGAGTACTATTGTTATAGAATCATAAAATCCCTATCGTGCAGAAGGAGGCCACTCGGCCCAAGAAGTCTGCACCAACCACAATCCTATCTAGACTCTACTCTTCTAACCCTACATATTCACCCTGCTAATCCCCTGATACTAGGGGCAATTTAGCGTGGCCAATCAACCTAAACTGCACATCTTTGGACGGGGGGAGGAAACCGGAGCACCCGGAGGAAACCCACGCAGACATGGAGAGAACATGCAAACTCCGCGCAGACAGGCACCCAAGCAGTGAATTGAACTTGGGTCCCTGCACGGTGAGGCAGCAGTGCCAACCAGGGGGAACTCATGTGGCCAGCTCGCAATTGCTGCCACAGGAGGTGTCAGAAATGGTCGATGGAATGGTACTCCCTCTCATCGTTCCCCCCTTCACCCACTGTTCACCCCAGATTGCTGCCAGGATGCCATGTTCAATTATCCTCAGCTGCATTAGGCCTCAGGAGGGGCTCAACTGCAGCCCACTTGGAAATCCCAATTACCATCAGCAGTCAGGCCATGATAGGCTGAAAAATGTTTAAGTGGCTACCCACTGTTCGGGAATGTGTAACTATTTCCTTATATCCCCCTTCCCCACCTTCCCCCCAACCCCGTGGGATGGGGGGAATTTCTCTGGCTCCAATTCTCCACAGGATGCATTGTAAATGTTTGATTCACTCACCAAATGATCAACTAATGTCTTTCAGCACTGTTAGATCCGGAATACAAAAGACTAGGCTTCTTTCAATAAACTCAGAATGATTGATTCATCATGGAACAAAACTTACCTTTGAAAACAAGTTGCAAAACTGGTTAATTTTGATTTGGTTTATTATTGTCACATGTTTTAGGATACAGTGAAAATTATTGTTTCTTGTGCGTTATACAGACAAAGCATACCGTTCATTGAGGAGGAAAGGAGAGAGAATGTAGTGTTATGGTTATAGCTAGGGTGTAGAGAAAGATCAACTTAATGCAAGGTAGGCCTATTCAAAAGTCTGAGAGCAGCAGGGAAGAAGCTGTTCTTGGGTCGGTTGGTACATGACCTCAGACTTTTGTCTCTTTTTCCCAACGGAAGGAGATGGAAGAGAGAATGTCCGGGGTGCGTGGGATCTTTAATTATGCTGGCTGCTTTGTCAAGCCAGTGAGAAGTGTAGACAGAGTCAATGGACGGGAGGCTGGTTTGCGTGATGGACTAACACTTACAATTTGTAACCTGGAAGTCTAGCGATTGTTTATACTTTTTAAAATCCCAACATGCACACACTCGCACACACACACACACACACCAAAGGACAAGACAAATAAGGTCACTGCCTAAGATTGGCATAAATGAACACTTTTAACGGATAAAGGTCAGAAGAGTTTTGACACTTTGATGTTCCTGCATGCAAAGACAGAGCACTGGTCACAGTGATTGCTTGGAAGTCATAGGGGACATAGCTTTAAATTGAAGGGTGATAATTATAGGACGAATGTCAGAGGTAGGTTCTTTACTCAGAGGGTAGTAAGGGCGTGGAATGCTCTGCCTGCAGCAATTGAGGCAGTTGGCGAGGCAGAACGCCAACTTTAAGGGCGTTCAAATGGTCATTGGATAGGCATATGGAAAACATTGGAATAGTTTAGGATAGAGGGTCATAAAATTGGTTCCACTGGTCGGCACAACATCGAAGGCCAAAGGACCTGTAATGTTCTATGTTCTATGTCATTTCTGAAGGATCTTCGATGAAACACTATGTTTGTTGACTCTCACATGTTCTCAGGAGTTTAAAGACAGATGAGTTATTCTGTGATGAGAATTTGCTAGCTGAAGATGAACATTCATTCTAGACTTTTGGGAATGCAGGGGGAGAGAGCGAGAAAGAGAAAGAGAAGCAATTTTCCTTCACAGTCAGACGCACACTGAGTTGTAAAAAAAAATTCGACTAGAACTTCTTCCAGGTTGGATATTTTTTAGCCAACAAACAGCCTGAAAACAGCAGATGTTTTTAAATTTTAGTTCAGGTGAAGAAAATACCTCAACTTTGTGGTTATTTAGCTCAAGTTGTGTGATTAGTTTGGAAGAAGTAGTTCGCTCAGAGACGGAAGTGAACTTGTAAGCTTTAAACTCAGGAGAATGTCCAAATAATTCAACATCCTTCCAATTTATACAAAAAGCATATAGTTCTTGGAGATTTGGATTCCAAGCAACTCCCATAATGACCGTTTTCCAAGACAGCCTGGAGCCTTGTAAAAACAGAGACACAAAATCACAGTTCCTTCCACCATCAGCCACACCACCGTTTAAAGACCCAACCCAAAGCTTCCTTATTTATTTTTATTTGTGTCACAAGTAGGCTTACATTAACACTGCAATGAAGTTACTGTGAAAATCCCCTAATCACCTCAACTCCAGCGCCTGTTCGGGTTACACTGAGGGAGAATTTAGCATGGCCAATGCACCTGACCAACACGTCTTTTAGACTGGGGGAGGAAACCAGAGCCTCCAGAAGAAACCCACACAGACACGGGGAGAATGTGCACGCTCCGCACATTGTCCCTGGCACTGTGGGGCGGCAGTGCTGACCACTGTGCTACCCAGTGGCACCACCTCAGAGTGAGAACATCACATTCAGAACTTCACTCCAGATGGTCACTGTGCGTGGAGACTGGCTCGGAATTATGGATCAGTGGCCTAAGGTGGAGACAAGTATCTGTGGAGTATGGGTCACCCCATCCCCCATTCTTCCTACCTAACCACCTCAACCTCACCTCTTGTTAATTTAAAGGCTTGGATGGTGTGGACATGGGGAAGAGTTTCCATTAGAACATAGAACATAGAACACTACAGCACAAACAGGCCCTTCGGCCCACAAGTTGTGCTGAACACATCAAAAACCTACCCAGCCATAGACCTATCTATAACCCCCAATCCCATTGGATCCCATATACTCATCCAGAAGTCTTTTAAAAGACCCCAGCGAGTTCGCCTCGACCACCACCGATGGCAGCCGATTCCATTCATTCACCACCCTCTGAGTGAAAAACTTTCCCCTAGCATCCCCTCTGTACTTGCTTCCCTGCACCTTAAATCTGTGCCCTTTCGTCGCGACCATTTCAGCCCTGGGAAATAGTCTCTGAGAGTCCACCCTATCTATTCCTTTCAACATCTTGTAAACCTCTATCAGGTTGCCTCTCAACCTTCGTCTCTCCAGGGAGAACAGTCCCAGCTCCCTCAACCTGTCTTCATAAGGCATGCCTCCCAATCCAGACAACATCCTTGTAAATCTCCTCTGCACCCTTTCAATAGCTTCCACGTCCTTCCTATAGTGAGGCGACCAGAACTGCGCACAGTACTCCAAGTGTGGTCTGACAAGGGTCCTATAAAGCTGCAGCATTAACTCCTGACTCCTGAACTCAATCCCTCGATGAATGAAGGCCAGTACACCGTAAGCTTTCTTAACCACATCCTCCACCTGGGAGGCCGATTTGAGAGTCTTATGGACCCGGACCCCAAGATCCCTCTGCTCTTCCACCCAGCTAAGACTCCTACCTTTGATAGTGTACTCATTCATCCCGTTGGATCTGCCAAAATGGACCACAACACATTTATCCGCGTTGAAGTCCATCTGCCACTTCTCCGCCCAGTCTTGCATCCTGTCGATGTCATGCTGCAACTTCTGACATCCCTCCAGACCCTCCACAACACCACCGACCTTCGTGTCATCGGCGAACTTACTCACCCATCCCTCCACTTCCTCATCCAGGTTATTTATGAAAATGACAAACAGCAAGG
The DNA here is from genome assembly GCA_024679065.1 of Sphyrna mokarran. Classification (NCBI taxonomy): domain Eukaryota; kingdom Metazoa; phylum Chordata; class Chondrichthyes; order Carcharhiniformes; family Carcharhinidae; genus Sphyrna; species Sphyrna mokarran. The sequence goes on from JAGIQG010000006.1 coordinate 12,250,435, forward strand.
GTCCTAGAACAGATCCCTGGGGCACTCCACCGGTGACTGACCTCCATGCAGAAAAAGAGCCATTCACAACCACCCTCTGCCTTCTGCAGGCAAGCCAGTTCTGGATCCACAAGACCAAAGCCCCTTGGATCCCATGGCCTCTCACCTTCTCAAGAAGTCTTGCATGTGGGACCTTGTCAAATGCCTTGCTGAAGTCCATGTACACCCCGTCCACTGCTCTTCCTTCGTCAATGTGTTCAGTCACATTTTCGAAGAACTCAATTAAGCTCGTAAGGCACGACCTGCCTTTTACAAAACCATGTTGACTATTTCTAATCAACCTAAACTTCTCTAAATGCTCATAAATCTTGTCCCTCAGAAGCCTCTCCATCAGCTTACCAACCACTGAGGTCAGACTCACCGGTTGGTAATTTCCTGGACTATCCCTGTTCCCTTTCTTGAAAATAGGGACCACATCCGCAATCCTCCAAAACCTCTCCCGTCTCCATCGACGACGCATTAGTAGAAACATAGAAACTAAAAGGAGGAGGAAGCCATTCGGCCCATTCAAACCTGCTTTGCCATACACTTTGATCATGGCTGATCATTGAATTCAATATCCTGATCCCCCTTTCCCCATACCTCTTGATCCCTTTAGCCCCAAGAGCTATATCTAATTTCTTCTTGAAATCACACAACATTTTGGCCTCAACTACATTCTGTGGGAGTGAATTCCACACATTCACCACTCTCTGGGTGAAAAAATTTCTCCTCTCATCAGTTCTAAAAGATTTACCTCTTATCCTCAAACTATGAGCCCCCTAATTCTGGACTCCCCCACCACTGGGAGCATTCTTTCTAAACCGACTCTATCTAACCCAGTTAGAATTTTAAAAGTTTTATAATCCGAACCAATTTAGTCTTTTCTCAGGTGACAGACCCGCCATAGGAGAGACTCAGCCTCAGGCTAAAGGGACGAACAACCCTTTAGAACAGAGATGGGGAATTTCTTCAACCAGAGGGTGGTGAATCTGTGGAATTCATTGCCACAAGAGGCTGTGGAGACCAGGTCATTGAGTGTCTTGAAGACAGGGATAGATCGGTTCTTGATTAATAAGAGGATAAGGCGGAAGAATGGATTTGGGAAACTTATCAGCCATGATTGAAGGTGGAGCAGACTCGATGGGCCGAATGGACTAATTCTGCTCCTATATCTTATGGCTTTATGGGTCGGTGAGGCTTTCTGATTTCAGCCACCCGGCGAACAAAACAGAGAATTGTCTTTATGTAGCACTTCTCACCACTGAGGGCAGCCAACGTAGTCCAAATGAAATGGCGCCATTGTTGCAATGAATACAGAACAGTACAGCACAGTACAGGCCCTTCGGCCCTCGATGTTGTGCCGAGCTTTATCCGAAACCAAGGTCAAGCTATCCCACTCTATTATTCTGGTGTGCTCCATAAATGAAGGCAAGTTGTAAAATGCGTTGGGAACTCCTGAGACTGTGAAGGGTTCAATATAAACACAAATTGTTTTTTGGGGTGGGGGGAGGAGACTCACCAACCTCACTCTGGGGGTTTTGCACTCTTGGGAGGGTTTGACTGTGCGTTGTTGCATCTTGGTTTGTACACTAACATTGGGATGGCGCAGTGGTTAGCACTGCTGCCTCACAGAGCCAGGGACCCGAATTCCATTCCCACCTTGGGTCACTGTCTGTGCGAAGTTTGAAAGTTTTCCTAGTCTGTATGAGTTTCCTCCAGGTTCTCTGGCTTCCTTCTAAAGATATGCTGGTTAGGTGCATTAGCCATGCTAAATTCTCCCTCAGTGTACTTGAACAGGTCCCAGAGTATAGTGATTAGGGGATTTTCACAGTAACTTTATTGCAGTGTTAATGTAAGACTACTTGTGACACTGATAAATAAACTTAAAAGTTTTAAGGTCATATCTTTACCTTCCATAGCCCTTCACACTGCTATTAATACTTGCTCTATGCCATGCTCTGTGCTATGCTCTGGATAATTCAAGAGCGTCTTTCTCCACCCTCTCTTAGTTGGCACCTATCACTGACTAATTAAAGCTAAACTTTAACTAAACATGTGAAGGTTCCAGGGCACCCTTTACCCCACAGCTGACAAGGCAATTCTCAGGGCGTGGGTCTGAATTTGGGCAAGTCTTTGGAAGAGGTGGCACAGGCAGGAGGGGCCGAATGGCCTCCCACGTGTACTGATAGCTGATGTGGGCAGCCATAAACATCAGTGCTGTGCCCCAAAGGACCGGCTGGTGTTTTAGCCTGCTTTGCAACATGTTCACCGTGCCGTGAGTCGCTGGCCGAGGGATGAAGCTGTCAGCCTGGCAGTTAATGTATGAAAACAGGAAAATCCTGGAGTGGCTTAAATCCCTTTTCCCATTACGGAGCAGCCCAACGGCATCACCTCAGACAGCCAAAGATGATTGTTTGCAGGAATATTTTTTTTGAAAAGGGGGAAAAGAGAAAGGGCAAAGGAAAAGTGAGACAACAGTGGAGCACTCGGCACAGCGGGGAGTGCAGCAATAAATCCAAACAGGCACCGCAGCCAAAATAGTTTCGCAACTGCCTCTCCGAGCCAGTTTCACATTCACCCTGCCATGTCAGCCAGGGCTCCTGCCTTGCTGTGCACCTCCTGCCGTGGTGGGACTGCAGCAAAGTTCGTGAGCTCGCACTTCCTCTGCATGAAGTGTTCCCGATGCACGGAGCCCGATCCTCAGGGAGCACTCGTTGAGTGTGTGTGTGTGTGTGTGTGTGTGTCTGTGTGTGAGAAGTTGTAATCTTTGAGTGCTTTGCCTGCTGTCAGTTCGCACTGAGGCACATGGCGGGGGGAGCAGAGTTTCTCGGACGCCTTGCAGGACCCCGATGAGCAGTTTCCTCTCCGGCGGAGGTAAAGCGAACATCTGGCCCTTTGGTTCCTCCTGTCTATTGCTTTGTGTACGCGGAGAGAGGCAGAGTCTGTGATGCACCCAGTCCAAGGTGAGAGCTGGTTGTACTGCTGGTGCCTCTGACTGTACATTTACAAATGCTTCGGTAGGCTGAGTAGAATCGGTGCGACAGCAGAAGGGACTTGCATTTATATAGCACCTTAAGCAACCATCTTTTGGGGGATGCGGGTGTCACTGGCAAGGCCAGCATTCATTCCCCAACCTGTAATTGCCCCTTGTGAAGGTGGTGGCGGTCTGCCTTCTTGAACTGTCAGGAGAGGCGGTGGCCTAGTGGTATTATTGCTAGACCATTGATCCAGGAACTCAGCGAACGTTCTGGGGACCCGGGTTCGAATCCCGCCACGGCAGATGGTGGTTTGCGAATTCAATAAAAAATATCTGGAATTAAAAATCGGCTGATGACAGTGAAACCATTCATCAATTGTCGGAAAAACCCATCTGGTTCGTGCCCTTCAGAGAAGAGAATCTGCCGTCCTTACCTGGTCTGGCCTACATGTGACTCCAGAGCAATCGGCTCTCAGCTGTAATCACTACCAACTTCTCCAGAGCAATAAAAGTTGGCCCAGTCAGCAATGCTCAAATTTCACTAATGAATTTTTATAAAAGTCCATGCAGTGTAGGTACGCCCACTGTGCTCCCATAGGGAGGGCATTCTGGGATTTTAACCCATGTTTTATTGTGATTAGAGCTTTTTGAAATGTAGTAATATGTGAGAAAGAAATGCACAGCAAGCTCCCACAAATAGCAGTGCACCTATGTCCAAATATTCTGTTTTTGTGATGTTGATTGGACGATATGTCTTGGCCAATCCAGTGGGGTTAATTTCCCTGATTTTTGGTGGGGGAGACCTTTACGAATGGTGGGCAGAGCCTAGATGCAAAGGACTGTCCTACAGATCCAATATCTTTCAGCGATGGGAGACGGATGGGTCGATATTCATGCAACAAATATTAGGCAAGCCCAAACTCGACATGGGGGTTGGTGGAGGTCAGCAAGACTGCTTTGATTGATAGACCAGCTGGTTTAGAACAACTTCAATTGACAGGCCATCTGGTTTAGGTTAGAAAAAAGTATTATCATCTGTTCATGCACTTTCAATTGAGGTCCCCAAATCACAGAACTCTTGCAGTGCAGAAGAAGGCCATTCAGTCAATCATGTCTGCACCAGCTATCTAAGTGTGTAAACCCATTCTTCTATCTTTTTCCCATATCAAATCCCTTCACCAAGAAAAATGCTCTCAATTTCTTCAATATACCTTCACGCCTGAAGTTCCTCCTCTCTGGAACGGTTCTTGTGAATCTTTCCTGCACCCTTTCCATTTGCTTTGCATCCTTCCCCAATTGCAACATCCCAGATTGGACACGGTGCTCTAGCCGAGACCAAACCAACGCCAAGACTCGAGTTTGATTCCGGGCTTGAGTCACTTGTCTGTGTGGAATCTGCATGCTTTACCTGTGTCTGTGTGGGTTTCCTCTGGATGTTCCGGTTTCCTCCCACAGTCCAAAGATGTGCTGGTTAGGTTGATTGGCCACGCTAAAATTGCCCCCTAGTATCCTGAGATATGTAGGTTAGAGAGATAAGTGGGTAAAATATGTACAGATTTGGGGGTAGGGCCAGGGTATGATTGTGGTCGGTGCAGACTTGATGGGCCGAATGTCCTCTTTCTGTACTACAGGGTTTCTATGATTTTATGAATAAAGATCTATAGCGAACCTACTGAAGCCATAATTGAATGACTTGATGGACTGAATGTCCTAATTCTGCTCCAATATCTTATTGTCTGCTGACCTGCTGAAGGCTTCTTTATGAGGGTCTGTTCTGTAACCACCACCTTCCCAGCCTGACTCACTCGACATTTCCCTGCCTTGAACTTCATTGCCATCTGCCTGGCAGAACACAGCAGATCAGGGTAAAGAGCTCCTTTTCTGGCTGGCAAAATATAATTAGTGGGGTGCTGCAGGGGTCAGTCCTCAGACCTTAACTGTTTACAATCTGTATAAATGATCCGCAAGCAGGGGCAGAATGTAACATTGCAGATGACACTGAAATAGATGTAAAAGCAAGCAGTGCAGAGGATATAGAGATTCTACAGACTGATATCGATAGGTAGGTGGGCCCAAGTTTGTCGAATGGAGTTTAATAGAATCATTGAAACATAGAACCTAAAAGCAGGAGCAGGCCATTCGGCCCTTTCAGCCTGCTCCACCATTTATTTTGATCATGGCTGATCATCAGATTCAATATCAAGATCTCTCCCTCCCCCATCCCACCACCATCCCTTGATATCTTTAGCCCCAGGTGTTATATCTAATTTCATCTTGAAATCAGACTTCTTGGCCTCAAATACATTCTTTTCTGACTTGATTTATTATTGTCACATGTATTAGTGTACGGTGAAAAGTACTGTTTCTTGCGCGCTATGCAGACAAAGCATACCGTTCATAGAGAAGGAAAGGACAGAGTGCAGAATGTGGTGTTACAGTCAGAGCTAGGGGTGCAAAGAAAGATCAACTTAATGCAAGGCGGGTCCATTCAAAAGTCTGACAGCAGCAGGGAAGAGACTGTTGTTGGTACGTGACCTCTGACCTTTGTATCTTTTTCCTGACTGAAGAAGCTGGAAGAGAGAAAGCGTGGGGGTCCTTAATTATGCTGGCTGCTTTTGCAAGGCAGTGGGAATGAATTCCACAATGTGGTCAAGTGTGATGTTATCCATTTTGGCAGATAGAATACAAAGGCAAATTATGACCTCAATGGAAAGTAAATTGAAAATTTGTCTGGGCAGAGGGATCTGGATGTCTGTGTTCATGAATTGCAGAAAGTCGGTATGCAGATGCAGCGTGTATTAAGAAAGGTAAATAGAACATAGAACATAGAACATTACAGCACAGAACAGGCCTTTTGGCCTTCGATGTTGCGCCAACCAATATAAAAAGCAATGCCCCTCCAAACTAAACCATTCCCTTCTCTTCCATATACTTATCAACTAACCTCTTAAACGCCACCAAACTTGGCGCATCCACAACTGCCGCAGGCAGGGCATTCCACTCCCGAACCACCCTTTGGGTAAAGAACCTACCTCTGATATCCATCCTATAACTATCACCCCTATCAAATAACTAGATATCATAACTATCAAATGGGATGTTGGCATTTATTGCAAAAGGACTGGAGTATAAAAGTAGAGAAGTATAGTTGTCATTGTACAGGGTGTGGGTGGGACCACATGTGCAGTATTGTATCCAGTTTGGTCTCCTTATTTGAGGAAGGATGTGGTGGCATTGAAGGCAGTTCAGAGGAGGTTCAGCAGATTGATTCCAGAGATGAACAGGTTGACATATGGGGAGAAACTAAACAGTTTGGGCTCGTACTCACTAGAGTTTAGACAGATGAAAGTGATCTAATCGAAGTGTATCAGATTTTGAAAGGGATTGATAAAGTAAATGTAGACCAAATGTTTCTTCTTATGGGAACAGGACACCACAAGTATAGGCTGAGAGGTGATAGATTTACCAATGAGATGAGGAGGAATTACAGAGGCTGGTGAATATGTGGAATTTGCTGCCCCGTAGCGCAGTGGAGTCTGAATCGGTGAATGATTTCAGGAGGGCGATAGACTCCAATAAAAAAAAGATAAAGGAGTGTGGGGAACAGGAGGAAGATGGATGTGAGAGCAGGAAGAGATCAGTCATGATCTGATTGAACGATGAAGCAGGCTCAAAGAGCTGAATTTGCCTACTTCTGCCCCTATATTCCATGTCTGCTCACTCCACTACTTTGCCCACATCCTTTTGAATTCTACACTGTCCTCCCTACAATGATTTCAAGTTTCATATTGCCCACAAATGTTGTAGTTCGAACATCTTCATCACATCTACCATCTTCTGTTATCATTTGTGCTAAATAGACAAACCTACCTCCTTGTTCAAGTGTGATACCTTCGAGGTGAACAAGATTATGAGAGATGTAGATAGGGTAGATAAAGACCCTTAGTTGAAGGGTCAGTCACGAGGGGACATAGGATCAAGGTGAGGGGCAGGAGGACTAGGAGGGATGTAAGGAAAAACTTTTTTACCCAGAGGGTGGTGAGGGCCTGGAATGCGCTGCCTGGGAGGGTAGTGGAGACAGGATGCCTCACATCCTTCAAAAAGTATCTGGATGAGCACTTGGCACATCATAATGTTCAGGGCTGTGGGCCAAGTACTAGCAGATAGGATCAGGCTGGGAGTCCAGGTGTTGGTGCAGAGTCGATGGGCCGAAGGATCTCTTCTGTGCTGTATGGTTCTATGACTCACCCCCATATGTCACCTCCTGGGGTCTGACTCTGACCCCCCTCCGCCGGGGCAGTTCTGCGGATGGGAAATATTCTGAGCTGCTGGGGAATGGGGAAGGGAATAAGGCAGCCCCGTTGCTATGTGATAGGGAGTCACAATTCTCTATCGATGTAACTGCAGTTTTCCCTGGTCGCAGTCAAGTCTTGTCTTGCATTTGTTGATTTAAGCTTGTGCTATTCTGAGTGACCTTTGAGACTGAGTTTGAAATCATGAGGATTCTGGTTCAAAGTTGCCAAACCCTAACGTGAAAGATGTGAAGTGAGCATTGGCTGAGAATTAACCTTAACCCAGCCAGTGTTCAGGCAACTCCGTGGCAGTGTTAAGCTCAGTAAAACCTCTTCTGATCAAAGCAACATGATTGGGCAGAATGACTATATTCTACTGTAATAAATACAGTGGGGAGGCGATGGTATTATTGCTAGACTAACATAGAAGCCCTACAGTGAGAAGGAGGCCATTCGGCCCATCACGTCTACATCGACAACACTCCCATCTGTGCCCGATCCCTGCATCCGCACACATTTATCCCGCTTATATATTTATTATCTTGAATGTATTCAAGAGGTGGTTGGATGGGATGAACGGGATCAAAAGTTATGGGGAGAAAGCAGGATAAGGCCATTGAGTCAGACAATCAACCGTGATTGGGATGAATGGTGGAGTAAGCTTGAAGGGCCGAATGGCCTCCTCCTGCTCCTATCTTTGTTAATCCCTCTAACCAACACATCCCGGGCCACTTAGGGGCAATGTAGCATGGCCAATGCACCTAACCGACATGTCTTTCGGATTCTGGGAGGAACCCACGCAGGCACGGGGAGAACGTGCAAATTCCACATGGACAGTGAACTAAGCCGGGAATCGAACCTGGGTCCCTGCCGCTGAGCGACAGCATTGCTAACCATTATGCCACCATGGTCCGGAACTCAGCTATTATTCTGGGGATCCGGATTCAAATCCCGCCATGGCAGAATTTGAATTCAGTAAAAATCATCTGAAATTCAGAATCTACTGATAACCATGAAATCATTGTCAATTGTCAGGAAAACCCATCTGGTTCACTAATGTCTTTTAGGGAAGGAAATCTGCTGTCCTTACCTTGTCTGGCCTACATGTAACTCCAGAGCCACAATAATGTGGTTGATGCTCAACTGTCCACTAACTATTTGGAGTTGAGAGGGGAGTGCCTCTTTTCTTTCCTCTCTGGAGTTGGAGGTTCTGCTGTCTGAGTGTTGTTGCTTTGGAAGCTGTAGAGAGAGAGAGAGAGGCATCCTGTTCTCTGAAATCTGGATTTCTGTCTCTAGGTGTTACAAAGCTGGAAACCCAGCGTCATGTGAGCACATTGTTCTGGTGCTAATTCTAAAGAAGAGCGTGTGTCTATGAGGTATTGATTTAAATTGGAACAGCAGAAATAGCTAGCTGTTAATTTTACTATGTCGTGTTTAAGTCTTGAGATTTGCAAAGGTTATGGAGTCAGACAGACTCATAGAATCCTTACAGTACAGAAGAACACCATTCAGCCCATCAAGTCTGTACCGACCACAATACCACCCAGGCCCTATGCCCACAACCCCAGACATTTGCCCTGCTAATCCCTGACAGTAGGGTCAATTTAACACAGCAAATCAACCTAATCCGCTCATCTTTGGACTGTGGGAAGAAATCGGAACATCTGCAGGAAACCCACGCAGGCACAGGGAGAATGTGCAAACTCCACACAGAGAGTGACCCAAGACGGGAAGCGAACTCAGATCCCTGGTGCTGTGAGGCAGCAGTTCTAACCATTGTGCCAAAGTGCTATCCACGTTATCTTCATAAAACATCTTGGAAATTGTAGCCTGCGCCTTAATATCAAGCATTTGTTAATCTTTAGGTGTGATTTCACATGCTTTGGTGTCCAAGTTGCTTTGATAAACTCTTCCAAACAGTTTTACTGCTACCTAAATGCAAGTTGTTGTTGCTGAGAGAATGCACAGAGCCTGTGTAAGTTTTCCTTCCTATGGCAATAGCAATTCCAGGGGGTTAAGCTCACTCAATTTGCTTAAATTAACAACTTGTCTAGACAGGCTGTGTACTGACATAGAATCACTAGAATCCCTACAGTTCAGAAGGAGACCATTTGGCCCATCCAGTCTGCACTGACTCTCTGTCAGAGCATTATACCTAGGCCCTGTATTATACCTAAGTATTATACCTAGGTAATTTATTTCATTAATTCTGCAACCTACACATCTTAAAACACTAAGGGACAATTTATCTTGGCCTATCCACCTACATGCATATCTTTGGACTGTGGGAGGAAACCAGAAATGAAAGGTTTGTCACATGAGGAATGGTTGAGCAGTCTGGGTCTGTATTTGATGGAATTTAGAAGGATGAGGGGGACCTAATTGAGAATATCGAGAGGCCCAGTTAGACAGTGGACGTGGAGAGGATGTTTTTATTGTGGGAGAGACTAGAACTCGAGGACACAAGCTCAGAATGAAGGGACGCATCTTTAAAACAGAGAGGAGGAGGAATTTCTTCAGCCGGAGAGTGGTGAATCTGTGGAACTCTTTGTTGCAGAAGGCTGTGGACTCCAGGTCATTGAGTGTCTTTAGGACAGAAATAGATAAGTTCGTGATTAATCAGGGGACCGTAGAAGCATAGAAACATAGCAGGAGTAGTCCATTCGGCCCTTCGAGTCTGTTGTGTCACTCATCACAGTCATGGCTGATCGTCCAACTCAATAGCCTAATTCCGCTTACTCTCCAGAATCTTTGATCCCATCCTTCTCAAATGCTACATCTAGCCGTCTCTTGAATATATTAAATCAAGGTTTACGAGGAGAAGACAGGAAAATGGGGATGAGAATCATATCAGCCATGACTGAATGGCAGATCAGATTGAATGGGCCGAATGGCTTAATTCTGACCTTGTATCTTATGATCTAAACTGGAGCGCCCGGAAGAAGCCCACACAGACACAAGGAGAACATGCAAACTCCACACAGACAGTGACCCGACGCAGGAATCGAACCTGGGCCCCTGGCGCCGTGAAACAGCCGTGCTAACCACCGTGTATTTGTGCCGTTACTCCGAGTTCTTTTTGACCCCTGCAACCCATAATTTGTTTGTCGCACTGGGGAGCCAAGAGGCGCACAGTGAAGAGGCAGTGCCCACACCCTGCTGGCACTGTGTAGAATGAGTCCTGGTGTTGTCTCTCCCTGCCTCTGCGGAGGTGGAGCAGAGCGAAACTATCATCATCGCTAGACAAAAGGAATGTGGCCGGCGTTCGAGGTGATTCAATCTCCCATCGCGACTGTCTGCAAATCAGAACACCTGTTGTGATTTACAGGTCCTTAAACTACTCCTTTGTACAAGAACCTTTGCGTGCTCTCATTCTTATTACCAACTTCGAATCTGTAATCTCTTTATCACCTGCAGGCGAAAGGGAAAGGGATTAGTCACTGAAACAGGTGGTGGCAAAACAACATGGTTATTTTAAATGCCGCTGCTGGCTTGTTTTTTTTTGAAGCCACGTACCCTTTCAAAGTTTATTTATTAGTCACAAGTAAGACTTGCATTAACGCTGCAATGAAGTTCCCCGAGTCGCCACACTCTGGCGCCTGTTCGGGTCAATGCAGCTAACCAGCACGTCTTTCGGACTGTGGGAGGAAACCGGAGCGCCCGGAGGAAACCCACGCAGACACGAGGAGAACGCGCAGACTCCACACGGGCAGTGACCCAAGCCAGGAATCGAACCCGGGTCCCTGGAGTTGTGAGGCAGCAGTTTGCAAATCATTCTGCTTCTCTAAAGAACCCCCCCCCCCCAACCCCTCACAGATTTGAAATAAAAAGAATAAAGCCTGCACTTCTCTCCTCCGCTGCCATGTAAGAGAACGGGTTTACATAGAATCCATTCAACCCATTGAGTCTGCACCAACAACAATCCCACCCAGACCCTATCCCGTAACCCCACACGTCTACCCCACTAATCCCTCATCCTGGGACACTAAGGAACAATTTAGCATGGCCAATCAACTTAACCCGCATATCTTTGGACTGTGGGAGGAAACCAGAGCACCCAGAGGAAACCTGTGTGGACACGGGGAGAATGTGCAAACTTCACACAGACAGTGACCCAAGCTGGGAATTAAACCCAGGTTTCTGGAGCTGTGAAACAGCAGTGCTAACCACTGTGCCTGTTTGATGCCTGAACTGCAGAGAGCAAGAAGCCTTCTCACCGTAGAAGAAATCCATGCTGGAATGAAGGTTATAGATTCCTTACAATGCAGAAGGAAGTCATTTTGGCCCATTAAGCCTGCACTGACAACAATTTCATCCAGGCTGTATTCCCCGAACCTCTCATACTTACCCTGCTAATCCCCCCGACACTAGAGGTAATTTAGCATGGCCAATCAACCAAACCCGCACATCTTTGGACAGAGCAGTCTTTGCTCTTTTTAAATAAAATTAACTGAAAGGCAGATGAATCTTCTATCAGTTGCTATTCAGCGCTGCATAAACGGAGACAGTCCTGGACGTCACGGAGCTAAGGGGAGAGCAAAATACGACGGGTGCTGGAATCTGAAACAAAACCAGGAACTGCTGGAAAAACTCAGCCAGCCTGGCAGCAACTATGGAGATAGAAACCAAGTTTTGAGTGAAATACGACTCCTTCAGGGTTAGATGGAGGGAGAAATGTGACAGATGTTGTCCCATATGTAAGGGGATGTGGCAGAGTAGATGATCAGTGATTGGTGAGAGCTCGGAGAGATTGCAATAAAGATGAGTAGGTCACAAGACAGAGAAGGAGTTAATGGCAGCATGGAGAGCTATAGATCACGCTGATAGTGGGATAAAGGTGCTAATCAGAACGTGCTAATGGCAGAACAAAGGTCAGTGCTCAGTGAAAGCAAAACTAAAGAACAAGTGACGGATGGCCCAGTGGGAGAGGGGGGAGTTTGCATTGAACATTTAATAATAATTTAATTCCAGGTTTTTTTATTGAATTCAAATTTCATCATCTGCCATCCAGTTTTGAACCCAGCTCATTAGATCTTGGCTTGGGCCCCTGAATTACTAATCCGGTGAAATACCAACACGCAGTGGCACGTTAGTTAGCACTGCTGATTCACAGCGCCAGGGACCTGGGCTCGATTCCCGGATTGGGTCACTGTCTGTGCAAAGTCTGCACATTCTCCCTGTGTCTGCATGAGTTTCCTCCCAGTGCTCCGGTTTCTTCCCACAATCTGAAAGATGTTAGGTGTATTGGAGATGCTAAATTCTCCCTCAGTGTACCCGAACAGGTGCTGGAATGTAGAGATTTTCACTGTAACCTCGTTGCAGTGTTAATGTAAGCTTACTTGCGACACTAATAAATAGACTTTAAAGCAATAAAACCTTGCCATGTCAATTCTCCAGCAATGACCGTACACACTTGCAGCGTCCTGAACCCCTGCTCTCGCTAACTCGGGTCTAACTTTGGTGCTATAGGCAGATAAACCAAGAACATACCATCTACATCGGAGAGAAGAAAGCTCTCCCTGTCAATCCTCTCTAGTTGGGGGTTGAGTTTGAAAATGCTCTCAGGGAACTAGTAAATTCATCCCCATCCATAAAAAGATGCAGAATAATAACGTGAAATACTGGCACCAGCTTCTAGTCTCACCCAATAGATTCCTTGGTGGCACAGTGGTTAACACCGCTGCCTCACAGCACCAGGGACCAGAGTTCAATTCCCAGCTTGGGTTGCTGTCTGTGCGGAGTCTGCACATTCTCCCAACGTCTGCATGGTCTTCCTCTGGGTGCTCTGGTTTCCTCCCACACCCCAAAGTGTGCAGGTTAGGTGTTAAATTTTCCCTCAGTGTACCCAAACAGTGCTAAGGTGTGGCGACTAGGGGATTTTCACAATAACTTCATTACAGTGTAAATGTAAGCCTACTTGTGACTAATAAAGAAAGTTTAAACTCTAAACTAACAGCATCGCTCTGCGCTGTATTTTGTTAATCTATTATCTAATCACCTCCTTATTCCTGCACCGTAAGTGCAATAGGAGTCCACATCACTCCTTTTAATTACTTCCCCGGTCTTTTGAAGGAACCGCCCAGATTAAGTTGCCTTTGGTTACTGTTCAACCCTCGTTATTGTAAGGAAAATGTGCGTATTGTTAGTATTCGGGAGGGTGTGGCTGATGGTGGAGCTCACTCCAGACCTCTGTCAAATGAAAAAGGGCAGGTACAAGCCTGGAGGTTTTTAAAAATTGGAACTTGCAGCACATAGATTGTCGACTTAATTTGCCCTGAGCTGCCGGGACTGCACAATGTGCTGTCAATACTTAGACACGCTGGAGGTTTTACTTCAAGCATAAAACAAATGGTCAGCCTGATTTGAAACGTTGGCTCTATTCTCTCCCACAGACGCTGATGGGATTCCCCAGCCTTGCTCTGTTTTTGTTTCGCTTTCAAAATCGTTTCACTGGCCGCGGGTATCCCAAAGTTGGAGACGAATATAAATTTGCCATTCCTAATTGACTGAATTCCACAGGTGGTTCTGTGAGGGAAAAGAGCTGGAAAACTCGCCAGACGTCCAGATTTTCCAGGATGGCAACCTCTACACGTTAGCCATTGCCGAAGCTTTCGAGGACGACACCGGTCGCTACACGTGCACGGCGACCAACCGCTTTGGGTCGGACTCTACATCTGCCGAGGTCTACATCGAAGGTAAGAGCACGATGTTCGTTCAACTATCGGCTGCTGGGTTGTGCTCTGGAGCCTGATGGAAGCTCGCTCATGTGGGGGTGGGTGCTTGAGTTGGCCTATCCCTTTAAGACCACCACTCATGTCCTCCACTCTGCTCCAATTATCCGAAGGTGGCCGATCTCCTTTGTTGATTGGGTTATTTTGGTGGATTACGGGATTTTTGGATCACAGAACCCCGACAGTGCAGAAGGAGACCATTCAGCCCATCAACAATCCCACCCTATCCCCGTAACCCAGGACACTGAGAGGCAATTTCCCGTAGCCAATGCACCTAACCTGCACATCTTTGGACCGTGGGAGGAAACCCAAGCAGACACGGTGAGAATGTGCAAGCTCGAAACAGACAGTGACCTAAGCCAGGAATTGAACCCGGGCCCCTGGCACTGTGAGGCAGCCATGCTAACCACTATGCTATTGTGCTGTTCCTTTGCTCTTTGCGAGTCCCTGATTCCTGGAAAGGTTGGGAATGCTAACAGGATAGTGAGGCAGAAGATGCAACAGAACCAGCAACAGTTATAGGAGAACATAAGAAATGGGAGCAGGAGTCAGCCATCTAGCCCCTCGAGCCTGCCCCACCATTCAATAAGATCATGGCTGATCTGAAGTGGATCAGTTCGATTTACCTGCCTGCTCCCCGTAACCCTTAATTCCCTTATCGATCAGAAACCTATCTAACCATGATTTAAACATATTCGACGAGGTAGCTCCATCACTTCAATGGGCAGAGAATTCCAGAGATTCACCATCCTCTGAGAGAAGAAGTTCCTCCTCAACTCTGTTGTAAACTGCCTCCTCCTCTAGTTCTGGTTTTCTTTCTAAGTGAAAAGAATCTCTCTACTTCTACCCTGTCTAGCCCCTTCGTTATCTTGTAAGTCTCTATAAGATCCCCCCTCAGCCTTCTAAACTCTAACAAGTACAGACCCAGTCTATTCAATCTCTCCTCATAAGCTAACACCCTCATCTCCGGTATCAGCCTGGTGAACTTTCTCTGTACTCCCTCCAAGGCCAATATATCGTTTTGCATATAAGGCGGCCAAAACTGCACACACTACTCCAGTTGCAGCCTCACCAGTGCCCTGTACAGTTGTAGCAAAACGTTCCTGCTTTTATATTCTATCCCCTCGTGATAAAGGCCAACATTCCATTTGCCTTCTTGATCATCTGCTGCACCTGCAGACTGGGTTTGTAAAGGCATTTTAACATTGTCAAACATTCCAATAATTTTGACAATGAGCCACAGAATGAGATATTAGAACAAATGATCACAAACTGGGTCAAAGGGACAGGTGCGGTTTGGAGAAGTAGCATTGTGCAATGTGGCTTGCCATAATCATGTGACTCTCATGCCATCCTTGGCACACCACTGGAGAGAGAGAGTGAGCAGGACTGGAGCAGCACTGTGGCACAGTGGTTAGCACTGCTGCCCCACAGCACCAGGGACCTGGGTTTGGTTCCTGGTTTGGGTCACTGTCTGGGCAGAGTTTGTACATTCTCCTGTGTCTGCTTGGGTTTACTCTGGGTGCACCAGGACTGGATTGGGATTGCTGTTCATGCAGGCTTGATGGGCTGAATGGCCACCTTCTGCAATTCATAGAATCATAGAACCTCTACAGTGCAGAAACAGGCCCTTCAGCCCATCGAGTTTGCACCAACTACAATCCCACCCAGGCCCTATTCCCATATCCCTACACATTTACCTGCTAACCCCTGTAACCTACACATCCCAGTACACTAAGGGACAATTTTTAGCATGGCCAATCAACCTAACTCACACATCTTTGGAATGTGAGAGAAAACTGGAGCACCCGGAGGAAACCCATGCAGACACAAGGAGAATGTGCAAACTCCACATACAGTGACCTGGGTCCAGAATCGTACCCAGGTTCCTGGAGCTGTGAAGCAGCAGTGCTAACCATTATGCTACCGTGCCATCCTTGAATAGAATTGAATAGAATTCAATGATTCTTTTCTATGATCTCCAACCTCTAGGGATCATCTCTGATGGGGGTAGGGGGCTGGTACCCAAATGATGTGCCTTACCCCAATGATCCAATACTCTTGGTTTAAGTTGCAAATATGGGGTTGTTCTGACTGCCTTAGCAATAGTTCCCAGAAAAAGATAGAAGATTTAAAACTACTCCTAACTCCTGGATGACTGGAGTATTGACCCATCCCCATCTTCCATGGGATACTTCTGACTACCCTCCTCCTTTGACTGCACACCCATTCCCTAACAACAGCCCTCAATTACCTTACCAATCACCCCCTCGACTGCCCTCCCTACCCTCCCAAGAATGACCCACCCCCAACTACCCTTGCCACCCTCACACACTCCTGACCGCACAAGCTCACTCATCCTAAATGATCACATCAACCACCCAGCCCCCCACCGACTAAACACCCAAACAGTCCACTGAACGCAGGACTCCCCACCTTCTGACCATCCTTCGCCTCCATACTGACCACCCACCCCTCCCAATGACCACTTGACCCTCGCCGCCCATTGGCCAGCCAACTCCCCTTCTGACTTCCAAATTTCCCCCCACTGACCACTCTACTCACTCCACTGTATGCCAAATTCCCCCCCCCCGCTGACTACCTGCCCCCCTCACTGATTGCCAGATTACACCCCCCCCACTAAGCACCCAATTCCCCCATCGACTGCCAAACTCCTTCCCCCACTGACCACACAACTACCCTACTACTGACAGCCAGAAACCACCCCCCTCTGAGCACCGAACTCACCCTCCCCCTCCCCCTGACCAACCAACTCCCCTACCGGTTGCCAGACTGCCTCTCCCAGTGACCACCTGACCCTCCACTCACCACCTGACCTCACCCCACTAAACGCCCGACTCCCATCCCACTGATTGCCTGACCCTTCCCCTTGTTGGTCACCCACACCCAACTTGACCATTCGACCTCCCCGCCCCTCCCTCACTTAGCTTCCCCCCTGGATTCTCAAGCTGCCTGGCCTCCTTCTCAACCTATCTTCTTCCTGGCAGCTTGTGCAGTAAAAGACAGAGCTCCTTTCCTTTACTCTTGACCCTGCTGCGTGTGAGGGAAAGCCTCAGATAAACACTACACTACACCTTTCCCACTCACACTGTAGCTGAAGGTCAGGTCAATAGGAGTGACTGACTAAGAGGTAGAGTGGCAATGCCAATCTATTGACACTGTACCTTGTGAAATGTTAATGTGCCTCCCTTTAAAGCCAAACAGTGAGAAAACAAACATTATGATTTCATTTGATTTATTATTGTCACATGTATTATCATACAGTCATAGCTAGGATGTAGAGAAAGATCAACTTAGTGCAAGGTAGGTCCATTCAAAAGTCTGACAGCAGCAGGGAAGAAGCTGTTTTTGAGTCGGTTGGTAGTTTTGTATCTTTTTCCCGATGGAAGAAGCTGGAAGAGAGAATGTTCAGGGTATATGAGGCCCTTAATTATGCCAGCTGCTTTGCCGAGGCAGCGGGAAGTGCAGACCTTTTGGCTAAGATCAAATGTAGTTTTAGCATCCTGCACTTAGTTGAAGTCATGAGGTTTCACTCAGGCTTCATTCATAGCAATTTTTAAAAGCGGCATCTTGGCCTTTTGGCTAAAATGCGAATGAGATCAAGTCTTAGAGGAGGTGTAATGCCTGCTCCAATCAGCTTGGATCATGTAAATGAAGCCCAAGATAAGAAGTGATGATCCTGTCTTGTTAGCTTGGATCTGGAATGTCTCACTTGCTGAGACTTTGAACTGGATTTTGATCGGATTGAATTGGATATAAACAAAGAGAAGAAGGTGGAGAAAAGAATGTCCGGAGTGCATGGGGTCCTTAATTACGCTGGCTGCTTTTCTGAGGCAGCAGGAAGTGCAGACAGAGTCAGTGGAAAGGAGGCTGGTTTGAGTGATGAATTGGGCTACGTTCACAACCCTTTGTAATTTTGTACATGTGAACTTGATAGTGGTGGACACAATGTGTGTTTGGGAAAAAACGTTTTCATATTACATGGCTCTCGAAGAGAGAACATAGAACATAGAACAGCACAGCACAGTACAGGCCCTGCGGCCCTTGATGTTGTACCGAGCTTTGTCCGAAACCGAGAACAAGCTATCCCACTCCCTATCATTCTGGTGTGCTCCATGTGCCTATCCAATAACCACTTGAAAATTCCTAAAGTATTCGACCCCACTATCGCAGAGGCAGTCCATTCCACACCTCAACCACCCTCTGAGTAAGGAACCTACCTCGGACATCCTTGCTATATCTCCCACCATGAACCTTATAGTTATGCCCCCTCATAACAGTTACACCCACCCAAGGAAATAGTCTCTGAACATCCACTCTATCTATCCCTCACATCATCTTATAAACCTCTATTAATCTCATTTTCCCCTGCTCCAAAGAGAAAAGCCCTATCTCCCTCAACCTTTCCTCATAAGACCGACCCTCCAAATCAGGCAGCATCCTGGTAAATCTCCTCTGCACTCTCTCCAATGCTTCCACATCCTTCTTATAGTGAGTTGACCAGAACTGAATATTCCAAATGTGTTCTCATCAAGTCCTGTACATTTGCAGCATAACCCCACGGCTTTTAAACTCAAACTCCCTGTTAATAAATGCAAACACACTATAGGCCTTCTTCATAGCTCTATCCACTTGAGTGGCAACCTTCAGAGATCTGTGGATATGAACCCAAAGGTTTCTCTGTCCCTCCACATTCCTCAGAACCCTGCCATTGACCCTGTAATCTGCATTCAAATTTGTCCTACCAAAATGAATCTGCCACTTTTCGGCCCAGCTCTGCATTCTACCAATGTCTCTTTTCAGCCTGCAACAGCCCTTCATCTCATCCACCACTCTACCAATCTTGGTGTCATCAGCAAATTTACTGACCCACACTTCAGCCCCCTCCTCCAAGTCATTGATAAAAATCAGAAAAAGCAGAGGACTCAGTACTGACCCCTGCGGTACACCTCTGATAACTGGCCTCCAGTCTGAAAATTTTCCATCCACCATCACCCTCTGTCTTCTATGAGACAGTCAGTTACTTATCCAATTGGCCAAATTTCCGTCTATCCCACACCTTCTTATTTTCTTCATGAGCTTACCATGGGGAACCTTATCAAACACCTTAGTAAAATCCATGTATATGACACTAACTGCTCTATCTTCATCTAGATACTTAGTTACCTCCTCAAAGAATTCAATCAAATTTGTGAGGCAAGACTTGCACTTCACGAATCCGTGCTGACTATCCCAGATTAAGCTGCATCTTTCCAAATGGTCATAAATCCTGTCCCTCAGGATCCTTTCCATTAACTTACTGACCACCAAAATAAGACTAACTGGCCAATAATTACCAGGGTCATTCCAATTTCCTTTCTTGAACAGAGGAACAACATTCACCACTCTCCAGTCCTTGGGCACAATCCCGTGGACAGTGAGGACCTAAAGATCGAAGCCAAAGGCTCTACAATCTCATCCCTTGCCTCCCAAAGAATCCTAGGATATCCCATCTGGCCCAAAGGAGTTATCGATCCTCAGGTTTTTCAAAATTGCTAATACATCTTCACTCAGAACATCTACCTCCTCCAACCTATCAGTCTGTATCACACTTTCATTCTCAAAAACATGGCCCCTCTCCTTATTGAACACTGAAGAAAAGTATTCATTCAACGCCTCAACTTCTCTTCTGATTCCATGCACCAGTTCCCACTACTATCCTTGACAGGCCCTGACCTCACCTGGGTCATTCTTTTATTTCTCACATAAGAGTTAAAAGCCTTGGGATTTTCTTTTATCTGACCTGCCAAGGACTTCTCATGCCCCTTCCCAGCTCCTAAGCCCTTTCTTTAGATCATTCCTTGCTACCTTGTAACCCTCAAGGGACCCAACTGAACCTTGTTTTCTCATCCTTACGTGCACTTCCTTTTTCCTCTTGACAAGGCAAATATCTTTGGGACAAAAGCATTATAGCAATGAGCACAAAGTTCAGTTCTGCTGCAATGTAGAGCAATGTTTATTCTGTCCTATCACTTTGAATCCAGAAAGCCGAAATCAGCACATTCTGTGAGTATTAAGAGATTAAGTGCTTAGATTATGCAGTTCCTACACTTTTCCAAACTCTCCTTTCCCTTCCCTAAGACACTCCTTAAAACTGCCCCCTTTGACAAAGCTTTGGATCATCTGCCCCGATAGGAGACGATGGCCAAATGATATCATCGCTAGAATTATTAATCCAAAAACTCAGCTAATATTCCAGGGACCCGGGTTCGAATCCCGCCACAGCAGATGGTGGAATTTAAATTTAGTAAAAAAATCTGTAATTAAGAATCTACTGATGACTATGAAACCATTGTTGATTGTTGGAAAAATCCATCTGGTTCACTAATGTCCTTCAAGGAAGGAAATCTGCTGTCCTTACCTGGCCTGACCTACACGTGACTCCAGAGCTCCCAACTGCCCTCCAAGAGCAACTAAGGATAGGCAATAAATGCTGGCCAACCAGCAATGCCCACTTCCCATAAATGAATAAAAAAAGCCTTCATTTCTCCTTGTGTGGTTCAGTGAAGAATTGTACTTGACAAACCATTTGTCTTTTACCATGTTTCAGGTGCTATATAAATGCAACTGGTTGATATTGATGGGATTGGCTCATTAGCCATCAGATTCTGGCTCAGAAAACAACAAAAGGGGTTGATGAACTTTTTCTTTCTGCCTGACAGAAGGCACAGAATGTTACAATCGTTCACGCCGGGGTGGGGGATTTTCCCCACCCTGCTGCAGTGAGCAGAGATCTGACCGGGCCCCAAATTCTCCGACTTCCTCAACAGCCAGTAAAATCGCACATAGAAGTTCTTCTTCTTAGAAATGATTTGTTAGCCAAAGGTACGCTCTCTGCTCACCAGTTTACACATTAACCTTTCCACTGCCCTCTAAACACTGAAGATTGGTGGGTGGTTGGGTGGCATGCTGGTTAGCACTGTTGCCTCACAGCTCCGAGGATGCAGGTTCGATTCCCGGCTTGGAACACTGTCCTGTATGGAGTTTGCAAGTTCTCCTTCTATCTGCGGTTTCCTCCCACAGTCCAAAGTTTTGCGGGTTATGTGGATTGGCCATGCAAAATTGCCCATACTGTCAGGGGGATTAGCAGGGTAAATACATGGCGGTTATAGGGATAGCTAGCACCTGGGTGGGATTGTTGTCAATGTAGGCTCCATGGGCTAAATGACCTTGCTCTGCACTAATAAGAACATAAGAAATAGGAGCAGGAGTAGGCCATCCAGCCCCTCGAGCCTGCCCCGCCATTCAATAAGATCATGGCTGATCTGTAGTGGTTCAGTACCACTTTCCCACTTTCTCCCCATAACCCTTAATTCCCTTGTCAATTAAAAACCTACCCACTCTTGACTTGAACATATTCAACGAGGAAGCCTCCACCATCTCATCAGGCAGAGAATTCCAAAGATTCGCCACCCTTTGCGTGAAGAAACCCCTCCGCAACTCCGATCTGAACCGCTCTCCCCTGCCCCCCTCGCAGTCTTGAGGCTGTTCCCTCTAGTCCTGCTATCTTTGCTAAGCGGGAAGAGTCTCTCAACCTCTACGCTATCCATCCCCTTCATTATCTTATACATATCTATCAGGATTCTATAGTAGCCAGGAGAAGGGCAGAGAGAGCCTTTTACGAAAGTGGAAGTGATCCGCTATCAGATCAGCCACGATCTTATTGAATGGTGGGGCAGGCTCGAGGGGCTAGATGGCCTACTCCTGCTCCTATTTCTTATGCTGTCATATTTAACCTGGTGTTGTAAGACTACTTACTGCAGCTCTGATTGGTGGAAGGGAACTGGGGAATCAGGATGTGAGCTACTGACTAATCACAGGGAAGGGGAATGATGATAGGGGATGGGATACAGAGTTTGATTTGATTTAGTATTGCCACACATACTAGCACACAGTTAAAAGTATTTTCCTTTGTGCTCTGTTGTAATATAGAGGTAAATAAAACATGCATTTATGAGAGAAAAATGCCAGCAAGGCATTATATGCCTGAAGATGGGTTGGGGGAATTGATTTGATTTGATTTATTATTGTCACATATATTAACATACAGTGAAAAGTGTTGCTTCTTGCACACTATACATACAAAGCATACTGTTCATAACGAAGGAAAGGAGAGACTGCAGAATGTAGTGTTCCAGTCATAGCTAGGGTGTAGAGAAAGATCCAATTAATGCAAGGTAGGTCCATTCAAAAGTCTGGCAGCAGCAGGAAAGAAGCTGTTCTTGAGTCGGTTGGTACATGGCCTCAGAATTTTGTAGCTTTTTCCCAACGGAAGAAGGTGGAAGAGAGAATGTCCAGGGTGCGTGGGGAGGGCTAGGCTGGAAGCAATTGAGTGCACTCCTTGGAGTGGTTGTTTCTTGGTTGAAGGACGCTCATATTTTAAAATTAATAATCCTGAACCTTAAATATCTGGATTGGAATCATATGGAACCCTGTCTTTCCCAGGACAGAAATGACAATTACAAGGGGGCGCAAGTTCAACGTAAGTGGGAGGGGGAAGATTCAGTGGAGATGTGCGGGGATAATTTGCCCAGTGTGGTGGTTGAGGCAGACACATCAACGACATTTAACACTTACTGGATAGACAGGGCCATTTTTCCTTGGACTGAGGGGGCTTAGGGATGATCATATAGAGATCTATAAAATAATAAGGGGCATGGATAAGCTAGATAGTCGACATCTTTTCCCAAAGGGGAGTCTAAAACCAGAGGGCGCAGGTTTAAAGTGAGAGGGGAGAGATATAAAAGGATCCAGAAGAGCAATCTTTTCACACAGAGGGCGATGAGTGTTTGGAACAAACTGCCAAAGGTAGTAGTAGAGGCGGGTACAATTTTGTCTTTTGAAAAGTGTTCAGACAGTTAAATGGGTAAGATGGTTATAGAACATAGAGGGATATGGGCCAAATGTGGTCAATTGAGACTAGCTTAGAGGTTAAAAAAAAGGGCTGCTGGACAAGTTGGGCCAAAGGAGCTATTTTTGTGCTGTAAACTCGGTGACACATGAACAAGCAGGGAATAGAAGGATAAAGGTGGATGATCTGTATTAGTGCAGGCTTGGTGGGCTGAAGGGCCTGTTCCCGTTCTGTAGTGTTCTGCGTTCTTTGCCCTGATGTAGAGATGCCGGCGTTGGACTGGGGTAAACACAGAAAGGGGTCTTTGCCCTGGACAGAGTGGATGTGGAGAGGATGATTTCACTAGTAGGAAAAACTAGAACCAGAGGGCACAACCTCAGGCTAAAGGGACGACCTTTTAAAACAGGGATGGGGAGGAATTTCTTCAGCCGGAGAGTGGGGAATCTGTGGAACTCTTTGCCGCAGAAGGCTGTGGAGGCCAGGTCATTGAGTGTCTCTAAGACAGAGATAGATAGATTCTTGACAATTAAGGGGTTCAGAAGTTGTGGGGAAAAGGCAGGAGAATAGGGGAATGAGAAAAAAATCAGCCATGATTGAATGGCGGAGCAGACTCGATGGGCCGAGTGGCTTAATTTTGCCTCTATGTCTTATGGTCAGCACTCTTACGCTATTTGGAGACCCATCTCACCTTGGCGGACCCCCAGGTGTCTGCAGACCCCAGATTGAGAACCTCTGATCTGTGCAGTTTTCGTCACTGGCGTGTAAAACGATCCTCCTTCCCCTCCCCCACTGCCTTACTTTCAATCTTTACAAAGGTTGGCCCCACTCTCCCGTCATCTCCCTTTAATATGTAGAGTAAGACTATGAAAGGATTCTCTGCAGACATTGTATTTACACAGCCATTGAACACCATTAGTCATCATGTCACCCTCAACTATGCAGACAGGTCTGCAGTGAATCAACTAGCACTTGTGTTGTGCAACCCCCTGAACTCACAACGTGATTCCCATAATCTTGGATTTATCTCAGATCCTTGCTTGATATGTTTGACAGATTGAATTACGATGTCGTAGCAACAAGCCCCTCGCTCCTCCTCACGCTAAGATGTGGTTCCACAGCTTCTGGCATTGCCTCCAGTGCCTATTGCTACTGATCAAAGGGTGGTTGTGTGAGGTGGGAAGGAATGTAATATCATCAGCTTTCTATATTTCCCTTTATTGGATTCCCTCAATTACTTGCATGTGTGTAACACTTTCAATGTCGCACAGAATCTTTACAGCGCAGGAGGAGGCCATTCAGCCCATCGTTTCTGCGCCAACTCTCAGAGAATTTTGCCCTGGCCCGCCATCCTCCTGTTCCACTCCCTCAACCCCACACATTTACCACGGCCAATCCACCTAGTCCGAACATCGCTGGACACTAAGGGCCAAATTAAAATGACCAATCCAGCTAAGGTACGCACCTTTGGACTGTGGGAAGAAACCAGACCATCCGGAGGAAACCCACGCCGATACGGGGAGAATGTGCAGATTCTGCACTGAGAGTGACTCACTGTGCGACTGTGCAATAGAACATCCCAAGGTGCTTTGCAGGGTGTTAGGTCACATGAAGATATTTTGGGACAGATGGCCATCTATTTTCTGTATTTATGTACAAATGCAGTAAGTGACTGAAACCAATCAGCCCTTCAAACCTATACTGCTCCAATTCCATTACACCATGGTGAATGCTACGCTATCTTCTTCCCACTGACTGTCTCCCAGTGCACGATGATCTCTCCCCTTCATGCTTGACTTTAAGAAGGGTGGATTCTTCAATGCTTGGATCATACATCATAGAATCATAGAACCCTACAGTGCAGAAAGAGGCCCTTCGGCCTATTGAGTCTGCACTGAACACAATCCCACCCAGGCCCTACCCCCATATCCCTACATATTATACCCACTAATCTCTCTAACCTATGCATCCCAAAGGGGCAATTTCTTAGCACGGTCAACCAACCTAACCTGCACATCTTTGAACTTAGTGCTATCATCTTGATAGCACTAAGAAACTGTGCTTGTCATTGATGTCCGCCAATTCTGACTTTATATGTCTCCTTCTACTGATCATTAGTTCCTTATGCCATGGGTTTGATGCTGTACTACTGCCTTTAGAATCATAGAATCTGACAGTGCAGAAGGAGGCCATTCAGCCCATCGAGTCTTCATCAACCGTAAACCCACCCAAGCCCTGTCCCCATAACCCCATGCATTCAGCCTAGCTAGTCTCCCTGACGCTGAGGGGTAATTTATACACCTGTAGAATCGCAGAATCCCTACAGTGCAGAAAGAGGCCTTCTGGCCCATTGAGAATACACCAACTCTTTGACAGAGCATCTTACCCTATCTTTGTAACCTCACATATTTACCCCACTAATCCTGCCCCTCCCAATCTATACATCTTGGGGCACTAAGAGGCAATTTAGCACAGTCAGTCCGCCTAACTTTTGAGTGTGGAAGGAAACCAGAGCACCCAGAGGAAATCTGTGCAGACACAGGGAGAACGTGCAGGCTCCGCAATGACAGTGACCCAACGTGGGAATCGAACCTGTGTCCCTGGCACTGTGGGACAACAGTGCTAACCACTGTCCCACCATGCTGTCCCAAGACTGCTGCCCTTCTCCTGTGGGGTGGTGAATTTTCCAAAATCTTTGCGTCCTTGCTCCTCACTTCTTGGTAATTTTCATCAAACCGCTCAGAGTATTTCCTGATGGCGAGGGTCAAGGACCTCTTTGTCAGTGCTTGTTATGATGGACTTTGGCATTAACCAGAGCTCCAAGGAGTGCCTGCCAGCTGGAGGCAAAGGCTTGGTGTTGGAGAACACGCACAGACCTCCCAAACAACCCACTTCTGGGCCTGAGCTGCCTCACACGAGGCAGGATCTGCGGCAATGGACCGACCAGCTGGAATTAATCAAGCGAGACTCAATGAGGCTTCAGAACTCAAAGGGCTTTATTGCCAAAGTAACAATTAATAACATATACAAATAGGGTCCAACAGAATAATAATGTGACTTTACACTACTCCTTCCCAGCTCCGATTGCCAATCCTTCCCAAGCCCGGATACACGCCCTCCCATTCCACAGTTCCACAGGGGTAGTGTCCAGCTTGACCACGTGACCCTCAGGAAATAGCCCCTTAAAGTTACCCTATCAGGCATCTCAGAACCTGTTGAGTCGGGGTGCAAGAATCCTCGATTTTTCTTCATTTTACAAAAGAAACTGAAAAAAAAGTTTTTTTAAGTTTAGAACATAAAAAAACTACAGCACAAACAGGCCCTTCGGCCCACAAGTTGTCCCAATCACATCCCTACCTACTAGGCTTACCTATAACCCTCAATCCTATTAAGTCCCATGTACTAATGTTTATTTATTAGTATCACAAGTCCATGTCCTATGGACATGGGATAAACTGGGATAAACTAATAAATAATGTTTATTTATTAGTATCACAAGGCTTACATTAACGCTGCAATGAAGTGAAAATTGCCACACTCCAGCGGTTGTTTGGGTAGCACTGAGGGAGAATTTAGCACAGCCGACCCACCTAACCAGCATGCCTTTTAAATGTGTGAGGAAACCCATAGGAAACCCATGTAAATACAGGGAGAATGTGCAGTCTCCACACAGACAGTGCCCCAAGCCGGGAATCGAGCCTGGGTGCCCTGGTGCTGTGAGGCAGCAGTGTTAACCGCCGTGCCAGTGTGCCACCTCATGGGGTTGCAGCCTTCTGAACCCAAACATGCGACTTTCCCCACTTACACCATTGCCTGACAGCTGAACACCTCAGACGCAGTGGAAGTATTTGCCTCTGGGTGATGTAAGCAGCCCTACCAATGGTAATTCTGCCTTTGTTGTACATTGGGACGGAAGTTACTGGAAAAATAATGGCACCTTAATGACACTTGCACTGTTACTGATGTGAAAATTGGCCAGAAAAGCCAGGGTGTGAATAGGTAGTGATGAGTGACAGTAATGAAGACAGTGATAAGTTACAAATACCCTGAATCTGTTGTTCCATTTACACTGCCCCACCTTAACTGTGTGCAAATAAGATCTCACCCTTAGCTTCTCTGTTCTTTTTTAAATGCCTGCTGAGTTTGCACGCTAAACTCACTGCAAACAGCTTAGTCTGCAACTTAACACAAGTGCCTTTCTTAATGCTCTACTCATCAAAGAATCTCTACAGTGCAGGAAGAGGCCATTCAGCCCATTGGGTCTGCACCATCCATAATCCCTGTTCCCATAACCCCTCCTATTTATCCTGCTATCCCCCTAATATAGAATTAACTTATCATGACCAATCAACCTAACCCGCACGTTTTTGGACGGTGGGAGGAAACCCACGCAGACACAGGGAGAACGTGCACACAGACAGTGACACAAGCCGGGAATCTGAGCGGGTCTGTGGCACTGTGAGGCAGCAGTGTAAACCATTGTGCCATCGTGCTGCCCCTATTCTCTCTGAGCGAAGAAGTTCTTCCTCATCACCCCTAGTTTGGACTTGTGGACATTCTTCCCATCTCCAGTCTGTGCGGTTGCATCAGGATTTTACGTGTTTCTATGAGATCCTCTCTTATTCTTCTAAAAAAAAATTCAGTCACTGGATGTAAGCACGCAGAATACAGCAGGCAATAAAGAAGGCAAATTGTTTGTTGGTCTTCATAGCAAGAGAGTTTGACTATAGGGATAGGGATGTTTTGCTGTAATTGTACAGGGCATTGGTGAGGCCACACCTGGAGTAGTGTGTGCAGTTTTGGTGTCCTTACCTGAGAAAGGACATTAGCTGATGAGCCAGGACAGTACAGTGGCACAGTGGTTAGCACAGCTGCCTCACAGTGCCAGGGACCTGGGTTCAATTCCTGGCTTGGGTCACTGCATGTGTGGAGTTTGCACATTCTCCCCATGTCTGCGTGGTTTTCCTCCCACGTTTTGAAAGACGTGCTGGTTAGGTGCATTGACCTGAACAGGTGCCAGAGTGACTAGGAGAATTTCACTAGCTTTATCGCAGTTTCGATGTAAGCCTTCCTAATGAATAATCTTTACTTTAAACAGACTCAGTGAGGTAGGGATACTCTCACCAATAATTGATTAGTTAAAGAGAGAAAAATGTCTTCCCCTGCCATACCTCCTCCCTGTTGTGAAATTGAAAGAAAGAATAAACATTACTGGTAACTAATGCATCAGCTGGTTTGAGTTTATCATCATGTTCTGAAACAAAAGGTCACGGACACAAGTCCGTTCTCCAGAGATTGAGCACAGAAACCAGATCCTGAACAGACCAACACTGAGAGGTTATTCCCCCTGCCGGGGAATCTAACAGAGCGCACTCTGTCTCAAGAGAAAGGGGCCATTATTTAGGGCTGAGGTGAGGAGAGACTTCTTCATTCAAAGGGTTTGTGAATCTTTGGAATTCTCTACTCCAGAGAGTTGTGGATGCTTCATCATTGAACATGATTATTGTTGGGATAGACAGAGTTTTGGTTTCTTGGGGAATTCCAAGATGTAGGGAATGGGCGGGAAAATGGAGATGCAGCCAAAGGTCAGTCACGATCAGACTAAAAGGCATAGCAAATGCAACATGGCCCAGGGTCAACTCTTGCTCATCTTTCTCATGTTTCTGAGCCAGGCTGACTCTCCAGGGGAGTGCTGAGGGAATACTGCGCTGTTGGAGGTGCTGTCTTTAAATCGAGACTCTCTGTGCCCTTTCAAGTGGATGAAAAAGTCACTTTGGCACCATGTCAAAGAAGAACAAGGGACTTCTGTCCAGTGACTTTTCCCTAGTGACCTGGTGACATTTACGTTTCAGATGGTGTCACAAGGAAAGCAATCACCTGGTCATTATCTCCTTGTTTTTTCTGGGATCTTGCTGAGCACAAATTGGCAACAATGAGCACATTTCAAGCAGTGGCTATTAACACAAGGTTTTTCCCATTTGCTCTGCACGGGGAGGCAATGGCATAATGATAATATCATTGGACTAGAGATCCAGAAAGCTAGTATAGTAATGATTATAAGGACCTGGGTTCGTATCTCACAATGGCAGTTGTGAAATTTGAATTCAATACAAAAATCTGGACTTATAAATCTAACCATTGAAACAATTGTTGATTGTCGGAAAAACCCATCTGGTTCACTAATGTCCTTTAGGGAAATCATTCTTGCCCAGCCTGGCCTACATGTGGTTCTAGAGTCACAGCAATGCTGTTGACTCTTAAGTGCCCTCTGAATGAGAGCACTTAGGGTTGGGCAATCAATGTTGACCTTGCTAGTAATAAGCACATCCCACATCATGGCAGCACAGTGGTTAGCATTGCTGCTTCACAGCTCCAGGGTCCTGGGCTTGATTCCTGGCTCAGGTCACTGTCTATGTGGAGTTTGCACATTCTTCTCGTGTCTGTGTGGGTTTCCTCCGGGTACTCTGGTTTCCTCCCACAGTCCAAAGGTGTGCGGGGGTTTGGTTGATTGACCGTGCTAAGAAATTGCCCCTTAGTGTCCAGGGATGCTTTGGTTAGAGGAGATCAGTGGGTATAATATGTCGGGATGTGGGTTAGGGCCTTGGTGGGATTGTGTTCAATGCAGACTCGAAGGGCCTCTTTCTGCCTATAGGGTTCTATAATTCTATGAATGAATAACTGAAAGGGCAGGTCTGCAAACCATCATCTCCGTGATAATAAATCAGCAAACTGCAAAGACAATAATTTCTCTTATTCCAAGTAAGAAGTCTCACAACACCAGGATAAAGTCCAACAGATTTATTTGGAATCACGAGCTGTCAGAGAGTGCTGCTCCTTCAACCGGTGAGTGAAGACATGGGTTCACAGACACGGCACAAATAGGCAAAGACATAATAGCAAGATAAAGGTTGGGATCGAGTCATTACGGGCAATCAAGTCTTTACAGGTACAGACAATGCATGTGGAGAGAGGAATAATCACAGCTTAAAGAGGTGTGAATTGACTCAAGCCAGGACACCTCTTCAACCTGTGATTATCCCTCTCTCCACTCACACTGTCTGTACCTGTGAAGACTTGATTACCTGTGAAGACTCACTCTGTACAGGTAATCAACCATTATCATGCAATTGTGCCTTTGTCTGTATGTGTCATGTCTACACTCACCCAATGAAGTAACAGTGCTGCAAAAGCTCATGATTCCAAATAAACCTGTTAGACTTTAATCCAAGGTTGTGAAACTTCTTACTGTGCCCACCCCAGACCAATGCCCACATCTCCACATTACTCTTATTCTGAGAAAGGACTATGCTTCCACTCCCCGATGATTTTCTCATGCATCCTGCTGGTCCATGGCTCCTACTGCCCCCACTGCTCAGTCAAGAATCAGCCTCTGGGAATCAATGAGTGGGAGGAAATCGCTTGTCTGAAAATAGATCAGGAATCCTTGGTCACAACACTGAGCCCACTTTGGGAGTGTTAAGTGCAGGTTTGGAGCCAGGACTGTTGTGGGTATAGTGTCAGGAAGAGTATATATGTCTGGAAAGGATTTGATTTGATTTGATTTATTATTGTCACGTGTATTGAGATACAATGAAAAGCATTGTTTCTTGCACGCTGTACACACAAAGCATACTGTACATAGAGAAGGAAAGGAGACGGTGAAGAATGTAGTGTTACAGTCATAGCTAGGATGCAGGGAAAGATCAGCTTAATGTGAGGTAGGTTCATTCAAAAGTCTGATGGCAGCAGGAAAGAAACTGATCTTGGAAATCACTTGGTATGTGACTTTGCACTTTTGTACCTTTTTCTCAATGGAAGAAGGTGGAAGAGAGAATGTCCGGGTGCGTGTTGACCTTATTATGCTGACTGCTTTTCCAAGGCAGTGGGAAGTCAATGGATGTGAGGCTGGTTTGCGTGATGAATTGGGCTATATTCATGACCTTTTGTAGTTTCTTGCAGTCTTGTGCAGAGCTGGGGCCTATACCAAACTGTGATACAATCAGAAAGGATGCTTTCTATGGAGCGTCTGTAAAAGTTGGTGACAGTCGTAGCAGACATGCCAAATTTCCTTAGTCTCTTAAGAAAGTAGAGGTTAAGGAATGGAGTGGGAATGAAACATTAGATTAACCCTGGCATATTTGCCACATTGTAAGAAGCAATTAGATGAACACTTGAAATGCCTTAGAATTCAAAGCTACAGGAATTTGGGTTAGAATAGATAGGTGCTTGATGACCGGCACAGATAGGCCAAAGCACCTCTTACTGTGTTTGTAAAGTATGATTGCAAAATTAGAGGCAGAATTTTACTTTGTTGCAAACATTGCTGGCAATGTGCTTGTTGAAAATGGGATTCTGTATAGAGTGAGGCCAGCATGATGGCACAGTGGGTTAGCACTGCTGCCTCACAGCACCAAGGAACCTGGGTTCAATTCCCAGCTCGGGTCACTGTCTGCGCGGAGTCTACACATTCTCCTGGGTGAGTTTCCTCTGGGTGCTCTGGTTTCCCCCCACAATCCGAAAGGTGACCTGGTTAAGTGGATTGGCCATGCTGAAGTCTCCCTAGTGTGTCCAAACAGAATGTGACGACTAGGGGATTTTCACAGTAACTTCATTGCAGTGTTAATGTAAGCCTACTTGTGACACTAATAAATAAAACTTTAAACTTCACACTGATTTATACTCGAGACGGTTGAGTGAGTTTTGCAGAACTGTTTTTTGCCTTTCCCAAATGAGGTAGAAGTTAAGTGACACAGTGAGTGATGGTGTTGCTCGGTGTAACCCAACTTCGCTCCATTCCAGTGGTGACTATTCTTCAACACTTCACTGACTGTGAAAGGACTTCAGGATGTCCTTGGCACTGCATAGATGCACGTTCTCTCTTTCATTTTAGGTCAACTGTAATGCCGGGGGTGCAGCTTACTCAGTTTGTCTGCTCTGCTGTAGCAGAGTTAAGGTGTGTGAGTCAGCCGCACCTTAAGCTGCTTTCCCAGGACTGTACACACAGTCTTGATTAATATCAGGCTCATTTAGTTAGCGTGTTCAACCGATACATCCTCCTCCCTCAATCAGATAACCCCAACTTGCAAGAGAAAAACATTTTATTTTCAACCGTTGTTCTGTGACCTTGTCACGATGAACTCAAGTAACCTCTGATGGTCTTGTCCAATCTTGTAACTATGTTAGAGAAATCAGCAGACACATGGGGAAACACCACCACCTGCAAATTTCCCGCCAAGCCCTCACTGTCCTAACTTGGAAATATATCGGCTGTTCCTTCGCAGTGGCAGAGTCAAAATCCTGGAATTCCCTCTCTAATAGCATTGTGGGTCAACCCACAGAACATGGACGGCAGCGATTCGAGAAGGCAACCCACCATTATCTTCTCAAGGGCAACTAGGGATGGGCAATAAATGCTGGCCAGCCAGCGACGCCCATGTCCCACAAATCAATAAATAAGCCATGGAAACATACAAATATGAACAGGAGCAGGCCATTCGGCCCTTCAAGCCTGCTCCACCCTTTATTTTGATCATGGCTGATCATCAAATTCAATTTCCTGATCCCACCTTCCCCCTCCAATATCCCTTTAGCCCCAATAGCTATATTTAATTCCTTCTTGAAATCACGCAATGTGACAGAATAATGTTAATGAAGGAGAATGCCCTGTTCCCGTGATCCTCTTGATGTTCTGTATGCCTCGTGAGATTCTCCTGCCCTGTGGACACTGGGTTTTCCTTCTGTCTTCTTGTTTGTTCAGCTGCTTCTGCTCACGTGCATTGTAAGAAACAGAGCGTCAATCCCTTCCTTACAGTGCATGGGCAGTTACCTGTAATCTTCCACTTTAGACCTGATTTGTATGTTTATTGTTTAATAGTACTCTCTGGGATATATAAAGGGCTTATGGGTGACATTGGGTTTTGGCTGTGTGTATGTGGAGTTATAAAGCAGGGAATAAAGTGAGTTTGTGTAGAAGCTGGACTTACATCATCTTTTATTACTGGATTGAGAGGCTCAATAGGCAGTATCCGGGGTTGTGGGGATGGGTTAGATTCTGAGGGGGTTGGAAGGAGTGAGGTGGCGGAGGGAGATGATCCTGTGTCCCTTCTCAAGATCTAACAGTTTCTGTTGCATTTCATACGCCGTTTAGCCCAGTCAAACGTCCCAAGACTCTTAGAGCGGAATTTTCCTTTCCCGCCTGCCCCGGGAATTGTAGTGGGCGAGACATGTTCCCGCAAAGCTCCATTGACTTCGCAGGGGGAGTTTCCGGCCTCTAGGGGGAGCGCGGCTGGAAAATGCCATCCGTAGTTTCATTAAGCAAAGTTTGGCCCCAAGTTAAAGATGACTTTGGAACTGGTATCCAGCAGGGTTGGTCAAAGGATTGGCCTCGAGGAACATCTCAGATGAGGAGAGAGAGATGGAAACGAGTCAGAGAGGGAATTCCAGAGCATAGGGTCTCAGTAATAAAAGGCACCTCCGCCAAATGGTGGAATGATGGAAATTGGGAAAGTTCCAGCACTGAGAAATGGAGGTAACAGAGAGACGAAGGGCTGGAGGAGGTGACAGAGATATGGAGCTGCGATCCCATGGAATGCATTATATTCAGACAGCTAGCCAATGGGGTAGAAAGGAAAAGCTATGCTCACATACTCAGGATGGAGCAGCACATTGGACTGAACCTGCGACTCACATGACCACCTGTCATAGGAATGCAGGAGTATGCTATTTGGTCCTTCGTGACTATCAGTAATGCAGCACTGCACTGGTGTTGGCACTGCTGGTAAGGCTGACAATTGTTGCCGAGCATCAGTTGCCCTTGAGAATCATAGAATCCATACAGTGCAGAAGGAGGCCATTTAGCCCATCGAGCCTGCACTGACAACAATCCCACCTAGGCCCTATCCCCATAATTCATGTATTTACCTTGCTGACACTAAGGGGCAATTTATCATGGCCAATCCAACTAACCCGCACATTTTGGACTGTGGGAGGAAACCGGAGCACCTGGAGGAAACCCATGCAGGCACGGGGAGAATGTGCAAACTCCACACAGGCAGTGACGCACGCCGGGAATCGAACCCTACTGCCTCGCGTTCTGAGGCAGACATGCTAACCACTGTGCCACCGTGCCTTCATTTTTAATCGGTGGTAGTGGTTTGATCCAACTGGCTAGACGTCTCCAAGAGTAGATGGGAGCTGGTAATGACCAATCACTGTTGTTTAGCCCAACATGTTAGTGGGGCCCTTCATGTAAATGGCTTCTAATGGTTTGTTTTGCCATGAGGCAATGTGGCTCTTGCCTTCTTTACTTCTAAAACCTCAGTATAAAGTCTCACAACACCAGGTTAAAGTCCAACAGGTTTATTTGGAATCACGAGCTTTTGGAGCACTGCTTCTTCATCAGTTGAGTAGCGCTCCAAAAGCTCATGACTCCAAATAAACCTGTCGGACTTTAACCTGGTGTTGTGAGAATTCTTACTGTGCCCGCCCCAGTCCAATGCTGGCATCTCGACAGCATGGCTTTAAAACCTCCGATTCAACTCATCATGAGGGCGAGTAATGTGCTGACCTAATGGTTCTCCCATTGCAATTCTCTCCTCTCCTGATTATCATTGACTAATAAGGGGTTCCTGATTAATAAGGGGATCAGGGATTATGGGGAAAAGGCAGGAGAACGGAGATAAGAAAAATATCAGCCAAGATTGAATGGCGGAGCAGACTCAATGGGCCGAGTGGCCTACTTCTGCTCCTACGTCTTATGGTCTAAAAGGTTGTATGAATAGCGGTTTCTTGTAAGTTAATATTTATCCAGCTTTGTGTAGAGGAATGAATCAGGAAGCATGAGGAAGAAAGGATTATTTACTGCTTTTTCCCCTCTGCTCAGACCAGTAGCAGGCATAACTCCTTCCTTTTATGTAACAGCTGGAAAAGCCTAAAGGCTACGTGTGTGCCAATGATGTTCTGGGTGTGCCATGCTATTATACGTCTGTACAACGGCATTGTAATTGGATTGGATCTCTCACACGCACAGACTGGTTATTACAAGCAAAGCTTCACTTTCGTGGCCAGATGCCAAGGCTGAGGTTAGGGCAAATCAAAGGCACAAGCTCTCATCCTCATTCATGCTTCAAGGAAAGTTGAATGCCCCTCTAACTTCCCTCTTCTTTCCTGTCCCTTAGGGGCTTCTTCCACCGACTCGGAGGGCGAGAGAGAGACGTTTAAGTCACATGCTGGAACCATGTCTCAGTAAGTGTGCAACATCTCCAATGGTGAATGTGCATGAGTCCAATGTTAAGTGTGTATGAGTCTAAAATTAAGTGTGCAGGCTGCAAAGATCAAGATTGTAATTGGGCATCTGATGTGATTCGATTTATTATTGTCACATGTATTGACATACAGTGAAAAGTATTGTTTCTTGTGCGCTCTGCAGACAAAGCATACTGTTCATAGAAAAGGCAAGGAGAGAGTGCACAATGTGGTGTTACAGTCATAACTAGGGTATAGAGAAAGATCAACTTAATGCGAGGTAGGTCCATTCAAAAGTCTGACAGCAGCAGGGAAGAAGCTGTTCTTGT
This sequence comes from Sphyrna mokarran, assembly GCA_024679065.1. Lineage (NCBI taxonomy): Eukaryota > Metazoa > Chordata > Chondrichthyes > Carcharhiniformes > Carcharhinidae > Sphyrna > Sphyrna mokarran. The sequence continues at coordinate 12,285,936 of JAGIQG010000006.1, forward strand.
GTCAGTTCGTGCATACCCTTAGATTTTTGTATTTTTTTCCATGAAGGAAGCAGGCGGAAAAGAGCACATCTGGGGTTCATGGGATCCTTAATTACGCTGCTTGCTTTTCCGAGGCAGCGGGAAGTGTAGACAGTGTCAATGAATGGTGGGCTGGTTTGAGTGATGGATGGGGGGCTTCGTTCACAACCCTTTTGTAGTTCCTTGCAGTCTTGGGCAGAACAGGAACCATACCAAGCTGTGATACGGCCAGAAAGAATGCTTTCTATGGTGCATCGGACATGCTAAATTTCCTTTGTCTTCCGAGAAGGCCGCCATTAGACTTCAGGTGCTAAAGCACGTCCTGAGGGTGGAGCATGCGGCATCAATATTCTTTTGTACAGGAGCACTTTGTGGCATTGTTAAACTTAGTGTCGACAAAAGATGCTTGATGCCAGGTACTGACTTGTAAGCTAATGAAGAACTGGCTGACATGTCTATCATCACCAATGGAGTCATGACTTAACTCTTGATCTGACTTGTGATGCTTGACTTTGGTAAGATATATCTGACCCATTTTGGAATCAATCCAACACTTCCTCCAATTACTTTGAATTTAACATGACAAGCAAACAGTCGTCTGCAGTTCTGTAACTCATCTACCACTGTTTTTGTGGAATTTGAACGGTGCAGTGGCATAGTGGTTAACGCTGCCGCCCCACAACACTAAGGACCCAGGTTTGATTCCCAGCTTGGGTCACTGTCTATACAGAGTCTGCATGTTCTCCCCATGTCTATGTGGGTTTCCTTGGGTACACAGAACAGTACAGCACAGGACAGGCCCTTCAGCCTTTGAAGTTGTGCTGAGCTGTGTCCAAACCCAGGATCAAGCTATCCCAGTCCCTTTCATTCTGGTATGCTCCATTGCCTATTCAATAGCTGCTTGAAAGCTCCTAAAGTGTCCAACTCCACTATCACAGCAGGTAGTGCATTCCACACCCCAGCCACTCTCTGAACAAAGAATCTACCTCGGAATCCCTTCTATATCTCCCACCACGAACCTTATATTTATGTCCCGTAGTAATAGCTACATCCACCCGAGGAAATAATATCTTGTACTCTGGTTTCCTCCCACAGCCTGAAAGATGTGTTAGTTAGGTGTATTGGCTGTATTAAATTCTCCCTCAGTGTACCCAAACAGGTGCTGAAGTGTGGCGACTGGGGGATTTTCACAACAAATTAATTGCAGTGTTAATATAAGCCAACTTGTGACATTAGTAAATAAGCCAAAAGTGTAAACTAACGTGGGTTGCCAGTGGTTTGCAGGTCTGGCAATCCCGAAATGACATATCGAATTGTCTGGAAAATGATGATATTTGTCTGTCTTTGTCGGTATTTGGACCCAGTCAGGATGAAATGCTGGGTTTTGCCAATGCCACACACATCACGTTTGAAAGAATTCAAAACTTAATTTATTTGCACAATTTTACTGATCTACGTTATGAGAACGTATTCCTAATTGGCAGGACGGTGTTGCTGTTGTCCATGTAAAATGAGGGGTGGGGCTCATAACTATCTGATACATCTTTAGCTTTGCACTTATAAGTCCATGTAGTGTTTATCTTCAGTAGCTGTGAGAAGATGCTTGACCAACTCAAAATATTTTGCTCTGTTCCTCAATGCAGATATGCCCTATCTTATTTACGAGTGGCAAGGTGGTGCAGTGGTTAGCACTGCTGCTTCCCAGCGACAGGGACCTGGGTTCAATTCCCGGCTTGGGTCGCTGTTTGTGTGTCCCTGAGTCTGATTGGATTTCTGCTGCATGCTCCACTTTTCTCCCACATTCTGAAAGATATACAGGATATATGGATTGTCCGTGCTGATCCCCTACTGTTCAAAGATGTGCACATTGGGTGGATTGGCCATGTTAAATTATCAATTATCGAACTGTTCCAGTAAAATTGTGCAAGGGCCAAGAGAACAGGATCACGCCCGATTTCTTGGCTCTCGCAGTCTTACGAGAGCCGGATTTCCGGCAAAGTCAGATAGCCGGGGACTACGTGGCTGGGGAGGGGGAGGGTGGTGCAGGTCCTATGAGGCATGGCCAGGTTGGCGTTGCCTAATTGGGGAGGAGGAGAGGGGTCGCTGTGCATTCTGTAGGTGATCAGATCAGAGATAGAGGAGGTGCCCACAGTCAGCTCTAATCGATAGAGAGGAGAGAGGGGGATGCGATCGATGTTGGTGATCAGCAGGGCCTGCGTTTTGGGTGGTGTGGGACTCATGATTGGCCAAGAACCCCGGCAATTACGGGTGGAGTGGCAATAGAGTTTGTGGTGCTGCCTGCAACAGCAGGGGCCTGACAGCTTTTTGTCTCTGTCTGTCAAATCCCGTCTGTTGGAATTACGCATATGCAGAATCAGAGGTCTGCACATGCACAACAAGTTCCTCTGCAGTTGCTACTGCGCATGTGCAGACTCACATCTCCTCATGCGTAATACCTCCCTCTGCAGGATGACTGGCAAGTTAAGCCCAGTCCACTGCCTATAGCAGCTAGAAATGTTCTAGCCCGTATTTTCGAAGCTTAAGTCCTTAAGATTGGGAGTGAAAACTCACCCAAAAAGTAGATCAGGAACTCTCCCATTTTCACATTAGATGGACACTTAGAATCATTCTCATAAAATTCCACCCTTAATGCACAAAGATGGGTCAGGTGGATTAGCCACATTAAATTGCCCCCTAGAGTCCCAAGATGTTTTGGTTAGATGGATTGGCCATGCTAAATTGCCCCTTAGTGTCCAAAGATGTGTAGGTTAGTTGGATTAGCAAGGTAAGTTCATGGGGTTGTGAGGACGAGATAAAAGGAGAGTCTGGGTAAGATGCTATGTCAGTACCAACTTGATGGGCTGAATGGCCTCCTCCTGCGCGGTAGGGACTCTACGATTCCATGAAGATCTTGGAGAAGGTTCGGAGGAGGTTTAGCTGGACAGTACTGAGAGTGAAGGACTTCAGTTATGTGGAGAAATTAGAGAAGTCGGGATCATTCTCCTTCCTTAGGGATTTAATGGTGGTGTTTAAAATCCATAGCAGGTTCCACTGGAGTCGATCAGGATAAACCATGTAACCAGCAAGAGCCTTGGAACCAGAGGACTCCGAGTTAAGGCAACTGGCAAAAAAAAATCAGAGGGAGATGAAGAGGAGGGGATTTATTTTTGTGAAGTTATGATCTGGACTGTGCTGCCTTAATGGCAGTGAAGCAAGTTCAGGTTTCAAAGAGAATTGGATAAATATTTGAAAAAGAAAGAGTTACTGGGCATTGGGAAAAGAGCAGGAGAGTGGGAGGCAAACTATATTGCTCCTGCAAGGTGGCAACACAAATACCAATGGGCTGAATGGCCTCCTCGTGCTATTCCAAGAAGTGAGAGCCTTAGCAGTTACGTCAGCATCTGCTTAACCGTAGGGTTTGCACTGAACCTAATTTAGGATGAGGTAGAACTGTCCCTACTCTCCTGAACAGGGAGAAAGAATAAAGGGGCAGGGTATAGCTCAGGGATAGGTCCTGTAGCTCTCCAACCCTGCGCCGATCATGATGCCTGTCTAAACTAAAACCATATGCACTTACAGTATTCTTCCATTCCCATTCTATTCCTGTATTCATCAAGATACCCCTTAAATGCTGCTATCGTACCTGCTCCCACCACCTCCCCAGGCAGCGCGTGCCAGACATTTACCACCTTCTGTGTAAAAAATTTACCTCACACATCCCCTCGAAACTTTTCCCCGTGTGCCTTAAACCTATGTTTACTTGACTTTTCTACTCTAGGAAAGAGCATCTGACTATCCACTCTGTCCATGCCCCCTCATAATCTTGTAGACTTCTATCAGGTCACCCCTTCAACCCCCATCATTCCAGTAAAAACAAACCGCATTCATCCAACCTCTCCTAGTAGCTAATGTCCTCCATACCAGGCAACATCCTGGTAAATCTTTTCTGTACCCTCTCCAAAGCCTCCACATCCTTCTGATAGTGCGGCTACCGGAACTGTACACAATATTCCAAATGAGCCTAACTAAGGTGCAACGTGACCTGCCAATTTGTATACTCAAAATCCCGGCTGATGAAAGCAAACATGCTGTATGCTTTCTTGACTACCTTCTCTAGCTGCGTTGCCACTTTCAAAGAACAAAGAACAAAACAGCACGGGAAACAGGCCCTTTGGCCCAACTAGCTCACGCCGCCACCTCAACGTTCCCACTTCTACCCATGATCCCTGTCTATGTTTATAGATCTATGCATTAGAACCAAATTTGAGACCATTTAGGGAGAACTTGTTCTGCCAATTAGCCTAAGAGCACATCTTTGGGATGTGGGAGGAAACCGGAGCACCCAGAGAAAACCCACGCAAGCGCGGGGATAATGCGCAAACTCCCACAGACACAGGCCCAAATCCACGTATCTGCACAGCACAGCGATAGTGACTGAGCTGTCGTGTTGCCCATCAACTGGTCCAGGTCAAGCGTACACTAACGACATGAAGCACTAGGCTACTCTCAAAATCCAAGAGCAGCCCTCTCACGACCCATCATGTGTAGGGCCCTTGTTAGACAAGGCCGACTGAAGTACCTGTAGAATAATACAATTACATCAATGTAATTGTTCAATACTGGTGTATCCTATACTAGCATCGAACAACAGAGGGAGCCCCCACTCGTAACTGGTGACGTGGTAAAACCAGTGCCCGCTGGCTCACTCTGGTGCCCCATTCATGGAGACCGTGTTAGTGAGTCGTACATCAGCCTGGCGGTTTTTAATGACTGGCGGCAGAATTTGTCAATGACCCCTCAAACCGACCTCAGTGTGAGGTTAGCCAGCTGCCATGAACCTTCCCCGTGTGTGGCACCTCACTGCTGAATGTGTGAGGTGGAGGCGAGTGATTTGGTTCCATGTAGCTGGACACAGAATGTGTGTCCATTGGCACCACCAGCCCAGCCAACGAGTTGTCTTTTTCACAGTGAGGTTGTGATTTTGGAGAGCGGGTGAGGAATGTGGCATTTGCCCTCAATTCCTTTCAAGTTAACAGAGTGTCAGTATCAGTCTTTTCCCCGGCACCCCACAAACCTTTGCAATCTTTGTGACCATGTGTGAACCATTCTATCACAGACTTTGAAACATCGAGATATTTATTCATGTCAATGTAGGTAGCAAATCATTTTGCATGAGGGAGGCGATGGCCTATCGTTAGACTATTAATCCAGAAAATCAGCTCATGTCCTGGAAATCGGGGTTCGAATCCCATCATGGCAGATGGTGAAATTTGAATTCAATAAAAATAAATCTGGAATTAAGAATCTACTGGTGACCGTGAAACCATTGTCAATTGCCAGAAAAGCCCATCTGGTTCACTAAAGTCCTTTAGGAAAGGAAATTTGCTGTCCTTACCTGGTCTGGCCTACATGTGACTCTGAAACCATAGTAATGTGATTGACTCTCAACTGCCCTCCAAGGGCATCTAGGGGTGGGCAATAGATGCTGGCCAGTGAGTGAAGCCCATGTCCTGCTAATGAATAAAAAAACTTTACCTATTTGATAACAATTAATGTCAATTGTAAATCCAAGAGGTCTTGTGGTGCACTCTTGGCACTCCTGCCCCTGGACCTGAAGCTCTGGGTTCGAGAATAATGCTCCAGAGTTGGGTGGACTAAGCCTGGTTTCTGGGACTTGTTGACCATGGAAGGAGCATTCAACACAGTTCAATGGACTGATAATCAGTTTGGAAATGTTTTCACCACTCCCCTCCCCCACCGCTGTTCCCCCAAGGGTAAACAGCACTGTAGGTGTGAAGATACACTTTAAAAAATTGAAACATAATAAATGTGATTGAAGAGAACACCAAGAGGAAGTGAAAGGAGAGAGGGAAAGGGCAGAGAAATGGGATCTATGTAAGAAGCTCTCTTGAGACATATACATACTGGGTCATGGTGCACCTTTTGTATAAGTAAAACTCTGGAGGGGTGCTTTGCTACTTCAGTGTTCCTCAAAAGTTAATACCTAGGAATAAGTACCCACCTCTTGAGAGCTGGGCTGGATTTTCCAGGTCCAACATGGGGTAAACTAGATGGAAATGGATTCTTAAAGGTCCCACATGCCGGACATTCCCTATTGCCAGCTACTTTCCTCGGAGAGGGAAAGGCAACTTCCCACGTACAGCTCTGCCATCCTTGCTGCCTCCAGTGCGGAGGTAGACATTGTAGAACCGCAGCAATTTCCATGGAGTCTGGGCAGCTTCTGAATGTGACATGATTCACTACAGCTCAGGGGTTTTTTTTATTCATTGGGCATGTCTGGCTTGTCAGTATTCATTGCTCACTCCTAATTGCCCTTGTTCAGAAGGGATGTTGAGAGTCAACCACAGTGCTGTGGCTCTGGGGTCACAAGTAGGCCAGACCAGGTAAGTACGGCAGATTTCCTTCCCCTAAAAAAACATTAGTGAACCAGATGGGTTTTTCCGATAATCAACAATGGTTTCATGGTCATCAGTAGATTCGTAATTCCAGATGTTTTATATTGAATTCAAATTCCACCATCTGCCATGGCAGGATTCGAACCTGGGTCCCCAGAACATTAACTGAGTTTCTGGATTAAGAGTCAAGCGATAATATCACTGGACCGTTGCCTTACTCTTAAGTGTCACGCATTATGGAGGAACCCTAGTCTGGAGTTGAAGCCTTTTGGCAGATAAGTTAATAAATGTTGAAAACTTCATGTGTCATAATGTAACACTCAATGACAAATTTAATCTGTTGTTAGTGTTGTGATTTATCCAAGGCTTTATTGAACAAAGATAAGTGACTATGAATTTGACCAGCATTGTGTTCAGTTAGGTTACAGGATGATATCCAATTCTTTATCCAATGGATAACATCCTCTCTAAATGAATCAGCATTGATATTCAAATTTGACTGTCATTTGCAATCCAATTTTTTAATTGAGTAACAGCTCAAACATCTGTTCGCCCCCTGTATTTATGCTTGAACAATTGGCTAAATTCTTTTAATGACTTCAAAAGTTTCATTGTATTGAGCTCTACAGGATTTGTTTATGTAGCTGCACAATGGAATCCAATGATGAATCCTTGGCTGAGCTCCAAATCCCCCTAATGGATTTGGTTCAGCACGGGGTGTTGCCCCAAATGTCAAGGAGATTGTGGGTTTGTTTATCTTGACAGTTTAAAGACCACTTAAAAGGATTATAGCTTTTGGACATGTTTTCAGCATGACAGTTTTTTTATTGTGACAGTGTTGGTCATTTAATAAGATAATGGTTTCTGAAGTGGTTGTACTATCATGGAATTACAGACCAGGATGTTTACAATGGCGGAGAGACTGCAAAATGAAGTGTTACCATCATAGCTAGGATGTAGAGAAAGATCAGCTTAATATAAGGTAGGTCCAAACAAAAGTCTGAGGGCAGCAGAGAAGAAGCTGTTCTTGAGTCGGCTGGTACGTGACCTCAGAACTTTATATCGTTTTCACGACGGAAGAAGATGGAAGAGAGGATGTCTGGGGTGCATGGGGTCCTTGATTATGTTGGCTGCTTTCTCAAGGCAGCAGGAAAAATGTAGACAGAGTCTACACTTGGATGTCGAGACTGGTTTGAGTGATGGACTGGGCTACATTCATGACCCTTTGTAGTTTCTTGCAGTCTTGGGCACAGCAGGAGCCCATACCAAGCTGTGATACAATGAAAAAGAATGCTTTCTATGGTACATCTATAAAAGTTGGTGAGAGTCGTAGCTGAGATGCCAAATTTCCTTAGTCACCTGAGAAAGTAGAGATGTTGGTGGGATTTCTTAACTATACTGTCGGCATGAGGGGAACCAGGAGATTATTGCTGATCTGAACACCGAGAATCTTGAAGCTATTCATCATCTCACTTCATCGCTTTTGATGTAGGCAGGGACATGTTCTCCACTGCGCTTCCTGAAGTGAATGACAATCTCCTTCATTTTACTGATATTGAGGAAAAGATGATTGTCATCGCACCAATTCATCAAATTCTCTCTCACTTTCCTATACTTCATTTCATCATTGTTCGAGAGTCAACCCACTACGATGGTATCATCAGCAAATTTGTAAATGGAGTTTGAGGGGAATTTGGCCAAGCAGTCATAAGTGTGTAAAGAAAGGGTTGAGGACACAGCCCCGTGAGTCACCATGTGTTGAGGATAATCATGGAGGAGTCCTTACAGAAAAACATAGAAACTAGAAGTAGGAGTAGACCATTCAGCCCTTCGAGCCTGCTCCGCCATCCATTTTGATCATGGCTAATCAGTAAATTCAATATCCTGAATCCCCCTTCCCCCCATATCTCTTGATCCTTTAAGCCCCAAGAGGTATATTTAATTTCTTCTTGAAATCAGGCAACATTTTGCCTCAACTACATTCTGTGGTAGTGAATTCCACACATTCACCTCTCACTGGGTGAAGAAATTTCTCCGCACTTCAGTTCTAAAAAGTTTACCCCTTATCCTCAAACTATAAGCCCTAGTTCTAGACTCTCCCACCATCAGGAATATTCTTTCTGAATCTATCCTGTCTAACCCTCTTAGAATTTTATGTTTCTATGAGATTCCCTCTCACTCTTCTAAACTCCAGTGAATATAATTCTAACCGAGTTAGTCTCTCCTCATATGACAGACCTGCCATCTCAGGAATCAGCCTGGTAAACCTTCTCTGTACTCCCTCTATAGCAAGGACATCCTTCTCCCGATAAGGACACCAAAACTGCACACAATAGTCCAGGTGTAGCTTCACCAATGCTCTATACAATTGCAGCAAAACATTCCTATCCCTATATTCAAATCCTCTCACTGTGAAGATAAACATAGATTTTAGCTTCTTTATCGCCTGCTGTACCTGCACACTTACTTTCAATGACTCCAAGGTCTCATTGAGTATCCACCTCTCTCAATTTACATCCACTCAAATAATAATCTGTCTTCCTATTACTGCTACCAAAGTGGATAACCTCATATTTATCAAATCATTAATATGTAAGGTGAACACTTGGGGTCTGAGCACAGATCTCTGTGGAATCCCACTAGTCACTGTCTGCCGCTCAGAAAAAGACTCATTTACGCCAACTCTTTGTTTCCTATCTGCTAACAAGCTTTATGTCCATCTCAAGACATTACCTGCAATCCATGTGCTTTAACTTTACATAGTAGTCTATGATGTGAGATATTGTTAAAAGCCTTTTGGAAGTCTAAATAAATTACATCCACTAGTTCTCCTTGGTCAACTCTACTAGTTACATTTCAAAGAATTCCAATAGATTTGTCAAGCATATTTTCCCTTTTGTAAATCCATGCTGACTTGGTCTGATTATACCACTGCCTTCCCCAAGTGCTGAGTTAGGAAATTCTTCATAATGGACTCTCGCAACTTTCCCAGTATTGACATTAGGCTCATTGGTCTATAGTTCCTTGTTTTCTCTCTACTTCCCTTTTTGAATAGCGGTCTTACATTAACTACCCTCCAATCTGTACGAACTATTCCATAGTCCAAAAATCCATGGAAAATAATGACTAATGGATTGACAATTTCTGGGGCCACTTCCTTCAGTACTCTGGGATGAAGATTATCAGGCCCTGGAGATTTAACTACCTTTAATCCTATCAATTTCCTCAGAAACTTTTCTCTACCATTGCTGATTTCCTTCAGCTCCTCACTAAAACATGTTTGTCTCAGTACCTCAGGTACATTATTCATGTCTTCCTTTGTGAAGACTTCGGCTGAGAGGGGATCTATTAGAGGTATATAAGATTATGAGGGGTATAGATAGAGTAAATGGTGGTAAGCTTTTTCCACCATTAGAATCGGATAGAACAAGGGGTCACGGCCTTAGGGTGAGGGGGGCTATGTATAAGACGAATATTAGAGGGCATTTTTTCACACAAAGGGTAGTGGGGGTGTGGAATGCGCTACCGAGTGGGGTGGTGGGAGCAGGCACGCTAGGGTTGTTTAAGGGTCTCCTGGACAGCCACATGAGCAGTCTGCAGATAGAGGGATATAGCAGGACTGTTTAAATACTTTATTTGTTTCCACAGGCTATTCGGTCCACCTTGTTGACCAACAAGGTGCATGCATTCGGCAGGTCGTGCGAGGGCTGCTCCTGGATGTTACTTCAGGAGTGGCCTATTGCTTCATGTCGTTAGTGTATGCTTAAACTGGACCATCAGATGGGTGACATGACAGCTCAGAGACTATCGCTGTTGCTGTGCAGACACATAGATTTGGGCCTGTGTCTGCGGGAGTTTGCGTGTTCTCCCCGTGGTTGCATGGGTTTTCTCCGGGTGCTCCGGTTTCCTCCCACATCCCAAAAATGTGCTCTTAGGCTGATTGGGTAACAAATTGTCCCTATATTGGTCTCTATATGTCATTAAGACGTTAGGACGGCGGCACGGTCGCGTTGGGCCGAAGGGCCTGTTTCCCGTGCTGTGTTGTTCTTTGTTCTTTGTTTGTTCTTTTGTAAAAGTATAATTTAATTCCTCAGTCATTTCCTTATTCCCCATTATGAATTCTGACTGTAAGAGGTCTACATTCATTTTTATTCTTTACATATAGAAACTTTTACAGTTTTTATGTTCCACGCTAGTTTACTTTCATATTCTATTTTCCCCTTTCTGATCAATCCTTTGGTCCTTCTTTGCTGAATTTTAAACTACCCCCTATCCTCAGGCCTAAACGTTTTTTTGCTAATGTGTATGCTTCTTCCTTGAATCTGATACTATCTCCAAGTTCCCTTGTAAGTCATGGTTTGGCCACAATTTCCTCACCACTCTTGCGCCAAACAGGAATAAACAACTTCTGGAGTTTATGTATTCATTCTTTAATGCCTGCTATTGCTGTCAACTGTCTTTCCTTTTAGTAATATTTCTCAGTCTATCATGGCCAATTCACGCCTCATACCATCATAGTTCCCTTTATTGAGATTCAAGACCTTAGTCTCAGAATCAATAACTTCATTATCCACCTTGATAAAGAATTCCATCATATTTTGGTCACTCAACCCCAGGGTTTCTCTCACAAGTAGATTACAAACTAATCCTTTCTCATTGCATAACACCCAGTCCAAGGTGGTCTGTTCCCTTGTTGGTTCCTCAGTGTATTGCTCCAGAAAACTGTCCCATATGCACTCCAGAAATTCCTCCTCTAATCTACTGTGAATAATTTGACTCTCCCAATCTATATGCAATTGAAGTCACCCACAATTTCAGATGTTCCTTTAACATGGATCTCTGTTATTGCCTATCCTTACTGATTGAAGTTTGTGGGTTAGGAAGTCTATGATCCAGTCACAGAGGAAGGATTTGAGCCCTAGGCCACGGAATTTGGAGATGGGTTTTGTTGGGATAACGGTGTTGAAGGCTGAGCTGTGGTTAATAAATAGGAGTCAGGTGTCAGCCAATTCCATAGCCGATCCCTTTTTTTTCATGAATTATAATTTTGCTCACAAGTCTGTTGTGTCTGAACTACCTTTGCCCTCCCCACGATTGGGGCAGTATCTCCTTCCTTGGTAAAAACAGATGCAAAGTTTTAATTTAATAACCTGGGCCTTGCCCTCTGCTTCTATGTGTAAATCCATCTTGACGCCTACGTGTCCCCCTTTTCTTACCACTCCAGCTACTTATAAGCCAATATGAGACTTCTGGCTTCCCTTTTGTTAACTGCCAGCCTCTTCTCATACTCTCTACCTCTCAAAATTGTGTTTTTTTTCAATTTCCAACTGAATCTTCCAGTTGCGACTTGATTCACAATTGTGATGTCCATCTGGCTTTTATCATAAGCACACTTTTTCTGAATCATCTTAAACTCCATCTCTTTCGTCATCCAGTGATCTCTGGATTTGTTTGCCCCACCTTTCCTCTTGGTCAGGATTTAGTTTGTCTGCACCTGAACTATCTCTTCCTTAAAGGCATCTCAATGATGCCTAAAGGCTGTTTGAGTGACTTCTGATCCTGTTTTTCAGGTTGTTAAAAATCTGCCTCTTTCAGCAAGCTTTTGAGCATCTGCTCTCACACATCTAACACCTTGTCATATTATAGTTGCTGTGCAGCATTTGAAACATTTTACTGCATTAAAGGTACTATATCAATACAAGTTGTTGCTATTTCCATTAGACCATACGACATAGGAACAAGAGAAGGCCAATCGGCCCATCAAGTCTGCTCCACCATTAAATGAGATCATGACTGATCTGATATAATCCTCAACTCCACTCTCCTGCCTTATCCCCATAATCCTCAATTCCCTTACCGATTAAAAACCTGTCTATCTCAGTCTTGAATGTATTAACCCAGCCTCTACAGCCCCGTGCGTACAGAATTCCAGATTCATTACCCTCTGAGGGAAGAAATTCCTCCTCATCTCTGTTTTTAATGGGTGACCCCTTATGCTGAGATTCTGGCCTCTGGTGCTAGACTGTCCCACAAGGGGAAACAACTCTCAGCATGGACCCTGTCAAACCCTCTGAGAGAATCTGATATGTCTCAAAAAGGCTCCATCTCATTCTCCTGAACTCCAGTGAGTACAGGACCAACCTACTCAACCTCTCAGAAGAAAATGCCTCCTTACCCAGGATCAACCCAGTGAACGTTCTGCTTTCATGGCAATATGCCTTTCCTTAGATAAAGGGACTAAAATGTTCACGGTATTGTAGCTGAGGTTTAACCAGTGCCATGTATATTTTGAGCAAGACTCCCCTATTTTTATACTCCATTTGCTTTGAAATAAAGGCCAACCTTCCATCTGCCTTCCTGGTTTCCTGCTGGGCTTGCATGGTAGCCCTTTGTACACAAAGACCCCAAATCCCTCTGAGCCACAACCTTGTGCAGTCTTTCTCCATTTAAATAATATTCAGCTCCTTTATTCTTTCGTTGATAAGCTTACATTGATAAGAACTTGATCAAATTGACCCAAGCCCTTCAAGTCACATTAATAGGAACATATGAAATGGGGTAGGCCATTCGGCCCCTTGAGCCTGCTCCACCTTTCTACTTGATTTTGCACCACAGATCTTCTGTCTGAGTCCCACTTTCCCACTCTATTTTCATATACTATTTCCAATCTGTGACCTATGATAATCCTGCCATTCTTTACTCAAAGAGTGATTAGGGAGTGGAATGCCCTGCCTGCAGCTGTTGTAGATGCGCCAAGTTTGGTGGCGTTTAAGAGGTTAGTTGATAAGTATATGGATGAGAAGGGAATGGTTTAGTTAGGAGGGGCATTGCGTTTTATTTTGGTCGGCACAACATCGAAGGCCGAAGGGCCTGTTCTGTGCTGTATTGTTCTATGTTCTATGTTCTATGTTCTATACCTTGAGGTCTTCAATATCTAGAAATCTGGCAATCTTCATTTTGAATATTTTCAGTGACTGGTTTACTGGTACTCTGGTTAGGTGTGAAATAAAATACTGCATAAACTCAGTTGGTCTGGGAGCATCTGCAGAGAGACAAACAGAGTTAGTGTTTTGGGTCCAATATGACTGTCCTTTTGAGCTGGGTAAGAAGTCTGACAACATCAGTTTTAAATCCAACCGATTTATTTGATAGTAAACTTGTAGGCTTTCGGCTTTATGGCCTTCGTCAGGCAAATGAGGTGTTCAAATAAATCGGTTGGATTTAAAACTGACGTTGTCAGACTTCTTACTGTGTTTACCCCAGTCCAACGTCGGCATCTCTACATCATGACTCCTTTTGAGCTGGGACAGCTCTCAATCTCTCTCCCTATGACTCTGCCCAGGAAAATAGGTATAGAATGAATGTGTGCTTGATGGCCAGTGTAGGTATGATAGGCTACAAAACTCAATGTTTCCTGCCAACGAGAGGTGGCATGTTGTTCGCTGGTGGCGGGATTTTTTTTAAGCAACACAGCATGGGAAACAGGCCCTTCGGCCCAACGAGCCCGCGCCGCCGTCATACTATATAGTAGCAAATCCATTATCCTATTTTAATATTCCTATATAATATATATATTATTCCTAATATGGAAAATTCTCACTATAGGGACAATTTGTTTCCCAATCAGCCTAAGAGCGAATTTTTGGGTTGTGGGAGGAAACCGGAGCGCCCGGAGAAAACCCACGCAACCACGGGGAGAACGCGCAAACTCCCGCAGACACCGGCCCAATTCCAAGTGTCTGCACAGCCACATCGATAGTCTCTGAGCTGTCATGGTGCCCTTCAGATGGTCCACATAAAGCACTCATATACGACATGAGGTACCAGGCAACCCATGAATCAACATCCAAGAGCCGTACCCGCACCACCTGCCGAATGCATGCTCAAATTATGGACCGAATTACCTGTGGAAAAAAGCCGTAGTTAAACAGTCCTAATATATCCCTCTATCTGCATACCGCTCATGTGGCTCTGGCCCCATTCCTTAAAGGCATCTCAATGATGCCTAAAGGGAATTCCCACTGACATCACCCCCCCCCCCCCCCCCCCCCCCCCCCAGCAGGAAATCACGGGCAGGCATGCATTGCCAGTGGGACTGGAGAATCCCACCAATGTGAACAGCTGGAGAATTCCAATCTGTGACCTATGATAATCCTGCCATCCCCAAAATCTTCACTGTATTCCTTCGATAGTAAATGTATCCTTCCTTTGGTGAGGGGATTCCTTCATCCCAAGCAGGTACATTGTGGCTATTCATGTGTGGCTAACCTTTGAAGTCTCCTTTGCTTCCATAGGCAATGGTTATCAGAGTTTCCCCTATGAACTAGTAAGAAATCTCACAACACCAGGTTAAAGTCCAACAGGTTAATTGGGAATCACAAGTTTTCAGAGCGCTGATCCTTCAGGGGCGGCACAGTGGTTTGCAGTGCTGCCTCACAGTGCTAGGGACCTGGGTTCAATTCCCGGCTTGGATCACTGTCAGTGTAGAGTTTGCATGTTCTTCCCCGTGTCTGCGTGGGTTTCTTCCCACACTCCAAAGATGCGCCAGTTAGATGGATTTGCCATGCTAAATTGCCCCTTAGTATTCAAAGAGGTGCTGGTTGCATGGATTAGCCATGCTAAATTGCCTCTTCGTGTCCCAAGATGTGCGGGTTAGGTGGATTGGCTATGGTTATTGACCCCTTAGCGTACAAAGATGTGCAGGTTAGGTGGATTGGCCAGGGTAAATTACCCCTTCATGTCAGCAGGGCTAGCATGGCAAATACTTGGGATTACGGGGATAGGCCTTGGATAGGATTGTTGCTAATGTAAGTTTGATGGACCGAATGCCCTGGTTCTACACTGTAGGGATTCTATGATTATTGACCCAGCTAACATGTCAGATCTGCTCCCAAAATTGTTGGCAATTTCTTTAAACTTATCTCTTCTCTTATCCCTCCTAAACACAAGGCCGCAGAAGAAGACCACTTCAGTGTCCCTGACAATAGGAGCCCACAACTCGAAGAAGGCAGCAGGTGCCGGTGAAGTGCAGCAAGTCCGCTCCACATTGGTGCAATCCATCTCCATCCCAGCCCCACAGGTACAGTGAGTCATACAGCACTCAGTGAGGACAGTGAGTGAGAGTGAGGCATGTGTCTGCCTAAGAACTAATATGTGTTTTTTACCAGCATGCAAAAATTATATCCATGCATAAATAAATGTATATATAGGTGCGTATGCGAGTGAGGGCATGCGTGTGTGTGTGAGGGAGTGTGCACGTGTGAGAGCTGTGGTAGAGTGGTGCCTACAATGATTTGATCAGTTAATCTAAAGTGACACTGAAGTAGGAGTGCCACATGGTTGTAAGTGCTGTCTTTCAGATTAAGCTTTAAACTCAGGCCACCTCCTTGAGCAATTGCTAAAGGTTTTGTGTCACTATTTGGAAGCAGAGTTTGGGAGGTTTTCCCCAGGGTAGAACTTCCCGTGCCACCCGCCATAGGAATAGTAACAGGCGGAACACAGACCTTGCGAAGGTCCGTTACCCTTAGGTAGGATTTTCCAGCGAGCAGGGCTGGAAAATCCCATTCCCACTGTCCAGGCCAACATCCATCCCTCAGTCAATATCACAATCAGATGGGTTATCTGGTCATTGATCACATTTCCTTTTGTGGAATCTTGCTGTGTGCAGATTGGCTGCTCCGTTTTAATGGATCCATGTTTTAACCATGCTCTCTATTGGTTACAAAGCAGCGTAAGGCTGCCTGTGGCTGTGGATGGACACTAGGTAAATGTAAGCCAGACTTACATTTAACTTACTTTTCTTGAAGTCACTGTGACACACGCCTCCAGTCATTGGGCAGGACTTGTTGCAACTGTTCCCATTGGTGAGATCACCCAGTGGTGGTGACGGCAAGCCCTTGCTCTGGTTACCCGGCAAGGGAGTGGGGCAAACAGCCACCAGAAGGTCCTACAACTGGCCAATGTCACGATGAAATATGCTGTGAGAGCGGGTAGAGGGAAATTCCACTCACAGTCATGGCAGCATTTGGCAATTTATCCGCAAACAGCTCCATCGGAAGCTCCAAATGCAACGGCCCAGAGATTTTGTGTTCACCGTGTTCCCCGGACTGTAATTGCACCCCCACCCCACCACCTGCCCATTCTCTCCCCCTCACTCTCTTCCCCCTACTCCATTCTCCCTTCAAATAAATGATCTGTGATGTGGAAGTGCTTGGCGTTGGACTGGGGTGGACACAACACAACACGAGGTTAAAGTCCAAAAGGTTTTTTTTTGGAATCACAAGCTTTTGGAGCAGCGACCCTTCATCAGGTGAGTCACCTGATGAAGGAGCAGTTCTCTGAAAGTTCATGATCCCAAATAAACCTGTTGAACTTTAACCTGGTGTTGTGAGACTTCTCACTGAGCCCACCTCTATTGGACCTGGGCAGGCTGTTTACTGGGTTGACGTGTTAAAAGACTGAATAGAAAAGGACTCTGTGTTCATTCATTGTGCAGTTGCCCCCGAAGCTCCTCACAGTCATTGAGTCAGAATGGCTTCATGCACGCTGCCTTTATGCAGGGACATGCACAGCAAGATTCCACTCATACACAGTGAATGAAATCCACAGCCATCAATCGGTATTGGTTAAGAGAAGGGATCTTTTTACATTGATCTGAACAAACGGACGGCACAGTGGTTGGCATTGCTGCCCCACAGCACCAGGGACCTGGGTTCAATTCACTGTCTCAGGTCACTGTCTGTGTGGAGTTTGCACATTCTCCCCATGTCTGCATGGGTTTCCTCCGGGTGCTCCGGTTTCCTTTCACAGTCTAAAGATGTGCAGGTTAGGTGGATTGGCCATGCTAAATTGCCCCTTAGTGTCCTGGGATGTATATGTTAGAGGGATTAGGAGGGTAAATAAATGGGGTTACGGGGATAAAGCCTAGGTAGGAGTGTTGTCAGTGCAATGACCAAAGACGGTGACACTTCCAATAATAGAACACTTCTACGATGTTACACATCAGTGTCAGTACAGACAAGAGAGCCCTTAGGAGTTAAGATTGAATCTGCTTTTGTCAGCTTTTCAGGCAGTGAATCCTGGATCAGCACAACTCACTCCAACATTCTCCTTACTTCCTCTTCAGTTACTTTGCAAATTATCTCAAAGTATCTCACCTTTATGACTTCTGGTCACTGAGTCTGCAAAGGAATCAGATTCTTGCTGTTATTCTGCTAACAGTTCCACCGCTCCCCCACCCCAACCATCTCATAAAAGTTGTTAAACCTTCTGTGCTCTGAGAGAGTGATGATGGGTTGGGAGTCATGTGTTTTGTCATGGAAAAATATATATAACCAGTGATTATTCCTGACCCCCGCGTCATTAAGATATGAAGGGATAGCAATGTAAATGCCCTCCCTCATACGGTTCTGTTTTGCAATCGTGCAATCATAGAATCTACAGCGCAGAGACAGGCCCTTCCGCCCAACTGGTCCATGCCAACCAAAAAGCTCATCTAGGCTAACTGCATTTGCCTGCATTTGGCCCATATCTCTCTAAACCTTTCTGCGTATCTGCCCAAATGCCTTTTAAATGCAATTAGGCTCTGTCATACGGTTAAAACTGAGTGTGTTTCAGTCTGTCGAACATTAAGTGTAAATGAGATTCCGATAGATGCTGGGGTTGCCACAAAATTCCCGATAAAGGAAGGTTCGGTTTATAATCCCCTGGACCCTTTTGCCACAGAACCCAGTCGATTGGACAAACTTCAAGGAAGTGGATAGGGAGCAGCTGTTCCCCTTAGTCGAAGGGTCAGTCACGAGGGGACACAAGTTGAAAGTGAGGGTGGGAGATTTAGGGAGGATTTGGGGAAAAGTCTTTTCACCCAGAGGGTGGTGACGTTCTGGAATGAGCTGCCTGGGAGGGTGGTGGAAGTAGGATGCCTCACATCCTTTAAAAAGTAATTGGTTGAACACTTGGAATATCATAACATTCAAGGCTATGGGTCAAGTGCTGGCAAGTGGGATTAGGTGGACAGGTCAGGGCCTTTCATACGATCCGCACAGTGCAGAAAGAGGCCATTCGACTCATGGAGACTGCACCGACAACAATCCCATCCAAAGTCCTATCCCATAACCTATATTTATCCCACTAATCCCTTTAACCTAAGCATCTCGGAACACGATGGAGCAATTTAGCATGGTCAATCCACCTAACCTGCACATCTTTGGAATGTGGGAGGAAACCGGAGCACCTGGAGGAAACCCACACAGACACAGAGAGAATGTGCAAACTCCACCCAAGCCAGGAATCGAACCTGGGTCCATGGAGCTGTGAGGCAGCAGTGCTAACTACTGTTCCACTATCTGCCTGTGCAGCCTCAATAGGCCGAAGGGCCTCTTCTGCGCTGTAATATTTACTGAGCTTCTTTGCCTTGGTAACATTATTGACTGTTTAGAACCTATCATTAACTTGTTTGCAGTGTCTTACAGAGGCTTGCAGCTTAACATATAATTGCAGTTAACAAACCAAGGGAGTAACCCTGGAATACTGTCTAACCAGGTGGTTTGTAGACTTTATCTTCACTGCCTGCTCTAAGTGCAAAAGTAACTGTGGAAAGCTGCCTGCCTGTAAGTAGTAAAAGCAGGTGGCAAGCACACTTTGTAAAATTTTTTTATTTCATCCAAAATCTAAATTCAATTGGAATTCAAGTTGTGGTCTCCACGAGAGGGATAAACAAGCTGTCAAAGTATAAGCTGGTAAGATAAGGCATTCCACCCCATCTCGGCAATATTGGCTGCTATCAGAAAGTTGAATGCAAAGAACAAAGAACAGTACAGTACAGGAAACAGGCCCTTCGGCCCTTCAAGCCTGTGCCACTCATTGGTCCAACTAGACCATGTTTATATCCCTCCATTCCCAGGCTGCTCCTGTGTCTATCCAGGTAAACGATTCCAGCGTGTCCGCCTCCACCACCCTACTTGGTAGTGCATTCCAGACCCCCACCACCCTCTGCATAAAAAATGTCCCTCTGATATCTGAGTGAAACCTCGTCCCTCTCAGGATGTTATTTCTAACTATTGAACTTATTTCTGATCAAGTAGTACAAGGGCCTTAATTGGCGATCTTTATGCACTAATTCTTGTCCATTTCATTTTTATTTAGGTCCAGAGTCCAACGCCTTGCCTTCAAGCCCAAGATGGAGTCTCGCCGCCTGTGTTTACAAAGGTCAGCCTTTTTGTAATCATCCTCTTCAGCCAAAAAGGTGGGGTGAAAAGCCCCATTAAAGTTTGTCCCTGTCACTGGAGGTAGAACCATTCTTAATTACTGGGAGATTGGTTTAGCTAGGGTCACAGACGTCAGGACGGAGGAGAATTTCATTAACTTGATTTGATTTGATTTGATTTATTATTGTTACATGTACTGGTAAAAAGTGAAAAGTGTTGTTTCCTGCACATTATGCAAAGCATACCATTCATAGAGAAGGAAATGAGAGAGTGCAGAATGTAGTGTTACAGTCACAGCTAGAGAAAGATCAACTTAATACATGATATGTCCATTCAAAAGTCTGATAACAGCAGGGAAGAAACTGTTCTTGAGTTGGTTAGTATGTGACGTTAGCCTTTTGTACCTTTTTCCCGACGGAAGAAGATAGAAGAGAGAATGGCCAGGCTGCGTGGGGTACGAAATTACGCTGGCTGCTTTGCCGAGGCAGTGGGAAGTGTAGACAGAGTCAATGGATGGGAGGCTGGTTTGCGTGATGAATTGGGCTACATTCACGACCTTTTGTAATTCCTTGCGGTCTTGGGCAGATCAGGAGCCATACCAAACTGTGATGCAACCAGAAAGAATGCTTTCTATGGTACATCTGTAAAAGTTGGTGAGAGTCGTAGCTGACATGCCAAATTTCCTTAGTCTTCTGAGAAAGTAGAGACATTGGTGGGCTTTCTTAGCTACAGTGTCAGCATGGAGGGACCAGGACAGGTTGTTAGTGACCTGGATGCATAAAAACTTGAAGGTCTTGATCAACTAGTTTTATTTAATTGATTAAATTGTATTCTGTAGCTACCCCAGCAGGATCTCAACTCACTTCTCTACACCAATACAAGGGGTGTGAGAAAGGGAGCTAAGTATGGCACAGTGGCACAGTGGTTAGCACTGCTGTCTCACAGCGCAGGGACCCAAGTTCAATTCCAGCCTTGCATCACTGTCTGTTTGGAGTTTGCGCGTTCTCCCCGTGTTTTGTGTGAGTTTCCTCCAAGTGCTCTGATTTCCTCTCACACTCCAAAGATGTGTAGGTTAGATTTATTAACCATGCTACATTGCCCCTTTGACTCCCAAGATGTGTAGGTTGGAGGGGGTTAACGGCGTAAATAAAGTTATTTATTTGTTCCAAGTAGGCTTACATTAATACTGCAATGAAATTACAGTGAAAATCCCACAGTTGCCACACTCTGGCACCTGTTCAGTACACTGAGGGAGAACTTAGGATGGCCAATCCATTCTAACCAGCATGTCTTTCAGACTGTGGGAGGCAACCAGAGGAAACCCACACAGACAAGGGGAGAATGTGCAAACTCTGCTCAGAGAGTGACCAAAGCATTGAACCGGGTCTGTGGCATGGTGAGGCAACAGTGCTAATCACTGTGCCACTATGCTGCCCCGTGTGGGGTTACGAGGGTAGGATCTGGGTGGAATGATGTGTCAGAGAGCCAGTGTTGGCTCAATGGGCCGAATTGTCTCTTTCTGTACTGTGATTCTAAAGGTCAAAATAAATACCCAGGAAAGTGAGAGAGAGGAAGCTCAGCCACTGATGAGATGCAGGATTCAGAACTATCTCAGCCCTTGGGGAAATGAGAGCAGACTCAGTACGCAGAGCGGGAAAAGACACAGGAATATTGTTTAGCTATCATCAGTGTTCCAGAGGCTTTTTTCACTAAACCAGCCTTTGGTTTGAAGTTTCTATAAGAGTACAGATGTTTTCTATAACACTGGGGCATTTGTTAGTCTCTGTTCCAACAGGAAGCCAGTCTCTGCAGGTCAATGTTTTGAAATTATAGGGATTTCAGAAAACCATCAAGAAATCGGGCAGGAGAAGGCAGACTCATTGAAACCCACATGCTTCTCCAGCAGAATTGGTCTGCTAACACTAACAATGTCACCATTGTTCCCAGGCTGAATTCCACGGTGGGGTGTTAGTTCCTGCCTTGGCACATTGCCAGATACGTTTTAATGTCACAAAATGTGGTTTCTTTCCGCTCTGCTTCTCTCAGCTTTGCACGTGTCAACCTGCGGCAATCTCACTTACTTCGATCTGAAATGCTTATTTTGCCTTGGGTCTTTTCCCACCCTCTCCCATCTCCCCGGTTTCTCATCCTTCTGATTTGATTTGGTTTATTCTTGTCACATGTATTAACATATAGTGAAAAGTATTGTTTCTTATGCAGACAAAGCATGCCGTTCATAGAGAAGGAAATGAGACAGTGCAGAATGTGGTGTTACAGTCATAGCTAGGGTGTAGAGAAAGATCAACTCAATGCAAGGTAGGTCCATTCAGAAGTCTGATAGCAGCGGGGAAGAAGCTGTTCTTGAGTCGGTTGGTTCATGGCCTCAGACTTTTGTATCTTTTTCCAGATGGAAGAAGGTGGAAGAGAGAATGTCCAGGGTGTGTGGGGTCCTTAATTATGCTGGCTGCTTTTCCGAGGCTGCGGGAAATGTAGACAGAGTCAATGGACAGGAGGCTGGTTTGCGTGATGGATTGGGTTACATTCACGACCTTTTATAGTTCCTTGTGGCCTTGGGCAGAGCAGGAGCCATACCAAACTGTGATACGTCCAATAAGAACGGTTTCTATGGTACATCTGTAAAAGTTGATGAGAGTCATAGCTGATATGTCAAATTTCCTTGGTGTCCCAAGAAAGTAAAGGCACTGGTGGGCTTTCTTAACACAGTAAGAAGTCTGACAACATCAGGTTTAAATCCAACCGATTTATTTGATAGTAAACTTACAAGCTTTCGACACTCTGGTCTTCGTCAGGTGAATGAGGTGTTCTGGTCTCAAACAGCACACATAACAGCACAGACTGTTTACAGATTACTGATTGTAATTTAATCAGTAATCTGTAAACAGTCTGTGCTGTTATGTGTGCTGTTTAAGACCAGAACACCCCATTCACCTGACAAAGAGCACAGCCTCGAAAGCTTGCGAGTTTACTATCAAATAAATTGGTTGGACTTAAACCTGGTGTTGTCAGACTTCTTACTGTGTTTACCCCAGTCCAACGCTGGCATCTCTACATCAGGACTTTCTTAACCACAATGTTGGCTGTCAAACTGATTGCCTGTTTTTGCACACCAGTCATTGTCAATTCCCATCAATTTTCCATTCTATTTGGAAGCTTGGGTCAGCAATAAGTTTTGATTCCCCACCCATCCTACCTCTCCCTCTCTCTCTCTCTCTCTCTCTCCCCCTCTTCACCTACCTCTCTAATTAGAGGTTCTAGTTCTCTCCCAGTTGATTGCATACGAAGAGAGATGGAGAAGTTTCCAGTCTTTTTAATATTATTTATTGGAGGGACCTCTTGTCCCTCTTGTCCGGGGTGGTTGATGGGAGATATTCATCGTGGAGTTCGGTGACAAGTGGTGTGCCTCAGGGGTCTGTTTTGGGGCCCCTGCTGTTTGTAATTTTTATAAATGATCTGGATGAGGGTATTGAGGGATGGATCAGTAAATTTGCAGATGATACTAAAGTTGGTGGAGTGGTAGATAGTGAAGAGGGGTGTTTTAGTTTACAGAGTGACTTGGACAAGTTGCAGAGCTGGGCCGAGAGGTGGCAAATGGAGTTTAATGTGGAAAAGTGTGAGGTAATGCACTTTGGCAGGAACAATAAATGTGTAGAGTATAGGGCTAATGGTAGGGCTCTTAATAGTGTTGAGGAACAGAAGGATCTTGGTGTATGTGTCAATAGATCCCTGAAAGTAGGCAGTCAAGTGGATAAAGTTGTTAAGAAGGCATATGGAGTCTTAGCTTTTATTGGTAGGGGGATTGAATTTCGGAGCCGCAACGTCATGTTGCAACTGTACAAAACTCTAGTGCGGCCGCACTTGGAGTATTGTGTGCAGTTCTGGTCCCCACATTATAAGAAAGATGTGGAGGCATTGGAGAGGGTACAGAGGAGGTTTACCAGGATGTTGCCTGGTATGGAGGGCAGGTCTTATGAAGAGAGGCTGAGGGATTTGAGGTTGTTTTCGTTAGAAAGGAGGCGGCTAAGAGGGGATCTTATTGAAGCATATAAGATGATTAGAGGTTTAGATAGGGTGGACAGTGATAGCCTTTTTCCTAGGATGGAGAAAGCTAGCACGAGGGGACACAGCTTTAAATTAAGGGGTATGAGTTATAGACGGATATCAGAGGTAGGTTCTTTACTCAAAGAGTGATTAGGGAGTGGAATGCCCTGCCTGCAGCTGTTGTAGATGCGCCAAGTTTGGTGGCGTTTAAGAGGTTAGTTGATAAGTATATGGAAGAGAAGGGAATGGTTTAGTTTGGAGGGGCATTGCTTTTTATTTTGGTCGGCACAACATCGAAGGCCGAAGGGCCTGTTCTGTGCTGTAATGTTCTATGTTCTATGTTCTATGTTCTATTTTCACAGTGAGCACTCAAAGGGAGCAAAGTGAGACATTATCATTCCTGTATCTGGATGGAATACTGGGGCTTTCAAACCCAGACTGTATTAGAGGTGCGTCAGGTGCCATTTTGGCACCTAGAACAGCCCATGACATAGAATAGAATTATGGAGGCCCTGCAGTGGACAAGCGCATCAACCTATCAAGCCTGCACTGGGCTGTCCAAAAGAGCATCTTACCCAGTTCCTATTCCCGTAACCCCACATATCTATCCTGCTAACCCCCAAAACCTCCTACACATTTTGAGACATGAAGGGGTAACTTGGCATGGCCAATCCACTTAACCTGCATATCTTTGGACTGTGGGAATAAACCGGAGAACCCGGAGGAAACCCATGCAGACATGGATGGCCTCCCATCCATTGATTGTCTACCTTTCCCGCTGACTCAGCAAAGCAGCCAGCATAATCAAGGACCCCACGGACCCCGGACATTCTCTCTTCCACCTTCTTCCATTGGGGAAAAGGTACAAAAGTCTGAGATCACATAACAACCGACTCAAGAATAGCTTCCTCCCTTTTGAATGGACTTACCTTGCATTAAGTTGATCTTTCTCCACACCCTAGCTATGTCTGTAACACTACATTCTGCACTGTCTCATTTAATGGTATGCAATGCTTTTTGCAGCATACTAATACGTGCGACAATAATAAATCAAATTAAATCAAGTCAAAGAACGTACAAACTCTTTCAAGGCAGGAAACAAGATAAAAAGCCAAAAAAATTGGTCGATGAAACCAGCGGTCTCCACGCTAGATCCCCAAGAGAAAGAAAGCAGATCTCTCAGTGATCATATCTATTCCCTGTCTCTGTAATCTCCTCCAGTACTGTGGTCCTCCGAGATCTCCACATTTTTCCTAACCCATTCTTCAGTTTTCATCACCTCACCCATGTCTTCAGTTTAAATTCCCTTCCAAGATATTTCTACTTTCCTACTTTTCTCTGCTGATGTAAGACACCCCTTTGAGTCAACCTCTTTGACTAAGCATCTGTCCAGCCTCCTCTTTACATCAAATGTTGTTTGCTGACGCCCCCTGTGAGGCACCTCGGAATGTTTTGCTGCAATGTGGGCACTATATAAATGCAAGAGTGGGCAATGATGATGGGAGATTCACCTGAGTCCTCCAGACCAGCAGTAGATCCATTTTGCCCAGCAGGGAGGTCTGGAGTGATTTCCCCCATCATACGTACAGGGACAAGGATGTCTCACAGCAGCTGTACAGGACCTTGGTGAGACCACAACTGAACTATTGTGTGCAGTTCCTTATCTAAAAATAGATAAACCTGCCACAGAGGCAGCAAAAGTTCACCAGACAAATTCCTGAGATGGCAGGATTGTCATACGAGGAAAGATTGAGTCAACTAGGCCTATATTCATCAGTAAGTCTCACAACAGCAGGTTAAAGTCCAAAAGGTTTATTTGGCATCACAAGCTTTTGGAGCACTGGTTCACTTGAGAAAGGGGCAGCACTCCAAAAGCTCGTGATTCCAAATAAACTTATTGGACTTTAATCTGGTGTTGTGTCCTGCCTCAGACCAATGCCGGCATCTCCATATTCACTGGAATTCAGGAGAATGAGAGGGGATCTAACTGAGATGTATAAAATTCTGACAGGGTTGGATAGACTGGGTGTAGGAATGTTGTTTCCTCTGGCTGAGGGTGGGTCTGGAACAAGGGGGCACAATCTCAGAATAGGCCATTTAGGACTGAAGTGAGGAGAAATGTCTCACTCAGAGCTGGTGAACCTGTGGAATTCTCTACCACAGAGAGCTGTAGTGGCCAAGTTTAATGCCTCATTCTGTGCTACACTGTGAGTGTCGATCCAGGTTGCGTACTCAAGTTGCAGCAGTATGGCTCGAGCCCAGAACCTTCTAAATGAGAGAGGAAAGTGTTACCAAGTAAAGGTTAGAACATAGAACTGTACAGCACAAGAAGTGGCCCTTTGGCCCACACAGCCGTACATGATGCAAAATTAAACTAATCCCTTCTGCTTGCCCTTGGTCCCTATCCCTCTATTCCTTGCATGTTCATGTGCTTATCTAAAAGCCCCTTAAACACCCCTATTGTATCTGCCTCCACCAGCACCCTTGGCAGCGCATTCCACACACCTATCACTTACCCCTCACATGTCTTTTGAACATTCCCCTCTCACCATCAATACATGCCCCCTAGAATTAGACATTTCAATGCTGGATAAGAAGATTCTGACTGTCAACCCTGTCGCTCATAGTTTTGTAAACTTCTATCAGGTCTTCCCTCAGCCTCCACTACTCCAGAGAAAACAACCCAAGTTTGCCCAGCCTGCCCTTATAGCTCATACCTTCTAATCCGGACAACATCCCGGTAAACCTCTTCTTTTGAGTTGATTTGATTTGATTTATTACTGTCACATGTACTGGGGTGCAGTGAAAAGTATTGTTTCTTGTGTGCTATACAAAGCATACCATTCATAGAGAAGGAAACAAAAGGGTGCAGAATGTAGTGTTACAGTCATAGCTAGGATGTGGAGAAAAGTCAACTTAATGCGAGGTAGGTCCATTCGAAAGCCCGACAGAAGCTAGGGAAGAAGCTGTTCCTGAGTCGATTGGTACGTGTCCTCAGATTTTTGTATCTTTTTCCCAATGGAAGATGGTGGAAGAGAGAATGTCCGGAATGCGTGAGACCCTCAGTTAAGCTGGCTGCTTTTCCGAGGCAGCAGGAAGTGTAGACAGAGACAATGGACAGAGTTTGCACCCAATTCAAAGCCTCCACATTCTCCACGTAATGTGACGACCAGAATTGAAGTGCAATACTCATAAGTTTTATGAAGCTGTGACATGACATCCTTATATTCAATGCCCCAGAAAATAAAGGCAAGTATGCCATCTCCCTTCATTACCACTGTATCTACTCGTGTAAGTATCATTTTTCAAGAGTAGATAGCTGTACCTTCAAAGGCTGCCATCTCCTATATACAGATGGTCTATACATTACAGGGTGATAAGCCGTAATAGAGCAATAAGGTGGACGATAAAGGTAACCTTGTCTCATTTCAGGTCTTACAAGACATCACCGCGTCTGAGGGCCAGGGGGTGGTGCTGGAATGTCGAGTTAAGGGGACCCCTCCTGTTAAAATCCAGTGGCTGAGACAAGGAACAGAGATTGAAGACTCCCCAGACTTCCGGATCCTTCAGAAAAGTAATGCACCTCATTAAACATCACATGGCCTCGCATCTCCATGTGATTAGGGTGGTTTAAATCAGAGAGCCTCACGGTGCAGACGGAGGCCATTTGGCCCATCGAGTCTGCGCTGACTACAATCCCACACGGGTCCTATCCCCATAATCCCATGCATTTATTCTAGTTCGTTGCCCTGACGGGAAGGGGCAATTTAACATGTCCAATCCACGTAAACCTGTATATAGAACATAGAACATAGAACAATACAGCACAGAACAGGCCCTTCGGCCTTCGATGTTGTGCCGACCAAAATAAAAAGCAATGCCCCTCCAAACTAAACCATTCCCTTCTCTTCCATATACTTATCAATTAACCTCTTAAACGCCACCAAACTTGGCGCATCTACAACAGCTGCAGGCAGGGCATTCCACTCCCTAATCACTCTTTGAGTAAAGAACCTACCTCTGATATCCGTCCTATAACTCATACCCCTTAATTTAAAGCTGTGTCCCCTCGTGCTAGCTTTCTCCATCCTAGGAAAAAGGCTATCACTGTCCACCCTATCTAAACCTCTAATCATCTTATATGCTTCAATAAGATCCCCTCTTAGCCGCCTCCTTTCTAACGAAAACAACCTCAAATCCTTCAACCTCTCTTCATAGGACCTGCCCTCCATACCAGGCAACATCCTGGTAAACCTCCTCTGTACCCTCTCCAATGCCTCCACATCTTTCTTATAATGTGGCGACCAGAACTGCACACAATACTCCAAGTGCGGCCGCACTAGAGTTTTGTACAGCTGCAACATGATGCTGCGGCTCCTAAATTCAATCCCCCTACCAATAAAAGCTAAGACTCCATATGCCTTCTTAACAACTTTATCCACTTGACTGCCTACTTTCAGGGATCTATTGACACATACACCAAGATCCTTCTGTTCCTCAACACTATTAAGAGCCCTACCATTAGCCCTATACTCTACACATTTATTGTTCCTGCCAAAGTGCATTACCTCACACTTTTCCACATTAAACTCCATTTGCCACCTCTCGGCCCAGCTCTGCAACTTGTCCAAGTCACTCTGTAAACTAAAACACCCCTCTTCACTATCTACCACTCCACCAACTTTAGTATCATCTGCAAATTTACTGATCCATCCCTCAATACCCTCATCCAGATCATTTATAAAAATTACAAACAGCAGGGGCCCCAAAACAGACCCCTGAGGCACACCACTCGTCACCGAACTCCACGATGAATATCTCCCATCAACCACCACCCTCTGTCTTCTATCTGCCAGCCGATTCCTAATCCAATTAGCTAAATCACCCTCTATTCCACACATCTGCATTTTCTGTAGAAGTCTTCCATGGGCCACCTTATCAAACGCCTTACTAAAGTCCATATATACTACATCTCTCTTCCCCTTCTTAAACAATGGGACCACATTCGCTATCCTCCAGTCCTCCGGAACCACACCCGTAACCAACGAGGACCTGAAGATCAGAGCCAGAGGCTCTGCAATCTCCTCTCTTGCCTCCCAGAGAATCCTAGGGTAAATCCCGTCCGGCCCAGGGGACTTATCCAACTTCAAACCCTCGAGAATTTCTAACACATCCTCCCTATCCACTACAATACTCCCGAATTTGCAACCCTGTACCTCAGTGCTCTCCATAGCTACATTTCCAGCACTCTGCGTGAATACCGAAGAGAAATATTTATTCAGTGCCTCACCAATCTCTTCAGGCTCCACGCACAACTTCCCACTGCTGTCTATGACTGGCCCGTATCTTTTGGACTGTGGGAGAAGACGGGAGCAGACGGATAAAATCCACGCTGATGAATATGCAGAGTCTGCACAGACAGTAACCCAAGCCAGGAATCGAACTGCAGGTCTCTGATGCTATGAGGCGGCAGTGCTAACCACTGTGCCATCTTCAGCAGAATTTAGAACATAGACCATAGAACATTACAGCACAGAACAGGCCCTTCGACCTTCGATGTTGCGCCGACCAAAATAAAAAGCAATGCCCCTCCAAACTAAACCATTCCCTTCTCTTCCATATACTTATCAACTAACCTCTTAAACGCCACCAAACTTGGCGCATCTACAACTGCTGCAGGCAGGGCATTCCATTCCCGAACCACCCTTTGGGTAAAGAACCTACCTCTGATATCCGTCCTATAACTATCACCCCTTAATTTAAAGCTGTGTCCCCTCGTGCTAGCTTTTTCCATCCTAGGAAAAAGGCTATCACTGTCCACCCTATCTAAACCTCTAATCATCTTATATGTTTCAATAAGGTCCCCTCTTAGCCGCCTCCTTTCTAACGAAAACAACCTCAAATCCCTCAGCCTCTCCTCATAAGACCTGCCCTCCATACCAGGCAACATCCTGGTAAACCTCCTCTGTACCCTCTCCAATGCCTCCACATCTTCTTATAATGTGGGGACCAGAACTGCACACAATACTCCAAGTGCGGCCGCACTAGAGTTTTGTACGGTTGCAACATGACGTTGCGGCTCCGAAATTCAATCCCTCTACCAATAAA
This sequence comes from Sphyrna mokarran, assembly GCA_024679065.1. Classification (NCBI taxonomy): domain Eukaryota; kingdom Metazoa; phylum Chordata; class Chondrichthyes; order Carcharhiniformes; family Carcharhinidae; genus Sphyrna; species Sphyrna mokarran. The sequence goes on from JAGIQG010000006.1 coordinate 12,315,742, forward strand.
AGCCAAGACTCCATATGCCTTCCTAACAACCTTCTCGACCTGACTGCCTACTTTCAGGGATCTATGCACATACACACCAAGATCCCTCTGTTCATCTAGACTACTAAGAATCCTACATTTGCCCTATACTCTACACATTTATTATTTCTGCCATAGTGCATTACCTCACACTTTTCCACATTAAACTCCATTTGCCACCTCTCGGCCCAGCTCTGCAACTTGTCCAAGTCTCTATGCAAACTATAACACCCCTCTTCACTATCTACCACTCCACCGACTTTAGTGTCATCTGCAAATTTACTAATCCATCCTTCAATACCCTCATCCAGAACATTTATAAAAATTACAAACAGCAGGGGCCCCAAAACAGACCCCTGAGGTACACCACTGGTCACCGAACTCCAAGATGAATATCTCCCATCAACCACCACCCTCTGTCTTCTATCTGCTAGCCAATTCCTAACCCAATTACCTAAATCACCCTCTATCCCATACATCTGCATTTTCTGCAGAAGTCTTCCATGGGCCACCTTATCAAACGCCTTACTAAAGTCAATATATACCACATCAACCGCCTTACCCCCATCCACCTCTTTGGTCACTTTTTCAAAAAACTCAATGAGGTTAGTAAGGCACGACCTACCCTTCACAAAACCATGCTGACTATCCCCAATCAATTCATTTCTCTCTAAATAACTATAAATCCTATCCCTAATAATTCTCTCCAATACTTTGCCCACAACAGAAGTAAGACTCACTGGCCTATAATTCCCTGGAAGGTCTCTCTTCCCCTTCTTGAACAATGGGACCACATTCGCTATCCTCCAGTCCTCCGGAACCACACCCGTAACCAACAACGACCTGAAGATCAGAGCCAGAGGCTCTGCAATCTCCTCTCTTGCCTCCCAGAGAATCCTAGGGTAAATCCCGTCCGGCCCAGGGGACTTATCCAACTTCAAACCCTCGAGAATATCTAGCACATCCTCCCTATCTACTTCGATACCTTCCAGTTTGCTACCCTGTACCTCAGTGTTCTCCATAACTACATTTACATCACCCTGCGTGAATACCGAAGAGAAATATTTATTCAGTACCTCTCCAATCTCTTCAGGCTCCACGCACAACTTCCCACTGCTGTCTATGACTGGCCCTAATCTTGCCCTAACCAATCTTCTATTCTTAACATATCTAAAGAAAGCTTTAGGATTCTCCTTAATCCTATCAGCCAAAGTCTTCTCGTGTCCTCTCTTAGCTCTCCTCAATTCACTCTTTAGCTCCCTCCTGGCTAATCTATAGCTATCCATTGCACTAACCGAGCCTTCAAGCCTCATCCTGACATAAGCCTCCTTTTTCCTTTTAACCAGCAAATCAACTTTTTTCGTACACCAAGGTTCTCTTACTCGACCATTTCCTCCTTGCCTGACAGGGACATACTTATCAAGGACTCGCAGCAGCTGCTCCTTGAATAAGCTCCACATTCCAGATGTTCCCAGTCCCTGTAGTTTCCTAGTCCAATCTATGCACCCTAATTCTCTCCTGATGGCCTCATAATTACCCTTCCCCCAGCTATAACTACTGCCCCCAGCTTCATGCCTATCCCTATCCATCACTAAGGTGAACGTAACCGAATTGTGGTCACTATCACCAAAATGTTCACTAACTTCCAAGCCTAACACCTGGTCTGGCTCATTGCCCAGCACCAAATCCAATGTAGCCTCACCTCTAGTTGGCCTATCTACATACTGAGTCAAAAAACCTTCCTGCACACTTTGTACGAAAACTGACCCCTCTAACGAGCTAGAGCTATAGCTATTCCAATCAATATTAGTAAAGTTAAAGTCCCCCATAACAATTACCCTATTACTTTCACTCCTGACCAGAATTGACTTTGCAATCCTTTCCTCAACCTCTCTAGAACTTTTAGGAGGTCTATAAAAGACTCCCAACAGGGTGACCTCTCCTTTCCTGTTTCTAATCTCAGCCCATACTACCTCAACAGACAAGTCCTCATCAAACTTCTTCTCTGTCACTGTGATACAGTCTTTGACTAATAATGCCACTCCTCCCCCCCTTCTACCTCCTTCTCTACTCCGACTAAAGCATTTGAACCCTGGAACCTGCAACATCCATTCTTGTCCCTGCTCTACCCAAGTCTCTGAAATGGCCACAACATCGAAGTTCCAGGTACTGGTCCAAGCTGCAAGTTCCTCCCCCTTATTGCGAATACTCCTTGCATTAAAGTATACGCATTTCAAACCATGCCCTACCCCACCCGTATGCTGCTGTGTTTTACAGCTTTCCTCTATGACCCCCTTACTCTCATCCCTCTTAGCACCCCAACTACTTAGGATCCCACCCCCCCCCGAATCAGTTTAAAGCCCCCTGCATAGCCTTAGCACAGGGCAAGCCAGCAGATAGTGGAAATTTAAATGCAAAGTGAATTGCCATGATTTTTTGTGCCAGCTTTTAAATAAACACGTTCTGCCCAGAGCCTGCATGGCTTGTTAGGCCAATCCCAGCCCCAAACCAAATGTGTCACTGTGGCGACTTTCTGCACGGGTTGACGGTTCTTTGAAGTCAGATCTAAAAATGAAACATTTTTAGTCACCGTTAGGAACATTTTAAAAACTTCTGAATACATTTATGTTAATTTACTAAGAAACTGACTACTGTCAGCCAATAGAACTAGCGAAGCTTCTACATTTTTTTTTCCAATTTATCTCCAGTATGTTAAAGTCTGGCCATTCTCAGTGAAAAAGATGCTGTCTAACAATCTTTACCATTGTGTGACAAGCCCATTTTCAGATGGATTAAATAAACTCTTAAATATAAGAGTTTCCTCCCACACTCCAAAGATGTGCAGGTTAGGTGGATTGGCCACGCTAAATTGACCCTAGTATTGTGGGATTAGCAGGGTAAGTATGTGGGGTTACGGGAAGAGGGAATGGGTGGGACTGCGATCGGTACAAACTCAATGCGCCAAATGGCTCCTTTCTGTATTGTAGGGATTCTATGATAAGAAGGTTTTTTTTTAAGATTACAAATGATTAAAGCGTATTTATTATTAGTGTCACAAGTAGGCTTACATTAACACTGCAATGAAGTTACTGTGAAAATCCCCTAGTTGCCACACTCCGGTTTCCGTTCAGGTACACTGAGGGAGAATTTAGCATTGGCCAATGCACCTAACCCACATATCTTTGGAGTGTGGGAGGAAACCGGAGCACCCAGAGGAAATCCACGCAGACACGGAGAGAATGTGCAAACTCTGCACAGTCAGTGACCCAGGCCAGGAATCGAACTCCGGTTCCTTGCATTGTGAGGCAGCAGCACTAACCACAGTGTCACCGTAGGAAAGAATGACATTCTCAAACACTCCCATTGCATGAGCTTGTAACAGATTATGTATTCAGCTGCAGGCAAAAGAATTTGAGCAGAAACTTGAGAATTAAAAACTGCATTTCTCGGCAGAATTTGAGTCCAGATTATGTCTAAAGCAGAAACAGCACTCTCCAGTATTGAGCAATTCCTTTCCATAATTCTATGAGCAAACTAACCATTTCTGATTTTCTGTTCCATGTGTCCGTGGACCTGGTTTTGTTTCTCAGAGCCTCGATCAGCTCTTGAACCTGGTAAGATTCTTCAACATTGGTAATTCTTAATGGGGCCGTATGTGTGAATGTTTGTGGTGTCCACCTATTCACTTCCGGCTGAACAATCACCTCTCTCTGCTGAGATACGTAGAAACTAGAAGCAGGAGGAAGCTATTTGGCCAATTCATTTTTTAAAATTCATTCGTGGGACATGGGCATTACTTGTTGGTCATTATTTCTTGCCTATCCCTAGTTGGCTGAGAGCAGTTGAGAGTCAACGGCATTGCTGTGGCTCTGGAGTCACATGTAGGCCAGACCGGGTAAGGACAGCAGATTTCCTTCCCCAAAGGGCTCAGTGAGCCAGATGGCTTTTTCTGAGAATTAACAATGGTTTCATAGTCATCAGTAGATTCTTAATTCCAGACTTTTTATGTTCAAATTCCACCACCTGCCATGGCAGGATTCGAACCCCAGTCCCCAGAACATTAGTTGAGTTTCTGAATTAATAGTCCATCTCTGTTTTAAAGGATCGTCCCTTTAGCCTGAGGTTGTGCCTTCTGGTTCTAGTTTTTTCTACCTGTAGAAACATCCTCTCCATATCAAATCTATCCAAGCCACACAGTATCCTGTACGTTTCAATAAGATCCCCCCTCATCCTTCTAAACTCCAATGACTACTGACCCAGAGTCCTCAACTGTTCCTCATACGACAAGCTCTTTATTCCAGGGATCATTCATCCAACCCAGGCTCCTGACACTGTGAGACAGCAATGCTAACATGCCGTCCATTACTCAAGGATATAACTCATAATTTGCCCACAAGTGTCTTGGCATTCCAAGTACTTTATTATTTATATATCAGATGATGTTCAAATTTGACTTTATTTTGTGATTTCCCTTGTTGAACACATTGATAAAATGTCCAACGCTCTAGAATGCCATCTATGAGCAGAATGTTTTGTGTGAGGAAGTCATACTGAAATGTCCTGATTCTTTCAGAAGAAGAAATCTGCAGTCTCGTGATCGCCGAGACCTTTGCGGAAGATGCCGGAAGATTTACCTGCACAGCTACCAATTCTCTTGGCTCTGTGTCTTGTAGTGCCCAGCTCACACTATGCCCAGGTACGTGAGGGTGTGGAGGATTTGTGGGCAGGGGGCAGAGAGAGAGAAAGCCATATCCTCTGAAAGAGGATATCCTCTGTTCTCTTCGAGTGGTTGAGACCTGACTGATGTGAAATGATATAAAATTGAGGGGTAGCCCGGCCGACGGGATTAAAATGATAAAATAATCTGATTTGTATCCACAACTTCTTACCTTGGATGGGAGAAGGGGGAAGAGACAAAGAAGGCTAAGAGGTGATTTGATAGAAGTGTACAAAATACTAAGGGGAAGAGATAGAGTGGATGAGACAAAATTGTTTCCCTTGATGGAGAATTCCAGAATCAAAAGACAGAGATACAAGGTAGATGGCAGAAGATGCAGAGGGGCCATGAGGAAGAATTATTTTACACAGAGGATGGTGGGTGTCTGGAATTTGCTCCCTGAATTGATGGTGGAAGCAAAGACCCTAAACTAGAATCATACATTGCAGAAGGAAGCCATTTGGGTCATCGAGCCGGCACCAATCACAATCTACCTAGGCCTTATCTCCATAACCTTAGCTAGTCCCCCTCATACTAAGGGACAATTTGGCATGGCCAATCCACCTAACCCACACATCTTTGGACTGTGGGAGAAAACCAGAGCACCAGGAGGAAACCCATGCAGACACGAGGAAAAGTGTAGACTCTGCACAGACAGTGATTCAAGTCAGGAATCGAACCCACTAGCACTGTGAGGCAGCAGTGCTAACCAGTGTGCCACTGTCCCGCCACTCTTACCAATTACAACACTTAAGTATGGCACAGTATAACTCCTATCAACTAGCTATCTCTGCTGTTCCAAGTTAACCAGCATCCCACAGACATACACCCTTCTCCAGACTTGGAATAGTGTGCTCACGCAATGCTGGATCTTCAGCTTTGTAACACCTGTGGACAGAAATCCAGGCTGGCTGTTTACAAAGAAGGAAATCCTCAAAAAGTAGGTAAACTTGAGAGGTAAACTTAATCTTGGAAAACTTCTAAAACCCGTTGCACAGAGAACAGAAACTCCAGAGAAAGAGAAAAGGCACTACTGCTTCCCTCCACTCAATTGGGAGCAAACCCACCCCCATCATCCCCTTCACCTTCCTCTAATTTGCTCCAAAAAGTTTGGTCCATCCCTTTTCCACATAAGAGGTCCACAAACAAATATGTGGATATATAAGTAATACAGCCCCCATTACAGTCCCAGTCTGACCCAGCACAACTTGGATAGATGCTATCCTATGCATAATCCTGCTTTTTACTTCTTTTTTTTTGGGAATTCTTTGGGTTTTCCCGAGAACAGTAAGAAATCTCACAACACCAGGTTTAAGTCCAACTAGTTTATTTCGTGGTAATCTCACAAGCTTTCGGAAACAGTGTTTGTTCGTCAGGTATGTGGAAGGTTCCACTCACCTGACAAAGGAACACCGTTTCCAAAAGCTTGTAATAAACCTGTTGGACTTTAACTCGGTGTTGTGAGACTTCTTGCTGTGTTCACCCCATCCAACACTGAAAACATCATATTTTCCCAAGAATGGCAGAATCAGCACTTTATCTTTGAGGAAACGTGTGAAAAGAGATCATTCCTTCATTCAAGCCTAGTTTTTGTGGACTAACATTCATGTGGACTGAGCCTCACTCCAGAACAGTCATCTGGGCTATTTTCAGGTCAGGCATTCCCAGGATTCACTCCTCATCTTTCCTTTGACGCTTCCCCCAAATCCCAAATAGTTTGGAAGAAGCTGAGCAATATGTCATTGTTTCCCTCCTGACTGCAACAGTCACCATGGAAACCTTGTTTTCATGGTCTGGAGTGGCCACCTCTGTTTGTCCATCACTGCTGATCCCAAGAGAATTAAGGAGAGATATTTTAAAGTTTACTTTATTTATTAATGTCGCATTGTAGGCTTACGTTAACCCTGCAATGAAGTTACTGTAAAAATCCCCTACTCACCATACTCCGACATCTGTTCGGGTACACTGAGGGAGAATTTAGCACGACCAATGCACGAAACCAGCACGTCTTTCAAACTGTGGGAGGAATCAGGAGCACCCGGAGAAAACCCATGCAGACACAGTGAGAACATATAGAATCCACATAGAGAGTGACCCTAAGCCGGGAATTGAACCCAGATCCTTGGCATTGTGAGGCAGTAACACTAACCACTGTGCTGTGTACAGAACGGGGTTGAGGGGCAGTGCAGGAGGAGATCATACGACCCATTGAGTCTGCATCGATCACAATGTCACCCAGGCCCTATTCCCGTAACCCCACATATTTACCCTGCTAATCCTCTGACACAAGGGTCAGTTTAACATAGCCAATCTCCCATCTAACCCGCACATCTTTGGAGTGTGGGAGGAAACCCATGGAGACACAGGGAGAACATGCAAATTCTATACAGACAGTGGCCTGAGGCCAGAATCGAACCTGGGTCCTTGGCACTGTGAGATAGCAGTGCTAACCACTGTGCCATCATATCACCTCGTACCCATATTCCCACTGTGAGACAGTATACAGGTTAAATTGGGTTGGTTCAGGAACTCTGCAGGACATCCTGTGGTGTAGATTACAGGAGAATTTCAGCATTACCTGTGGAATGCCAAAGCGATCTCTTTGATCTATCATCCCGGTACATTTTTTTTGTGTCTCAATGCTTTCGAGGGGGAGTGCTTTGCATGGAAAGAATTCCCCGTCGGCTTACTGCCTCCTGGTGATTGCCAGCAGAGTATCCATACGGAACAGGCTTCTTTATTGTCGCACGGAACACCTGCACTAGTCAGCTGGAATATTTTCCTGGCAACTGACCCACTCAAAATTCCTGTGTGAAAATTCCAGGTGTCCTTACGATGAAGGAATGTGGGCAATAGAGCAACAAGTGATATCATATAAAAACAGCAAAGAATGACTAAATGAATAATAAGGAGGGAGTAGAAGAGAAAACTAGCAAGAAACAGAGACAGAGATTGAATGAAGTTCTACAAGGATTGGAAAAGGACTAAGTCATTTGAGCATTTGTTGTGCAGAGAGGGAGAATGAGCCTAGGGAATTAATAATGGACAATAAGGAAACGGCAGGTAAATTGAAGAGATAGCTTGTATTTGCCTTCGTTCTTGAGGATACAAATAACATCCCAGAAATAACTGTAAATCAGGAGATGAATGGGAGGGAAGAGCGGTGGCATGGTGGTTAGCGCTGCTGCCTCATAGCGCCGGGGAGCCGCATTCAATTCCCAGCTTGGGTCACTGTCTGTGTAGAGTTTGCACATTCTCCCCGTGTCTGTGTGGGTTTCCTCCAGGTGCTCTGGTTTCCTCCCACAGTCCAAAAGATGTGCTGGTTAGGTGCACCGGCCGTGCTAAATTCTCCCTCAGTGTATCAAAACAGGCGTAATACTGTGGCGACTAGGGGACTTTCACAACAACTTTGTTGCAAGTAAGCCTACTTGTGACTAATCAATTAACTTTAACTTGAAACAATTGCAATCACCAGGGAATGGATTCATAAGAAAGTTATTAGGATTAAATGCTAACCAGTTCCCAGGTCCTGATGGGCTTCATGCTAGCACCTTAAAAGAAAACCCAACACAGCTTCCCCTCAGTCTCTCTCTCAGCATTCTGCAGGATTTCTCTGGGACACCCTGGTCCTCTCTTCCATCACACCCAACAGCACCTTCCCATGCAATTGTAGAAGGTGCAACACCTGCCCCTTTACCACCTCCCTGCTCACCGTCCCAGGTCCTAAATACCCCTTTCTGGTGAAGCATTTTCTGTTTTTGTTTCACTTTCCCGCATCCACAGTATTTTGCTTTTAGTTTAGAAGAAGTGATCGCTGAGATAATAGAGGCATTGGTTTTCATTTTCCAATATTCCCTCGATTATGGAAAGGTCTCATCAGTTTTGAAAATAGCAAATGTGACTCCTCTATTCATAAAAGGAGGGAGACAGTGAGCAGGAACCTGCAGGCCTGTTAGCCTAACACCAGTTGTGGGGAAATTTTTGGAGTTCATTATTAATCGAGACATGGGGTAGAATTTTCATATCCCATCTGCCATGGATATTGGAGCAGGTGGGAAAGGACTACTCAAATATCCATTGACCTGAGGTGAGACCTTATGGTTTTGGGATGAGCAAGGCCATCAAATCCCATCCTTTGAGTCAATTAGCACAGAAAAGACTATTCAGTCCATTGAGTCAGCACTGATAATGACTACCATTAAATGCTAATCCCATTTTCCTGCATTTGTCCCATATCCTCAAATATTTTGATAACTTCAAATGCTCATCCAAATATTTTTTTAAAGGTTGTAAGGTTTCTGGCCTCAAATACCTCCCCAGGCTGCACATTTCAAATTCCCACCACTCTTCAAGTAAATTTCTTTTTCTCAATTCCCCTCTGAATCTCCTGTCCCTTACCCTCAAACTGTGTCCCCTTGTGGGTATCCCCTCATCCAAGGGAAATAGCTGTTCCCTCCTCACTCTGTCTATAGCGGAACACTTAGAAAATCTCAGTGCAATAAAACACACCACACCGTTTCATCAAGGGGAAATCATGTTTGATTAATTTATTAGGGTCTGTGAATAAAGGTCAATCTGTAGGTGTGTTGAACTTAGATTCCTAGAAGGCATTTGATAAGGCACTGTATCAAAAGTTACTGTGCAAAATCACAGCTCATGGTGCAGCGGTAACATATTAGCAAGAATAGAGGATTGATTAGCTGACAGGGAACAGAGAGTAAGCATTAATGGGTCATTTTTGGGTTGACAAGGAGTAACGAGTAGAGTACAACAAGGATCAGTGCTGAGGCTTTAACTCTTTATGACTTATTTAATGATTTGCGTAAAGGAATCCAATGTATAATTGCTAAATTTGATTTAATTTATTATTGTCACATGTTTTATTATACAGTGAAAAATATTGTTTCTTGAGCGCTATACAGACAAAGCATACCATTCATTGAGAAGGAAAGAAGAGAGTGCAGAATGTAGTGTTACAGTCATAGCTAGGGTGTAGAGAAAGATCAACTTAATGTAAGGTGGGTCCATTCAAAAGTCTGACAGCAGCAGGGAAGAAGCAGTTCTTAAGTCGGTTGGTACATAACCTTAGACTTTTGTATCTTTTTCGTAACAGAAGAGGGTGGAAGAAAGAATGTCCGGGGTGTGTGGAGCCCTTAATTATGTGGCTGCTTTGCCGAGGCAGCAGGAAGTGTAGACAGAGTCAATGGATGGGAGACTGGTTTGTGTGATAGACTGGATTTCATTCATGACCCTTAGTAGTTCCTTGCGGTCTTGGGCAGAGCAGGAGCCCATACCGAGCTGTGATACAATCAGAAAGAATGCTTTCTATGGTGCATCTGTAAAAGTTGGTGAGAGTCGTAGCTGACGTGCCAAATTTCCTTAGCCTTCTGAGAAAGTAGAGGTGCTGGTGAGCTTTCTTCACACAAAAGTTGAAAAGTAAATTGTGAAGAAGACAGAAGGAAATGGAGGGGTATAGAAAACTGATTTAAAATAGGGATCATGAGCCTTGGGAGTCCCTGGGAAGTGTGTAAATAGATGATGATATTGATGTACTTGTTTTTATCCTACAGATGCTTTGGTCCACCTTGTTGTCTAACGAGGGGCATACACGCGATGGGTCGTGAGAGGGCTGCTCTTGGATTCTTTTTCGAGAGTATCCTAGTGCTTCACGTCGTTAGTGTACGCTTGACCTGGACCATTTGATGGGCAACACGACAGCTCAGTGACTATCGCTGTGCTGTGCAGATACATGGATTTGGGCCTGTGTCTGTGGGAGTTTGCGCATTCTCCCCGTGCTTGCGTGGGTTTTCTCCGGGTGCTCCGGTTTCCTCCCACATCCCAAAGATGTGCTGTTAGGCTAATTGGGAAAACAAATTCTCCCTAAATTGTCTCAAATTTGGTTTTTAATCCTTAGATCTATAAACATAGACAGGGATCACGGGTAGAGGTGGGAACATCGGGGTGGCGGCGCGGGCTCGTTGGGCCAAAGGGCCTGTTTCCCGTGCTGTTTTGTTCTTTGTTCTTTGAATCTGCAAAAGGATAGATAAGTTGACTGGACAAAAACCTAGCAGTTGGTGTCCAATGTGGGAAACCCATCTAATTCCAATCTCTCTCCCTTTCTCTCTCTACAGGAAAGGAAGTAACTTCAAATAATGGGAATGGTTCAGTGGACAATCTTAGCCCCTCACCTCTAACTGAAATTAGTTCGTTAGAATTGCCTCCAAAGAGGACAGCTGATCCTGTTGAGGTGAACAGTGTCGAGGTCAAACCCAATGTGGCTGCCTTCCGGTTACAGCTCAATTCCACGGAGAAAATGCCCAATGGCAGCTCCTCCGCCCAAGAAATGAATGGACCAAGCCGAGGTCAACTCGCACAGTCTGCAGCCACATTGCCTTCCCCGGTAAAGGAGCCGCCGCCTCTTGCCGCCAAACCCAAGCTGTAAGTACTCCCGTTTGCTCACTCGGGTCTCACCTTTCCTCTGTTTTCAACAGAGGGCCTTTGGACTGGATGCTCTGGACTAGCATTATCGCTTCATTCGTGTTGTAATATCAAATCCTGCAAGCAGTACCATACGCAGTTCCAGCTACCATGTAATTAAAATGCTTAAAGAGCGCACTGGGGAAGACAGAGTGTGGTTTCAAAAGGTTAATTACAGAACTGGGAAATGATACTTAAACATGACAAGCCAGATGCATTCCCTCAGAGACCAGGAGGCTGTAGGGTGGCTTGATAGAGTTTACTAAGATTGTGAAGACTTTGCTAATGTACATTTAGAGACATTGTGGGAGAGGATTACCACTCTCATTTTTAATGGCCAAGAATGGAAGTGAGGGGAAGGGAGGGATGGAGATTCGAGGGAACCATGATTCTTAAAAATACATTAATACATTCAAAATATCAGCATATGTGTTTTTCAATCATAATCACTTGTTTAAATCTCTTGCTGCATTTCATGTGTGTGTAAAGTGCTTTCTTGTTGATTTATAAATCGTTTCAAAGTCATTTAACTCAATGCTGTTAGTTCTGTTAGTGTCTTAAGGCCAAATGGTTTGAAAGTCTTTATCAAATCACTAGGATCTCTTCCCCTTACAACTCCGCCTCTGGCCATTGGCTGGCCCAATACTAGACCACAAAACAGGACTGGGGTGGGCATAGTAAGAAGTCTCATAACACCAGCTTAAAGTCCAACAGGTTTGTTTGGAATCACAAGCTTTCAGAGCACCGTTCCTTCATCAGTTCCACTCACCTGCTGAAGGACAGCACTCCAAAAGCTTGTGAATTCAAATATCCTGACTCTGGTATTATGAGATTTTTTACTGTGCTTTACATTGACTGTCATTACTAATACTGTATTGATTGTGTATAACTACATTTGAATTTAAAACCCTGATTAATGCAAAAATCATAAGGAAGACCAATATTATCTCATCTAAGCCATTAAATAGATGTCTGATAGTACATATTCTCATACCCTGGAGGGACATTTGTTATTGGGACATCACTTTGTTCGCATGGATTGATGCCACTGTTGCTGGATCCTTTATAGACTTTGTTGCTAAAAAACTGCAGCATCTAAACAATTGTATAATTACACTGAACATTAAGATAACAATGAGAAAGAATACAATCCATTATATTAGGTTTTTTTCCCAGAGAACCCTGGTCCACAAAGAGAAGGATGGTGGTTGTCTAAGTTTTTCAACCTCCTTTAGAAAAGATTTACCAGGATGTTGCCTAGTATGGACAGCATTAGCTATGAAGCGAGGTTGGAGAAACTTGGTTTGTTCTTACTGGAATGACAGAATTTGGGGGGTGTGGGGGGCGGGGGGGGGGGGGGGGAGCGAGCTGGTAGAAGACTATGTAAGGCATGGACAGAGTGAATACTCAGAAGCTTTTTCCCAGGGAAGAGCCAATTACTAGGAGGCATAGCTTTAAGGTGCGAGGGGCAAGTTTAAAAGAAATGTACGAGGCAAGTTTTTTATCCAGAGTGGTGGAACTCTCTGACAGGGGAGGTAGTGAAAGCAGGTACAGTAGTGACTTTTAAGGGGATTCTTGACAAATACATGAATAGGATGGGGATAGCGGGATATGGTCCCTGCAAGGGTAAGGAGTTTTAGTTGAGTTGGACAGCATGGTCGGCGCAGGCTTAGAGGGCCGAAGGGCCTGTTCCTGTGCTGTAACTTTCTTTGTTTTTTCTAATGCGTGTGACCAAATTGATTATATTCTCTGAAGTGTCGGGTATGCATGTGCCTCATGTTGATCTAATCAAAACACTTGTTCCACCCTTCACTGCCAAAATAAAGTTGTGTCATTTGATTCTGCAGTAGCACCGTGTGCATAGCAATCATCCCATCACTGATCTCGGTGAGAGCTGTGGCAGTATCATTGGCAACCTGTTCAAAAACTGAGATATTGGCTTCACCCTCAATTCCCAGACTCTCAAAAACATACGAGGGCTGCGTTATACCAAGGAAATGATCTATTCAGACAGGGGCACGTTGATTTCTCCCAGACGGGAGTTGATAGGAATGATAGATATATGGAATCACATATCCAAGGTAATGTGTCCCATTCCATTCAATAGGTAGCCATGGTTATGTCTTGTTTCTACAAATCCAATATATTGAGAGTTGGATATGTGTGTCTCCCTTGAAACAATATGGAATATTGTAGGGTCGATCATTACTGGGTGGATCCATACATATCCAGCTGGTTACATTTACTGAGTGTCACTTGCTTGTGCCCAAGACCCCTCCAGGACCATTTTAATATTCTCAACATACAATATCTCTTTTGGTTTTGATTCTGCTCCATTTAAATTAAGGCTGGATGCTGGACTGGATGTGTTGAAGGTGGGTGAATAGTTACTCATGTGACCTGGCTCACCTGTACCGGATCTATTTCTATAAAAGTGTGCTCTGTTATAAGCTCCAGGAAAACCCGATGCTACTGTCTCATGATTTCTAAAAGACAGAGTAAACTGATTCCGCACAATTAATTCTAACCATGATTTCAAAGGCACTGTGTACAAAGATATCCTTTCTTCAGCATGTATAGGAACGTGCGCACTAACCCAACATTTAGATAAATTGGCAGTTATAGCATATGTGTATGCCATATACAGATAAGTAATAGTATGCAGTTCCCGATGAACAGTCTGAATTGAATCATAGAATCCCTCCAGTTTAGAAGGAGGCCATTTGGCCCATCCAGTCTGCATGGACCACAATCCCACCTGGGCCCTACTCCCCACGTATTTACCCTGCCTTAATATTAGGGTTAATTTAGCATAGCCAACTCACTTAACCCGCACATCTTTAGACTATGAGAGGATACCAGAGTACCCAGAGGAAACCCATGCAGACACAGACAGAACATGCAAAATCCACACAATGACCCAAACTGGGAATTGAACCCGGGACCCTGGCGCTGTGAAATAGCAGTGCAAACTACTGAGTCACCGTGCCATCCCGTTGTTGAATTTACTATTGAAAATAGTAAATTCAACAACAAAAGAATAGAAACGTTTACAATCATTTTGATGATTATCAATTGACTCTCTTTTATATCTCACAGCTACTTGTCAATATTAAGATAAAAATGTATTTACAGATCAGGGCAACAATCACAATGCCTTTAATTTCAAAGTTTTGCAGTTGACAATTAGTCTCGGGGTTTGATTGTTGAATGTTGTCTTCCCTTGACCTTGTAGTTACCTTGGTATCTTCATACGAATCTGTAAACATGGACTCAAATGCCCTTCACCACTTGAATTGGTATCACATTACACTATCATTTCTACTTCCTCTATTTTAATATCCTCCTGATTTCCTGGTGCCATGGTTTGGTCTAATCTAGTAACTCATCTGCAGAACAAAATTATCAGTAACATGGCTACAAGAGCCGTGATGATCCCTTATTCTATTGGATCATCCACCCACAATTTTGTTGTTCCTGGGTTGCTCATTAAGATATGGGGGCTGGGGGTGGGGGGTGGGTGCGGGGCGATGACTCTCCTATCCCACTGTGCTTTAAAAAATTAGCACAGCGGGCTGGGACATTTCAGCAGGGCCAAATTTTACAATAAACATTAACAATTTGGAGGAAGGAACTGAAGGCACTGTTGCTAATTTTGCAGGTGAGACAAAGATATGTAGAGGGGCAGGTAGCATTGAGGAAGCAGGGAGACTGCAGAAGAACTTGGACAGGTTAGGAGAGTGGGCAAAGAAGTGGCAGATGGAATACAATGGGGAAAAGTGTGAGGTTATGCATTTTGGAAGGAGGAATGGAGGCATGGACTATTTTCTAAATGGGGAAATGCTGAGAAAATCAGAAACACAAAGGGGCTTGGAAATCATGGTTTAAGATTTTCTTAAGATTAACATGCGGATTGAATCAGCAGTTAAGAGAGCAAATGCAATGTTATGTCGAGAAGGTTAGAATACAAGAGCAGGGATGTACTTCTGAAGCTGTATAAGGGCTCTGGTTAGACCGCATTTGGAATATTGTGAGCAGTTTCGGGCCCATATTTAAGGATGGATGTGCTGGTCTTCAAAAGGGTCCAAAGGAGATTCACAAGAATGATCCCTGGAATGAAGAGCTTGTCATATGAGGAATGGTTGGGGACTCTGGGTCTGCATTTTGGAGTTTAGAAAGATCAAGGGGAGATCTTACTGAAATTTATAAGATACTGTGAGGCCTGGATAGTGAATGTGGAGAGGATATTTCCACTAGTAGGAAAAACTAGAACCAGAGAGCACAACCTCAGGCTAAAGGGACGAACCTTTAAAATGGAGATGAGGAGGAAGTCCTTCAGCCAAGGAGTGGTGAATCTGAGGAACTCTTTGCCGCAGAAGGCTGTGGAGGCCAGGTCATTGAGTCTCTTTAAGACAGAGATAGATAGGTTCTTGATTAATAAGGGGATCAGGGGTTGTGGGGAAAAGGCAGGAGAATGAGGATGAGAAAAATATCAGCCATGATTGAATGGCGGAGCAGACTCGATGGGCCGAGTGGCCTAATTCTGCTCCTATGTCTTATGGTCTTATGGATTAGCACATTCTACGCTGGGCATCCAGCCACAAGTGCCTCCCCAGCGCCGGAAATAAAGCTGTATTAGATATGCAGAAGGCCATTTAAATATAATTTAAATATAATTAGCAGGCCCAGGATTTGAACTCTCCAGACCCGCTCGTTTCTCCCATCTCACAAAGAGTATTTCATTCCAGTGGGGTTTACAGTAGCTCCCCACTTTCAGGAAGCTAGCAGCCCACTCCAGCGGAACATTGAACATGGAACATAACAGTGCAGTACAGGCTGTTCGGCCCTCGATGTTGCACCGACTTGTGAAAACCAATCTAAAGCCCATCTAACCTAAACTATTCCAATATCACCCAGAAGTTTATCCAATGATCATTTACTGTTAGCCAATCTAACAGTAGATTGCTGTTACTGTTGGCCAATCCACAACTGCTGCAGGCATGGCATTCCTCGCCCTTACTACTCTCTGAGTAAAGAACCTACTTCTAACATCTGTCCTGTATTTATCACCCCTCAATTTAAAGCTATGTCCCCTCGTGTTAGCCATCTCCATCTAGGAAAAATGCTCTCACTGTCCACCCTATCTAATCCTCTGATCATCTTGTATGCCTCTATTAGGTCACCTCTTCGCTCTAACAAAAACAGCTTCAAGTCCCTTGGCCTTTTCTCATAAGATCTCCCCACCATACCAGGCAACATCCTAGTAAACCTCCTCCGTGCCCTAATGAAGGGAGGGCAATCAAGCCTCCTCAGAGGCTCTGGCACCCAGGGAGGGAGGGGGGAACTCTCATTGTATTTGAGCACGGAGAGTGTTTGTACATTGCAGCCAGGATAGTGTGAAGAGTTCCCTGAGCCCTGAGCTGAGACAGAGACACAGTAAGAGGTCTGACAACACCAGTTTTAAATCCAACCGATTTATTTGATAGTAAACTCGCAAACTTTCGGCTTTATAGCCTTCATCAGGCGAATGATGTGTTCTGGTCTACATTAGCACACATATCAGCACAGACAGTTTACAGATTACTGATTAGAATGCGAATCTTTACACCTAACCTGCTGTTCAAGTCTTAAAGTGGCTAACAATGTGAGTGGAAGGAGCACTAAGCACAGGTTAAAGAGATGTGTATTGTCTCCAGACAGCACAGTAAGTGAGGTTTTTTGCTAACCCAGGCAAGTCACGAGGGTTACAGATAGTGTGACATGAAGCCAAGATCCCTGTTAAGACCGTCCTCATGTGTACGGAACTTGGCTATCAGTCTCTGCTCAGTGGCTCTGCACTGTCGTGTGTTGTGAAGGCCCCCTTGAAGAACGTTTACCCGAAGGTCAGAGGCTGAATGCCCGTGACCGCTGAAGTGTTCGTCACAGGTCGAAAGCTTGTGCGTTTACTATCAAATAAATCAGTTGGATTTAAACCTGTTGTTGTCAGACTTCTTACTATGTTTACCCCAGTCCAACGCCAGCATCTCTACATCCTGAGAGAGAGAGAGAGAGAGAGAGAGTCGGGGACCTGGCATTTCGATTGTTGTTTAGTTTAATTTAGCCACATCAGCACACCCTCTCATTGTTCTATGTGACTTACCTGCTCGTCAGCTCACAGTTTAACTGCTCCTCCGCTCTGACATCACTGCGGTGCATGCTATTTGTTCAAAGTGAAGTGATTAATAGCCCTGATACGTTCATTTAACAAGAAAGCTATAAACTCCATTGAAAGATCCATCTCAGTGTGTGATTCTGCTGCGTTTGTGTGTGAGAAAAGTTTGAAAGTGTTTTTAAGTTTATTTACTAGTGTCACAAGTAAGGCTTACATTAACGCTGCAATGAATTTACTGTGAAAATTCCCGGGTCGCCACACTCCGGTGCCTGTTCAGGTACACTGAGGGAGAATTTAGCATGGCCAATGCAAGTCTAACCAGCAAGTCTTTCAGACTGTGGGAGGAAACGAGAGCACCCGGAGGAAACTCATGCAGACTCAGAGAGAATGTGCTGACTCCACGTAGACAGTGACCCAAGCCGGGAATTGAACCCGGATCCCCAGCGCTGTGCTAACCATTTTTGTATATGTGTGTGATTCTAATGTGCCTGTGTGTGTAATTACATGTGTGTCGGATAATTTGTATGAGCGATTATGTGTTTGTATATGTGTACACGCACATGTGGGCATGTGCGTGTACACATATCTGTGTGTGTGTATGCGTGTGCGTGTTTCTGTTCATGTGTTAATATGTGAGATCTTATGAGTGTGCAAACATGTTCATGCTCAACATGTATGCATGTATCTGGGTGTCTGTATGTAAGTGTCTGTATGTGCATGTGTCTGTGTGTGTGTTTATGTGAGTGTGTGTGTGTGTGTGTATGTAAGTGCGTGTGCGTATGTGTGTATATGTGTATGTATGTGAGTGTGTGTGTATGTATGTGTGTGTGCGTGTGTGAGTGTGTGTATATATATGTGAGTGCGTGTGTGTGTGTATGTGTCTGTGTGTGTATGTGTGTATGTAAGTGCGTGTGCGTATGTGTGTATATGTGTATGTATGTGAGTGTGTGTGTGTGCGTGTGTGAGTGTGTGTATATATATGTGAGTGCGTGTGCGTGTGTGTGTGTATGTGTCTGTGTGTGTGTGTGTATGTGTGTGTGTCCCTGCTCACCTGTTAGCGTGTGTAAGCATGTGTGTGCTTGTCTATGCTTCTCCCTTGCGCCTACATTCAATACGCTGGAAAGCTGTCAGATGCGAAGGTAGTAAAAATGCTTTGACATTTGAACAGCCCTGACTCCTTCCCTGGGGACTTTTGTGTTGAATATCTACAAGCCTCGTGATCAAACAATCATTGTCTTTTCTCACTGCTTATCGCCCCAGTGCAGTGTAAATGGAAAGAGGCCAGGAGACTGATGTTATCAGATATTTTGTTAAGTTCTGGCATGGCTGTCTAAGCAACATGAGCATAAATCAAAGTCACAAGTCTCAACAAAGACATCAATAATACACTTATACAGGCACCATTCATCATCAGTGGGTATCTCTATATCTCCTTATGGCCATTAATGTGCATCGGAAATGCCTTCACTTTTATCAGCCTTTTAAACATAGGAAGGCAGCTGGTCTATACGCAGCAAGATTCCAGGTAACCCGCTTTGATTATACTGAGGGTTAATCAAAGGCACAGGAAGAAGTCTCACAACATCAGGTTAAAGCCCAATAGGTTTATTTGGCAGCACAAACTTTCATAGCGCTTCTTCACTCACCTGACGAAGGAGCGGCACTCTGAAAGCTTGTGATACCAAATAAACCTTAATCTTAATAAGGGCTTACTGGGATTGAGGGTTATAGGTAAGCCTAGTAGGTAGAGATATGATGGGCGCAACTTGTGCAGTAGTTTTTCTATGATTCTATGATTCTAAACCTGTTGGACTTTAACTCGATTATACCAAGTGAGGGATGAAATTTAGCTATGCTGTTGGTGAGAACTCCTATGTTTCTGGGAGTGCAGACGGTTCCTCAGCTTAGCAACTGAAGAAGCGCAGCACCTGCTCAGCCTTCCCAGTCGAGATTATTAGCAGAATTTTTTTTGGGAATTGTAGCGAGCGGAACAATGCAAAAGCCTCAAGCGGGATTTTCCAACCTTAGGGCAAGCATGACCAAAAAATCCCATTCCACGAGTCCAAATCTCATGAACGGGGTTCAGAGTTGAGATTGTCACTCCATGAGTCACAGCTGGGACATTATGTGCACTTTTGATGTCCTTATCTGGGGAAGGATGTCCTTGCTCTCAAGGGAGTGCAGCGAAGGTTTACCAGGTTGATTCCTTGGATGGCAGGTCTGTCTTGTGAGGAGAGATTAAGTCGATTAGGATTATGTTCACTAGAGTTTAGAAGAGTGAGATGGGATCTCATAGAATCTTATAAAATTCTAACAGGGTTAGATAGTGTAAATTCAGAAAAAATGTTCCTAATAATGGGGGAATCCAGAATTAGTGGTCATGGTTTGAGGATAAGAGGTAAACCTTTTAGAACTGAGGTGAGGAGAAATTTCTTCACCCAGAGAGTGATGAATGTGTGGAATTCACTAACACAGAAAGTAGTTGAGGCCAAAACATTGTCTGATTTCAAGACGAAATTAGATATAGCTCCTGGGGCTAAAGAGATCAATGGATATGGGAGGGAGAAAGGAGGATCTGGACATTGAATTCTGATGATCAGTCATGATCAAAATGAATGGTGGAGCAGGCTCGAAGGGCTGAATGGCCTCCTCCTGCTTCTGGTTTCCTTGTTTCTTTGAGCCACAGCTGACACATGGGCAAGATCTTTGGATAAACCTGCTGTAAAGAGGAATACGATCTTTAGTCGGTGATTCCCATCTCTCGCCTTTTTGAATAATCGAGAGCTTGTGGTAATACATTTGGTGATTTGTTGCTGTGAAGAATGATGCCATGCTCCATTCTATCAGGAGTTAATCACAGAGCCCAGCAAGCCATTCCGTTCAAGGGTGTGCAGCAAGTGCTGGCCTTGCCTGTGAAGCCCACATCCCATTACGGGAAAGAAAATCTCGTACGTTTCTTGTGTGGCTGATGGAGTCCTGTAAAATGAGCTGTTACGTCACCGGGATCTGACTAGCATCTTTGACCCGCTCAGCAGGCCCACCTGTCAGTGAGGGAAATTTCAAATTTTGTGTGTGTGTGTGTGTGTGTGTGTTTTCCTTCTCAGTCTTCTCTTCCACTGCCTCCCCCACTACCTCCCTCCCCACACCTCCAATCATCCAGGCCCCATGAACAGATCGGCCAGCTGGGGTTAATCTGTTTGGAAATGTTTTACAAACACATCTTAGCGATCCCGAAGAGCTAGATTCAAAATTTAGATTTGATTGATGATGTTCTCTCGTGGATGTTGGAAGACTTGTGGACCCGTGCCAAAGGATCAATTTGTAAACAGAGAAAACAAACTCCAGACGCAATAATTGGACACCAGAGGCCTTGGATAAGTACTTCAGAACTAGCCCCATGTGCTAGTACCTTCAAACCCAGCCCATGCACAAGTCTCTTAAAACTAGGCCTGTATATAAGTACCTGACTAGGGCTGTTCACAGTAACCTTAAAACTTGGCCCATGTACAAGTAATTTAAAACTAGGCCTCTGTACAAATACTTTGAAACTAGGCCTGTATACAAGTACTTTAAAACAGGCCCACTTACAAGCACATTAAAATTAGGACCAATACAAACAACGGGCTATATACAATTATCTTAAAACTGGGCCTGTGTACAAGTATTTTAAAACTAGACCTGTGTACAAGTACTTCAAAAAGAAGTACTTCACGAGAAGATGTTGGCTGATAGGATTAAGGAGAATCCTAAAGCTTTCTTTCGATATGTTAAGAATAGAAGATTGGTTATGGCAAGATTAGGGCCAGTCATAGACAGCAGTGGGAAGTTGTGCGTGGAGCCTGAAGAGATTGGTGAGGCACTGAATAAATATTTCTCTTCGGTATTCACGCAGAGTGATGGAAATGTAGCTATGGAGAACACTGAGGTACAGGGTTGCAAATTGGGAAGTATTGTAATAGATAGGGAGGATGTGCTAGAAATTCTCGAGGGTTTGAAGTTGGATAAGTCCCCTGGGCCGGACGGGATTTACCTAGGATTCTCTGGGAGGCAAGAGAGGAGATTGCAGAGCCTCTGGCTCTGATCTTCAGGTCCTCGTTGGTTACGGGTGTGGTTCCGGAGGACTGGAGTATGGCGAATGTGGTCCCATTGTTTAAGAAGGGGAAGAGAGACCTTCCTGGGAATTATAGGCCAGTGAGTCTTACTTCTGTTGTGGGCAAGGTATTGAAGAGAATTATTAGGGATAGGATTTATAGTTATTTAGAGAGAAATGAATTGATTGGGGATAGTCAGCATGGTTTCGTGAAGGGTAGGTCATGCCTTACTAACCTCATTGAGTTTTTTTAGAAAGTGACCAGAGAGGTGGATGGGGGTAAGGCGGTTGATGTAGTATATATGGACTTTAGTAAGGCTTTTGATAAGGTGGCCATGGAAGACTTCTACAGAAAATGCAGATGTGTGGAATAGAGGGTGATTTAGCTAATTGGATTAGAAATTGGCTGGCAGATAGAAGACAGAGGGTGGTGGTTGATGGGAGATTTTCATCGTGGAGGTCGGTGACGAGTGGTGTGCCTCAGGGGTCTGTTTTGGGGCCCCTGCTGTTTGTAATTTTTATAAATGATCTGGATGAGGGTATTGAGGGATGGATCAGTAAATTTGCAGATGATACTAAAGTTGGTGGTGTGGTAGATAGTGAAGAGGGGTGTTTTAGTTTACAGAGTGACTTGGACAAGTGGCAGAGCTGGGCCGAGAGGTGGCAAATGGAGTTTAATGTGGAAAAGTGTGAGGTAATGCACTTTGGCAGGAACAATAAATGTGTAGAGTATAGGGCTAATGGTAGTGCTCTTAATAGTGTTGAGGAACAGAAGGATCTTGGTGTATGTGCATAGATCCCTGAAAGTAGGCAGTCAGGTCGAGAAGGTTGTTAGGAAGGCATATGGAGTCTTGGCTTTTATTGGTAGAGGAATTGAATTTCGGAGCCGCAACGTCATGTTGCAACTGTACAAAACTCTAGTGCGCCCGCACTTGGAGTATTGTGTGCAGTTCTGGTCCCCACATTATAAGAAAGATGTGGAGGCATTGGAGAGGGTACAGAGGAGTTTACCAGGATGTTGCCTGGTATGGAGGGCAGGTCTTATGAAGAGAGGCTGAGGGATTTGAGGTTTTTTCGTTAGAAAGAAGGCGGCTAAGAGGAAACCTTATTGAAACATATAAGATGATTAGAGGTTTAGATAGGGTGGACAGTGATAGCCTTTTTCCTAGGATGGAGAAAGCTAGCACGAGGGGACACAGCTTTAAATTAAGGGGTATGAGTTATGGGACGGATATCAGAGGTAGGTTCTTTACTCAAAGACTGATTAGGGAGTGGAATGCCCTGCCTGCAGCTGTTGTAGATGCGCCAAGTTTGGTGGCGTTTAAGAGGTTAGTTGATAAGTATATTGATGAGAAGGGAATGGTTTAGTTAGGAGGGGCATTGCTTTTTATTTTGGTCGGCACAACATCGAAGGCCGAAGGGCCTGTTCTGTGCTGTATTGTTCTATGTTCTATGTTCTAAAACTAGGCTTGTGTACAAGTACTGCAAAACTAGGCCTGTGTACAAGTACTTTAAAACTGGCCCATGTACAAGTACATTAAAATTAGGACCAATACAAACAATGTAAAAGTAGGGCTGTATGTAATTATCTTAAAACTAGGCCTGTGTGCAAGTATTTTAAAACTAGGCTTGTGTACAAATACTTCAAAACTAGGCTTGTGTACAAGTACTGCAAAATTAGGCCTGTGTACAAGTACTTTAAAACTGAGCCTATGCACAAGTATTTTAAAACATGTACTTCAAAGCTAGGTCTATGTTCAAGTATTTCAAAACTAGGCCTGTGTACAAGTACTATAAAACTAGGCCTGTGTACAAGTACTTTAAAACTGGCCCATGTACAAGTACATTAAAACTGGTCCATGTACAAGTACATTAAAACTAGGACCAATACAAACAATGTAAAAGTAGTGCTGTATCTTAAAATTATCTTAAAACTGGGCCTGTGTACAAGTCTTTTAAATCTAGGCCTGTGTACAAGTACTGCAAAACTAGGCCTGTGTACAAGTCTTTTAAATCTAGGCCTGTGTACAAGGACTTCAAAACTAGGCCTCTGTACAAGTATTTTAAAACTAGGCCTGTGCACAGATACTTTAAAACTAGGTCCATGTACAAGTACTTCAAAGCTAGGCCTATGTTCAAGGGCTTCAAAACTAGGCCTCTGTACAAGTACTTTAAAACTAGGCCTGTGTACAAGTACTTTAAAACTGGCCTCTGTACAAGTACTTTAAAACTGGCCTCTGTACAAGTACATTAAAACTGGTTCATGTAAATAAATAAATAAAACTAGGACCAATACAAACAATGTAAAAGTAGTGCTGTATACAATTATTTTAAAACTAGGCTTGTGTACAAGTATTTTAAAATTAGGCCTGTGTACAAGTACTTCAAAACTAGGCTTGTGTACAAGTACTGCAAAACTAGGCCTATGTACAAGTACTGCAAAACTAGGCCTATGTACAAGTACTTAAAAACTAGGCCTGTGTACAAGTACTTTAAAACTAGGCCTGTGCATAGGTACTTTAAAACTAGGCCTATGTACAAGTACTTTAAAACTGGTCCATGTACAAGTACATTAAAACTAGAACCAATGCAAACAATATAAAAGTAGGGCTGTATACAATTATCTTAAAACTGGGCCTGTGTACAAGTACTTCAAAACCAGGCTTGTGTACAAGTACTGCAAAACTAAGCCTGTATATAAGTGCTTTAAAACTAGGCCTGTATACAAGTGCCTTGAAGTTAGGCCTGTGTACAGTATCTTAAAACTGGGCTGTACATAATTACTTTAAAACTAGGTCTGTGTACAAATACCTTAAAGCCAGGCCAATGAATAAATACTATAAAACTAGGGTTGTGTGCAAATACTTCAAACTTCAGCCAGGTAAACATAACTTAAAATTAGACCATGTACACATACCTTAAAACAGGTCAACCTACATGAGTTAAAACTGGGGCCTGCATACAAATAACTTAAAACTGAACACGTGTAAAAGTTATAAGCAAAATACTATGGATGCTGGAATCTGAAACAGAAACAGAAAATGCTGGGAAATCTTAGCAGGTCAGACAGCATCTGTGGGGAGAGAACAGAGCCAACATTTCGAATCCGGATGACCCTTCATCAGAGCTGAAATAATCCAGGGAGTAAGGCGCTGACTAAGGGTTATCCAGGCCCGAAACATTGGTTCTATTCTGCCTCCACACATGCTGTCAGACCTGCTGAGATTTTCCAGCATTTTCCATTTTCGTTGTAAGTGTTCAAGTATCTGAAAATTAAAGTCTCTTTAAAAAAAAGTTGTTAAAACAAAGAACGAAATACCCTGTGTATATGTACCTGACAAGTGAGCACTTCTACATACTACCCAGATTGGTTGTAAAGAGTTGCCTGATTTCTGCAGTTCATGGTTCTGTTTCACACTTTGCTGGTCCTCTCAGTTTCCCCCCCTAACCGCCCTCTCCCGCTCTCCATATGAAGTTTATGTTGACCTATCCAAACACTTCAGCTGTGTCAGCTTAAATGCTAGTTTAAGATGTATACAAGCCAGCAGCACACACATACACTCACACACTGTCGCTTAGGGCTTAAGCTTAGACATTTATCTCTAGCTGTAAATGTATCCTGCCAACTCTCTAATGTGTTATGTATTTGGATGGAGACCACGATTATCTTAAAAATAAGAAAAGCTCCAAATGGTGAGAGTCTTCAGCAGTGGGATTGCTTTGAGATCTGACCATGAACATATTTACTCCAGCATTGGAATCTATAAATACGCCTGCTTCTTGACATTTGCTCTATTCTTTTTCTTAGCTTCTTGGTTTCCTTTACCAGACTGGTGCATAGTCAGAAGCTTTTTTCCCAGAGTGGAAGAGTCAATTACTAAGGAGCATAGGTTTAAGGTGTGAGGGGCAAGGTTTAAAGGAGATATACAAGACAGCTTTTTTACACAGAGAGTGGTTAGTCAGAAGCTTTTTCCCAGGGTGGAAGAGTTAATTACTAGGAGACATAGGTTTAAGGTGTGCGGGGCAAGGCTTAAAGGAGACTTACAAGGCACATATTTTACACAGAGAGTGCATAGTCAGAAGCTTTTTCCCAGGGTGGAAAAGTCAATTACTAGGAGGCATAGGTTTAAGGTGTTGAGGGACAAGGTTTAAAGGAGATATACAAGGCAACTTTTTTACACAGAGTGGTGGGTGCCTGGAACTCGCTGCTGGGGGAGGTAGTAGAAGCAGATACGACGGTGAGTTTTAAGGGGTGTCTTGACAAATATATGAATAGGATGGGAATAGAGGGATATGGTCCCCAAGACAGGTTGGGAGTCCTAGTTCTGTCGGGCAGCGTGGTTGGAGAGCTGGAAGGCCTGTTCCTGTGCTGTAATTTTCATTGTTCTTTGATCTTTACTCACATGCCTGAATTCTACCGCACTGCCCACCAGGGAAATCGGAGCGGGCGAGGGGCGGACAATGTTCCATTGACTTCAGACAGGATTTTCCGGTCTCAGATAGAGTGAGGCCATAAAATGCCACCCCACCCATTGTTTTCTTTACAAGAAACTGGCGGTAGCAGGAATAGAAATTGGTCCTCATCACAAGGCTTTTTCAGGCAAGTTTTTTGACATGTCAGCAAGACTGTCATCAACTCCTACGGATGCACCATAGAAAGGATTCTTTCTGGTTGTATCACAACTTGGTGTGGGCTCCTGCTCTGCCCAAGACCACAAGAAACTACAAAAGATTGTGAATGCAGCCCAGTCCGTCACATAAACCAGCCTCCCATCCATTGACACTGTCTACACTTCCCGCTGCCTCGGGAAAAAGGGCCAGCATAATTAAGGACTCTGAGCACCCCAGACATTCTCTCTTCCACATTTTTCCATCGGGAAAAAGATACAAAAGTCTTGCTCCATTTTTAATTCCAAGCAGAGAAGAAGTCACATACCAACCGACTCAAAAATAGCTTCTTCCCTGCTGCCGACAGACTTTTGAATGGACTCGACTCGCATTAAGTTGATCTTTCTCTGCACCCTAGCTATGACTCTAACACTACATTCTGCACTCTCTTCTTTCCTACTCTATGAACGTGCCTGTGTAAGCGAGCACAAAACAATACTTTTCACTGTATGCAAATACATGTAACAATAATAAATCACATCAAACCTTATGGAAACCGATTGGAGTTAAAAATGGAGCAAGATGCAACAATGTCACATTCTTACATATTGCATGCTTTTGAGCAGCGTTGTGATGTATCTGCGCAGTGATTCCACCATACATTGCTGCAGTTGATGACCTGTATACATCAGCACCTTGCCTTCACTGTGCCTTAATGCAGCTAAAAAGCCCCAAAGGCAACCCAGATAAAAGAACAATGCCATTCTCCATTAGGAGTCTGAGATTCCGTCCTGAGCAGGATACAGTGTAGCCAGCTCTGCAGACAGAAACAAAACGATCCAAAAACCTGCACAGACGGCCAAAACTTCCCTGCAATCAGTCAAAAATGCAAGTGGCAAAAGGAGCTTCCTGCTGTGACTGGGTGTGAACAACTTTCACCTCACTGTGACACTGTCAGGATGCTGAGCCAGCCCTCTCCGCCCAGGGAAGGTTAGTGAACACGCACTCAACCCTTGACGTGTAACAGCAATTAGCGTTCCCCCGCGAGATCATTCCAGTCCCCTGAAAGGAGCCTATACAGGCCTGGGTGGGAGTGAGCTGGGGAGAAAGGGCAAAGATCATTCGTCACCTCTACTTAGAACCAAGAAGTCCTCACAGTGCAGACAGAGGCAATTTGACCCATCTGCACCAACTCTCTGACAGAGCATTTTGCACAGGATTGCTACAATCTCATCAACTTTTACAGATGCTCTATAGAAAGCATTCTTTCTGGTTATATCCCTGCTCTGCCCAAGATCGCAAGGAAATACAAAGGGTCATGAATGAAACCCAGTCCATCACGCAAACCAGACTCCCACCCACTTACTCTGTCTGCAGGTTCCACTGTCTCAGCAAAGCAGCCAACATCATTAAGGACCCCATGCACCCCAGACTCCTCTCTTCCACCTTCTTCCATCAAGAAAAAGATCCAGAAGTCTGAGGTCACATTGGAACCAACTCAAGAACAGCTTCTTCCCTGCTGCTTTCAGACATTTGAATGGGCCTAACTTGCATGAAGTTGATCTTTCTCTACACCCTCGCTATGACTGTAACGCTACATTCTCCATTCTCTCCTTTCCTTCTCTACAAACGGTATGCTTTGTCTGTATAGCGCGCAAGAAACAATATTTTTCACTGCATACTAATACACGTGACAATAATAAATCAAATCAAAACCTTTCCCCTGCCCTATCCTCATAACCCCACACACTTACCATGGCTAATCCACCTAACCTACTTGATTTTTGGGATACTAAAGGACAATTTAGCATGGTAAATCCACCTAACCCACACATTTTTAGACCGTGAGAGGCTCCCGAAGGAAAATCATGCTGATCTGGGGATAACGTGCAAACTCCACACAGTGACCCGAGGCCAGAATTGAACCTGGATTGCTGGTGCTGTGAGGTGGCAATGCTCACCACTGTGCTGCAGAAGGTTGATTAGCTAAGAAGCTCTGGTTTCGAACCGCAGCCTAGGACCTGATGGCCAAGGAAGGCGCATTCATAACGTGGCCAAACCAGTTGAGCGTCAAGCTGCAAATCCTTCCAAACACACCGATGATAGGCGGTAAAAGCAGGAGAAACTCCTGGTCAGCCATGCTTGATGGTGATCTGAATTAAGGCTAATCAGTTGTAAGTCTGTCTTGTGCATCGCTAGGTGCAGGAACAGAGATGACAAAGGAAAGAATTACATGGAGCAACTAGGCTGGAGTTTTCAGGCAGAACCTACACCACGGTGCAAACCAATGCTGCTGAGGCTGAACAAGTACTTCAGGTCAGGGGAAATGACAGGATTCATGGCACAGCACAGAGACAGCTGTGGTCAGTCTCTGGCCTCTGTGTAAGCAGAGTGACAGATTAACACATTACACAGGGATGAGACTGCTATCATTCTCACTGTTTGTTACAGACATTCTAAGCCATGCAGCCCCTGGATGTCAGATATATAAACAAACACTTGGCCATTGACAGAGCACACAATTAATGTGCTTTTTCTGCTTCATGAGTTGAACGTTGTGACTTTTTGCTCTAAACTTTATTCCCGACATTCTGTGATGCACATTTTAACATTGCAAGATCGATCCAGTGACCAATAGCCCTCCAGAATCTCTGCAAATTCTGCCCTCTGGAACATTCCTAATTTTCATCTGTCTGCCTCTGGTAATCCTGCCTTCAGCTACCTGGAGTTCCCTCTCTAAAACTCTTTGCCTGTCTAGCTCCCTCTCCTCCTTTGCAACACTCAAAGCCTAACTCTTTAGACAAGTTCCTCTTTGGATTTAATACTATCCCCAATTTATTTCGTAAGCCATGGTTGAACCATTTTTGTGCCAGATTGCAATGAATAATTATAGAGTCATTGAGGTTTACAACATGGAAACAGGCCCCTCAGCCTAACTTGAAAATGCCAATCTATTTCTAACACTGTAAATGAATTAAAATGGTACAACTAGAAGTCTCACAACACTCTGTTAAAGCCCAACAGGTTTATTTGGTATCATGAGCTTTCGGAGTGCTGCTCCTTCATCAGGTGAGAGGGGTTCTGAAAGCTTCTAGATAAATCTATTGGACTTAACCTGGTGTTGTGAGACTACTTACAGTGCCTACCCCAGTCCACTGCTGACATCTCCACATCACAACTAATTGTTGTAATTCATGCACACATTCATTAAACTGTCTGCAGTTCTGGTAGAAAGGATATTATTATAGAAGGAATATCATTAAATTAGAAAGAATGCGGAAAAGATTTACTCGGATATTCCCGGGACTTGATGGTTTGAGTTATAAGGAGAGGCTGGATAGACTAGGACATTTTTCTCTGGAGCTTAGGAGGCTGAGGGGTGATCTTATAGAGTTCTATAAAATAATGCAGGGCATAAATCAGCTAAGTAGTCAATATCTTTTTCCAGAGGTAGGGCAGCCTAAAACTAAACAGCGTAGGTTTAAGGTGAGAGGGGAGAGATACAAAAGTGTCCAGAGGGACAATTTTTTCACACCGAGGGTGGTGAGTGTCTGGAACACAAACTGCCAGAGGTAGTAGTAGAGGTGGGTATGATTTTATCTTTTAGAAAGTGTTTAGACAGTTACAGGGATAAGATGGTATGGAGGGATACGAGCCAAATGCAAGCAATTGGGATTAGCTTAGTAGCAAAAACTGGCAGCACGGATAAGTTGGAATGAAGGGCCTGTTTCCATCCTGTAAACCTCTATAGCTCTAAATACAAATCATTGCCTATCCACATCAAGCCCTTTAGTAATTTCCCCAATCTGTCCTTGCCAGTTCTTACCTGATCACCTCATAGTTTCCTTTATTAATATTAAGTCTCTACCTGTACAAGAGAACCTCACTGATCATGTTGTCTATGACCATCTCAGCATCACAGAAATTCCCCAGTGAGTCCAACCACCTCTCTGGCTTCAAAATGTGGTTAGCCTGTAGCTGCAGTTGGGTACATTTCCTGTACACATGGTTGCAGGGACACTGGAACTGTCAATGACTTACTTCCCACAGAGTACAGGTGGAGCATATCTCGGTTGTGAATCCCACTGCCATGACTTTCCTTTAGATTAAGCCTTTTAGTTTTACACCTTAAAGAATACTAATTTTTCTGGGAAGCATTCCAAAAGCTTCTTGCACAATACATGGACCTTGCCTTAGGTCTTTGGAGAGCTTGCTTTAACTTTAACTTTACTTCCCTTTGATCCAACTGTGAAAGTTAGGGCAATATAACAAGATAACAAGTACAGTTGTTTATTTTAAAGTATGTAAACTTTTCTAATATGCAGCAATTTATAGACAATCCATATCAGCGCTTTCTTACCAACCAATGAACTTACAGATTCCCCACGATACTAGTCTTTGTTAATCTTTTCAACAAGAACTGAATGCAGACACTGTGCAGCTTATGATATTCTGGGCTTTATTAGTAGATGCATAGCGTACAAGAGCAAGAAGTTATGCTGAACTTGTATGGGACCCTAGTTAGACCTCAGCTGTTGTGTACAGTCTGGGTGCCATGCTCTCGGAAGGATGTGAACGCATTGGAGAGAGTGCAGAAGAGGTTTCCAAGAATGGTTCCAGAAACGAGAAACTTCAGCTCTGAGCAAAGTTTGGAGAGATTGAGGCTGTTCTCCTTGGAGAGAAGAAGGCTAAGAGGAGACTTAATAGAGATGATCAAAATCATGAGGGGAATCAATAGAGAGGGAAGGAACTGTTCTCGCTCGTAAAAAGATCAAGAATGAAAGAGCACTGATTTAAAGTGATTTGCAAAAGAAGCAAATGTGATGTGAGGAAAAACTTTTCGACACAGCGAGTGTTTCGGGTCTGGATTGTTCTATCTGGACTTTTGGTGGAAGCAGGTTCAATTGAGGCATCCAAGAGGGCATTACAAGATTATTTGAATGTAAACAATGTGCAGGGATACAGGGAGAAGGCAGGGAAACGGCACTAACACAGAACTCTCATTTGGAGAGCCGGTGTAGACACAATGGGCCAGATAGCCTCCCTCCGTGTCATAACAATCCTGGGATTCTGTTGTCATTAAAGAGACTTTGTCACCATGAGGAATAGGTTTTTACACAGCGAGTGGCCAGGACTGAAAAACATGGCTGGAGAGTACGTGGGAGACAGAATCAACTCAGGCTTTCAGAAGAAATTGGATGACTATTTGAAGAGAAAATATATGCCAAAATGAGAGGGGAGAAAAGGGGGAATAGGAGCAGGTGAGTTGCTCTAAGAGCTAGCATGAACACAGTGGGTTAAATGGCCTCCTCCTGTTCTCTGACCATTCCACAGACTGGACTTAATGCAGGCGGGAAACATGACCTCTCACCTAATCGCAGGGGAGATCTGATGTCAGTCTCCCAGTGTCAGGGAGTGCAAGGGGCAAACACAGACAGGTTCCCAGTCGCTGGCAGTTACACTTCAATCAGGTTCACTAATGAACAAATCAACACCCAATACTCCTGAGCCCACCATTGTGGGAGACACGGTAGCACAGTGATTCGCACTGCTGCCTCACAGTGCCAGGGACCCAGTTTCAATTCCCAATTTGGGGTCACTGTTTGTACGGAGTATGCACATTCTCTCCTTCTCTGTATGAGTTTGCTCCAGTGGCTCTGGTTTCCTTCCACAGTCCAAAAAATGTGCTAGCTAGGTGCATTGGCCATGCTAAATTCTCCCTCAGTGTACCCAGACAGGCGCCGGAGTGTGGCAACTGGGGATTTTCACAGCAACTTCATTGCAGTGTTAATGTAAGCCGAATAAATTGTGAGACGAATAAATAAAAAAGTGGGAGCTAAGTTTTTACCAGTTGAAGCTGATGCTAGTTCTCATAGAATCAGGAGGTGGGGGTGCCGGTGTCGGACTGGGGTGGGCACAGTAAGAAGTCTCACAACACCAGGTTAAAGTCCAACAGCTTTATTTGGTGTCATGAGCTTTCAGAACGCTCCGAAAGTTTGTGATTCCAAATAAACCTGTTGGACTTTAACCTGGCGTTTTGAGACTTCTTCCTCTGCTCATGGATTTGGAGAATCCCTACAGTGCCGAATGAGGCCAGTCAGCACATTGACCCACCCACACCCACATGTTTACCCCGCTAATAGGTCTGACACTTTGGGCAGAATTTCACAGCTTGAGCGAGACCTGAAATTTCCATCTGAGGTCACCGGACATTTCTATTCTCCACCCCTCACCTTCTCCGAATCCACGGCGGGCGGGCGGGGCGGTAGAATTCCAGCGTGAGGGTCAATTGAGCATGTGACCCTTATATCAATCATATGTTAAGTCTTTGGATTTAACGTACGATTGATGAAGCATTTTCTGCAACCCTTGACAAAATGTTCGGCGTGTATTAAATGGATTTAATTTTATTTGAGCGTCATCGGAGGTGAACAAAACCGATTTCAATCTTGCGACCCACTGAGATGGAGGAGGGCTAGTCATGTGGCCCACTCATTAGCCCAGGTTGCCCACCATTGACTCAGGCAGCAGAAGGAGGCTCGAGTGGCACAGGCACAGAGGGATAGACCCACAGCCCTGTCTCTGTGCCGTGGCGTTGATGTGACAATGTTTGCGCAGTTCAGTTTGCCTAACATTTCACAACTGGCTCCCAGATACAAATCTGAGTATGACTGCGATCTGTCTTTCACAAGCTTTGGAACAGAAACAACCGCTTGGCCGTATTTACAAAATGTGTAGTAATCTGCTCAGCTTGGTCAATAAATCACTTGTCCCTTTGTCTGCACTCTGAGTCATGACTCACTGTTTTCCTTTGCACAGTGAGTTTGTTGCTGAATGAATTCAGGAAAGGGAGTATTGAAACGGTGGAACACACTGTGTTATCATTAATTACTCTGACAGCATCAGGCACTCCCAGGTAGAGAGATGATGAAAGACTTCACTGTCTGTGCGGACCCTGCATGTTCTCCCTGTGTCTGCGTGGGTTTCCTCCAGGTGCTCCGGTTTCCCCCCCCATACTCCGAAAGACATGCTGGTTAGGTAGATGCTAAATTCTCCCTCTGTGCATCTGAACAGGCGCCTGAGTGTGGCAACTGGAGGATTTTCACAGTAACTTCATTGTGGTGTTCACGTAAGCCGAATTGTAACACTAATAAATAAACTTTAATCTTCTTTTTCAGCAAATCTTTCAGATTCTTCACTTCTTCCCATAAAGCATAGGAGCAGAATTAAGCCATTCGGCCCATCGAGTCTGTTCCGCCATTCATCGTGGTTGATACTTTTCTCATCGCCATTCTCCTGCCTTTTCCCCATAACCCCTGATTCCCTTATTAATCAAGAATCTATCTATCTCTTGTCTTAAAGGATTCTGTTTTAAAGGATCACCCTTTTAGCCTGAGATTGTGCCCGCTGGTTCAAGGTTTTCCTATTAGTGGAAACATCCTTTCCATGGCTACTTTATCCAGGCCTCACAGTATCCTGTAAGTTTCAATAAGATTCCCCCCTTATCCTTCTTAGAACTCCAACGAGTACGGGCCCAGAGCCCTCAAGCGCTCCTCATTCCTAATCAAATTCCAACCAGATTTTTGCAAAAGCAAAAAATAAAAATCTGCTAATGCAAGAATTTTGTTTTGGTTTTGAGGTTATCCAATATTGTTCACCGCACTGCAATTAAAAAACTGCAGCAAGTTATGATGGTGAATAAATCACGCCTGCAGGAATGTTCACTTACATGTGGAAGCGACTGTGGCTTTAATTCTTCACTCTTAAAATAATAGTTTAACCGAATGTGTTTAAAAGATCCATGACTGCACACATCTTATAAGTGCTAATAAACTATAAAACCTTTGTTGGTTCCATTAATTCTGCACCTGGGTTTGGGAATGCTTATAAACAGATGGTCAGCTGCAATATTTTCCATTCACTGGAATGACACCACATCGCCATTGCAGGTCCACTTAAAGGGACACTCACCCTCGCTGACATACACTGTCTTTCGCTTCCAACTTTAACCACACTTGAGGTAGTGCACTCGGACGTGCTGAGTCCCTCTGCTCAGGTCTCAGTGAAGCCTTTTTTTTAAAGTTTATTTATTCGTGTCACAAGTAGGTTTACGTTATCAATCAAGTAAAATACTACTTGATATTGGAATCTGAAACAAAAACACAAAAGCTGGACAGTCTCAGCAGGCCTGACAGCATCTGTGGAGAGAGAATCGAAGGAATAGGAAATGTAAAATGTAAATGATGCACACAGATTCACACAGCGAGTGGTTAGGATCTGGAATGTACTGTCTGAGAGTGCGGTGGAGACAGATTCACACAGCTAGTGGTTAGGATCTGAAATGCACTGTCTGGGAGTGTGGTGGAGACAGATTCACACAGCAAGTGGTTAGGATCTGGAATGTACTGTCTGAGAGTGTGGTGGAGACAGATTCACACAGCGAGTGGTTAGGATCTGGAATGTACTGTCTGAGAGTGTGGTGGAGACAGATTCACACAGCGAGTGGTTAGGATCTGGAATGTACTGTCTGAGAGTGTGGTGGAGACAGATTCACACAGCGAGTGGTTAGGATCTGGAATGTACTGTCTGAGAGTGTGGTGGAGACAGATTCACACAGCGAGTGGTTAGGATCTGGAATGTACTGTCTGAGAGTGTGGTGGAGACAGATTCACACAGCGAGTGGTTAGGATCTGGAATGTACTGTCTGAGAGTGTGGTGGAGACAGATTCACACAGCGAGTGGTTAGGATCTGGAATGTACTGTCTGAGAGTGTGGTGGAGACAGATTCACACAGCGAGTGGTTAGGATCTGGAATGTACTGTCTGAGAGTGTGGTGGAGACAGATTCACACAGCGAGTGGTTAGGATTTGGAATGCACTTTCTGAGAGTGTGGTGGACACAGATTCAGTGAGTGGTTAGGATCTGGAATGCACTTTCTGAGAGTGTGGTGGAGACAGATTCACACAGCGAGTGGTTAGGATCTGGAATGTACTGTCTGAGAGTGTGGTGGAGACAGATTCACACAGCGAGTGGTTAGGATCTGAAATGTACTGTCTGAGAGTGTGGTGGAGACAGATTCACACAGCGAGTGGTTAGGATCTGGAATGTACTGTCTGAGAGTGTGGTGGAGACAGATTCACACAGCGAGTGGTTAGGATCTGGAATGTACTGTCTGAGAGTGTGGTGGAGACAGATTCACACAGTGAGTGGTTAGGATCTGGAATGCACTGTCTGAGAGTGTGGTGGAGACAGATTCACACAGCGAGTGGTTAGGATCTAGAATGTACTGTCTGAGAGTGTGGTGGAGACAGATTCACACAGCGAGTGGTTAGGATCTGAAATGTACTGTCTGAGAGTGTGGTGGAGACAGATTCAGTCGAGGTTTTGGACGATTATCTGAAAAGGAAGATGGCGCGGGGTCAAAGACAAAAGGAAGAAATTGGCCTGAGGTGAACTTCTCCTTCAGAAAACTAACACAGGCAAGATGGGCTGAATGGCTTCATTCTGTGACACAACCATTCCACGATTCTCTGATTCTTTAATTTTAAAGAGGAACAGTTCACATCAGGTTCTGAGCGATATTAATCCTTTCACCAACATCAGTCAATAAAGCAGCTTGTGTGGTGACTGTCAAACTGATACTTGTGGAAACGAGCTTAGTGCAATCTGACTGCTGTGCTTCTCAAATTACAATAATTACTAAAATTTTATTGGTTGTAAAGTGTTTTGCGTGGTACTGAGACCATGAAGGACACATTGCTAATGTAAACTATTACTCTTGGGGTCAAAGTGTTCCGGAGGTAAAAGGGAAAAGGGGGAATCAGCACATAGAATTTGATGATCAGCCATGATCAGAATAAATGATGGAGCAGGCCCAAAGGGCTGATTGGCCTACTCCTGCTTCTAGTTTTCATGTAAGAATATCTCTTCTTGGAGATTCACCTTTCAAATTTTGATCAGTCTTTCACAGGACGAAAGCAAGGTCATCCTTTGTAGCAATTTTCCAATTTCCATTTTAAGAGTATAGAACATAGAACATTACAGCGCAGAACAGGCCCTTCGGCCTTCGATGTTGCGCCGACCAATTAAGAAAAAGCAATGACCCTCTAACCTAAACCATTCCCTTTTCATCCATAAACTTATCTACTAACCTCTTAAACGCCACCAAACTTGGCGCATCTACAACTGCAGCAGGCAGGGCATTCCATACCCTTACCACCCTCTGGGTAAAGAACCTACCTCTGACATCCGTCCTATAACTACCACCCCTTAATTTAAAGCTATGTCCCCTCGTGCTAGCTTTCTCCATCCTAGGAAAAGGCTATCACTGTCCACCCTATCTAAACCTCTAATCATCTTATATGTTTCAATAAGGTCTCCTCTTAGCCGCCTTCTTTCTAACGAAAACAACCTCAAATCCCTCAGCCTCTCTTCATAAGACCTGCCCTCCATACCAGGCAACATCCTGGTAAACCTCCTCTGTACCCTCTCCAATGCCTCCACATCTTTCTTATAATGTGGGGACCAGAACTGCACACAATACTCCAAGTGCAGCCGCACTAGAGTTTTGTACAGTTGCAACATGACGCTGCGGCTCCGAAATTCAATCCCCCTACCAATAAAAGCTAAGACTCCGTATGCCTTCTTAACAACCTTATCGACTTGATTGCCAACTTTCAGGGATCTATGCACATACACACCAAGATCCCTCTGTTCATCAACACTATTAAGAGTTCTACCATTAGCCCTATACTCTACACATTTGTTATTCCTGCCAAAGTGAATTACCTCACACTTTTCCACATTAAACTCCATTTGCTACCTCTCGGCCCAGCTCTGCAACTTGTCCAAGTCTCTCTGCAAACTATAACACCCCTCTTCACTATCTACCACTCCTCCGACTTTGGTGTCATCCGCAAATTTACTAATCCATCCTTCAATACCCTCATCCAGATCATTTATAAAAATTACAAACAGCAGGGGCCCCAAAACAGATCCCTGAGGTACACCACTTGTAACCGAACTCCATGATGAATAATTCCCATCAACCACCACCCTCTGTCTTCTATCTGCTAGCCAATTCCTAATCCAAT
Source organism: Sphyrna mokarran (assembly GCA_024679065.1). NCBI lineage: Eukaryota > Metazoa > Chordata > Chondrichthyes > Carcharhiniformes > Carcharhinidae > Sphyrna > Sphyrna mokarran. The sequence continues at coordinate 12,352,896 of JAGIQG010000006.1, forward strand.
TAGCTAAATCACCCTCTATCCCATACATCTGCATTTTCTGCAGAAGCCTTCCATGGGCCACCTTATCGAACGCCTTACTAAAGTCCATATATACCACATCAACTGCCTTACCCCCATCCACCTCTTTAGTCACTTTTTCAAAAAACTCAATGAGGTTAGTAAGGCACGACCTACCCTTCACAAAACCATGCTGACTATCCCCAATCAATTCATTTCTCTCTAAATAACTATAAATCCTATCCCTAATAATTCTCTCCAATACTTTGCCCACAACAGAAGTAAGACTCACCGGCCTATAATTCCCAGGAAAGTCTCTATTCCCCTTCTTGAACAATGGGACCATATTCGCTATCCTCCAGTCTTCCGGCACTATACCTGTAACCAACGACGACCTGAAGATCAGAGCCAGAGGCTCTGCAATCGCCTCTCTCGCCTCCCAGAGAATGCTAGGGTAAATCCCGTCCGCCCCAGGGGACTTATCCAACTTCAAACCCTCAAGAATATCTAGCACATCCTCCTTATCTACTTAATACTTTCCAGTTTACAACCCTGTATCCCAGTGTTCTCCACAACTACATTTACATCTCCCTGTGTGAATACTGAAGAGAAATATTTGTTCAGTGCCTCTCCAATCTCTTCAGACTCCACACACAACTTCCCACTGCTGTCTCTGACTGGCCCTAATCTTGCCCTAACAATCTTCTATTCTTAACATATCTAAAGAAAGCTTTAGGATTCTCTTTGATCCTATCACCAAAGTCTTCTCGTGTCCTCTTTTAGCTCTTCTCAATTCACTCTTTAGCTCCCTCCTGGCTAATCTATAGCTATCCATTGCACTAACCAAGCCTTCAAGCCTCATCCTGACATAAGCCTCCTTTTCCCTTCTAACCAGCAAATTAACTTTTTTCGTACACCAAGGTTCCCTTACTCGACCATTTCCTCCTTGCCTGACAGGGACACACTTATCAAGGACTCGCAGCAGCTGCTCCTTGAATAAGCTCCACATTCCAGATGTTCCCAGTCCCTGTAGTGATTTATTTCCATGAATGGAGATATGGCGGACACACAAGTTTGATTTTTTTTTGGGGGGTGGGAAATGTCAGGAGATTGCTGAGTAAGGTTGTCAAAGAGGTGTTCCTTCACACATGATGGTGAGTGTCAGATATTACACTCAGTCCACAAGGCGGCAAGTCTGAATTTGGGCCACCAGTCGCCACAATCTCCTCCCAGCTCTGTGCTGAGATGTACTGCTGTTTCTGAGGGACTGATCAAACTGACAGGTTAATGGGAGACCTGTCCGCATGCTGTATTGACCAGGCCCATGTAGATTGTTACAATGTGGTACTTTCAGTGCTTGGCTAATATAGTAACAGACTGCACCTTGAAGTCATTAATTCCCAATAAGATTCTGGCAAAATCTGGAATTTGTTTTCTTTCTCTCCCGAAATCTGGCCTTTTATATGAAGAGCAAGAGGCTGTTAGTTTCCTTTCCCCTGAGTTCTTGGTCTGAGAAGAGTTACAAGTGGATATTCTCTATGGCGATACATTGGTTAGCATTGCTGCCTCGCAGTGTTAGGGACCCGGGTTCGATTCCCAGCTTGGATCACTGTCTGTATGAAGTCTGAAGTCTCATAACACCAGATTAGAGTCGAACCACTTTATTTTGTAGTAATCACACAAGCTTTCGGAAACAGTGTTCCTTCGTCATACACCTCATGAAGGAGCACCATTTCCGAAAGCTTGTGTGAATACTATCAAATAAACTGGTTGGACTCTAACCTGGTGTTATGAGATTTCTTACTGTGTTTACCCCAGTCCAACACTGGCATCTTTACATCATGTACGGCATCTACACATTCTTCCGTGTCTGTGTGGGTTTCCTCTGGGTGCTCCGGTTTCCTCCCACCGGAGGACGTGCTGGTTAGGCGCATTGGCAATGCTAAATTCTTCCTCAGTATACCCGAACAGGTTCCAGAGTGTGGAGACTAGGGGATTTTCACAGTAACTTCATTGCAGTGTTAATGTAAGTCTACTTGTGACCCTAATAAATAAACATTAAACCACCGTTCTCTCATGATAGTCAAGGTTAATTCAAGGATCTGCTCCAATGTGTTCCTAAATGATCACAAAGCCATTGGAACTAAAGTAGACCATTCGGCCCGTCAGGTTTGCTTCGCCATTCAATGAGATCATGACTGATCTAATTGGATAATCCTCAATCCACTTCCCCACATTATACCATAACCCTCGATTTCCTTACTGATTAAATATCTATCTATCTCAGCCTTGCACATACTTAATGACCCAGCCTCTACAGCAGTGTCAGATTAACCATTGCACTGAATAGGCTTAAGCTTAAGGGTCCGGAAGGGAGGGGGGCCCAAGAGCAAAAAAATATTGGTTTAACCCTTTTAAGAGTGAATAAATTTTCATAACTACACCCTGTGGGTGAATTAATATAACAAATTCCTATAAATAGAGGAGCTTCACCCCCAGACTTGTACTACATGCAAATAAATAAAAAATAAATGCACAAAGAATTTATTGTCATGCTGTAACATGTATACATTCTTATTTTAGTGCATACTTAGTTACATATAGTACTTTTTCAACATTCACCCTTACATGGTATTAGTCCTACACCACAGCATTATGACTGTCACCACTGCCTCCTGTACTATTAATGTATCATCAAATTCACTATCATCATCTGATAGTTCACCAATATCAACATCAAAATCCTCAGCATCTAAATCACCCCCACTATCGTCACTGCATAATCCATCATCAAAACTGTTGTTGAACATACTTACTGCCTGTGAAAATGTCAAAACCTGGGTTCAATTCCTGGCTTGGGTCACCATGTATGTGGAGTTTGCACATTCTCCCCTCTGTCTGCATGGGTTTCCCCCGGGTGCTCTGGTTTCCCCCCACAGTCCAAAGATGTGTGGGTTAGGTTGATTGGCCATGCTAAGATTGCCCATTACTGTTCTGAGATGTGTAGGTTAGAGGGATTAGGAGTAAATATGTGGGGATATGAGAGTAGGGGATGGGTGGAGTGTGGCCGGTACAGACTTGATGGGCCAAATGGCCTCTTTCTGCACTGCAGGATTTCTATATAAAAAAACAGACTTTCGTTTGTGCGCTGCCATTGTTGTTTACAACACGACCAATGACTCGCTGTCGCCACTTAATAATTAAAGAGTTCCCTTCATTATCATAATGCATTAATAACATGTGTATGACAGCATCACGAAGCTGAAGAAAAAGCCATCTGATTGGAACAATAGTGGTTGGTAAATCTTGTTTGACCAATCACTGCCGACATGACAAAGTCAGATGATGATGTCACTGGGATGTATCGAGCTCTGGCAAGAGATTGGCTACACAAGATGTATCCAAATACATTTGCTTTAGAATTTATCCATCCCTAATGGTCATAAACTGTTCAGGTGAGCATTCATTTTCGGCACTGAAGAGAATCAAAATCTGTTTGCACTCGACAATGAGCGATGAGAAACTTAATTGTCTGGCATATTGAATCAGGCACGCTTCGATCTGTTGATTTACATAAAAATATAAGAAAAAGGAAAAGGAGTAAGCCATCTAATCCTTCGAGCCTGCCCCGCCATTCAATAAGTTCATGGCTGATCTGAATGAAAATGCATTGAATGGTTCCTGTTATGAAGATTTGAATCAGCTGCTATGATGGGATTTGAACCAGTGCCCCCAGAGCATTAACCTAGGCCTCTGGATTATTAGACCACTGTACCACCATTACCCTCCATGCTGTTATCAACACTTTTGTAAACCAAAAAACACTGAAGCTTTTTAAAGTACAAATGTAAAGAAAATGAGAAATAAATTAATAAACTGATTCATAAAACTTTATGATATTATACATAGTACAACAATATAAGTTATCGAGCGTCACTTAACATCACTTTATTCTGTTCAATGAAGGATTGGGCAGGGGGCAAGGGTCAACGTCAGGGGGCCTTGCTAAAGCTCAGCCTAGGGTCTGGGTGGTAGTTGATCCACCTCTGCTCTATAGTCCTCTGCCGTAATGAATTTCACAGATTCACTACCCTCTGAGGGAAAAAATTCCTGCTCATCTCTGTCTTAAATGGGTGACTCTCTTATTCTGAGATTATGCCCTCTGGTCCTAGACTTTCTCACAAGGGAAAACAATCTCTCAGCATCGACCCTGCCAAACCTCCTAAGAATCCAAAATGCCTCACTCTTTTAAACACCAGTGCGTACAGGCCCGACCTACTCAATCTCTTCTCAGAAGACAATCCCCCCAGTAGCCAGGCTCAACCAGGTAGTTAGAGTACAGAAGGAGGCCATTCAGCCTGTCATATCTGTGCTAGTTCTCTGCAAGAGCTGGTGCACTCTCCCCCCTCCTTAACCCATCCTGCTGTAAATTGTGCTTACTCAATTTCCCTTCATAAACAATGCTTGCATCTGTTTCCACCACCCTCTTATTGCTCTGCGGATTCCTCAGGAAGCTCATTTTCCCTCACAATGCCATCTATTCTTTTGCCAGTCATCTTCAGTCTGTTTCTCCTGCTTTTCAATTCTTTGCATCCTCCCCCTTCTCTACTCTGTCCAGACCCCTTCATGAATTTGAACAACTTGATCAAATCTCCCCATCAACTGTCTCTCCTCTAAGCAAAGCAACGCCGGGATCTACTCTTTATCCATGTAACTGTGAAATTCCTCATCTCTGGAAATATTCTCGTGAATCTTTTCTGCATTCTTGCTAATTCCTTCAGTTTTTCTGCTGAGAGTTGGGTATGATACTTCAGATGATATGCTGATTTGTAACTCACCTACTTTCGTACTCAATTTCGGAAGTCCGGCATCCTATATTCTTTACTGACGTCTTCTCAGCATACAATGCCACCTTTAATGATTTGATTTATTATTGTCACATGTATGAGCATACAGTGCATAAAGCATTGGTTCTTGTGCAATATATAGACAAAGCATACTGTTCTTAGAGAAGGAAAGGAGAGAATGGAGAATAAAGAGTTACAGTTAGAGCTGGGATGTAGAGAAAGATCAACTTAATGCAAGGTAGGTCCATTCAAAAGTCTGACGGAAAGAAGTTGTTCTTGAGTCGGTTGGTCCGTGAGTTCAGACTTTTGTATCATCATCCTGATGGATGAAGGTGTAAGAAGGAATGTCCAGGATGTGCTGGATCCTTAATTATTCTGGCTATTTTTCTGAGAGGTGCAGACAGAGTCAATGGATGGGAAGCTAGTTTGAGTGATGAATTGGGCTACATTCATGACCTTTTGAAATTCCTTGTGGTCTTAGACAGAGCAGGAGCCATACCAAGCTGTGATACAACCAGAAAGAATGGTTTCTATGGTGCATCTGTAAAAGTTGGTGAGAGTCGTAGCTGACATGCCAAATTTCCTTAGTCTTCTGAGAAAGTAGAAGCATTGATGAGCTTTCTTAACTATAGTGTTGGCATGGTGGGGAATCAGGACAGGTTGTTGAGTTGTGTACTTATACTTCCGAATCCCTCAGCTTTTGCACCCCATTCTGAATTGTATTTGTGTGTATTTTGTTTTATATATTCTCTCCTTATCCTGACAATATGAATCACTTCACTGCATTCAATTTCACCTATCACATGTCTACCTATTCCACCGGCCACAGATTGCAATTCTTCCAAGTTTTGCGTCATCTGCAAATAATTTATTTATTGGCGTAATAGGTAGACTTACATTAATGATGCAATGCAGTTACTGTGAAAATCCCCAAGTTGCCACACTCCGGTGCCTGAGGGGGAATTTGTGGGAGGAAACTGGAGCACGATGCAGACACGGGGAGAAGTCCAAACTTTGCAGAGATAGTCACCTAAGCAGGGAATCGAACCAGGATCTCTGGTGCTGCAAAGCAGCAGTGCTAACCGCTGTTCCATGTCCACCCAGTTCCAAGTCATTGATGTGATACATATAAAGAAAGGCAGTCCTAGGAATGGGGGCCAACCAGACCCAGCCTTTCCTCTTGGCCTGCACTCATTCTGTGGATGGGATTTTCCGTTGGTGTGATGTTCTTGTTCCATTCCCGCCCCCCCACTCCACCCTCCCCCTTTATTTGGTAGCCTGGCATTGTGAGACTTCTTACTGTGTCTACCCCAGTCCAATGCCGGCACCTCCACATCATAGATCTTAGCTCCAACCAGAGATGGCAATAGAAATTTTCCCGATGAAAAGAATTGGCCACTGAACCAAGTGGAGTTGTGGCAGGTAGCTGGTGAAGAGAATTACTTTAGGCAGTGATCACAGGGAATGAGCTGTCTACAGGGGAGGATCAAACTCTCAAAGGGGAAATACAACAACTTACATTCATGTAGCATCTTTCACGTGGTAAAGAAATCCCACAGGAGACTTACCGAAGAAAAAATGATAACAAATCTGTCACAGAAAGGACTGGAGGTGGCCGAGCAGGCGAATAAGGTTGTTACGATGACATATGGGACATTTGATTTTATCAGTTGTAACATAGCAGGGAGGTGATATTGAAGCTGTACAGAGTGTTGGTTACGCCAAGGCTGAGCACTCTGTGTCATTCTGTTCACCTCACTATAGGAAGGATGTGATTGCACTGGAGGGGGTGCAGAGCAGATTCACTGCCTGGGGATGGAACATATGAGCTGTAAGGAGAGACTGGAGAGACTTGGATTGGTTTCTCTGGAGTAGTGAAAGCTGAAGGAAGACATGCTGGGGGATGGGGACATGATTGAAGTGTATAAGATTATGAGGATGCCAAGGAAGCAGTTTTTCTCCTTAGCTGAGGGGTCAATAACGAGGGGCATAGTTTTAGAGGCAGAAGATTCAGAGGGAATTTGGGAAAAAAAAACCTTTCCACTCACAGGGTGGCGTGAATCCGGAATAAGCTGCCTGGGAAGATAGTGGAGGCCTTTAAAGAGTATTTGGATGAGGACTTGAAATATCATAACATCCAAGGACATGGGGCAAGTGCAGGAAAATGGGATTAGTTAGTGGTAGATATTGTCGGGGTAGGCTTAATAGGCCGAAAGGCCTATCTGTGCTGCACAACTCTATTGGAGGGCTACCAATCCCCCAGGATTGGCTAGGAGCCTCCAGGAATAGCAGGCCGATTTCCAGAACACTGCTAAAAGATCATCGGGACATTGAAAAAAATTGTTTTTTTTGACATTTCCTTTCAACATTTCTCTTCACCAGATATAAAGATATTGAAAATGTGGGGAGAGAAAGCCAATCAGCTGTCAGCCTGCTGGCTTCACAGTCAGAAGGCAGTGTGTCATTAGAGTGGATGTGTCGGCCAATAATGATCAGAGAGTGGGTTAACTCTTGTGATAAAACCTCGATAAATGTATTTAATCGCAGTTGGCAACGCCCGCGACCTATGCAGTCATAACAATGGCTGATATGCTCATTCCAATCAGTTTTTTTTATCTGAAGATGTGTCTGGGATGGGGAGGGGCGGAGAGTGCAGGATGTGGGCTCATTATTAGAAATTTATTAATTCTCAGGATGTGGGAGTTCCTAGCTGGTAATCTTTATCATGGAATTCCTGCAGTGCAGTAACAGGTCATTCAGCCCATTGAGTCCTCACCGACAACAATCCCATCCTTCCCTGCAACCTCACGTAATACCTCTGGCACTGAGGGGCAATCTCAGAGAAGGCTGTTTCCCATAGCCCCAGGTATTTACCCTACTAATACCCCCTAACCCTACCCATCTTGGGGCACTAAGGGGCAATTTAGCATGGCCAGTTCACCTAACCTGCACATCTGGTAATTTGGCACAGCCAAGAGGGGCCAAAGGGCCTGTTTCTGTGCAGTGACCCAAGGCTGGAATTGAACCAGGTCCCTGGTTGCCACTCAAGTCACCCTTTGAGAAAGCAATGATGAGCATTCAAATCATAGAATAATATATAGTAGCATGAATGGAGGCCATATCACCCATCATCTCTATGTTGGCTCTGCGGTAGTTATCCAATTAGTCTTTGTAGTGCTTTCGTACAACTCAGTGGCTTGTTAGACTGCACCACAAGGTATTTGAGACTCAGCCACGTGGGTATCGGACTGGAGTCACATGTCAGGGTGAGGTCAGTACAGTGGCATACTGGTTAGCACTGCTGCTTCAGAACGCCAGAGACCCAGTTTCAATTCCAGCCTCAGATCGCTGCCTGTGTGGAGTTTATACATTCTCCCCGTGTCTGCACGGGTTTCTTCCAGACGTCCCCATTTCCTCCCTCAGTCCAAAAGACGTGCAGGCTAGGTAAAATTGGCCATATTAAATTGCCTCTTAGCATCAGCAGAATTAGCAAGGTAAATATGTGGGGTTACGGGGATGGGATTATTGTCAGAGGGAGTGAAAAAACTCCCTCTGACAATAATCCCATGCAGATGCTATCCCTGTAACCCCACATATTTACCTTGCTAATTCTGCTGATGCTAAGAGACAATTTAATATGGCCAATTTTACCTAGCCTGCACGTCTTTTGGGTTGAGGGAGGAAATGGGGACGTCTGGAAGAAACCCGTGCAGACTTCTCAAGATGATCAAACTATTTCATGAGAATATGTATGGCAAAGTAACTATTGAAGGAGATATCAGCAAAGCCTTCAGCATCAACCACAGGGTAAAGCAGGGATGCGTACTTGCTCCAACTTTGTTCATGCTATATCTTGCTGCAGTATTGGAAACAATGGGCCAAAATCTGGACAAAGGTGTGTACATTAGGACTCGCTCAGATGGAAAATTGTTCAACCTCTCAAGACTCAAAGCCTCAACCAAGATGAGAAAGATATGTGTCAGAGAACTTCTGTATGCAGATGATTTAGCCCTCATTGCCACTGATCCAAATGTGATTCAAGAAATTGTAGACCACTTCTCATCTGCTACCACTTTTTTTGGCCTAAGAATCAATGCCTCCAAAACCGAACTCCTGTACCGGCCTCCGCCTCTGTAACGAAACCCAATCACCAGTCATAAAGATAAGTGGGCTAGCGCTGAAAAACACTGAGTCCTTCACTTACTTAGGAAGCGCTGTAACCAGCACCAACTTATCGGATCTGGAAATAGAAAGGAGGATTCAATCAGCAACAAAAGCTTTTGGTGCCTTGCAGAAGTGACTTTGGTCCCGCCATGACATTAAAATGTCAACCAAGGTCAAAGTGTATAATACAGCCGTTCTACCATCTCTACTTTATTCAACAGAAACGATGACATTGTACCGGAAGCATATCAAGAAACTAACCAAGATACAACTCAGACACTTGCGACAAATATTAAACGTCAATTGGCAAGAGATGGTTCCCGATGTGGAGGTATTTAAACGAGCTGGAACGGTCAGCGCAGAATCGCTCATCACAGCGTCTCAGTTGCGGTGGACTGGCCATGTCATAAGAATGAGCGACGATCGTTTGCCCAAAGCCGTCTTCTATGGCGAGCTACATGAAGGAAATAGAAAACATGGTGGACAGAATCTGCGTTACAAAGATGTGCTCAAGCGCCATATGAAGAACACTAACATGGACGTCAACACCTGGGAGAAGGATGCTTTGGACAGAAGAAGTTGGCAATGCATTGTCAAGAAGACAATCCCACTCATCGAGAAAAAAAGGCAGGAAAAATATGAAGCAGACCATGGACGCAGACATTTTGTTACAAATCAGACAAATCACAGTTGCCACCGATGTGGGAGACAATGCCGATCCAATGCAGGCCTTATAACACACCAACGTGCCTGCAGAATCTAAACTTCCAACACAGTCAACATCGAAATCGATGGACGGCCGAAGAAGAAGGTGGGGGTATGGAATGCACTGCCAAGTAAAGTGGTGGAGGCAGGTACTCTGGAGTTATTTAAGAAACACTTAGATGGGCACATGAACAGAATGGGAATGGAGGGGTATAGAAAACTGATTTAAAATAGGAATCATGAGCCTTGGGAGTCCCTGGGAAGTGTGTAAATAGATGATGATATTGATGTACTTGTTTTTATCCTACAGGTGCTTTGGTCCACCTTGTTGTCTAACAAGGGGCATACACGCGATGGGTCGTGAGAGGATTTTTTTCGAGAGTATCCTAGTGCTTCACGTCGTTAGTGTACGCTTGACCTGGACCATTTGATGGGCAACACGACAGCTCAGTGACTATCGCTGTGCTGTGCAGATACATGGATTTGGGCCTGTGTCTGTGGGAGTTTGCGCATTCTTCCCGTGCTTGTGTGGGTTTTCTCCGGGTGCTCCGGTTTCCTCCCACATCCCAAAGATGTGCTCTTAGGCTAATTGGCAAAACAAATTCTCCCTAAATTGTCTCAAATTTGGTTTTTAATCCATAGATCTATAAACATAGACAGGGATCACGAGTAGAGGTGGGAACATCGGGGTGGCGGCGCGGGCTCGTTGGGCCGAAGGGCCTGTTTCCCGTGCTGTTTTGTTCTTTGTTCTTTGTTCTTTTGCACTGTAGGGATTCTGTGATTCTATGAGTAGACAGATATTCCTTTTCCAAAAGGCATCAGCGGACTTGTTGGAGCCTCTGCAACAACCTGACTGATTCCTGGCCACTTTTCCTTTCATCAGAACCAGTATTTTACCTCCAGATATTTTGCTTTTTGCTGCAATCTTGAAGAGCAATTAATATTGAGTGACAGCCATTTAAGAGGTGTGTTGAATATTGGATAGTTTGACACAGGGGGGAAGATTGAGTGTCAAAATGAACTCTGTGCCAGCCCCGTGGCAAACACACACCGGTTGCCAAGAGTTACCTCATACTAAACGTTGCCTTGCTTTGATTTATTGCCCAGAATGCGATTTGGAAAGCTAAATATGTAAATGGCTGAGATGCGAATGGCCTCATTGTGAAGTGCTGCACAAGAGCTACTTTCCTTTCCAATAAATCTCGACTGATTTCAGCATTGATTTACAAGGTGGGCCGGCAGTAGTGGAGAGGGGGGCAGATAAGACAGAGTTTGTTATTCATCTGGAAATTTCTTATAACACTTATACCTCGCCGCACCCTCTTGAGGGACAGCAGTCTGCACCCCAGTGAACTGTTTCATTATCATTCCAGAGTGCTTTATGCTCTCTGTTTCTCGCATCGTCTGCCATGCAGCACATGTGGTAAAAGCTTTCTGCAGATGTTTTCACACCACATCTGTATTTTGGAAACGTTCAGAGGGCATTCCTTTTCAAAAAGAAGTGTACTGAAGGAAGAAAATTATTGGATGCGATTGCAAAGAGGCTGCCATTCCTGATGGATTTCCTGTTCCCAAATAGTTAGGTACCCCTCCAATCACTCGGACTGACTGTGATCCCTTCTGTACGTTGGTGACAGGGATTTGAGCAACAGACAGTTCAATCAGTCAAGCTCAACTAAATAAGATGGCACGGTGGCACACTGGTTAGCACCACTGCCTCATAGTGCCAAGGAGCCGGGCTTCAATTCTGGCCTCAGGCTACTGTCTACGTGGAGTTTGCACATTCCCCCTGTGTCTGCGTGGATTTCCTCAGGAAGCTCCGGTTTCCTCCCACAGCTATGTGTGGGTTGGGTGGATTGGCCATGCTAAATCACCCCTTAGTGTTGGGGGTGTTAGCAGGATAAATACAACGGCCTGGGTGGGATTCTGACTGGTTCAATCTCGATGGACTGAATGGCCTCCTTCTGCACTGTAGGGATTTTATGAAAGTCAATGACAAAACATTTAACTAAGGATGATTAACGAAGGTGGTGATGTAGTGTATGGTTACAGGACCAGAGATCCAGGACAGCACGGTGGTCCAGTGGTTAGTGCTGCCTCCTCAGAGTGCCAGGGATGGAGGTTCAATTCTGGCCTGGGATCACTGTCTGTGTGGAGTTTGCACATTCTCCCCATGTTTGTGTGGGTTTCCTCTGGGTGCTCTGGTTTTCTCCCACAATCTAAAAGGTGCACTGGTTAGGTGGATTCACCATGCTAAATGGGCTCTTAGTGTCAGGAAGTTTAAAGTTTAACGTTTATTTATTAGTGTCGCAAGTAGTTTTACATTAACACTGCAGTGAAGTTACTGTGAAAATACTCTAGTCACTACATCCTGATGTCTGAACAGGTACATGGCCAGTGTACCTAAGCAGCACGTCTTTCGAACTGTGGGAGGAAACTGGAGCATCCGGACAAAACCCAAGCAGACACCGGGAGAATGTGCAAACTCCGCACAGACAGTGACCCAAACCCAGGTCTTGGTGCCATGAGGCAGCAGCGCTAACCAACCGTGCCACCCTAACAGAATAAATACATGGGGTTATGGGGATAGGGCTGAGTGGGATTCTTGTTGGTGTAGGTGCGATGGGGCGAATGACCTTCTTCTGCATTGTAGGGATTCTACATTCTATGATTCTAATACTCTGGGGACTGGATGATGATGAGCTTCTTGAGTGTTGTTGGAGCTGCACCCATCCAGGCAAATGGAGAATATTCAATCACATTGCTGACAAGTGCCTTGTAGATGACCAAGTGATTCAAAGAACAAAGAACAAAGAACAAAACAGCACAGGAAACAGGCCCTTCAGCCCAACGAGCCTACGCCGCCACCCTGATGTTCCCACCTCTACCCATGATCCCTGTCTATGTTTATAGATCTATGGATTAAAAACCAAATTTGAGACAATTTAGGGAGAATTTGTTTTGCCAATTAGCCTAAGAGCACATCTTTGGGATGTGGGAGGAAACCGGAGCACCCGGAGAAAACCCACGCAAGCACAGGGAGAATGCACAAACTCCCACAGACACAGGCCCAAATCCATGTATCTGCACAGCACAGCGATAGTCACTGAGCTGTCGTGTTGCCCATCAAATGGTCCAGGTCAAGCGTACACTAACGACGTGAAGCACTAGGATACTCTCGAAAAAAATCCAAGAGCAGCCCTCTCACGACCCATCGCGTGTATGCTCCTTGTTAGACAACAAGGTGGACCAAAGCACCTGTAGGATAAAAACAAGTACATCAATATCATCATCTATTTACACACTTCCCAGGGACTCCCAAGGCTCATGATCCCTATTTTAAATCAGTTTTCTATACCCCTCCATTCCCATTCTGTTCATGTGCCCATCTAAGTATTTCTTAAATAACTCCAGAGTACCTGCCTCCACCACTTTACTTGGCAGCGCATTCCATACCCCCACCACCCTCTGTATGAAAAATCAGTTTGATATGGGATTGTTGGATTGAAATATATCTTCATTATGGTGTCAAGTTTCATATTCAAGCAAGTTTATTTCTAAAATTTAATTTCTTGTGTGCAGTTAAAGTGTCCCTTGAAAGGCTGCCTGTTATGGGCCTTGTTTTCCAAAGTACTGCCTCCTCCAGGCCACAGTAAGAAGTCTCACAACACCAGTTTAAAGTCCAACAGGCTTATTTAATAGCACAAGCCACTAGCTTTTGGAGTTTTTCTCCTTCATCAGGTGAATGGGGAGTTCTGATCACAAATAGAGCATATAAAAGGACGTTTACAGAATACTGATTAGAATGCTTCTTATATGATTACATGCTCTGTTTGTGATCAAAACTCCCCACTCACCTGGCAAAGAGGAAAAGCCCCAAAAGTTAGTGGCTTTTGCTACCAAATAAACCTGTTGGCCTTTAACCTGGTGTTGTGAGACTTCTTACTGTGTTTACCCAAGTCCAACACCACATCATGTCTTCCAGGTCACACAATCTTGAGATAATTTGCACAAAGATTTTGGATCAGTCAGTGTTATAGGGCAGTTTCAGGAATTCATTGCCTGATTGTAGTAGCCAGAAACATTCAGCACAGTTTTTATAAGAAAAAGTATTTGGATGTGTACTTGAAGTACTGTGAGGCAGGAAAGTGGAATTAGACTGGTTATTTCGTCCTTAGCTATCACAGATACATTGAATTGATTTGACTTGATTGATTATTGTCACACGTATCAACATGCAGTGAAAAGTATTGTTTCTTGCGCGCTATAATGCGCAACATTCCCTCAGAGAGAAGGAAATGAGAAAGAGCACAATGTAGTGTTACAGTCATAGCTAAGATGTAGAGAAAGATCAACTGAATGCAAGATAGGTCCATTCAAAAGTCTGACAGCAGCAGGGAAGAAGCTGTTCTTGAGTCAGTTGGTGCTTGATCTCAGACTTTTGTATCTTTCTCCCCTCGAAAGAAAGTAAAAAGAGAATGCCTAGAGTGCGTACAATCCATGGGTCTGCTGGCTCCTTTGCCGAGACAGCAGGAAGTGTAGACAGAGTCAATGGTTGGGAGGCTGGGTTGCGTGATGGATTTAACTACATTTACAATCTTTTGTAGTTTCTTGCTCTCTTGGTCAGAGCAGGAGCCATACCAAACTGTGGTGCAACCGGAAGAATTCTTTCTATGGCACGTCTGTAGAAGTTGGTGAGAATCGTAGCTGACATGCCAAATGGGCTGAATGGCTTTATGTTGCAACGTAAGTGTTCATGATAACAAATTTGATAGGTGGTATGTCATTTCAAGGCTATAAAATGGTTGCTGTGTGGCCTAGTTTTGAGGGCTGTGGTTGTCAGGGTAAAGGCAGAACCACCTCCATGCGGAGGGTTAACTTTCTCCCCTCGTGTACTGCAAACTGAGCAGTGGGACACTTTGAATATCGTTATGATTCAGATCAGAAACTCCAAACTGTTTTATGAAGACCACTTGAACCACAAGATTTGCATCTTGAATTTGGCAATGATAAGCATGATAGTTTCCACTTCAGAGATGGTTCAAGTGCCCAACGAGGAAGCTTTTATCAAACAAAGTTTATTTAAGAATACAGTTAACATGTGTAATAAGAAAATTAGCAAGAACTTTTATCAATTATAAACAAAAAACAAAACAGTCATATAACTCAATGAATATCTCTAATGTGTTCCAATTAAAACTAAAACCATAGACAAGAAAAACCCTTTTCACAGGTTTAATGCTCGTACTCCCATAATAAGAGAGCTTGAGTCCTTTGGTTGAAATCCATAGTTCTCTGGATTCACTCCAAACAGTTTGAAGACAAGACTCTTCCCAAGCGCCAGAGACACTTTGGTCCAGCCTCCAAGAACATTAGATTTTCACCCTTCAGGCAAACACAATCTTATTTTCAGCTAACCAACAGAATTTCCAAATAAAACAGAGAGAGAGGGAAAACACTTCTTTTTTAGCTTGCTGTCCCTTCTAAAACTCAACTCAAAACCTGCAGCTCCAAACTGAAACTAAAAATGAAAACCTTGTCATCTGAACTGCCACGTAAACTCATTTGAAGAAGGAGCAACACTCCGAAAGCTACCAAGTAAAGCTGTTGGACTTTAATCTGATGTTGTGAGACTTCTTATTGTGCTTACTCCAGTCCAATGCCGGCATCTCCACACCTGGACTGTCCATGTTTTTTTTCCTCCTGACAACAATGACATCACCTAAGGCTGTGAGCATGAGAGACACTGACTGTGAGAGCTGCAGAGATCATGATTTAAAAAAAAGCTTCTTAAAGGTACAGCAACATCACCGTCCTCCATTCCAGCTCCCTGCCTTGCTGGCGCTGCCATTTCTTTCACATGAATATTGAAAATGAGGAACGGGGGCTTTGAGAGGGTGGAGAGGAGAGGGGCGATACCATTCTGAATGGACTTCTTGATGAACATACGCATGCAGCAGGCCCCTGATTGATTTATGGTTGCTCTGCACTGTGGACGGCTCGTTCAGTTGCCTTTGGTTCGGGTTTCAGTTTTCTGTGGAATTTAAAAGTTCTTCTTGAAGCCTGTTTTTGACCGCCTTACCCAACTCTCTGGATGAGCAACATAATGAGGCATGTTGTTGGAGAAGTGAAACTTTCCAATAGCTTGCACCAAGATACTGTGGGATACTTGCACTCTGCTTCTTTCTTACACATCGTACCTTGGTCATTTAATGATGATTATATAGGACAGAGAGCAAGGGGGGTTGAAAGGTTGGGGTAGATAACATTAAGGGAGTAGTTTTTTTTAAGAATCCATTCAGTGTTGAACAAGGCTCATTTATTTTAGCTTCACAGGGGTCAGTCTTCTCCTGCATGGTTTTCCTTTTCAGATAACAACCTAATTCCCTTTCAAATGCTTAAGCTAACCCTGCCTCCACTGCACTCTCTAGCAGTATTTCTCAGACCATAACTACCCATTGCACTTTTACTTTTGCCTCTTTTGCCAGTTACTTTAAATCTGTGACCCCTTGCTGTCAGTCCTTCCACCAATGGCAATAGTTTCTCTCTATCTGCTCTGTTCATGATTTTGAACACCTCCGTCAAACTTCCATTCAACCTCCAATATATCTCCATAACTGGCCTTGGGCCACTATCTGTGTGGAGTTCCTGGGTCCACGTGTATTTCCTTCGGGCATCCCGATCTCTTTTCACAATTCAAAGATGTTTCCTCTTAGTGTCCAAAGATGTGCAGGTTAGGTGGATTAGCCATGCTAAATTGTCCCTTAGTGTCCAAAGATATGCAGGTTAGGTGGATTAGCCATGCTAAATTGTCCCTTAGTGTCCAAAGATGTATAGGTTAGGGGATTGGTCATGCTAAATTGCCTATTTGTGTCAAAGGATGTGTAGGTTAGGGGGATTGGCCATGCTAAATTGCCCCATAGTGTCCAAAGATATATAGGTTAGGAGGGATTGCCCATGCTAAATTGTCCCTTAGTATCCAAAAATGTTTAAATTGGGGGATTGGCCATGCTAAATTGCCTCTTAGTGTCCAACGAATTGTAGGTTAGGGGAATTGGCCATGCTAAATTGCCCCTTAGTGTCCAAAGATGTGTAGGTTAGGGAGATTAGTCATGCTAAATTGCCCATTGGTGCCCAAAGATATGTAGGTTAGGGGGATTGGCAATGCTAAATTGCCCCTTAGTGTCCAAAGATGTTTAGGTTAGGGGGATTGGCAATGCTAAATTGCCCCTTAGTGTCCAAAGATGTGTAGGTTAGGGGGATTGGCAATGCTAAATTGCCCCTTAGTGTCCAAAGATGTGTAGGTTAGGGGGATTGGCAATGCTAAATTGTCCCTTAGTGTCCAAAGATGTGTAGGTTAGGGGGATTGGCAATGCTAAATTGCCCCTTAGTGTCCAAAGATGTGTAGGTTAGGGGGATTGGCAATGCTAAATTGTCCCTTAGTGTCCAAAGATGTGTAGGTTAGGGGGATTGGCAATGCTAAATTGCCCCTTAGTGTCCAAAGATGTGTAGGTTAGGGGGATTGGCAATGCTAAATTGTCCCTTAGTGTCCAAAGATGTGTAGGTTAGGGGGATTGGCAATGCTAAATTGTCCCTTAGTGTCCAAAGATGTGTCCCAGTCCAGTCTTGGTTCCTCCATGCCGACGCTACAGTTAAGAAAGCTTATCAACGTCTCTACTTTCTCAGAAGACTAAGGAAATTTGGCATGTCAGCTATGACTCTCATGAGCTTTTACAGACACACCAGAGAAAGCATTCTTTCTGGTTGTATCACAGCTTGGTATGGGCTCCTGCTCTGCCCAAGACAACAAGAACTACAAAAAGCCATGAATGTATTCCAATCCATCTCGCGAACCAGCCTCCCATCCATTGATTCTGACTACACCTCCCACAGCAAAGCAGCCAGAATAATCAAGGACTCCACATAACCGGACATTTTCTCTTCCACTTTCTTCATTTGGGAAAAAGATACAAAAGCCTGAAATCACATACTTCTTCCTGCTGCTATCAAATTTTTGAGTGGACTTATCGTTACAGTAAGTTGATCTTTCTTTATATCCTAGTTATGACGGTAACACTACATTCTACTCTCTCTTGTTTCCTTCTCTATGAGCAGTATATTTTGTTTGCATCGCACACAAGAAGCAATACTTTTCATTGTGTGTTAATACATGTGACAATAATAAATCAAATCAAATCAAAGATTCGGGGTACTGGGGTGGGGGTGCGCGGGTAGATGTGTGCAGTTACAGGGTTAGGGTCTGGGTGAGATGCTTATTCACAGAGTCAGTACAGGCTTGATGGGCCGAGTGGCCTCTTTCTGCACTGTAGGGATTCTGTGTTGATGTTTGAGGATCATTGGCAAAATATTTGCAGTAAGCTGGGTGGAATGTGATGAAAATGGTTCAGCATTGTCAAATTAATTTACTGGGAATACACAAGGCTGATGTGGGATCCAAGAATAGCCCTGTGAATAAACCTTCGGGGCCAGCCAAATTCCTACACTTTTGTTTGCTGCAGTCGGTTGCTAAAACAAGTCCCGTGTGCTGCGTGTTTTAATAGATGCACTGACCTGCTCCAAATGTGCATGCTTGAGAACTGTTGCTCTTGCTTGCATGATGCAATTGCATTTGGAGCAAGCAGAGCAAATTCCGGACTGATCCAGGGATTTATTGGGATGAAGCCAAGGACAAATGAATTCGAATTATGGCATCACTCTTGTCGACAGATACCAGCAGAACTTCTGGGCCTCCCCATCCCCCAGACTCTGCTTCCACCCCACCCCCCCCCCCACCCCACACCATCAACTCCCAACTCCTAACTCCTGTTCCCCCCACCAGCCCTGCCCCTACAAAACCCCCCCAACTTCCGTCTCCCAACCCCCAGTCTCCACTCCCATCCCTAATCTCCACCCCCTCAACTCCCAGTCTCCACCCCCCATCCCCCAGTCTCCACCCCCTGAATCCCCAGTCTCCACCTCTGCAACCCCGAGTCTCCAACCCCCCCCATAACACCCAACACTCACCCAACCCTCCACCCGCCACCCTCCAACCTCCACTCCCCTCAACCCCCCAAACCTCCAGCCCACACTACCCTCCCCCCTCCCAATATCCTGAACCCTCTCCCCACCACTGCTGGTTGGGTGCATCGGTCTTACTAAATTCTCCCTCAATGTACCCGAACAGGGCGACTGGGGGATTTTCACAGTGGCTTCATTGCAGTGTTAATGTAAGCCTTACTTGTGACACTAATAAATACATTTTAAAAACAGGAAGTGCTGGATAAACACATTTTTAAAAAAATGATCCTGAAGCAGATAACACTTGTGGAGAGCAACAGATTTAAATGGGCAGCATTTTCCACCATGCCCACCCCAAGGCTGAGAAATCCCAAGGTCAACAGACCTTTGTACAGTCCGTGTTCCGCCTGTTACAGTTCCCAAAGCAGGCAGGTGGGAATGGGAAAACTCTGTCCTATATTTCAGCTCGGCGACATTACTGCCCGACCGGCTGAGTTCTTTTTCTTTTTGTCCTGCTTTCTTTTTATTCTCATTTCAGATTTGCAATGCCCACAGAAGCTCTGTTTTCGGAATGAAAGAGGTGACCTGGTCATTTACCTCACTCTTGCATGTGGGGTCTTGCTGTGCGTGATTTGGTGGCCCAGTTTCCTACGTTGTCATGATGTGGAGATGCCAGCGTTGGACTGGGGCAAAAACAGAAAGAAGTCTCACAACACCGGCTTAAAGTCCAACAGGATTTTTGTAGCAAGTGCCACCAGGTTTTGGAACAGACTGTTCCTTCATCAGGTTGACGAAGGAACAGCCAGTTCCTAAAGCTTGTGGCATTTGCTACAAATAAATCTATTGGACTTTAAGCCGGTGTTGCGAGTTCTTTCTGTTCCTACATTGTAACAGTGACTGCATATCAAAAGAGCTTCACTGGCAGTTAAAAGCCCTGAGGCTTTGAAGGGTGCTATTAAATACAAGCTCTTTTATCTTAATGGGAAACATGACTGATCCCAGTTCTGTCCTTACACACTATCCGTGCTACATACTTTCCAGTAAGAGTTACAGGCTAGTAAATCTGTTTCTCTCAGGCTGACTAGTTGTTGCATAACAATCTCCTTCCAGCCAAGATCAGATAATTTAACACAGATTGGAGTTCGGAAACAGAGACATTGATCTTCTGGACCACCAATGTGACATGATTTTAAACTTCTCATCCTCGTTTTCCATCCCCTCCGGACTTTATCCCTCCTTAATCACAGTAATCTCCTTCAGCCCCACAACCCTCTGAGGTCTCCTCCTCCTTTCGCTCATCCCCATCATCGCTAGTTCATTGGCGGGCATGCACAGTGGCGCAGTGCTGCCTCACAGTGCCAGGGACCCAGATTCGATTCCCGCCTTGAGTCACTGTCTGTGTGGAGACATTCTCCCTGTGTCTGCGTGGGTTTCCTCCCGGAGCTCAAGTTTCCTACCACAGTCTGAAAGACATGCTGGTTAAGTGTATTAGCCGTGCTAAATTCTCCCTCAGTGTACCCGAACAGGCGCCGGAGTGTGGCGACTGGGAGATTTTCACAGTAACTTCATTGCAGTGTTAACGTAAGCCTACTTGTGACTAACAAATAAACTTTAAACTTCAGCCCTTAAGAGTTAGCCTTCACTTTCCAAATATCTCCACCTTTCACTCCTCATATTACATGCTCCTTAATACTTGGTCCTCTGTGAAGCATTGTCTACCAGTGCTCCTGTGAAGCAGCTTAAGATGTTTTATCACAGGTGCTACATCAATGCAAGTTATCATTGTTGAATCAAAAGAATATCTTCACCTTTGCCCCTTCAGTTTTACCTCTGAACATCTGAGCTACATTCAAGCCAATGGTACAGACTCTGGGTGAAAGGCGATCAGAGGCTCAGATCATTTCTGGTTCATCCGCTTGGTGGCAACATGACCATTGGAATCTGTTCCAATTGGCTGCTTTCGAGTCAACCGTCCAATTAAGGAAGATGGGTGGGTCTAAGAGACTGCGTGCCCAATCAGAGGGGCTGCAGATTTGGAAGGATGGCGTCCTCCTCAGGGAGGTGCAGGGTCCATCCTTGCTGAGTACCTCCATCGTAACATACAAACTTACAAACTAGGGACAGAAGTAGGCCATTCGATTAGATCACGGCTAATCTGTTTGTGTTTCTAATTCTACACTTCCATCTACCCCAATAATCTTTGATTTCCTTGCCTAATGAGAATCTCTGCGCCTCCCACCTTGAGATGCATTCCAGTGGGCAACACCCCCACTACCCCCTCTCCCTGAGATGATGGCCCCTGACCATAGATGTAACCGTCCAGTATCTTTGAATCCAATGGGGGTTGGGTGCTGGAAAAGACTTTGTGGGATGTCTCAAGGCATCTGCTTTAGTCTACACATTGAGCCCTCTGACAGCTCCCTGCCCTTCATTATACAAACTGGCTACCCATTGAGTGACAGGCTTGAAAGACTGGCACCATTGATCAGCAACCCCACTCCTGATCTTATGATGGAGGGAAGGTCGTCGATAAAGTGTTGAAGATAGTTGGGCCTACAACACTATCCCGTTGGATTTGATTTATTATTGTCACGTGTATTAACATACAGTGAAAAATATTGTTTATTGCGCGCGATACAGACAAAGCATATTGCTTATAAAGAAGGAAAGGAGAGACTACAGAATGTACAAAGAACAAAGAACAAAACAGCACAGGAAACAGGCCCTTCGGCCCAACAAGCCCGCACCACCACCCCGATGTTCCCACCTCTACCCGTGATCCCTGTCTATGTTTATAGATCTGTGGATTAAAAACCAAATTTGAGACAATTTAGGGAGAATTTGTTTTGCCAATTAGCCTAAGAGCACATCTTTGGGATGTGGGAGGAAACCGGAGCACCCGGAGAAAACCCACGCAAGCACGGGGAGAATGCGCAAACTCCCACAGACACAGGCCCAAATCCATGTATCTGCACAGCACAGCGATAGTCACTGAGCTGTCGTGTTGCCCATCAGATGGTCCAGATCAAGCATACACTAACGACATGAAGCACTAGGATATTCTCAAAAAAAATCCAAGAGCAGCTCTCCCACCACCCATCGTGTGTATACCCCTCATTAGACAACAAGTTGGACCAAAGCACCTGTAGGATAAAAACAAGTACATCAATATCATCATCTATTTACACAATTCCCAGGGACTCCCAAGGCTCATGATCCCTATTTTAAATCAGTTTTCTATACCCCTCCATGTAGTGTTACAGTCATAGCCAGGGCGTAGAGAAAGATCAACTTAATGCAAGGTATTCAAAAATCTGACAGCAGCAGGGAAGAAGTTTTTCTTGAGTCGGTTGGTATGTGACCTCAGACTTCTGTATCTTTTTCCTGAAGGAAGAAGGTGGGAGAAACAATGTCCTGGGTTCATGGGGTCTTTGATTATGCTGGTTGATTTTCTGTGACAGCAGGAAGTATAGACAGAGTCAGTGGATGGGAGGCTGGTTTGTGTGATGGTTTGAGTTACATTCACATTTGTAGCTCATTGTGGTCTTGGGCAGAGCAGGAGCCATACTAAGCTGTGATACGATCAGAAAGAATGCCTTCTATGGTGCATCTGTAAAAGTTGGCGAGAATCATAGCTGATATGCCAAAATTCCTTAATCTTCTGATAACATAGATGTGTTGGTGGGCTTTCTTATCTAATGTGTTGGCATGGGGGGAACCAGGGCAGGTTTTTGGTGATTTGGACATCTAAAACATGAAGCTCTCGACCATTTCTACATCTTCCCCATTGAGGTAGACAGGGGCATGTTCTCCTTTACGCTTCCTGAAGTTGATGACTATCTCCTTTGTTTTGTTGACACTGAGGCAGAAATTATTCCTTGAGGAAATCCCTACAGACTCCTGCAGAGATGGGATGATTGACCTCCAATCATGTCTAACATCTTCCTTTGTGCAAGGTGTGACTCCAACTAGCAGAGAGTTTCCCCTGATTTTGCTCGGACTCCTTGAAGCCTCACTTGGTCAAATGCGGACTTGATGTCAAGGGCAGTCACTCTCATCTTAACTATTGAGTTCAGTTCTTTTGTCTATTTTATATCTGAGCTAAATGATCAGGAGCTGAGTGGCCCTGGTAGGACACAAACTGGGCATCAGTAAGCAGGTAATTGCTGAGATTCTGACTTCTCATTTTGTTTGCGAGCAATGCTCCCAAAGCTCGTGATTCCAAATCAACCTGTTGGTTGTGAGACTTCTTACTGTACCCACCCCAGTCCAATGCTGGCACCTTCATATCAATAAAATGATATGAAGGCTGGTGGAATGCTATTACAGTCCAGCCTTTGAGAGTCAGCGGTGAGGGTGGGATTGTTCATACACGGGTGACCACCTTTTGGGGAAAGAGAAGAGAGAAGGTGGACGTGGACGGAAAAGTAGAGAGAGATGAAAAGCTTTGCTTCTTGAATGCGGTTTTTAATGAGGAGGAAGGGAGTGAAGCCAGTGTACAGATGGATGGTTCTGACAGACATGGCCCCATGCCAAATGGCCGCTAATTTGACCGCTGTGAGCTTGAAGCCAGTCATTAGTGAGCTCTGACATACTGAGGGGGTGTGGGGTTAGCGATGCCCTGTAAACACACATCAGTGAGGATGATAGATTGTCAAAGCTTCTGCTGACAACAGGGGAAAAACACAAGACCCTTTCCTTAAACTTCCACGGCCTTTGTTCTGCAGCTTCCCAGTTTAAAACGTGTTAGCGGCAAGATGAATAGAGATTACATGTGATTAGGAAATATGCGGGGGTGGGGTGGGGGGAATGGGGGGTGGGGGGGTGGGGGGGGGGGCGGCAGTGGTTGGCAGCAGACTCTCATTTGCAGTTTGGGTCCAAACCAGACTCAGTCACGCAAAGAAATCAAAACAGCCAGGCAAGGCTTTGCGGTAAAGTTTTTGCAAGAACTCACCAAGCTAATTTATTTTCTGGAAGAGTAAACACATTTCTTGCCATCCCTCAAGAATCCGTCAGTACAATGGGGAAACCCTTCTCCTTCAATAGGAACAGGAGGAGACCATTCAGCCCCTTGAGCCTGTTCCACTGTTCAGTGAGATTATGGTTGCCTGATTGCTTCACCCAGCTCCTTGCCCTGGGTTCTGTAACCCCTGAAACTTCCAAAAAGAAAAATGTTGCCAGCTTTGTTTTTCTATTGTTCTACCACGTTGTCTCAGTGGTTGGCACTATTGCCCCACAGTGCCAGGAATCCAGGTCAGGTCACTGTCTGTGCAGAGGCTACACATTCTCCCCGTGTCTGCATGGGTTTCCTCCGGGTGGTCCCAATCCCTCCCACAGTCTGAAAGACTTGCTGGTTAGGGTGCATTGCCATGCTAAATTCTCCCTCAGTGTTACCCAAACAGGCACTGGAGTGTGGCAACTAGAGGATTTTCACAGTAACTTCATTGCAGTGTTAATGTATACTCAGACTCATAGAATAGAATAATGGAATTCCTACAGTACAGGAGGCCATTCAGGCCATCGAGTCTGCACCGACAACAATCCAGGCTCTATCCCCATAACACCATACATTTACCGCACTAATCTCTCTAACTTATGCATCCCAGGACACTAAGGGTCAATTTAGCACGGCCAATCAACCTAACCTGCACATCTGTGAACTGTGGGAGGAAACCAGAACACTTGAAGGGAACCCACACAGACACAGGGAGAACATGCAGACTTCACACACACACACACACACACACACACACACACACACACACACACACACACACACACACACACACACACCCCACACACACACACACACACACACACACACACACACACACACACACACACACACACACACAGTGATTTAAGCCAAGAATCAAATGCTGTCCATTGTGCCCTACTTGTGACACCAACAAATGATATTTAAACTCAAACTACGGGCAGGATTTTACAGCCTCGTTCAGGAGGGACAGGAAATTCCTGTCCAAGGTCAACAAAGATTTCCATTGTTGGACCCTTATCCAGATGAGGTGATAGACTTTCGGCCTGTATCTCTTTCCCTCGTGTGCCTTGGTGTCAAATTTTACAATTAAGCATATTAAAAAAACATATCAATTAGGGGTAGGCCATTCAGCCCCTTCAGCCTGCTTTACCATTCAATAAGATCAAGACTGACCTCATTGTTGCTTAACCTTTAACCTCTTGTTGGCCAAGAATCAACCTCTGCCTCAACCATATTCATTGACATAGCCTCTGCTTCTTCCTAGGGAAGAGAGTTCCAAAGATTCACAAGCCTCTGTGGGGGAAAAAAATTCTGCCTATTTCCATCTTAAATGGGAGGCTCCTATTTTTAAGTTGCTTCCTTGAGTTCTGGCTTTTCCACATGGGCAAACATCCTTTCAGAATTCACCTCGTCAAGTCTCCTCAGGATCTCATATGTTTCAGTCAGATCATCTCTCATTCTAAACTCCAATGGACACCGACCCAGCCGGCCCAATTGTTTCCTTGTAAGATAATCACCTCCGATCTCACCCCATGTATCTGATGATAAATCCTTCTTCAAACGTATTTATATTCTTTCTCAAATAAGGGAGAATTATTATACAATACTCAACGCCAACACCCTGTACAACTGTAGCAAAGCCTCCCACTTTTATCTTCCGCTCCCCTTGCAATAAACACCAACATTCCAAAGAACAAAGACAAGTAAAGCTGTAAAACACAGCAGCATACGGGTGGGGTAGGGCATGGTTTGAAATGCGTATACTTTAATGCAAGGAGTATTCGCAATAAGGGGGAGGAACTTGCAGCTTGGACCAGTACCTGGAACTTCGATGTTGTGGCCATTTCAGAGACTTGGGTAGAGCAGGGACAAGAATGGATGTTGCAGGTTCCAGGGTTCAAATGCTTTAGTCAGAGTACAGAAGGAGGTAGAAGGGGGGGAGGAGTGGCATTATTAGTCAAAGACTGTATCACAGTGACAGAGAAGAAGTTTGATGAGGACTTGTTTGTTGAGGTAGTATGGGCTGAGATTAGAAACAGGAGAGGAGAGGTCACCCTGTTGGGAGTCTTTTATAGACCTCCTAAAAGGTCTAGAGAGGTAGAGGAAAGGATTGCAAAGTCGATCCTGGACAGGAGTGAAAGTAATAGGGTAATTGTTATGGGGGACTTTAACTTTACTAATATTGATTGGAATATCTATAGCTCTAGCTCGTTACAGGGGTCAGTTTTTGTACAAAGTGTGCAGGAAGGTTTTTTGACTCAGTATGTAGATAGGCCAACTAGAGGTGAGGCTACAGTGGATTTGGTGCTGGGCAATGAGCCAGACCAGGTGTTAGGCTTGGAAGTTGGTGAACATTTTGGTGATAGTGACCACAATTCGGTTACGTTCACCTTAGTGATGGATAGGGATAGGCATGAAGCTGGGGGCAGTAGTTATAGCTGTGGGAAGGGTAATTATGAGGCCATCAGGAGAGAATTAGGGTGCATAGATTGGACTAGGAAACTACAGGGACTGGGAACATCTGGAATGTGGAGCTTATTCAAGGAACAGCTGCTGCGAGTCCTTGATAAGTATGTCCCTGTCAGGAGAGGAGGAAATGGTCGAGTAAGAGAACCTTGGTGTACGAAAAAAGTTGATTTGCTGGTTAAAAGGAAAAAGGACGCTTATGTCAGGATGAGGCTTGAAGGCTCGGTTAGTGCAATGGATAGCTATAGATTAGCCAGGAGGGAGCTAAAGAGTGAATTGAGGAGAGCTAAGAGAGGACACGAGAAGACTTTGGCTGATAGGATTAAGGAGAATCCTAAAGCTTTCTTTAGATATGTTAAGAATAGAAGATTGGTTAGGACAAGATTAGGTCCAGTCATAGACAGCAGTGGGAAGTTGTGCGTGGAGCCTGAAGAGATTGGAGAGGCACTGAATAAATATTTCTCTTCGGTATTCACGCAGGGTGATGTAAATGTAGTTATGGAGAACACTGAGGTACAGGGTAGCAAACTGGAATGTATCGAAGTAGATAGGGAGGATGTGCTAGATATTCTCGAGGGTTTGAAGTTGGATAAGTCCCCTGGGCCGGACGGGATTTACCCTAGGATTCTCTGGGAGGCAAGAGAGGAGATTGCCGAGCCTCTGGCTCTGATCTTCAGGTCCTCGTTGGTTACGGGTGTGGTTCCGGAGGACTGGAGGATAGCGAATGTGGTCCCATTGTTCAAGAAGGGGAAGAGAGACCTTCCAGGGAATTATAGGCCAGTGAGTCTTACTTCTGTTGTGGGCACAGTATTGGAGAGAATTATTAGGGATAGGATTTATAGTTATTTAGAGAGAAATGAATTGATTGGGGATAGTCAGCATGGTTTTGTGAAGGGTAGGTCGTGCCTTACTAACCTTATTGAGTTTTTTGGAAAAGTGACCAAAGAGGTGGATGGGGGTAAGGCAGTTGATGTGGTATATATGGACTTTAGTAAGGCGTTTGATAAGTGGCCCATGGAAGACTTCTGCAGAAAATGCATATGTATGGGATAGAAGGTGATTTAGCTAATTGGGTTAGGAATTGGCTAGCAGATAGAAGACAGAGGGTGGTGGTTGATGGGAGATATTCATTTTGGAGTTCAGTGACAAGTGGTGTACCTCAGGGTTCTGTTTTGGGGCCCCTGCTGTTTGTAATTTTTATAAATGATCTGGATGAGGGTATTGAAGGATGGATTAGTAAATTTGCAGATGACACTAAAGTCGTGGAGTGGTAGATAGTGAAGAGGGGTGTTATAGTTTGCAGAGGGACTTGGACAAGTTGCAGAGCTGGGCCGAGAGGTGGCAATGGAGTTTAATGTGGAAAAGTGTGAGGTAATGCACTATGGCAGAAATAATAAATGTGTAGAGTATAGGGCAAATGGTAGGATTCTTAGTAGTCTAGATGAACAGAGGGATCTTGGTGTGTATGTGCATAGATCCTGAAAGTAGGCAGTCAGGTCGAGAAGGTTGTTAGGAAGGCATATGGAGTCTTGGCTTTTATTGGTAGAGGGATTGAATTTCGGAGCCGCACGTCATGTTGCAACTGTACAAAACTCTAGTGCGGCCGCACTTGAAGTATTGTGTGCAGTTCTGGTCCCCACATTATAAGAAAGATGTGGAGGCATTGGAGAGGGTACAGAGGAGGGTTACCAGGATGTTGCCTGGTATGGAGGGCAGGTCTTATGAAGAGAGGCTGAGGGATTTGAGGTTGTTTTCGTTAGAAAGGAGGCGGCTAAGAGGGGACATAATCGAAACATATAAGATGATTAGAGGTATAGATAGGGTGGATAGTGATAGCCTTTTTCCTAGGATGGAAAAAGCTAGCACGAGGGGACACAGCTTTAAATTAAGGGGTGATAGTTATAGGACGGATCTCAGAGGTAGGTTCTTTACCCAAAGGGTGGTTCGGGAGTGGAATGCCCTGCCTGCAGCAGTTGTAGATGCGCCAAGTTTGGTGGCGTTTAAGAGGTTAGTTGATAAGTATATGGAAGAGAAGGGAATGGTTTAGTTTTGGAGGGGCATTGCTTTTTATATTGGTCGGCGCAACATCGAAGGCCGAAGGGCCTGTTCTGTGCTGTAATGTTCTATGTTCTATGTTCTATGTTCTATAAGCCTGTTCCGATCATGATGCCCTAACTAAACTAAAAAAACCATCAACTCTTGCATGGTCCGTATCGCTCTATTCCCTCTCTTTTCATGTACCCATCCATGTGCCCTGTAAATGTTCCATTTGCCTTCCTAATCACTTGTTGTACTTGCAGACTAAGCCTTTGCAATTCGTGCACCTAGACACCCAGATCCCTCTGTACATCAGAGTTCTGCAATCGCTCTTTATTAAAGCACTATATTGCTTTTCTGCTCTTCTTGCCAAAGTGGACAAGTTCACATTTGACAATCTGATAATTTTTTTGCCCATTCATTTAACCTAATGCCCCCAAACAGATTCCTTGCATCTGCTTCACAACATACACTCCAACCTATTTTGCATCATCGGCAAATTTTGCAACAGTACCTTCAGTCTCTTTGCCCAAACCATTGACGTAAATTTTAAATCAGAAGGACAAGGGTAACGGATACATGGGAATGTCGCATTGGCAAGTCCCCTCCAAGCCACTCATCATCCTGACTTGAAATAGATCGCTATTCCTTCACAACGGCTGGATCAAAATCCTTCCCAACAGCACTGTGGGTGTGTCTACATGATGTGGAGATGCCAGCATTGGACTGGGATAAACACAGTAAGAATCTCACAAAACCAGGTTAGAGTCCAACCAGTTTATTTGATAGTAAACCCACAAGCTTTCATGCCCCTTTGTTACATGGAGAGTGGAGTGGAGAGAACTCTCCACTCATGTATTAAAGGGGGAAACACCAAAGCTTGTGGGTTTACTATCAAATAAACTGGTTGGACTTTAATCTGGTGTTGTGAGACTTCTTACTGTGTATTTACATCACAGGGACTGCAGCAATTCAAGAAGGCAGCTCACCACCATCTTCCCTAGGACAACTAGGGATGGGCAATAAATTCTGGCCTAGCCAGCAATACCTATGTCCCACAAATGAACTTTTGAAAAAAGCAGAGTGCCCAGCCGCCGTGGTTAGCATTGCTGTCTGATAGCTCCAGGGACCCGGGTTCAACTCCCTGCATGGGTTTCCTCCGGTGCTTCAGTTTCCTCCCACAGTCCAAAGATGGGTGGATTAAGTGGATTGGCCATGCTAAATTGCCCCTTAGGGTCAGGAGATGCATAGGTCAGAGGGATTAGCAGGGTAAATATGTGAGGTGGTGGGGATAGGACCTAGGTGGGATTGTGATCAGTATAGATTCGATGGGCTGAATGGTCTCCTTCTGCACTGTAGGGATCCTATGATACATTGGTCCATGTAACACTGCATTAGTCACCACCTTGCCAACCCCTTTTGATAATAGTTGTTTGACAATGCTACTTTTATGAAAATTTTTACAATATTTAAGGTGCTATATATATATGTATATATGTAGGTTAGTTTTTCTTTCTTGACCTACTGAGGAAACAAACTCTGAAAGAGGACCAAAGAATGCTTGGAAAGTTAAAGAAAATTATTATTGATTTGCCCATCTCCCACGGTGAAAGTTCTCAGGTGTACCGGGAGACACCGTCTTCTCCCTCCCCAGGGAGACCTGGTCCCACTGGCAATGGAGAGGACATTGGTGTGACCATCACTCCCCAGGCCATGTCCAGCCTGAGCCCAGACCCAGGAGCTGGGTTGTAAAAGCCTATCTGTCAGATTTCTGTTAGCTGTGCTGTCGAGCAGCGATGAAAGACCACACACACACACACACACGCACACACAAACACGCACACAGACACAGCGCATATGCACATCACAGTGCGTTCATCCTCCCCCGAGGAACATTTTGCAGACACTATCTAAACGGCTGCAGTGATATCTGTTTCTTTCTGGTTGAATGCTGCCCCGGGGCAGCTGTCACTGTGAGTCATTCCTTCATCGGCTTTCCTCGAACTGTCTCAATTTGTGGATTCGTTTCATTTCGAACGTTACGTCAGCTGTCTGCGCCAGTCCTCCCACTTCCCATTAAACCCAACTCTTGGGTAGCACGCAAAGGGAAAAATGGAATAAATTTGCATTATCTCACACTTTTCACAAACTCAGGATATCGCAACGTTTTATTTGTAGCCAGTGTATTAGTGATTGAAGTATAACCACTGTAAGAATGGCAGCAGCCAAGAACCCACAGGCAGCATTCTGACAATGGGCAGCACAGTAGCATAGTGGTCAGCACTGCTGCTTCACAGCTCTAGGGACCTGGGTTCGATTCCTGGTTTGGGTCGCTGTCTGCGTGGAGTTTGCACATTCTCCTCGTGTCTGCGTGGGTTTCCTCCGGGTGCTCCGGTTTCCTCCCACAGTCCAAAAGATGTGTGGGTTAGGTTGATTCACCATGGTAAAATTGCCCCTTAGTGTACTAGGATGCTTAGTGCATATAATATGTAGGGATATAGGGATAGGGCCTGGGTGGGATTGTGGTCGGTGCAGACTTGATGGGCCAAAGGGCCTCTTTCTGCACTGTAGGATTCTATGACTAGATGATTGGGTTTTTTATTGATGTTGGTTGAGAAGTAAAGACTGTCTAGAACGGAGGGGTTAACTCTTGTGCTCTTCTTACAAGTAATGCCTTGGAATGTCCTGTGTCCACCTGACAGGGCAGACACATTAATGTTTCCATTGGTTCACCTGTTGCAGCGCTCCCTCAACTGCAAGACACACTGAGAGAGTCTGGAGTGAGACTTGAAACCGCAGCCTGAACAGAGCAGGGTAGTTTGGCCAAGGAACCTAAGGTGCTGGATTAAGGCTTCAGTCTCTGCAGAGGCATGGGTTTGAATCCCACCACTGCCAAAAGGGATTTGAGTTTGGGGCAACGCACAGTGGTTTGCACTGCTGTCTCACAGCGCCTGGAACCCAGGTTCGATTCCTGGCTTGGGTCACTGTCTGTGTGGGTTTCTTTCAGGTGCTCCGGTTTTCTCCCACAGTCCAAAGATATACAGGTTGCATTGATTCACCGTGATACATTGCCACTTAGTGTCCAGGAAGTTAGTCGGGTAAGTAAGTAAGGTTATGGGCATAGAGTTTGGGTGGGATGTGGTCTCATTTTGCACTGTAGCGATTCTATGATTTGGGGCAGTGAGGTCGGAGAAGAGAGTTGTATTTCTTCAGCGCGTAATGAAGGGTCACCCAGGCTCAAAACATTGGTTCTATTTCTTTCTCCACGGATGGGGTCGGACCTGCTGAGATTTTCCAGCGTTTTCTGTTTTCTGTGTGTGAGGGAGTGGGATGATTGTTGGTTTCGCCCAGCCACACCTTGGAACAGGTCTGCCTGGACCTCAGTAGATTAGGAAGGAGAAACTTAAGCCAAGCCTCTCGTTGACCAATGGAAATATGTGGCTTACCTGTGCATGAGTTCTTGTACGTGTGTTTGCAGGCAGGTGCGTTTGTGACCATGTATGTTTGCATGTCATATGCATGTGCACTTGCATATGAATATCTGTAAATTTGCGTGTTTGTGCACATGTGTGTCAACCCACCTGTCCATGTGGGGGTGCATGAGAAAGATTGTGAATAGTGTTTGGATTTGAAAAGACTCTGTACGCAGACAAGTACAGCTGTTAGAAATTATGTTTGCACGTTCATCCTTTCCATGCCTACAAGGCAACTCATTTCTTCTCATTCTTTTACAGAGAGCAGCTTATGGTTAAAAAAATGACATGCTGAACTGCAGCATGTGTGAGTAATTTGACAGGGAGCAGCGGCGAGTGTAGCACACTTGGGAGAAATAATAAACTTTGCTCCACTATCACAGTTTTCCTTACCCATGAGTACAAACCTAACTTTGCAAAAGGAGGAACTGTGACATTGCGACAGGACGACACGTTGGCACAATGGTTAGCACCACTGCCTCACAACACCAGTGACCAAAGTTCAATTCCCGGCTTGGGTCAGTGTCTGTGTGGAGTCTGTACGTTCTCCCCTGCGCCTGTATGGCTTCCATCCGGCTGCTCCGGTTTCCTCCTACAGTCCAAAGATGTGCGGGTTAAGTGGATTGGCTGTGCTAAATTGCCCTAATGTCAGGGGTCTAGCTGAGGTAAATGCATGGGGTTATGTGGATAGGGCCTGGGTGGGATTGTGGTTGGTGCAGACTAAATGGGTCAAACGGTCTCCTTCATGGCCAATTAAGGATTCAATAATTCTATGAAGCGAAACTACTTCATAAAGTGCATGGTTAGGATCTGGAATGCACTGTCTGAGAGTGTGATGGAGACAGATTCACACAGTGAGTGGTTAGGATCTGGAATGTACTGTCTGAGAGTGTGGTGGAGACAGATTCACACAGCGAGTGGTTAGGATCTGGAATGTACTGTCTGAGAGTGCGGTGGAGACAGATTCACACAGTGAGTGGTTAGGATCTGGAATGTACTGTCTGAGAGTGTGGTGGAGACAGATTCACACAGTGAGTGACTAAGATCTGGAATGTACTGTTTGAGAGTGTGGTGGAGACAGATTCATAGAATATAGAACAATACAGCACAAACAGGCCCTTCGGCCCACGAGTTGCACCGATCACATCTACCAATCCACAGACCTACCTATAACCCCCTATCCTATTCTTTTCCATATACTCATCCAGAAGTCTCTTAAAAGACCCCAGTGAGTTTGTCTCAACAACCTCTGACGGCAGTCGGTTCCATTCACTCACCACCCTCTGAGTGAAAAACCTACCCCTGACATCTCCTTTGTATTTGCTTCCCTGCACCTTAAATCTGTGTCCTCTCGTATTGACCATTTCCGCTCGGGGAAATAGTCTCTGAGAGTCCACCCTATCTATTCCTCTCAACATTTTATAAACCTCTATCAGGTCGCCTCTCAACCTACGTCTCTCCAGTGAGAAGAGTCCCAGCTCCCTCAACCTATCTTCATAAGGCCTGCCTCCCAATCCAGGTAGCATCCTTGTAAATCTCCTCTGAACCCTCTCAATAGCCTCTACATCCTTCCTATAATGAGGCGACCAGAACTGCGCACAATACTCCAACTGGGGTCTGACAAGAGTCTTATAGAGCTGCATCATTACCTCCTGACTCCTAAACTCTATTCCTCGATTAATGAAGGCCAGTACACCGTACGCCTTCTTGACCACTTCCTCCACCTGCAAGGCCGATTTAAGATTCCTATGGACCCGGACCCCGAGATCCTTCTGCTCTACAACACAGCTAAGACTCCTACCCCTTATATTGTACTCCTTCAGCCCATTATTCCTGCCAAAATGGACCACTACACATTTATCTGCATTGAAGTCCATCTGCCACTTCTCCACCCAGTCTTGCATCCTGTCTACGTCCCGCTGCAACTTTTGGCATCCCTCCAGACCATCCACAACACCACCGATCTTTGTATCATCGGCAAACTTGCTAACCCATCCCTCCACTTCCTCATCCAGGTCATTTATGAAAATGACAAACAGCAGGGGTCCCAGAACAGATCCCTGGGGCACTCCACTGGTCATCGACTTCCATGCAGAACAAGACCCATCCACAACCACTCTCTGCCTTCTGCCAGCAAGCCAGTTCCGGATCCACGAGGCCAAAGCCCCTTGGATCCCATGCCCTCTCACCTTCTCCAGAAGCCTTGCATGGGGGACCTTATCAAACGCTTACTAAAGTCCATGTACACTACGTCCACCGCCCTTCCTTTGTCAATGTGTTCAGTCACATTTTCGAAGAACTCAACTAGGCTTGTAAGGCATGACCTGCCCTTGACAAAACCATGCTGACTATTTCTAATCAGTCCAAACTTCTCCAAATGTTCATATATCTTATCCCTCAGAAGCCTCTCCATCAGCTTACCAACCACTGAAGTCAAACTCACCGGTCGGTAATTTCCTGGACTATCCCTGTTCCCTTTCTTAAAGATAGGAACCACATCCGCAATCCTCCAATCCTCCGGAACCTCTCCCGTTTCCATGGACGACGCAAAGATCATCGCCAGGGGCTCTGCAACCACTTCCCTCACCTCCCACAATAACCTGGGGTACATCCCATCCGGTCCCGGCGACTTGTCTATCTTGATAGAATTTAACAGGTCTAACACATCCTCTTTCCTAACATCCACATACTCAATCTTTTCCATATGCCGCAAACCTGCAGTGCAATCAAGGCTTTCAAAGGAAATATGATCATTGTCTGAAAAAGGAGAATTTACAGGGTTACAGGGCAAAGGCCCTATCTAGAGTAGGGTTCAAACATGCAACTTGCTGACAGAGCCAATTCTCACTCCAATTGTCTTACAAATTAGGCTCTGGATATTAAAATCTCTTTTTTTATAAATGGAAGTACTTATGCTTTTCATTTTCTTCAAAAATGAATGGCTTTCATTAATTATCTTGCATGTTATCATTTGTCTCGAAATTCACAAATCCTCGAGTGTAATAATTCTTGTTCACTGGTTAAGGGAAAAAACATATTTATTTGCACGTATACATTATACAGAGGCTTGCAGCCTTGTGGCTGTTGCCAACTCCCAAAAGATTTTTGGAACAGAAACCCCTGCTTAACATGGTAATCATGATTGGTTCTCTGGGTTACGTGATCCTTCTTCTGCAGATTTATCCTGAAAGGGATAAACTCCACACCACTTCCCCTCTAAGTTTTATACAAGTTTTAAATTTTATTTATTAGTGTCACAAGTAGGCTTAGATTAATACTATAATTGTGGAAGTTCCCTAGTCACCACATTCCGGCACCAGTTCGGGTACACTGAGGGAGAATTTAGCATGGCCAGTGCATCTAACCAGCATCTCTTTCAGACTGTGGGATGAAACCGGAACACCAGAGGAAACCCATGCAGACACTGGGAGAGCATGCAGACTCCGCACAGACAGTGACCCAAGCCTGGATTTGAACCCAGGTCCCTGACATTGTGAGGCAGCAGTGCTAAACACTGTGGCATCGTGCTGCCCCTAAAATGTCAATACTCAATTTACACAGATAATTAAACATTAAGTACATGAATTACAGTCCATGTAATCATAGAATCCTACGGTGCAGAAGAAGACCTTTTAACCCATCGAGTCGGCACTGACCACAATCTCATGCAAAGGCTCTATCCCCATAAACCCATGCATTTATTCTAGATAGTTCCCATGACACTGAGGGTCAATTTAGCATGACCAATCCATCTAACCAGCACATCTTTGGAATGTGGGAGGAAACTGGAGCATCTGGAGGAAACCCACACTGACACAGGGACATCATGCAAACTTCATGCACACAGTGACCCAAACCAAGAATCGAACCTGCGTCTCTAGCACTGTGAGGCAGCAGTGCTAACCACTGTGCCACGGTGCCATTTTAAATCGAGTCTTCTAAGTGGTTTCTGATTCCTTGTAGATTGGGGCTACCGTCCTGTGTGGAGAACCTCCACTAGAGCACAGTCAGTAGCAACCACAATCACAGGAGTCACTTCTGATACAGGCACCTCACTTGCATCTGTTTCTATGGGGACATCAGATGGAGCTATAACAGGATGAGTAGATACTTCAGTACTTAAATAGCCGACAACATTCCCAAATGGCAATATGGCTCCTGATGGCTGCTGGCGCAACTCTCCCACAAAGAGCAGAACAGAGTCAGCTGATGAAGGAGCAGTGCTCCGAAAGCTCGTGGTTCCAGATAAACCTGTTAGGCTTTAACCTGGAGACTTCTTACTGTGCCCTACCCCAGTCCAAGGCCGGCATCCCCACAGGCAGGCACTCTGGAGTTATTTAAGAGATAGTTAGATGGGCACATAAACAGAATGGGAATGGAGGGGCATAGAAAACTGATTTAAAATAGGGATCATGAGCCTTGGGAGTTCCTGGGAAGTGTGTAAATTGTCACTCTGAAGGCTGCTTAAGGTTTTTAATTCTAATTCTCTTTCTGCACCAAGTGGTGCACTATAACAGACTTTCATCTATTTCCATAGCTAGTAATTCCCAGAACAGGTCGCTAGTCTGTTGCTGGGGGCTTATATCTTGAAGAGCGCCACTCTACATTAAGCATCATTGCCAGGAGTCTCTCTTGTCAAAGGATTTGCAGGTTGACAGTCAAGTGTTTGACTGCATTACGGACCTTCATTGGTCATCCTGGAGTGGGACTTGAACCCAGAACCTGTGGCTCAGAGGCAGGAATGCTCACCCACTGCACCAAACAACCACTGAAGGGCCTTAACCCCTCAACATTACACAAAACAACATAGAAGACACAGCACAGGAAGAGATTGTTCAATCCATTTGGTTTACAATGTACAGGAACCTCTTTTCACCTTCACCTAACCCTATCCTTCAGTTCCTTTCTCCCTCATGCAAACAGTTCAACTTCCTCTTAAATGCTTCAGTGCTATTCACCTCAACTAATGTGGAAGCAAGTTCTGACCTCTCTCTGGGTAAAGTTGTTTCTTCTGAATTCCCGATTGGATTTATTAATGACTGGCTGATATTTATCGCCTCAAGTCTCAGCCTCCCATACACAAGTGAAAACATCTCCTCCATAAAACCGCGACAGAGTTTTAAGCGCCTCCATTAGGCTGGCCCTCAATCTTTATTTTCTAGGCCAGTCTTTCCTGATAGTTACAACCTTTCAGTTCTGGTCTCATCATCGTAAATCTTCATTGTGCTTTCTCCAGTGCCTCTATATCCTTTCTGCATTATTCACTTGAGGACTGAGCCGCACTGTGCAAAGTCCGTTAACTAAAAGCACTGTATCATTCATATAAAATCCATGTGGCTGCTGTCTGAATGAGGTTTCTAACCGTCATTTAATATAAATGTTAAATAGCAGCCATTATAAAACATGTTCTTCTTCAAACAATATAGCTCTCTCAGAAAAGTATGATTCACTTCCAACCACAAGAGTTTTCCATCGAAAGCAAATAACTTGGATTTTGTTTTGATTATTTTAAAGCCAGTGATGAACCAGGAGTACAGCCAGTGTTAAAATAGTGTCAATAACAAAAAGCTAAGCTGTTCAATCAATGCAACAAATGTGTGTATGTGTGTGTGTGTGTGTGGTTTCATGTGTGGATATGTGTGTGTATATTCATTTGCGTGTATGCAAGTGTATTTTCATATGTATATGTGTGTTTATGTGTTCATGTTTGTCTATGCTTATCTGTTCATGTTCATGTGTTTGTGTACATGCGTGATGTTATTTGTGTGTGCTTGTATATATGTGTGTTTAAGCCTGTGTGTGCATATGCATATGTGTGCGTATCTGTGTACGTGTGTTCACGATTACATGGTAGCACAGTGGTTAGCACTGCTGCCTCATAGCGCCCAGCACCCAGGTCCAATTCCAGGCTCGGATCACTGTGTGGCATTTGAACATCCTACCCATATCTGCATGGATTTCCTCTGGGTGCTCCAGATTCCTCTCACAGTCCAAAGATGTGGTCGGTGCAGATTCAATGGACCAGACTGGACTCCTTCTGCGCTGTAGGGATTCTGTGGTGTGTGTGAGTTGTGTGCATGTGTGTATTTGTGTGAGTGTGTGTGTGTGTATGTGTGTGTGTGTGTCTGTCTGTCTGTCTTTGTACATGTCTGTGTGTGTATCTGTGTGTGTATCTGTGAATGCGTGTTCATGCATGTGTATATTTGTGTGTGCATGTTCGCATGTGTGTGTGTGTCTCTGTGTGTGCATGTGTTTATAAAATGTTCTTCCAAGAGTAACCACTTATGTAATGGAAGTGGGACCCTGCAGGCAATCTGTTGCATGTACAGACTACAATGGCATGAACGGTCAGTTTTTTGATGATCTGGTAGAGAGGAATGTTGGCCGAGACATTGACTGAGATCCACAGTCCTCAATTCAGACATAAAAGAAAGATTTTGCTTTTATGCGTACAGACAAGGCCACCTCTGTCCTCTCAGGTTGATAGTAAAGATCCCAGGCCAGGTGGAGCAAAGGAGCTCTCTCCAGTGTCCTGACCAATGTTCACCCCTCAATCACTAACACAAAAAACAGATTCTCCGACCATTTGGGATCTTGCTATGTGCAAATTAGTCATCATATTTGCTACATTAGGACAATGGCTACACTTCAACAAATGGCTGTAAATGGTGGAGGCTGTGAAGGGTGCTATATGAATGCACATTTGTTTCATTTCATAATCAGGGGTAAATCATAGAAACCAGACAGTACAGAAAGAGGCCATTTGGCCCCTCGAGATCACACTGACCACAATCCCACCCAGCCCCTACTCCCCCCGTCCCTATATACTTACCCACTAATCCCTCTAACCCACGTATTTCACGACACTAAGGGCAATTTTAACATGGCCAATCAACCTAACCCACATATCTTTCGATTGTGGGAGGAAACTGGAGCACCCACGCAGACACGAGAAGAATGTGTAGACCCTACACAGACAGTGACCCAAGCTAGGAATCAAACTCAGGCCCTTGGAGCTGTGAAGCAGCAATGCTCACCACTGTGCTACTGTGTCGCCAGACCGGTGTGAATCATAGTCACTGTGTGATGTAGGGAAACAAGAGTTTTCCAAATTGATGGCAATTACTCTGAACAGATTGCTCATTGTTCACGATCAACTTATCATATTCCACCTGGACCTTCATGTCAAACCCTTCTGAGAAAGATGAAGGTAATTCCCTCTCATCCCCCACTAAATACTGGGGAAATTATGTTGAGATATCACGGTTTGCAATCTTGAATTGTCTACCACAGCCTTTAGGCATGCAGTCCTGTTTACTGATGGTCCTTATCTGATGGAATCGCTTTGCTCTTGTTCAGCGTGTAGCCTGCAGCACAGTGTTAACATTGTCTGATGGACAGCGCTATGAGCTGGCCAATTCTAGAAAATCAGTGTCGTCAACTTCTTTCAGAGGAGGTGTTTAAATCAGCCTTTGCCAACCCCCGCAAAAAAAGAGAGGAAAATTTAAATTACACAATGTCTTTCATAACCACCGGATGAAACCTAGCACTACACAGAATCACAGAATTGTTACAGCACAGAAGGAGGACATTTTGCCCATCGTGTCTGCACCATCTCTCCAAATGTGACTTAATGCCATTCCCTGCCTTTTCCTCATATCCCATCATGGGAATACAAAGAACAAAGAGCAAAACAGCACGGGAAACAGGCCCTTCGGCCCAACGAGCCCACGCCGCCACCCCGATGTTCCCACCTCTACCCGTGATCCCTGTCCATGATTATAGATCTATGGATTAAAAACCAAATTTGAGACAATTTAGGGAGAATTTGTTCTGCCAGTTAGCCTAAGAGCACATCTTTGGGATGTGGGAGGAAACCGGAGCACCCGGAGAAAACCCACGCAAGCACGGAGAGAATGTGCAAACTCCCACAGACACAGGCCCAAATCCATGTATCTGCACAGCACAGCGATAGTCACTGAGCTGTCGTGTTGCCCATCAAATGATCCAGGTCAAGCGTACATTAACGACATGAAGCACTAGGATACTCTCGAAAAAAATCATAGCTTGCTGGGGGCGAGCTGGGTGGGGAAGGGGACATGATGTAGAGATGCCGGCATTAGGCTGGGGTAAACACAGTAAGAAGTCTGACAACACCAGTTTTAAATCCAACTGACTTTTTTGATAGTAAACTCGCAAGCTGACGAAGGCCATAGAGCCAAAAGCTTGCGAGTTTACTATCAAATAAATCGGTTGGATTTAAAACTGGTGCTGTCAGACTTCTTATTGGGGAAGGGGATGCAGGGGTCGGACTGTGCAAAGGTCTGTTAACTCAGACGGGATTTTCCAGTTTGAGAGGGAGCGCGGCTAGAATATCCTGCCTTTTGTGTCTATTCATATCATCATTGAATGCCTCGATTGAACCAGTCTCCACCACACATCCAGGCAGAACATTCCAGACCAGAACCACTTGCTGTGTGAAAAAGCTTTTTCCCGCATTACATTTGTTTCTTTTGCGGATCGTCTCTCATTCTCAATTCTTTTACGAGCAGGAACAGTTTCTCCCTTTCTACTCTGTCCAAATACCTCATGATTTTGAACATTTCTATCAAATCTCCTCTCACCTTTCTTCTCTCCAAGGAGAACAGACCCAATCTCTCCGATCTACCCTCACAACTCGAGTTTCTCATCCCCAGAACCATCCTTGTAAACCTCTTCTGCACTCCCTCCAATGCATTCACATCCTTCCGAGAGTGCAGCGCCCAGAGCTACACACAATATTCCAACTTAGGTCAAACTAGTGTTAACTTCAGCATAACCGCCTTACTTTTATACTCTATGGCCCTATTAATAAAGATGCTGTGGAGATGCCAGCGTTGGACTGGGGTGGGCACAGTAAGAAGTCACACCAGGTTAAAGTCTAACAGGTTCATTTGATAGCATGAACCTGATGAAGGGGAAGTGCTCTGAAAGCTTGTGAGACTTCTTACTCCTATTAATAATGCCCAGGATAATTTATGCTTTATTAACTGCTTTCTCCACTTGTGCTGCTACCTTCAATGATCCATGTACATGTACACCCAGGTCCCTCTGCTACTGTATCCCCTTTATTTTGCATTGCCTCTCCCATGTTCTTCCTACCAAAATGTATCATGTCAGACTTCTGTCTCCCACTCCAGCACCTTGTCTATATCCTTTTGAAGTTCGACATTGTCCTGCTCACAGCTTATAGTACTTCCAACCTTTGTACCTATAAAGGCCATCAGATGTAGTCACTGTTATAATGCAGGAAATATAGGAACCATCTGCACACAGCAAACAGCCAGTGACACTAACCAGCCTGCAGCCCATCCATCACCTTCAACATTCACTTCCTCCAGCACTGACGCGCAGTGGCAGCCATGTGTGTACCAGCTACAAAATGCACTGCAGCAACTCACCAAGGCTGCTTTGTCAACATCTTCCAAACCTACAACATCCATCATCTAGAAAGACAAGGATAGCAGATACCTCGGAACACCACCACCCTGCACATTCACCTCCAAGCCACTCACCATCCTGTCTTGGAAATATATCACCGTTCTTTCACTGTCACAGGGTCAAAATCCCCTCCCTAACAGCACTGTGGGTATACCAACACCACATGGACTGCAGCGGATAAAGAAGGCAGCCCACCACCACCTTCTGAAGGACGGCATAGTGGTTAGCACTGCTGCCTCACGGTTCGATTCCCAGTTTGGATCACTGTCTGAATGGAGTTTGCACGTTCTCCCTGTGTCTGCTCCGGTTTCCTTCCATAGTCCAAAAGACTTGCTGGTTAGGTGTATTCACCATACTAAATTCTCCCCCAGTGTATCTGAATAGGCACCAGAGTATGGCGACTAGCGGATTTTTATAGTAACTTCATTGCAGTGTTAATCTAAGTCTACTTGAACTTAATGAACTTTAAAATTAAGGATGGGCAATAATAATGCTGGCCTAGCCACCGATGCCCATATCTTTTGAATGAATAAATACAAAAAAAGAGAACCTGTTCTTGTGATGTTGATTTGGGGATAAATATTGGCCAAGATATGAGGCAGAACTCCCCCCATTCCCTTGGAGAATAGTGACAATGGGTCAGTTATATCTGTCTGAGAAGGCAGACTCTGTTAAA
The DNA here is from genome assembly GCA_024679065.1 of Sphyrna mokarran. Lineage (NCBI taxonomy): Eukaryota > Metazoa > Chordata > Chondrichthyes > Carcharhiniformes > Carcharhinidae > Sphyrna > Sphyrna mokarran. Next base: position 12,394,758 of record JAGIQG010000006.1, read on the forward strand.
CTTCTCATCTGGAAGATAGCAATGCAGATACTCCCTCAGTCCTGCACCAGAGTATCGGCTTGAACACAGCTACTCATCTCCCTGAGTAAAAGCCGAACCTCTGACGTAGAGGTGAGATTTTACCATTTGCACCATGAAGAACAGTAGCCCTCTATCTCTGTAACATCACTGGCTGCAGACACTAGAGGTGGTTGCAGAAATAGGAGAGTTATCGGTGCTGGAGAAGTTAACAGGGATTGCAGTCTTTGGGAGCTGGTTATAGAGGTAGAGAGAGTTATAGGAGCTGGTGGAGGTTACAAAGATAGGGAACGTTGTAGGGTCTGGCAGAATTAACAGAGATGGAATTACAGGCACTGAAGGAACTTACAGAGATAAAGAAAATTGTAAGTATTGGAGGATGTTAAAGGAAAAGAGAGGGTAGTAGGGGGCTGTAGGAGGTTATTGTAGAGACTGCAGGGGGTTACAGGGATATAAATGGTTTTAGGGGCTAGAGAATGTTACAGATATAGTGTTTTAGGGGACTGGAGGAGGTTACAGAGATAGGGAAGGTCATAGATACTTCAGGAGGTTACAGAGATAAGGAAGGTCATAGACACTTGAGGAGGTTACAGAGATAGGGAAGGTCATAGACACTTGAGGAGGTTACAGAGATAGGGAGAGTTGCAGACACTGGAAGAGGTTACAGAAAAAAGGACATTGTAAAGGCAGGAGGAGTTACAGAGATAGGGAGGGTTGTAGGCACTTGAGGAAGTTGCAGAATAAGGAGGGTTGTAGCGACTGGATGAGGTTACAGAGGTAGGAAGAGTTGTAGCGACTGAGGTTGCAGAAATAGGTTGCAGACACTGGAGGAGGTTACAAAGAACAAAGAACAAAGAGCAACACAGCACGGGAAACAAGCCCTTCGGCCCAACGAGCCCGCGCCGCCGTCCCAACGTCTTAATGAGGTTATAGAGATAGGGAGGGTTACAGACATTGGAAGAGAAGGGAGGGTTGTAAAGGCTGGAGGATGTTACAGAGATAACGAAGGTTGTAGACACAGGAGGCGGTTACAGAGTTAGGGAGGATTGTAGGGGCTGGAAAGAGTTACAGATATAGAGAGCTTTGTAGGACTGGAGGGGGTTAGAGAGATATGGAAGGCTGTAGGTTCCTGAGGGGGTTACAGAGATAAATAGGGGTGTAGGGGCTGTAGAAGGTTACAGAGATAGGGAGGGTTCTCAGGGCTGGAGAGGATTACAGAGAAGAGGATTGTAGGGTCTGGAGAGGATTACAGAGATAGGGAGGATTGAAAAAAAGATTCAGTAAGAGCCTGGTTAATGTATTTAAATTGCATTCTCTGCACTCCATCATCCAAGTTAACTCCAACCCCCTGTGTCCCATCACCCCGATTAAACCCCAACCCTCTGTGTCCCATCACCCAGATTAAACCTCAACCCCCTGTGTCCCATCACCCAGATTAAACCTCAATCCCCTGTGTCCCATCGCCCAGATTAAACACCAACCCCCTGTGTCCCATCACCCAGATTAAACCCCAACCCCCTGTGTCCCATCACCCAGTTTAAACCTCAATCCCCTGTGTCCCATCACCCAGATTAAACCCCAACCCCCTGTGTCCCATCACCCAGTTTAAACCCCAACCTCCTGTGTCCCATCACCCAGATTAAACCCCAACCCCCTGTGTCCCATCGCCCAGTTTAAACCCCAACCCCTTGTGTCCCATCACCCAGATTAAACTCCAACCCCCTTGTGATATTAAAAATCTTTCCAGTGTCTTTGCTGTCTTCCTAATTTTATTCGTGGAATGTGGGAGTGACTAAGCAGGCCAGAGTTCATTGCCCATCCCTAATTGTCCTGGAGAAGGTGGTGATGAACTGCCTTCTTGAACTGCTGCAGTCCCTGTGATGTAGGTGCACCCAAAGCGCTGTTAGAGATGGGGATCCAGCGTTTTGATCCAGTGAAAATGAGGGAGTGGCGATGTATTTTCAAGTGAGGATGGTGAGTGACTTGGAGGGGAATCTCCAGGTGGTGGTGGTCCATGTGTCTGCTGCTCTTGTTCTTCGAGCTTGCAAAGGTCATGGGATTGGAACATGCTCTCAAGTAACATTCTTGTTACTTGATAGTATGTGGGTGGCACAATAGCACAGTGGTTAGCAATGCTGCTTCACAGCTCCAGGGACATGGGTTCAATTCCCAGCTCAGGTCACTGTCTATGTGGAATTTGCACATTCTCTGGTGTCTGCGTGAGTTTCCACCTGGTGCTCCAGTTTCCTCCCACAGCCCAAAGATGTACGAGTTAGGTTGATTGGCCATGCTAAGAGTGCCCCTTAGTCTCCTGAAATGCATATGTTACAGGGATTAGCAGGTAAAATATATGTTGGGATATGGAAGAAAGGTCTGTGTGAGTTTGTGGTCAGTACAGACTTGATGGATTGAATGGCATCTTTCTGTACTATAGGGTTTCTATGATTCTTATAGGTGCAAGCCTACAAAGTGGGACTGAATGTTTGTGAATGAGGTGCCAGTAAAGAAGGGCTGCTTTGTCTTGGATGGTGTCAAGGTTTTTGAGTGTTGGTAAAGCTGCAGCCATCCAGGCAGATGGGGAGTATTCCATCACACTCCTGACTTGAGCCTTGCAGATGGTGGACAGGCTTTGGGGAGTCGGAAGGTGAGTTAGTCACATAGAATTCCCAGCCTCTAAGCTACTCTTGGAGATCTTGCGGCGCAGTGGGTGGCATCCCCACCTCTGAGCCAGAAGCTCTGGGTTTGAGTGCCACCCTAGGACTTGATGGCCAAGGAAGGCGTGTTCATAATGTGGCCAGACAGGCTGAGTGTCAATCTGCAAATCCTTCCAAACATTCCAATGGTCTGTAGCATTGGAGAGACTCCTGGTCAGCCATACTTGATGTGGAGTGGTGCCCTACAAGCTCTTAATTCCTGGTGACAGACTAGCGACCTGTTCCAGGCATTACAAGGCATGAGAACAGACAAAAGTCTGCAGGAAAAGAATTGGAATGACCTGCTCTTGTAACCACAGTAATTATATGGATTGTGTATAAATTTGTATTAGTGATGTATTTTATTATTTGGAATCCCTAAACAGTGCAAGGCTTTGTGTTGTTAGAGGGGTGGTTTGTCAGAGACAGAGAGAGACATTGAAATGAATGATATTGGGATGGTTTTTGTAATGGGCTGCCAAATCAGTTCACCAGTTTAATACTCAGACTGCAATGTTGAAAACCTACCCCGTTTTGATTTTGGGCACTGCTATTCATAAAACATAGACTCATGCAGTGCAGAAGGAGGCATTAAGGAACAAAATTAGGCCACTCGGCCCATCAAGTCTGCCTCACCATTCAACCATGGCTGATATTTTTCTCATCCTCATTCTCCTGCCTTTTCCCATAAGCCCAGGTCCCCTTACTAATCAAGAACCCATCCAACTCTATTTTAAAGACGCTCAATGACCCAACCTCTACAGCCTTCTGCAGCAAAAGGTTCCACAGATTCACCACTCTCTGACTGAAGAAATTCCTCCTCATCTCTGGCCATTCAGCCCATCGAGTCTGCACCGAAGACAATCCCACCAGACCTATCCCCATAACCCCATAACCATAGCATGTATTTACTCTGCTGACACTAATGGTCAATTTAACAACCTAATATGCACATTTTTGGAGAGTGAGAAGAAACTGGAGTACCCGGAAAAAACCCACGCAGACACGAAGAAAACGTGCAAACTCCGCACAGACAGTGATCCAGGTCAGAATCGAACCTGGGTCCCCTGCACTGTGAGGCAACGATGCTAACCACTGTGCCACCCTATTGATTAATATAATCTTCCCTTCATTCTCCCACCCTCTCATTGGCACTAGCTCATACCACATGCCTGGATGCCAGGAAAATGTAACAGTAGCAGCATTCTGAGGCCTAACGAACTATTCATCTGGAGGATGGTTAATTGTCCTTCTGGCGATGGAAGAGGATCTGGGGAAGAATTAGAAGCTTTTTTAACTGCTTTCAGTTGGAGAGGTCAGAACCTCTCACAGGTATTACAGCTCTGTACTCAGCCAGCTGTCCATCATCCTGACCTATTACCCATATTTGAATCGAATAGTTTGGAGAGACAAAGCAGATGAATCATATCCTGTCATGTTCCTGCCTGGGCAGCCCTTTGAAATCTAACCTTTCACCTTTCAGACGCTGTCTCAGTCCCTCACACACAATCTGTGCATTATATTGACGGGCAGGGGCTATAAATATGTACTCAGCATACACTCTGTACTGTAGCTTCCATTTCTCTTCTCACTTGAAGGAGAGCACTTTTTGAAAATTCTTTCACAAGACGTGAGTGTCATTGCGCAAGAGCAGCGTTTGTTGTCCATCCCTGAATTCCCTGGAACTGAGTGACTTGCTGGACCATTTCAGAGGGCAGTTGCGAGTCAATCACATTGCTGTGGCTCTGGAGTCACAAATAGGCCAGACCAGGTAAAAGCAGTAGATTTCCTTCCCTAAAGGAACATTTTTTTTAAGTTTGTTGATTAGTCTCAGAAGTAGGCTTACATTAATGCTGCAGTGAAGTTAATGTGAAAATCCCCTAGTTGCCACACTATATGGCACCTGTTTGGGTACACTGAGGGGGAATGTAGCATGGCCAATGCACCTCATCAGCACATCTTTCGGATTGTGAGAAGAAACCCATGCAAACTCCACACAGAGAGTCACCCAAGGTGGGAATCAAACCCAGGTCCCTGGCGCTGTGAGGCAGTAGTGCTAACCATTGTGCCACCGTGTCACCCCAAAATGAACGTTTGATGGAGGTTTTATGACAATTGACAGTGATTTCACGTCATCAGTAAATATCGGACGGCACAACAGTTAGCACTGCTAACTCACGGTTCCAGGGACCCGGGTTCGATTCCCAGCCTCAGGTCACTGTCTATGTGGAGTCTGCACATTCTCCCCATGACTGCCGTGGGTTTCCTCTGGGTGCTCTGGTTTCTTCCCACACGCCAAAGATGTGTGGGCCAGGAGCATTGGCCCTGCTAAATTGCCCCTTAGTGTCCTGAGATACGTAGAAGAGGGATTAGTGGGGTCAGAGGGATAGGGGCCTGTTTGGTGCAGGCTCGATGGGACGAATGGCCTCCTTCTGCACTGTGGGGTTTCTGTGACTTTTAATTCCAGATTTTTAAAGTTGAATCTGTAGTGGGATTCGAACCTGGTCTCCAGAATGTTACCCTGGGTCCCTGGATTACTCACCCAGTGAAAATACCACTCTGCCACCAATTCCTCCTGAGTCAGGAATAGTCAAATTTAAGCATGCATGAAGGGTTTAACAGCAAGTGAAGCTGTGACAGGGGTTGGAATCAGACAATGTTATGGTGATGGAAATAGGTGGCCCCAGTGATGACACAGACAGGATGACAGAGCACAGAAAGAAACCATTTGGCCCATTGAGGTCTTGAAAAGTGCTGACCAGTCAGTCCCAAATCCCTCCATTCTCTCCTCCTTTTTTATCATAGAAACCCTACAGTGCAGAACAAGGCCATTCGGCCCATCGAATCTGCACTGAACACAATCCTACCCAGGCCTTATCTCCATAATCCTACCGACTCACCCCGCTAATCCTTCTAACCTACGCACCCCAGGCCACTAAGGGGCAATTTAGCATGGCCAATGCACCAAACCTGCGCATCTTTGGATTGTGGGAGGAAACCCACTCAGGCCCAGGGAGAATGTGCAAACTAATCATTTTCATCATAATCCAATCTTTAAAAACATTTGTGTGCTTTTAAGGAGAACCTTTCCTTTTTAGGAATTTGCAGACATCACCCAAGTCACAGTCTGAAAGACGTGCTGGTTGGGGGCATTGACCCGAACAGGTACCGGAATGTGGCCACTAAGGGAATTTCACAGTAACTTCATTGCAGCGTAAATGTAAGCCTCACTTGCGACCAATAAATAAACTTTACTTTAATCTGTCTAATTCCTTTTTGAATTTCACGGTCAAATTTGCTTCCACCACCCTTTTTCAAGCAATGGATTAAGCATAACAACGCTGACTTTTAAAAAGAATCCCCATCTTCCCCTTGGCTTCGATCTGAGTCCTCTGGCCCATCCCTGGCTGTGGAAACAAAGGAGAAATCTAGCTGTGGGGAAAAGGGGGTGGGAGTGGAATTAATAGAATGGGTTTCGCAATGAGACACAACAAGTCAGATAGTCTCCTCTGTGCCTCATGAGTCAATATTAATGGAAAGTTTAAAAGATTTGCAGCTTCCCTCTACTTTCTTCACTTAATTTACAGCGGACTGGATTACATTCCTTCCAAAGCTGCAAATATAACTTTTGCCACAGTTGAGGTAAATGGATATGCTGATTGGGATTAAAACTTTGGAATTCAGGCCACGCCAGCCGGTTGGGAGATTTTACATCCCCTCGTTTTCTTTCCCCCACCCCCACCCCCACCCCCCCCACAAACACAAGTTGCAGCGTCCCGTCAGGGAAGGAGGTGAGAGAGAAAGCAACAGAGAGAGTGGGACGGGTTGGGGGTGGGGGGAAAAGAAAACGACTCGCTAGTCCGCAAAAAGGAAAGGCGCTCCTTAAATGGTCATGAGGGCTTTTAAAGATCGGATTGTGATGAAAAAAGAAGGAGACAAACGAGGCTGAGTCAGGCTGACCTCCTGAAGCCAGACTTTGGGGGATTGTCCAGAATGTTTGAACAAGATTCAGCCGCAGCAAGCTACCAAATAAGGAGTTGATGCAGAGCCTTTCAGAATAGTAGTAATTCCACTCAAACCACTCTGCATGAAACCAACTGCTCCCAGTAATGTGGGAGTCTTAACATAGTGTGACTTGTTGACGGGTTAACATCTCTCAAGTCGAGAGGGTGCGGGCTTTAACTTATTCGCTCCTCTCAGCTTTTGCTTTCTTTCTCTGCTTTCTCCTCCTGCAATTTAAAGAATTGTTTAATATGGAAAGTGGAAGTAGAGGGGGCCATTCAGCCCTTCGAGCCTGCTCCACCATTCATCACGATCACGGCTGATTGTCCAACTCAATAGCCTAATCCTGCTTTCTCCTTATGACCTTCAATCCTATTCATTACTTTATCGTGCCAAAGATACAACACGGGAAGTTTAAAGTTTATTTATTGGTGTCACAAGTAGGCTTGCATTGATGCCGCAAGTCCAAAGATGTATAGGTTAGTTGGATTGGCCATGCTAAATTGACCTTTAGTGTCCCAAAATGTGATTAGCCATGGTAAACGTGTGTAATTACAGGGATAGAGCAGCGAAGCGGGCCTGGATAAGATACCCTGTCAGAGAGTCAGTGCAGACTTGATGGACTGAATGGCCTCCTTCTGCACAACAGAGATTCTATGTGGAGGTATAAAGTTTATTTGTTAGTGTCACAAATCGACTTACCTTGACACTGCAATGAAATTACTGTGAAAATTCCCTAGTTGCCACACCCTGGCACCTATGCAGGTAACACTGAGCGAGACTTTAGCACGGCCAATGCACTTAACCAGCGTATCCTTCGGATTGTGGGAGGAAACCGGAACACCCGGAGGAAACCCATGCAGACATGGGGAGAACGTGCAGACTCCGCACAGACAGTGACCCAAGGGTGGAATCGAACCTGGGTCCCTGGCACTGTGCGGCAGCAGTGTTAACCACCATGCCAATAATGGTGACTTTACTGGTAGTTATTGGTAGTACATACTCGATGGGCCGAAAGGTCTTTCCTGCACTCTTTGACTCTATGATATTGGATTGCCTGTGGAGTCAACAAGCATGAATCACCCAAAGCCGGGAATCGAGCCCACGCCGCTGACCCTTTAAATAGTGGACGCTTTTGCTCAACATCTTTCATATTCGCTGATATCACTCTGTCAACTCACTTCCTGTGCAAGAACAGGGGCTATAAATAAATGATAGTCAGTCACAAACCCATGGCAAGATAAGAATTAGGTGCTCAAGAAGGAGAAAGGAACAGAAGGATATGTTGATCTAGTTAGAAGAAGAGAAGTTGAAGGAGATAGACTTGAGCGTCCAGCAATGCTGAATGGTCTGTTTCCAAGGGCAGCACGATATCACAGTGGTTTGCACTGCTGCCTCACATGCCAGGGAAATGATTCAATTCCGGCCTCGAGTTACTGTCTGTGTGGAATCTGCATGTTCTCCCTGTGTCTGTGTGGGTTTCCTCCGGTGCTCCGATTTCCTCCTGCACTCCAAAAATGTGTGGGTTAGATTGATTGGCCGTGATAAATTGCTCCTTGATATCAGGGAGATTTTGCAAGACAAATACATGGGGTTACGGGGATAGGGCTTGGGTGACTCAATGGGCCAAATGGCCTCTTTCTGCACTGTAGGGATTCAATGTGGCAATTGGCAACCCAATAAAAAAATACAGTGAAGGGAAGTTTCAAATTAAACCAGATGTCTTACATTCGCAAAGGAGCCTTCCATGACCACAAGTTTTAAACATCCAATGAAGTATTTCTGAAGACCCCGTGGCAATGTTGAGAAACACAGCAGGCAAATTTGGGCACAGCAAGATCCCACAATGTATTAGCAACACAGTCTGTAAGAGATAGAAGCATGAAAACAGCAACTGAAAACAGGAGGAGGCCATTTGGCCCATCAAGCCTGCTCTGCCATTTGTTTTGATCATGGCTGATCATCAAATTTCATATCCTGATCCCACCACCCCCTCCAATCCCAATCCCTGGATGTCGAGGATCACATATTGGCCAGGACACCAGGGAGAATGCTCAAAGGATTCTGACAATCCAACACTGAAGGTGCAATGGGTAATTGGCAGTATTGCATCCTGAGCAAGTTACTGGTAATGCTGTCACAATGGCTAACATCTGACCTAACCAAATGCAACATTGGAATTATTAGGACATTTAAATATATTAGGTGGATTGGCCAGGCTAAATTGCCCCTTACTGTCCCAAGATGTGCAGGTTAGATGGATTGGCAGGGTAAATATGCAGGGATAGGGTAAGATGCTCTTTCGATAAGGAAGTGCAGACTCAATGGACAAATGGCTTCCTTCTGCACTGTAGAAATTCTGTATTCTACATTATTTATAATAGAATCCCTACTGTACAGAAAGAAGCTTTCTGTATTTGCGTGAACTTTTAAAACAATACTGTACTAATTCAAAATATAATTATATTTATTATAGACTATCTGACCCATTAGTTCCAGAAGCTCAGCTGCCAGCATTCTAACTCACACCAAGTTCCAGACACCCTGTGCTTGCTGACACACACTGCCTTCCACCCCACAATGCCTTCATTTTAAAGTTGTGACCTTTGTTTTCAAATCTCTCCATGGCCTCACCTCTCACGTTTCTATAACCAACAATAGTGCAACAAATCTCCAACATTTCTGTTCTTCTGTAATTCCAATCCCTAATTTTCATCGCTTTACCTGAGTCGGCCATGCCTTCTGCTCTCTGAATCCTTAAATTCTGGAATTCCTTGTCTAAACCTTTCCACTTCTCCATATCTCTTCACCTCTCTATCTCCCCTCCTCCTCCTTTAAGATGCTCTTTGACCCATCGAGTCTGCATCAACCTTCTGACAGAGTATCTTATCCGAGCACTTTCCCCCATCCTATTCCCGTAGCCCCACACATTTATCATGGCTAATCCACCTAACCTACATATCTATAAACGTGGGAATAGGGCCTGGGTGACTCAATGGTCCAAATGGCCTCTTTCTGCACTGTAGGGATTCAGTGGTGGCAATTGGCAACCCAATAAAAAATGCAGCGAAGGGAAGTCGTCAAATTAAACCAGATGTCTTACATTTACAACGGAGCAATTTAGCATGGTGCCTCCACAAAATCTACTCATCTTTGGAACATGGGAGGAAACTGGAGCACCTGGAGAAATACTACACAGGCATGGGGAGCATGTGCAGACTTCACCCAAGACCAGATTCGAATCCGGGTCCCTGTGAGGTAGCAACACTGACACCTAGGTCCTGATAATGCCTTATGTGAATTGCATGCAGTTTGCTATACAAATGCAAGTTTTTGTTGTATTTTGATGCTTATTTGGCCTCTTGTCAACCTAGAGGATCAGTTGTTTCTCTCCAATATCGGTATATTATTAACAGGGCACCTGTTGCATTGATTCATGCTTGTTGACTCAAGAGGCAACTCAATGTCATAGAGTCACACAGTGCAGGAAAAGCCCTTCAGCCCAATATGTCTGCACCAATAATTGGTAGTGGTAGTGGTACCCTTATTGGCATGATGGCACAGTGGTTAGCACTGCTACCTCACAACACTAGGGACCCAGGTTCGATTCCCGGTGTGGGTCACTGTCTGTGTAGAGTCTGCACATTCTCCCCGTGTCAGTGTGGGTTTCCTCTGAGTGCTCTGATTTCTTCCCACATTGCAAAGGCTAGATACATTGGCCCTGCTAAATTGCCCCTTAGTTTCAGAGATTAGTGGGTAAATATGTGGGGTTATAGGGATAGAGCCTGGGTGGGATTGTGTGATCAGTGCCGGCTTGATGGGCTGAGTGGCCTTCTTGTGCACTGTGGGGATTCTGTGATTGTTGTCAATGTATCGTAGCACAGTGGTTAGCACTGCTGCCTCACAGCACCAAGGAACCAGGTTCAATTCCGGCTTCGGATCACTGTCTGTGCGGAGTTTACGCATTCTTCCAATGTTTGCGTGGGTTTCCTCTGAGTGCTCTGGTTTCCTCCCACATACGTGCGGGTTAGGTTGATTGGCCATGCTGAATTAGTATCAGGAGGGTTAGCAGGATAAATATGTGGGGTTAGGGGAATAAGGCCTGAGTAAGATTGTATGGTCGGTGCAGACTCGATGGGCCGAATGGCCTCCTTCTGTAACTGCCAGAATTGTATGATTGGTCCGTGGACCCATCCTAGCAACATAAAATCATGCAATCCCTACTGTGCAGAAGGAGGCCAATTGGCCCATCGAGTCTGCACCAACAACAATCCCATCCAGACTCTATTCCCGCGACCCTACATATTCACCCTATTAATACCCCTGACACTAGAGTCAATTTAGCGTGGCCAATCCACCTAACCCGCACATCTTTGGACTAAACAAACCTTTGGATACGTTGACTGCACGAAGTTACAGAAGATTCACTTCCATTATCAAAGGAACAGCGTCAACTTAGTATTGAATTGACTTCACGTGGGGGAGAGGTTGGGAAGGGTTCGATTAAAAGGCAATTGTGTTCACTTGTCACTTGTGATTAGACGCATGGTGACAGGCTGAATGTTCCTTTATTACAGGTAATTATATCTGGTGAAAGAGCAGGACTTTGCGCAGAGCTGGGAAACTTTTATTTTGAAGTGATTTACTCAGCTTAAGCTGCAGAATGACTGAGTCATGAAGTGGAATTCTGTCATTCTCTGACGAGTCCGTATATATTGTTGGATAACTGCTGGACTTGCTGCATTTTGTTTAAATGTCTCTTGTACTGGTGTGGCTTCATTCTTAAAACATCACTTTGTCTGTGCCTGCGGAGGCACTAAGAGTCACTTTGAGAAGGAGGAGGTAAGGAGCTTCATTCTATTGAGACCCCTTAATCTTTGAGCTTTACACAATTCTCTGGCAGCTGTTAATACTCTGCAGAGGTGGGAGGTTTCTTGTTCAGGTCCCGGGTGGTTGGTGATGGGATGCTCATCCTAGGGTTGGCCCCTGGCATCATTTGGAACTGGAGGTGACATTTTTCAGTGACAACACTTGGACTTCCAACATAGGAACACTGATGTGGGACTTGCATTGTGACCACTTTCAAACAGTGAAACGGTGAGCTGAAGTTCCACAGACTTTGGCTACCTGAAAGCTACATACCAATGACCCTCAGGTGGGTCAGTCAGCGCCCGCAGGTTGGTGAGAACAAACAAGTTGATGTTAGAGATGTGCCACTTTTATTGCTGAATCTATTGAGGGGTGCATCTGGACACGCCAGGATATCAATTCAGACCATCCAAGACTGTTCTCAAACTGAGTACCCTGTGAAGAATTGAGGTGTCCTCTGGAGAATGGAGGTGACCTGTGTAGACTTGGCCTGCCCTCTGATGACCTACCTGATGATGTAGGTCAGGATGGTGATGTGAGAAGGTCACAGCTGTGGGTATATGTGTGTGTGTGTGTGTGTGTGTGTGTGTGTGTCCACGTGTGTGACTCCCTTCCTCCTGATCTTCTGCCCTTAGACACTCTTCCCGTAAACAACTAAAAACTACCCAGTGTTTACACTCTCAAGTAGTGATCCAATCCAGCAGGATTGTCTCCACAAAATAAAGGATTAATCTGGACTTCGCTGTAAGTAACCTTGGGACAAAAAGTGTGGGAATTGAAAATACATGCCTTTATATGGAACCTGTTGTGAACACTGGTCATCTCAAAGCACTTTACAACCAGTTACCCTATCTCTTGTCATATAATTTGAGCTAGTGTATAAGGTGACCCCATTTTAACTGCCTGAAAAATCATCAGTTTTTACATATACTCAGCACATACGTTGACCCCTGCCCCACCACCAACTCCCCACTCCCTTCCCTGCTTTGCAATGGATCTACTATATATTAAGTTGATCTTTCTCTGCACCATAGCTATGACTATAACACTACATTCTGCACTCTCTCCTTTCCTTCTCCCCTATGCACTCTATGAATGGTATGCTTTGTCAGTTTGGTGCGCAAGAAACAACACTTTTCACTGCATCCCAATACTTGTGACAGTAATAAATCAAATCAATTTAATTTAATTCCCCCAATCCTTCTCAGCCATGACATACATGCTACACTGGCATCTCTCCTGCCCAAATGCATGTTTTATTTATCTCTACGTTATAACTGGGCACAAGAGATTGAGTAGGTCATTCGGGTTTAAGGAGGGTAGGATTTTAAGACACACCCAGTCTTTGTGTCAGAAGCAGATGACATTTCAAAATGGCAGCCACCCCACTCCCAGGTGAGCAGTTCACTTTTTATAGTCACCCCGGTTTTTGGAGGGTTTTTTTTTTGAAGCTTCAGGAGTTGACTGATATATCGATATCTGTGGTAAGTACCTCTTGAAATGCAGTTGCTGGTGTGATGTAAGAATACTCATAAAGTTATGTCATTGGAGGCCACTTAAACAGAAGGTGTTTTCTTCCCATTTTCTCTCTGCTTGAGGTTATGACCAGTAATGATGAAGTAAAGTTTCTTTATTACTCTCAGGTAGGCTTACATTGGTACCGCAATGAAGTTATTGTGATAATCCCCTAGTCGCCACAATCCGGCACCTGTTTGTGTACACTGAGGGAGAACTTAGCACGGCTAATGCATTTAATCAGTACACCTATCGGACTGTGGGAGGAAACTGGGCACTGAGAGGAAAAGCACACAGACATGGGGAGAACATGCAGACTCTGCATAGACAGTGACCCAAACTGGGAATCGAATCCAAGTCCCTGGGGCTGTAAAGCAGCAGTGCTGTCCAACCTTGTTTTTGATTTGGTTTCATTATTGTCACATATATATTAGTTCTATACAGACAGAACATATTGTACATAAAGAAGGGGAGGATGCAGAATGTAGTGTTACAGTCACAGCCAGGCTATAGAGAAAGATCAACCTAGTGCAAGGTAAGTCCATTCAAAAGTCTGATGGCAGCAGGGAAGAAGTTGTTCTTGAGTCAATTGGTACATGACATCGGACTTTTGTATTCTTTTCCCACCGGAGGAAGGTGGAAGAGAGAACGTGAAGGCTAAAGAATTCTGGACCGTTTTAGTTTCAGACTCAGCGAGGAAGAAGCCAGTGCTACAGAGTGAGCCGTGTGCTCCGCGCACAGGCACGTTTCCAAAAAAGGATGGATGTAGCTGGAAGTGCTGGCTGCTCCATGCGTGAGTGAAAAAAGTCTTGGGTCTCTGTGTTGAAGCCAACGCTTCACAGTAGCCCTTTGTGCCTTGGGACAGTCCTCCTCTTTTTGTGGGACCTGTTCTGTCCTGTTCCCTTTCTTTTACAAAAAGCTCCCTTTCCCCGAGTGAACTGCTCCAGTCATCATCATTCGGCCTTGAGAAAGGAAATGAGTCCCCAGCCCTCTTTCTGTGAAAGTTATAGCATTGTAATGCAATAAATACTGGCAAGCGTACAAGACAAGCAACGTGCCTATTTTTCCCAGAAGACTGCTGGTGTTGTCATGGCAGCAGACAAGGTAGAATTCTCTTTCTTTGAAAGAGAAAAAGAGGAGGGAGAGGAATGTGAGCATTTTCGATGTAAGTTTTGGTCCAGTACAAATTCTGGTTCAGGAGCAGTGAAAGTGTGTGGGGGAGGGTGGTGGTGGTGGAGTGTGAACTGTACCAAGGGGACAAATGTTCAGGGCGCTTCATTTTAAACTCCTGCTTTTCCTTTGTGTAACTTTTGTATGTCGTTCAGTGTTTCATTTTTGGCCAGTGTTCCACGTGCTACACAGTGGGTTGGCACTGCTGCCTCACAGCGCCCAGAGACCCAGGTTCGATTCCCAGCTTGTGTCACTATCTGTGTGGAGTTTGCACGTTCTTCTTCCACACACCACCCTCCCCCAACCCCGGAGTGTCTTCTCCGGGTGCTCCAGTTTCCTCCCACAGTCCAAAGATTTGCAGATTAGGTGGATTGGCCATGCTAAATGCACAGTCTTACATGGATAAGGTGTGGGTAAAATGCTCTTTTGGAGAGTCGCTGCAGACTCAATGGGCAGAATGGCCTCTTTCTGCATTGTAGGGATTCTGTAAATGTTTTCATGACAGCAGGAAGGAAGGGGTTTTTGTTACAAGTCGAATACAAAAGGAAAAAGAGAAACTTGCATTTGTATAGCACCTTTCGTGACTACCGGATGTCGCAAAGACCTTTGAAGCCTATTAAGTACTTCTGAAGCGTGGTCGTGGTTGGAAAGTGAGAAGTACGGCAACCAATTTATGCACAGCAAGCTCCTACAACTGCAATGTGATAATGACCATTTTCAGTGGTGTCTGGTAAGGAATGAATATTGGTCAGGAGAGCTTCCCTGTTCTTCTTTGAAACAGTCTCGTGGGATCTGTCCAGTGCACCTCTGAAGGCAGGGGGGGACTCTGTTTAATGCTTCATCTCAAACACAGCACCTCCAAAAGTGTAGCTCTTAACACAGTAATCTCGAGATGCTAACCTTGATTTCTGCGCTCGTGAGATTTGAACCCACGACCTTCCGAGTAAGACACAAGGGACACTGAACCATAACTGAAACCTAGGGGAATAAGGAACATTAACCCCGTCCACTTGCAAGTTCTGCAAAGTATTGATGTTAAACCAATATGTACAAAAACTACAAACTCGTGATTTATTCCCCTCCAGTATTGTTACTAACTGAATGCACAACGTGGGGAAACTCACTCCAGAACAATGAATGCAGACAGTAACTGGACCACAGATAAGGTGGCACTGTAACACTGAGATTCTTTACTTCTGAGGTCGCACATTCAGGACCCACTCAGAGACCTTAGAGATAATCCGAACTGTTACATCAGTGCAGGGCTGCAGGAGTGCTGCATTGTCCAAGGTGCTGTCTTTTGGATGGGTCACTAAAATTGAGGCCCCCATCTGTCTTCTCGGGTGAAAGAAATAGAATCACAGAATCCCTGCAGTGCAGAAGGAGGCCATTCGATCCATCGAGTCTGCACCGACATGGGCAGCGGTCGTTAGCACTGCTGCCTCATAGCGCCAGAGAGCCGGGTTCAATTCCCAGCTCAGGTGACTGTCTATGCGGAGTCTGCACATTCTCCCCATGTCTACATGGGTTTTCTCTCCAGCTTCCCCCACAATCCAAAGGTGAGCAGGTTAGGTGCATTGGCCATGCTAAATTGCCCTTTGCTGTCCCAGGATGCATAAATTAAAGGGATTAGTGGGTCAATATGTGGAGTTACAAGGATAGAGCTGGGATAGGATTGTTGTCGCTGCAAACTCAATGGGCCAAATGGCCTCTTTCTACACTGTAGGGATTCTGTGATTCTATGACAACAATCCCACCCAGGCCCTATCCCCATAACCCCACGTATTTTCCCTGCCAATCTCCTTGACACTAAGGGGCAATTTAGCATGGCCAATCCACCTAACCCGTACATCTTTGGACTGTGGGAGGAAACCAGAGCAATCGGAGGAAACTCACGCAGACAGCGGGGGAGAACTTGCAAACTCCACACGGACAGCCACCCAAGGTCGGAATCGAACCCAGGTCCCTGGCACTGTGAGGCAATAGTGTTAACCACTGTGCCACTAGATAAAAACAAAATAAATAAGTAAAAGATCCCACAGCAATGAGAGAGAGCAAGTAAAATTGTCCTGGCCAAACACATACCCCTCAACTGACATCATTAAAACATTGACTTGGTCATTATCGCACTGCTGCTCAAACCAAACAAATTGAAATGAAGCATTTAAAACTCAGTCCCAGAAGCAGAAGCGTGCTGAATGGTTGGCGGAACTGTTAATTATGGTGGTGGTTACAGGCTGGAAGTTAATTGTCATTGTTAACAAAGTGGGAACTGAGAAGCAGGGAAAGAACTTTCTATTCCAGTTTGCTGAATGTTACAATCCACACCATTCTCTCGAGACAGGTAAAATAATATGTACTTAATTAACTTATCAAAGCGTTTTGCAATGCCCTTAAGCATTCTTTTTCCTTTCCCCAACCTCTTTTATTTCTTCTTTTCCCTCTCTTTGTCCCCTTCTCTTTTTCCTTTCTCCCCATTTCCTCGCGCTCCTATCCCGCTCCTATCTCTCTCCTCCTTGCTCTCTCTCATTATGTCTGATGTTCACACACTGATTAGAAGCAGGAGCAGGCCAGGACTATTCCAACCCCCACCCACCTCTGCTGCTCCCCTCTGTCACCGCCCTCCCCTCACTCCATCCCTGTTGCCCCCTCCATTCCCCCAGTCCACCTCTTGTGTTTATTGGAGTTTGGCACACAGCTGAAGCAGGTTTCTTGGGGGATTCCGTCGTGGTCTGGAAGTCACTGCACTCTCTCTCTGAACCATTTATGGGAATTTGGAGAGTTTATGAGGAAGTTGGCGAACACCGAGAACAAAAGCCCCATTCAGGTACTGGTGTCTGTGTCACTTCACAGGAGCCAACTCACAGAAACCCTAGTGCACAGAAGGAGGCCATTCAGCCCATCTTTCTGCACTGACTACAATCCCACCCAGGCCTCATTCCCAAAGCCCCACATATTTACCCCTCTAATCCCCCTAACATACAAACTAAGGGGCAATTTAACATGGACAATCAACCTAACCTGCACATCTTTGGACAGTGGGAGGAAACCGGAGCAGCCCAAGGAAACACAAAGGGATTTAGGAGTCATTGTTCAAAATTCTCTTAAGATTAACATACAGGTTCAGTCAGCAGTTAGGAAGGTAAATGCAATGTTAGCATTCATATCAAGAGGGCTAGAATACAAGAGCAGGGATGGACTTCTGAGGCTGTATAAGACTCTGGTCAGACTCTATTTGGAGTATTGTGAACAGTTTTGGGCCCCATATCTAAGGAAGGGTGTACTGACTTTGAAAAGGGTTCAGACAAGGTTCACAAGAATGATCCCTGAAATGAAGAGCTTGTTACAAAAGGAATGGCTGAGAACTCTGGTCTGTACTCATTGGAATTTAGAAGGATAAGGGGGGATCTTACTGAAACTTACAGGATATTGTGAGGCCTGGATAATGGATGTGGAGAGGATGTTTCCACTAGTAGGAAAAACTAGAACCAGAGGGCACAACCTCAGGCTAAAGGGACAATCCTTTAAAATAGATGAGAAGAAATTTCTTCAGCCAGAGTGGTGAATCTGTGGAATTCTTTGCCACAGAAGGCTGTGGAGGCCAGGTCATTGAGTGTCTTTAAGACAGAGATAGATAGATTCTTGATTAATAAGGAGATCAGAGATTAAGGCAGGAGAGTGGAGATGAGAAAAATATCAGCTGTGATTGATTGTTGGAGCAGACTTGATGGGCTGAATGGCCTAATTCTGCTCCTATGTCTTATGGTCTAACCTGCAATATCCTCACAGACAATGATCCAAGGTCGAAATTGAACTTGGGTCCCCGCACTGCGAGGCAGCAATGCTAACCACTGTGCTACCAGGGCACCCATATGTGAGTTAGGTGGATTGGCCATGTTAAATTCTCCTGAATGACTAGCTACCATAAATGCATGGGGTGATGGGAAAGGGCCTGGGTGGAATTATGGTCAGTGTAGTCTTGATGGGCTGAGTGGCCTCCTTCTGTACTGTTGGATTCTTTTCTTTGGTTAACAGCTGTGCCCACCATTGCTGGATTAATAACCAATAAACAATGTTTTCTGAACCAGTGGTTTATGTGGTTGTACAAGAAGATTTAATGTTCTGAATATTTAGATAGTGATGATGTTCTGTTATTGTTTATGTGGCATTTCCCAGCTCTGTTGTGGAGCAGAATTGGAATGTACAAGGTTAGTTGTGGTTCGTTCAGCTGCTCCCCAAAAGAAAAACACAACACCATTTTATATTCTTCAAATATAAATCACTTCAAAGGCAGCTTCAAAAATATGCAAGTTTGCTACATGCTCTGAGGCCCCAGCGTCATTTGTTAAAAATTTAACCTTTCCCAAGATGTGGTTGTCCCTAACAAGGCCAGCATTCATTGCCCATCCCTAATTGCCCATGAACTGAGTGGGTAGCACTGCCGCCTCGCAGTGCCGGGGACCCCTGTTCAATTCTGGCCTCGGGTCGCTGTCTGCATGTTCTCCCTGTGTCAGCGTGGGTTTCCTCTGGTGCTCCGGTTTCCTCCCACGTTCCAAAGATGTGCAGGTTAGGTGGATTAGCCATGCTAACTTGCCCCTTATGAGGATAGGGGCTGATGGGATCGTGTTCGGTGCAGACTCGATGGGCTGAATGGCCTCCTTCTGCACGGTAGGATTCTATGATTCAGTGAAAAGGTGTGAATGGCCAAACAGCAGAGAAGCTGAAATCAGAGGGTAAACTGTGACAGATGAAGATGTGGGGGAAGCGGTTAGGGTAAGGGGGGGGGGGAATGAGAGGTAAAAGAAAAAGTAGGAAAGGGGAATTAAAGAAAAAGGCTAACGAAAGGGGAGACAAAATAGGGGGAAAATGTGGGAGGGAAAAAGAAAAATAAACACAATAAAGAAATAAAAGGTAGAAAACAGTTAAAAAAATTAAATGAAATGTAAATAAAGGAACCAAGCTGAGGTAGAGGTAATCATCTGAAGTTGTTGAATTCGATGTTGAGAGCAGAAGGCTGCAATGTGTCTCTGTGGAAGATGGGATGCTCTTCCCCCAGTTTAAACAATTGAACAGCTACCTTGGTGGGAATTGAACCCATATTCCCAGAGCATTAGTTTAGCGCTACTAATGCCCATGGGTCAGGATCCTGTGCCTTGGCAAGGTGTGTTTCATTGTAAACCCACCTCTAGATGGTGGACAGGCTTTGGAGAATCAGGTGAGTTACTCACTATAAGGTCCCCAGACTCTGACCCACTCTTGTAGCCACTGTGTTTATATGGCTGATCCACTGGTAACCCCCAAGATATTGATAGTGGAGGATTCAGCAATGGTAATGCCATTGAATGTCAAGGGGCAATCCTCTCTTGTTTGAGATGATCATTGCCTGGCACTTGTGTGGCATAAATGTTCCTTGTGTTTGCACATGGACTGCTTGATTGTCTAAGAAGTCACGAATGGTACTGAGCATTGTGCAATCATCAGCGAACATCCTCTCTTCTGACCTTATGATGGAGGGAAGGTCACTGATGAAGCAGCTGAAGATGGTTGGGTCTAGGACACTGCCCTGAGGAACTCCTGCAGTGATGTCCTGTGGACTGAGATGATTGGTCTCCAATAACCACAACCATCTTCCTTTGTACCAGGTATGACTCCAACCAGAGGAGGATTTTCTGATTCCCACTGACTCCAGTTTTGCTTGATACCACATTCAGGCAAATGCTGTCTTCATGTCAATGGCAGTCACACTCACCTCACCTCTGGAGTTCAGCTCCATGTTTGAACCAATGAGATCAGGAGCTGAGAGACCCTGGCAGAACCAAACTGGGCATCTCTGAGCAGGTACTGCTTGATGACACTGTTGATGACCCCTTCCATCACTTTACTAATAATCGAGAGTAGACACATGGGGCAATAATTGGTTGGGTTGGATTTGTTCTGTTTTTGTATATAGGACATACCTGGGCAATTTTCCACATTGTTGGGTAGATGCCAGTGTTGTTACTTTACTGGAAGAGCTTGGCTAGGGGAGCAGCAAGTTCTGGAGCACAAACCTTCAGTATTATTGCTAGAATGTTATCAGGGCCCATTGCTTTTGCAATATCAAGTGCCTCCAACCATTTCCTGATATCACATGGAATGAATTGGCTGAAGACTGACATCTAAGGAACTGGGGACCACTGGAAGAGACCGAGATGGATCATCCACTCAGCACTTCTGGCTGAAGATTGCTGTGAATGCTTCAGCCTTATCTTCTGCACTAATGTGCTGGTCTCCTCCATCATAGAGGATGGGGATGTTTGTGGAGCCTCCTCCTCCAGTGAGTTGTTGAATTGTCTACCACCTGTTGACTAAATGTGGCAGGACTGCAGAGCTTAGATCTGATTCATTGGTTGCTTGTGATATTTGGCATGCAAGTAGTCTTGTGTTGTAGATTCACCAGATTGACACTTATTTCTAGGTATACCCGGTGTTGCTCCTAGCATGACCTGCTGCATTCTCCATTGAACCAATGTCGACCCCCTGGCTTGATGGTAATGGTTGAGTGGGGGATATGTTGGGCCATGAGGTTACAAATTGTGCTGGAGTACAATTCCGCTGCTACTGATGGTCCACAGTGCCTCATGGATGCCCAGTCCTGAGTTGCTAGATCTGTTCAAAATTTATCCCATTTAATATAGTAGTACCACACAACACAATAGAAGGCATCCCCAGTCTGAAGACAGTACATGGTCTTTGCAAAGACTGTACAGTGATCACTCCTACCAGAACTGTCATGTTCAGAGCCACTTGCATGAGGCAGGCTGATGAGTTCAGTACATTTTTCCCTCTTGTTTCTTCCCCTCGTCACCCTGAGTGCTTCTTCCAAGTGGTGTTCAACATGAAGGAGTATTGATTCATCAGCTGAGGGGAAGGAGAATGGTAATCAGCAGGAGGTTTCCTTGCCCATGTTTGATCTGATACTATGAGTGTTCCAAAGTCAATATTGAGGATTCCCACGGCAGCTCCCTCCAAGCTCTAAACCACTGTGCTACAACTCACTGGCCATTTAAGAGTCAAGCACATTGTTGAAGGCCTGGCCAGGTCAGGACATGAGACTTCCATTTCTAAAGGCAGGGGGGAGGGGAGGGGGGTGCATTAGCAACCTAGATGTGTTTTTAAGATAATCGACAATGATTAAAGTTTTAATTCCAGATTTTTATTGTATTCAAACTTCACCATCCATTGTAGTGGGATTCAAACATGGGTCCCTACAGTATTACCCTGGTTCTCTGGATTACTAGTCCAGTGACAATACCTCGGTAAAGTATTAAACCTCAGTCCTGATTTGGCAATTTTGTTTGATGCAAATGGATTTCACAATCCTTTCAAAAAGAAGCAATGCTTTGCTGACCAACATTCCTCCCTGAACCGTCATTAATAATAGCAATGGGACAGCACGGTGGTACAACGGTTAGCACTGTTGCCTCATAGCTTCAGGGATCCTGATTCAATTCCCGGCTTGCGTCACTGTCTGTGCAGGGTCTGCACATTCTCCCCATGTCTGCATGGTCTTCCTCTGGTTTCTTCCCATGGTCCATTAGGTGATATTCACTGGAGTTTAGAAGAGTGAGAGGGGACTTCATCAAAGCTCAAAAAATTCTAACAAGGTTAGGCGAGGTAGTTTCAGAAAGAATGTTCCCGTTAGTGGGGGAAGTTCAGAACTAGGGGGTCATATCTTGAGGATAAGAGGTAAACATTTTAGAACTGAGGTGAGGTGAAATTTCTTCACCCCAAGGGTGGTGAATGTGTGGAATTCACTCCCACAGAAAGTAGTTGAGGCCAAAATATTGTTTGATTTCAAGAAGAAATTAGATATAGCTCTTGGGGCCAAAGGGATCAAGGGATATGGCGAGGATCATGCTATTGACTTCGATGATCAACCATGATCAAAATGAACAATAGAACAGTCTTGAAGGGCCGAATGGCCATTCCTGCTTCTAGTTTCTATGTTTCTATGAAAGACGTGGTGATTAGATGCATTGATCGTGCTAAGTTCTCCCTCAGTGTATCCAGAGCCGGAGTGTGGTGATGAGAGGATACCCCTGCAGTAACTTCATTGCAGTGTTAACGTGAGCTTACTTGTGACACTCATCAATAAACTTTGAATTAAATCAGTCAGACTGCTCAATTTCTCTTTGTGGGATCTTGCTGTGTACATAATGGTTACTGTGTTTGTCGCTTTAAAAAAACAAATTGGATGTTACAGAGATTTGTGAAATGGGATAAGGTGCCATGTGATTGCAATGGGGATATTTTTCCTCTTGAAGAAAATCGGTGAGAAAATGTGTTGTTATAATAGGTTCTGGAGATGTCCTTAATTTGTCCATGTTCTCCAGTCTATTTACTGAGCTTTGCAGTGTTGTGCTGCGCTGGCAATGTTCCAAACCACTGTCCTCCCTCAAGTCCGGGGATTCTGGCTGCACTCTGTTTCCCTGGATCATATTGCAGCAGATATCACAAGAATGACTATTCTGTTTTCAGACGTTTGAACTAAAATTAGCAACTCCAGGATTACTGAAAAAGGAGGTTTACTGGCATTGTGAGATGTTTTGCAATGAAGATATAGTTCAGTGCTTACTGTTGCTTTCCTTAAGACATTTTTTTTGACCTAAATGGATTCTTCTAAATAAATTACATTTGATCCCAAAATGGCTGCCTGTGTCCCCTCCTCACCCTTCCCCTCCCACCCCCCATTAATTCTTCTGTTTTTCCTTTCTGATCAAATAGTGGCCTTGTTTATCCAATGTGGGGGATGTGACTTTGCACTCATGATCCTTTCCACACGGTGAATATTGCTTGTCATCTAATGTCCCTTCAGGGAAGGAAATCTGCCGCCTTTAACCAGTCTGGCCTACATGTGACCCAGAGCCCACGGCAACACGGCTGACTCTTAACTGTCCTCCAAAGGCAACTACGGATAGGCAACAGAAACACAAAAAAGTACCACATTGCGGTAAACAAAGTGGACTGACACAGAAGGGACCTGGTGTACACACACAAGGCAACATGAAAGTGGGCAGAGGGCATAGAGGGTGACACCAAGGGGGTCATAAAGAATGGGACCACGGGCACAGAAGCAGTTGGAAATGGAGAGCAGTTAGGGATGGAGCACAGTTGCCAACACAGTTAACAATACCCACATCATGTAAAAATGAATTCTAAAAACTCTCCAGTTCCAACACCCTTGTAGGCAGATCAAGGTCATTAACAATCTGCATTGAAAAGTTTCACCTCATGTTTTCCCAACATTTCTTGTCCCGAGCCTTAGATCCACGTCCCCAAGTCCCTATATCATCAGCCAAGATTTTCCTTGTCCACCTTTCCTGATCTAAACTTGTCAGAACCTCGTATGCCGTATCTCTCCCCAATCTCCTTTGTTCCAAGGGGAACAAATCCATCTTAATCAACCTAACCTTAGGGCTAAGATTCCTCATCCCTGGAACATTCTGGTAAATCTCCTTCACACCCTCAGGAGGGACTCTCATATCCTTCCGAAAGCTCAGGGACTGGAACTGGATGCAGAATCTAGTTGTGGAACTTTATATAGTCTCAGCATTACACCCTGCATTTGTATTCAATCTCGCTATCAACGAAACCCAATACCCCATACATCTTGCTAACTGCTGTCTGTCTGTACTGCCATCTCCAAGGATCTCGGCACACTCTTCTAAACTATGCCATTGCACCTACATTGAGTGTCAAATTCTCTGTCATCACTTGCAGATGCGGCAGGATGTGAATGGTTGAAAAATCCCAGCAAAGCAGTCTCCACCAAAGCAGCCAGTAAGCACTTTTTGAGATGCAGACACTGTTGTAACAGGGAGAGAGAGAAGCACAGCAGCCTGTCCCTACACGGCAAGTTCCCAAGAGTAGTTATCTGTGACGACCAGACCATTGTCATCATTGACGTCACCAGAGAACACGGCAGCCCTTCTTTGAAATAGTGACTCTGGGATCTATTGACTCCCATGGTGGCACGATGGGTAGCAGTGCTGCCTCACAGTGTCAGGGGCCTGGGTTCAATTCCCAGATTACTGTCTGTGCGGAGTTTGCATGTTCTCCCCATATCTATGTGGGTTTCCTGAGTGCTCCGATTTCTTCCCACGAAAGTCATTCTGGTTAGATGCATTGGCCCTGCTAAATTCTCCCTCAGTGTACCCAGACAGGCACCAGAGTGTGGCAACCAAGGGATCTTTGTAGTAACTTTGTTGCAGTGTTAATGTAAGCCAACTTGCGACACTAAAAAATGAGTTTTAAACTTAAAAAGCAGCGATCTAAGGTCTCCCCTGGAAAACAGTTCCTTGTTATTCAACGTTGTTCAACTTCTAATTTGAAGAAAGCTTAACTTTTAATGTCCCAGCTGCTGATGAGCAAAGCAGAGTGACGGGCAGAGCTTGCCGGCTGCTGGTGTCTATATGCAGACTGTTTATCCATACTCCAATCACTCCATCTACAGCTCCTTACAGGGTCAGTGCTGGTGCCTAGCTGTCTGCTTCCTGCAATTATCCTCCATCTTCTTCTGTAACCTGTCAGCTTCCATCTTTAAAATGAAATATCTGCCGACTTCTCCCACATAAACAAAAAGAGAGCCTCGGCCCTCGACTTGAACCAAAAAATCTGAATTGGAAAGTGGTGTGTGTGCGTGTGCGACGTGAAGAGGGTCCCACAAGTCAGGTGGTGGTCCTCAGAGCTGCTCCATTTCAATGAATCAGCTCAAATGCACATTGGAACCCTGATCTACACGGTGTCCCCATCAGCGCACAAATGTTTGATGTGGGGATAGAAGGACATTCTTGACTGCACTAGTTTCCTTTTTTCTTTACATCACACCAGAACAAGAACAAAAGGAGCAAGCTCACTTTGCCCCCTCCCCAACACCACCTCCCCTTCCAACTTTACACTCAAGCTCCCTCTCTTGCAGCAGGGTGGCATCATAGTTAGCACTGCTGCCTCACAGTGTCAGGTTCGATCCCAGGCTTGATTCACTGTTTGTTTGTGAGGAGTCTGCACGTTCTCCCCGTGTCTGCGTGGGTTTCGTCCAGCTGCTCCGCTTTCCTCCCACAATCAGAAAGACTTGCTGGTTAGGTGCATTTGCTAAATTCTCCCTCAGCGTACCCGAACAGGCGCCGGAGTGTGGCGACTGGGGCGTTTTCACAGGAACTTCGTTACAGTGTTAACGTAAACCTTACCTGTAACTAAAAATCTTTAAACTTAAAGTTAAGTTTATTTTCTTTCGCCCTGTGTTGGCTGGGTAAATCGCTTCTTCAAAAAGATGGATTTAAGCTCTTGATGTTTTCTCCACACTCTCTCTCCCAGTTCGGGATCCAGTCAAATGGAGCAGGGGAGGGTTGGGGGCTTTGTTGGCTGGAGAAGAGAAGTGGATGTGGTATTTATCCATTGTACCAAACCTTGGTCAATGCCAATTTAAAATTTCAGTAAACATCGATTCCCACGTCCAGGCTGACTGAGGTCCTGCTTTTAATTTTTGAAGAAATGAATTCGAAGCAGGTGTAGGCCATTCTGTCCCTCAGGCCTGTTCTACCATTCAATGAGATGCTGAATGACCTTCCACCTACCCAGCTAAATTGAAGGATCGGAGGGGGATGGTGACGGGATGGGAAGTGGTGGTAGGATGAGGGGTCAGTGAGCCTGACTGCAGTATTGTCATAACATCTGTTTAGTTTATTTATTAATGTCACGGGTTAGCTTACATTAACATTGCAATGAAGTTACTTTGAAAATCCCCAAGTTGCCACACCCCAGTGCCTGTTCGGGTATACTGAGGGAGAATTTAGTAGGGCCAATGCAGCTAACCAGCACGTCTTTCGGACTGTGGGAGGAAACCAGAACACCCGGAGGAAACCCACACAGACATGGGGAGAACGTGCAGACTCCACCCAGACGGTGACCCAAGCCAGGAATTGAACCCGGGTCCCTGGTGCTGTGAGGCAGCAGTGCTTGCCACCGTGCCATCTCACCATGACATTCCCTCCCTCCCTCCCTGACATCAGAATCCTGGCACCTCTTCCCCCCTTCCATACCTCTGTCCCATCCAATACTCCTTCTCTGGGCACTGCCACCTGACCTAAGCAATAACATCATCTTCTTCTGGGGCAGGCTGTAATCCCAGGAATGGCCACTATTGTGAAGTTAATGTGTGTAAATTTTTAAAGAAAACCTTACAAAATGATGAGTTGTAAACTTCCATGGCTCTGTAGAAAAAGGTTGTTTTTTTTTCTGTACTGAGGAGATGCAAGTGCAAAATGTAGTACACAGAGAATATAGAGCGAAACATTATATTGACGGACCAAACAGCAGCATTGCTTTGGTGACCGACTTCAGGCAATTGAATCAGGATATGTTCTTGAATTTTAACCAATCAGTTTAAAGCAGTTTGAATAGCTGCAGCCTATCAGATTTTAATTTGACGTTTTGATAACCTGTAAACCAATTGTATTGTGGGGATTTGGGTATGTCATCGGGGTATAAGAGCTGGAGGAGATCACTCTTTCCCTTCATAACACCACCACTCAAACACTGCTGGAACTGCAGCTGGTCCGGAGAAAGAGGATTTGCTCTGAGTGTTGTGAGGAAGGTCTCCTTCCTTACAAACCCCATGTACGTTCGAACTCGGGCCAAACGAGGCTGCATCATCACCAATGCTCTTCTCCATTTCCCTTGCTGCAGCGCTCCATTGGAACGACATTTATCCTGTCATTTATCTTTTAAATGACAGGATAAATGGGAATCTATTCAACTCCCTCCCATGTGCAGCAGGCCAGACGTGAGGTCATCCCATCCTTTGTCATTGACCTACAGAATGTGCTTGTATCTGCACGCACTCGGAGACTGAGTTCTAATCCATTGTCAGCATCTTGGCTGAGATGTACAAAAACATGGACCTTACAATAAACACCCACAAGACAAAGGTGATGAACCAGACTGTCCCTGCTACACAGCCCTGCCCCCCAATGCTTTCTCCCTTTATTAGTTTTCTCAATAACCGTAACTTTGTTCTTTTGAGAGGTTGATACACACCGGTTCTGTTACTGGCCTGATAATCCAGAGATTAGTGTTTAAATCCTGCCAGGGCAACTGAAGAATTTAACTTCACTCCACTAAACCAATCTAGAATAAAAAGCCAGTGTCTTCGGTTACGTGGATAGATTGGAGAAGTTGGGATTGTTTCCCTTGGAGGCAGAAAGGCTAAGAGAAGATGTAATGATGCTAGTCAAGAACATGAGGGATCTAGGAAGAGTAGAGAGAGAGAAACTGTCCACATTGTTGGAAGGATTGAAAGTGAGCAGGCACAGATTTAAGGTAATTGACAAAAGAGGCAATGGTGACTTGAAGAGAAATGTTTCCACACAGCGAATGGTTAGGATTTGGAATATACTGTCTGAGAGTGTGGTGGAGACAGATTCACACAGTGAGTGAATAGGATCTGAAATGTTCCTGACTTGTGCCTTGTAGGTGGTGGATAGGCTTTGGGAAGTCAGGAGGAGAGTTCCTCATCGCAGTATTCCCAGCCTCTGACCTGCTCTTGGAGCCACTGTGGTGAGTCCAGTTGAGTTTCTGCTCAATGGTAATCCCAAGGATATTGACAGTGAGGGATTCAGCAATGGTAACACCATTCAATGTTAAGGGGTAGTGGTTATAATGTCTTTTATTGGTGGTGGTCATTGCCAGGGTATTTGTCATTCAAAAGTTCCGCAAGTTGTTTGAGTGAAGTCCGAGTTCAGGAGCCAAATATTCGACTGAGAATAGAGGCGCATGTTAGTGCACGGAGCCCCAGTGGGTGATTAATTTGAGGAGGAAATCTGATTTTCTTCCGCATTCCCAACCATTTTCCACTGGCCTATTTTGAGGATCAGGAAGGCAGCATATGCTGATGATGGGTAACCCACTTAAAATTGCGGAACGCCATCCCGCACACCGTCTCTGTCTGACAGTGCGGGATTTCGGGCAACCACGAAAAGTATGTCAGGTTTGAGAGTTTGTCTGGACCCCCGTGATAATAGCTGAAAATCTCTTGTAAAGTCACGTACAGGTCAGGTGTGCATTTTGCAAGCCTTGGAGACACACTGTTCAAGTTTCTCAAGCTTAGTCAAAAACCCGGCCTGAGAAATGTCATTCCCAAAATCCAGAATGGCAGCAAAATCTGAGGATACCTGGGTGGCACAGTGGTTAGCACTGCTGCCTCACAGTGCCGGGGACCAGGGTTCGATTCTTGGCTTGAGTCACAGTCTGTGTGGAGTTTGCACCTTCTCCCCAATTCCATGTGGGTTTCCTCCGGGTTCTCCAGTTTCCTCCCACAGTCCAAAGATGTGCAGGTTAGGTGGATTGGCCTTGCTAAACTACCACTAGAGTCAGGGGGATTAGAAAGGTAAATATGTGGGGTTATGGGAACAGGCTTGGGAGATTGTGGTCGATGCAGACTCGATGGGCTGAGTGGCCTCTTTCTGCACTGTAGGGATTCTATGATGACTTGGATCTGAAATGTTATGGAAGTGAACACTGGAATGTGGGTTGTGAAAGGTTTGAATTCTTATTTGGATGAGTAATTGCATTCCTTTACCCTACACAACGCAATAGCCTTGTACTTGCTTTATCTTGCCAAATTTCACTTAAGGGTAGTGACCTGTTTTTGTAATGAGCCTGTTATCCCATTAACGTTGGAAATACTTTTACATTCCTATTTAATCTGTGTAAAATAGGATTTAATTTGTTCCATGTTCGCTCATGTGTTTGCTGATTTACATTGACTCCCAGTTACACAATGCTGCGACCGTTAGCATTTTCACCCTTGTTTTCAATTCCCCCTCCAGTGTCACGCCACCCCATATCTCTGCAAACTTCTCCAGTCCAACAACACTTGCTTATGAGTGTCACAAGTAGGCTTACATTAACACTGCAATGAGGTCACTGTGAAAATCCCCTAGTCGCCATACCCTGGCACCTGTTTGGACACACAGAGGGAGAATTTAGCATAGCCAATGCACTTAACCAGCACATTTTTCAAACTCTGGGAGGTAACCAGAGCACCCAGAGGAAACCCACGCAGACACGGGGAGAATGTGCATAGTCCACACAGACAGTGACCCAAGCTGGAAATTGGAACCAGGTCCCTGGCACTGGGAGGCAGCAGTGCTAACCATTGTGCCATCTCCCAACCCCAGTTACTCATATTCCTTTAATGCTGGCACCTTTTACATTCCAGATTTTTATTGCTTTGCTATTGGCAGTTATGTCTTCAGCTATCTCAGCCCTTAGCTCTGAAATTCCCTGCTATCCACCTCTCTTTCCTCTTTGTGGACTCATTAAAAGCTTACCTCATTGACCGAAGTTTTGTTCATCAGACCTAATATCCCAACGTGATTTGATGGTGTCAAACTTTGTTCAAGGTTGCTTTGTTTAAAGAGGTTTAGCAGGAATCAACATGGATCAGTGAGAGATGGTTTGCCCATTCAAGGTCAAAGAACTTGTCTTGATATACCAATGAGGAAGGCACGTGGGCAGAAAAGATGGTTAGCACTGCTGTCTCACAGTGCCAGACACTCGGTTTGGATTCCAGCCTTGGGTGACTGTCTGGGTGGCATCTTGTATGTTCTCCCCATAACCACGTGCGTTTCTTCCAGGTGCTCTGGTTCCTCCCACATTCTAAAGATGGGATTGACCAAAGTGAATTGCTCCTTGGTGTCCCAAGATGGTTAGATGGATTAGCCATGGGAAAATGTGTGGGGTTACAGGAACAAGGAGAGGGGAAAGGGCCTGGGTAAGAAACTCTGCCAGAGAGTCAGTGCAGACTCAATGGGGTGAATGGCCTCTCCTGCACTGTAGGGATTCTGTGATGTGAAAAGAATAGATTGTTGGGAGACTCTTGAGGAGATTGATGAATAAGTGATGGAAATGCTTTTGCTACAGTCAGATGGATGAGAATAGAACCAAGTGAGAGCAGCCTAAGGAGAGGGGAGACAGTGAACAAGGCTTGGCTGATTAATTCTGTTAAAGATTGCAGAAAGCTCCAAGAGAGAGGGGGTACCACAATCCTGATTCAGGCCCATCCTTTTCACTGATTAGGCAGAATCCCCTCAGCTATACAAACATTTCGAGTGGTCTGTCCTTGTGCTGCTGACTCAATGGAAAGGATTTTGCGCATCTTCACCAATGGGCAACATCCGAAGGTGGATGTCAAAAGGGAAAGGAGTGGACGTCAAGTTGAAGAATATTAAAGAGAGGCGGCCAAAGGCCAAGCTTTAAGGGGGATATTGGAAGTAGGGAGTGATGGTTTCCAAAGTCGCAAACACGCTCTCCAGGGAAAGGATGAGGCTGATTTTATTATTTAAGAGTTGTGACACAGTGGAAAAAGTGTTGGGAAAGGGAGAATTTTCTATCGCACTTCCACAGTCAAAGTCCTTTCCAGGCACTGCAGTACTCTTCATGGAATGGTAATCATTGCTGTAACATAGCAAATCTAGCAACCAACTCGTGCATAGAAAACTTCCACAAACAGCGATCAGATAATGATAGTTGATTTTACCAGAATGGATGTTTGTTGAAGGATACCTATTGGCCACGTGAGACCAGAGAGAACTCTACATGATACATGGATGGGGTTTTCCAACAATTAATGATGTGATTTGATTTATTATTGTTACTTGTAGTGGTATAGATTGAAAATATTGTTTCTTGCATGCTACACAAACAAAGTATAAGGGCAGAGCAGGAGCCATACCAAGCTATGATACAACCAGAAAGAATGCTTTCTCTGGTCCATCTGTAAAAGTTAGTAGCTGATTTCCTTAGTCTTCTGAGAAAGTAGATGCATTGGTAGGTTTTCTTAACGATAGCGTGAGCATGTGGGGACCAGGACAGGTTGTTGGTGATCTGGACACCTAAAAACTTGAAGCTTTCAACCATCTCTACTTCATCCCCATTGATGTAGACAGGGGTATGTCCTTCTTTACGCCTCTTGAAGTTGAATGATAGTTTCATGGTCACATTACTGAGACTAGCTTTTAATTACAGATTTATTAACGAAGG
This sequence comes from Sphyrna mokarran, assembly GCA_024679065.1. Lineage (NCBI taxonomy): Eukaryota > Metazoa > Chordata > Chondrichthyes > Carcharhiniformes > Carcharhinidae > Sphyrna > Sphyrna mokarran. Next base: position 12,426,107 of record JAGIQG010000006.1, read on the forward strand.
GTCGTCCAGACTCAAAACATTGGCTCTATTGTCTGTTCACAGACACTGTCAGACCTGCTGAGATTTTCCAGTATTTTCTGTTAATTCAGATGTGAGAATGTAGCAAAACTGACTTAAAAGAGAAACAATAATGTTTGATTTAATTTATTATTGTCAAATGTATCAGTATACAGCGAAAAGTATTGTTTCTTGCGCACTATACAAACAAAGCACACCGTTCATAGAGAAGGAATGGATTGCAGATTATAGTATTGCGGTCATAGCTATGGTGTAGAGACAGTCTGAAGTGGAAGCAAGTAATCATTTCATTGCTTGTAGCTGATAGCACAGTGGTTAGCACTGCTGCCTCGCAGCACCAGTGACCTGCGTTCAATTCCTGACTTGGGTCACTGTTATGCGCTGTCTCCACATTCTCCCCGTGTCTGTGTAGGTTTCCTCTGGGTGTTCTGGTTTCCTCCCACAGTCTGAAAGACATGCTGCTTAGATGCATTGGCCATGTTATATTCTCCCTCGGTGGTACCTGAATAGGTGCCGGACTGTGGCAACTAGGGGATTTTCACAGTAGCTTCATTGCAGTATTAATGTAAGCCTATTTGTCACTGTAGTAAATAAACTTTAAACTTTAAACCCTGTCTGTCAATGCTGAAGAGAGTGAATGTTTAAGATGGGGTGCCAATCAAGCGGGGCTGCTTTGTCCTGGATGGTGTCGAGCTTCTTGAGTGTTGTTGGAGTTGCACCCATCCAGGCAACTGAGAATGTTTCATCACACTCCTGATTGGTACCTTGTAGTTTGTGGGCAGGACTCTTTTTTTGGAGGGGGGGGGGGGGGGGGGGGGGGGGGAGGCGTGCAGACGAAATCAGAGGGTGAGTTACTCGCTACAAGATTCCCAGTCTCTGACTTGCTCTTGTAGCCACAGCATTTATATGGCTAGTCCAGTTCAGTTACTGATCAATGATATCTCTCAGGATATTTGTAGTGGGGTATTCGGCAATAGTAATGCCAGCGGACGGAGTTTTTGATCTTGCAAATACCATTAATCATGAAAGTGTGAGTTGCAATTGATAGATTTTCATCAGATTTTCTCTGCATTATATTAAAGCAGGTGTCATTTTAAAATAGTCCATTCACACAAGAATGTCATTGATCAGAAATCCTACCTTTGTTTCTTGGATAAGAGAAGGTTCTCCTGGGTCTGATTTGATACAGTTTTGTAGACTTATTATTGGATTATGCTCTTGGATGTTTTGCAAGTTCCACATCTGTTCCCTCCACTAAACTTTCACATTGTTGCCAGTTTGTCATGAATATATATTCATCAAGTCAAAACGAAAAGATTCTTGGCCCTGTTGGAAAATCTCAATCACTTCCTTGAGCACTGACTCCATCTCTCTCTCTCTCGCTCCTGGCCACTGCCTATGGTCGCACCAGACACTTTTGCAAATTTCCTCAGGGTGCCACAGTAGCACAGTGGTTAGATGTTTCAGAGCTCCAGCGTCCTGGGTTCAATTCCCGGCTCGGGTCACTGTCTATGTGGAGTTTGCACATTCTCCTCCTGTCTGCGTGGGTTTCCTCTGGGTATTCCGGTTTCCTCCCACAGCCCAAAGATATGCAGGTTAGGATGATTGGCCATGCTAAGGAATTGCGTTTAGTAGGGATGCGTAGGTTAGAGGAATTGGTGGGTATAATATGTAGGGATATGGGGGTAGGGCCTAGTGGGATTGTGTTTGGTGCAGACTCGATGGGCCGAAGGGCCTCTTTCTGCACTATAGGGTTCTATGATTCCAAACTTCTGACTCTCACCAAGACCGTCTCTACCTCTGCCTTTATTCAGCTGCTTGAGTAACTCTCACCCACGCGCTTGTCACCTCGATATTTGGCAACTCCAATGCCCTTGCGTTCAAATGCCTCTTTACATAAACCAGCCTCCCATCTATTGACTTTGCTATGCTTACCGCTGCCTCGGAAAAGCAGCCAGCATAATTAAGGACCCCAGGCATTCTCTCTTCCACCGGTGGGGAGAAAGATACAAAAGTCTGAGGTCACATACCAACCGACTCAAGAACAGCTTCTTCCCTGCTGTCCTCAGACTTTTGAATGAACCTACCTCACACTAAACTGATCTTCCTCTACATCCCAGCAATGACTTGTAATGTAACATTACATTTTGCACTGTCTCCTTCCCTATATTAGCAGTATACTTTGTTCAGTGAACAAGAAACAATACTTTTCACTGTGTATTGAGTAATAAATCAAATCAAATCAGCAACATGGGTGATCCCATGGCTCTTCCAACAGCACTGGAGAATGAAGAGCCTCTGTTGGATAACCTTCTGGTAAGTCAGCACCAATAACCATTACTCTCCCATTCTTCCAAACGTGTAAATCCCTTGCTGAAATGCGCTGCCTTGTATATTTCATTCTCTTTTTTTTAAATATGGCCAATTACACTGCTAGCATTTTTTCCACCAGAGCTCATTTTGACTGATGAGGTAGTCTCTAGTGGCAACTCGCCATCAATTCCTTAAAGAGCTTCGCTGGGAACTGGCGTCCTGGTCAAGCCACTATCAAATAACGGCGGAGTTTTCCGTCAGCGCTGTGACTCCCTCATTTTTTAACTTTGCGCTTGGGACAGCTTTTTGGGACCTTGCAGTGTGAAAAAAGTGGGTTGGAAAGGAATAAAAAGGTGACATTTCTCGCAGTCTTTTTAAATTCATTCAAGAGGATCTGCTGGCTGGGCCACAATTTATTGTCCATTCCTAATTGTCCTGGGGAAGGCGGTGGTGAGCTTCCTTCTTGAACTCGCTGTAGTCTCTGAGGCAGAGGTACACCCATAGTGCTGTTAGAGAGGGAATTCCAGCATTTTGACCCAGCGACTGTGAAGGAACGGCGATATATTTCAAATCATGATGGTGAATGACTTAGAGGGGAACTTGCAGGTGGTGGTGTTCCCATGTATCATGCTGCCCTTGTCCTTCTACATGGTAAAAGTGATGGGATTTATCTTGTATCGCTATTCCTTCACTGTCACTGGATCAAAATCCTGGAACTTCCTCTCCAGCAGCATCATGGGTGTACCAGTTAAAAGAGGTCGATTGGAATTTTCCAGTTGGCCTCCAAGTTTCTGCAGTCTAGGGGATCAGTTTAGCCAGAGACGGCCTCCCAGCAACAGGCCTGGAAGTCAGACAGGCCTAGAGACCCTCCCCCCCCGCCCCTTTTCATTCAAAACGATAGCACTGGAAGAGTGGACTGGATTGCCGATCTGAGGTGGGACCCCAATGTCAAGAGATTTTTGGGGTCCTGACCCTGCACTGAATGCCCAAAGCCATGTTTGAAAGGATGGCCCAGTATCGCTAGCGTGTGCACTGTCCGTCCTGTCTGAGGATGGTGGGCAGGCTCTTGGGGTTGGGCAGGGGGCCAGCAGTGGGCCTTTTGGTACAGGGAGAGTTGCAGCCCCATTATCGATAATGATAGCTGTGTCTGTGCAGTTAATACAGAGAGAGAGAGAGAGAGTGGGGGGGGGAGCATGGAGAGGAGGGAGAGAGAGAAAGAGATGGGGGGGAGAGGGATAGGGAGAGAGAGGAACAGAAAAGAGGAGAGAGAAGAAAGAAGGAGAAGAGAGAGGGGGAGACAGAAGAAGGGAATTTTATGATTTTGGGACGAGTGTAGCTGCAAAATCCTGCCGAGGGATGTAGGGAGGGCGAAGGAGAGGGAGGGAAGGAGAATACGCCTCAGGAGGAAGCCTTTCAAAGTTTTTATAAAATTCCAGTGATTACAAAAGCTGCTCCCAGCTGCCAGAGCGCCCTGTGGGAAGGGGCCCAACCCTGCTTCAGCCAGCTGCTATAACTGTCCACATCTCTAAACCAGGGACAGCTCACAAAACCAACTGGAACACCTCCCCCTTTCAGCTCCCCAACTCCCCAATCACCTCCCGCAACCACCCCCCCGCCATTCCCTATATCACCACAATCGCCCTCACTCCTGCACACCCACAACATTTGCTCTCCCTAAAGCCCCTATAATCACTTCTATTCCTCCCACACCCCCATAGTCACCCCCTCACCACCACCAATGCTTCCGCCGCCAAGCTGACACACCAGAAAGTATATCCCGCGGGCGGCTGGTAGATTCCAGTTGGAGATACAGCGTGCCCCGTGCGGGGGGAGGCCAGCCACACATGGCACCCAGGCTGCCATGTTCCGACAGAGGTGGGAACAGGCCGGCAAAACCAACAGCAAGCACACTGGGGGGGGGGGTGTCAGAGGCCCGTGGGCTCACCCACCCCTCCCCACTGAGACACTGCCTGGTACCCTTAGGACACCAGACATCTCGGGCTGGCGGTCCTTCCCCACCACCCCCCCCCCCCCACCTCTCCCCCACCTCTACCTCCCCAGGTCTTCCTGCTGCCTTCCAGCACCTACTGAAAAGTCGAGCTCCCCTGAAGCATCTCATTGAGAAGTGAAGGAGTTGAGTAATGGGCGTTCCTGTCACAGTTCTCCTTCTAAGGAGCACTGATGTCAGGCTGGCGGGACTGCTGCCAGGCTCCCCTCTGCTTTTGTTTACATTTAAGACAAGGCAGTTGAGGAGAAGAATGATTTCAGTTATATTTACCGCAGAAGGGTCAAGCCTTTAAGAGCTGTGATGCTGTCAGAATGCTATTCATCATGCCAGTGGACATGTTTTCAGAGAGAAAAGGAACAGTATCTCCAAAAATGGTGGCAATTTATTTTTAGAGTGTTTTTCCTTGTTGCCTCTTACCCCTCTGACCCTTCTCTCCTCCCCACCCCCCCACCCCCGCCCCCTTCCAAAGCCCTTGAGATTAAAGTGGCAGCGTTCCACATTGCTCAGGAATGCTCTGGGAGGAAGAGTGAGGATGACGGGATGAATGACAGATGTTAGTTGGTTTTTGAAGCCACTCCTCAGACATAATCAGGATGAAAACCTCCCTCATGCGATTACTTTTATAGCGTGGCATAGAATCCCGTCAGAATAGGAGGAGGCCATTCAGCCCATCAAGCCTGCACTGATATCATTCCTACCCATGCTCTATCCCTGTAAACCCAGCTATTTACCCTGCTAATCCACCTGACACTAAGGGACAATTTAGCATGACTAATCCATCTAACCTGCACATCTTGGGACACTTGGGCAATTTACTTGGCCAATCCCCCTACCTTGTGCATCTTGGGACACTAAGGGGCAATTTAGCATGGCCAACCCCTCTATCCTACACATCTTGGGACACAAAGGGGCAATTTAGCATGGTCAATCCACCTAACCTGCATATTGTGGATCACTAAGAGGCAATTTAGCGTAGCCAATCCTTCTAACCTACACACCTTGGGATACTTGGACAATTTAGCATGACCAATCCCTCTAACCTATGCAGCTTTGGAGCGTGGGAGGAAACCCATGCAGACATGGGGAAAACATGCGAACTCTGCACAGACAGTGACCCAAGTTGAGAATTGAACTCAGGTCCCTGGCACTGTGAGGCAGCAGTGCTAACCACTGTGCCACCATACCTCCCTTGGAGCGGGACGATGATTGTTTGCATGGTATGTCAGTAACCTCGAGGAATGCACGTTTATATGTCTGCAGATGCGGGCACTCAAACTAGGAGTCACTGCAGAGACATATGTTGGCAATTTTAAAATAGCAAATATCAGAAAAGGTTACGTGAGTCACAAAGACTGCAAGGGTATCCATTCAGCTCACTCTCCACATATGGAAACTATTCAGAATAATTTTTCCTAACTGGAGGAGGTGATTTGGACCGATTTCAATTACATTCAATAAAATCCACAAAAAAATTTTCTCTCTTCAATTCTTGAAATCCCACCCCCCAAAATGAAGCTATGTCTTAAATGGAATTAGAACCATAGAAATGGTGCAGCACAGGAGGGGGGCATTCGGCCCATCTTGTCCATGCTGACCCTTTTCTAATCCCACCTTCCTGCACCAAGCCCTTAGCTCTGTAACTTACAGCACTTAGATACAGCTACAGAAGAGTGTACGGTGGTACAGTGGTTAGCACTGCTGCCTCACAGCGCCAGCACCCGGGTTCGATTCTCAACTTGAGTCACTATCAATGCAGAGTTTGCACACTCTCCCCGTATCTGCGTGGGTTTCCTCCGGGTGCTCTGGTTTCTTCCCACAGTCCGAAAGACTGTGCTGGTTAGTGCATTGGTCATGCTAAATTCTCTCTGCGTACCCGAACAGGAGTGTGGTGACTAGAGTATTTTTACTGTAACTTCATTGCAGTGTTAATGTAAGCCTATTTGTGACACTAATAATAAATTTTAAAGATCCGGGTACTTTTTTAAAAGAGTTTTGGGGTCTCTGCCTCCACCACCAACTCGGGTAGCGAATTCCAAACATCCATCCCACCCTCTGTGTAAAAAAACCTTTTCCTCATGTTCCTTCTACATCTTCTGCTGCTTTGCTTAAATCTATGATCCCTGGTTTTAGAACTCCGTGTGGAGAAAAACAGGCTCCTCCTGTCTACTCTCTCCCTATCCCTCATGGTATTGTACACCTCCACCGTGTCACCCCCTTAGCCTCCTCTGCTCCATGGAACACAATCCCAAACTCCAGTTCTCCAGCCCCAGCAATATTCAGTCTTTGAAGTTTGAGATGGAGAGTTTTTTCGTTGTTTCTCATAAGCAAGGGTACTTCTGCTACTGCCCACTTGCTCCTAAAAGGGGAGGCGATTGTCTGGTGGTATTTTTAGTAGATATTAACCCAGAAACTCAACTAGTGTTCTGAGAGGCCCGGGTTCAAATCCTGCCACAGCAGGTGATGGAATTTGAATTCAATAAAAAAAACCTAGAATAAGAATCTACTGATGACCATGAAACCTTTGGTGGAAAACCCATCTGGTTCACTAATGTCCTTTAGGGAAGGAAATCTGCTGTCCTTACCTGGTCTGGCCTACATGTGACTCCAGATACACAGCAATATTGTTGACTCTCAATAGCTCTCAGGCAACTAGAGATGGGCAATAAATGCTGGCCAGCCAGTGACACCCATGTCCCATGGATGAATAAAAAAAGTAACTTAATTCTACCCATCTAACCCACAGCCACCCTGAGGCATAACTCGACCTATTTCCCAACCATTTAGCCCCCCTGCCCCCATCTTTGTAGAACTCCATAAAGTTCACTCCTCTTCCAATATTGCACAAATCTAAGAGTGTAGCAAGGAGTTCCAAACAGAAGTGCTTCCGTGGAGTACGATGGTTTGCCAACAGCGTTTCAAGTCTTTTGAATTGGTCAGATTTATATTTAAAGCTGTTCTTGCCTGGGATGAGTGTGCCACCAGCAAGGACAACATTTGTTGCCCACCACCAATTGCCTCTGAAGTGAGGTGTCCTCAGGCTGGCATGGGCAAGGAGGGTCGAATTGCACAGGTCTTAGTGCCAGTACTCCCCTGCATGGCAAACATTCCAAGTATCCATGTAACTGGATCATAAAATCATAGAATCCCTACAGTGCAAAGGGGGGCTATTCAATCCACCGAGCCTACACTGACCACAAACTCACCCTATCCAACAATCCAATGCATTTACCCCAGCTAGTCTCCCTGGCACTAAGGGGCAATTTAGCATGGCCAATCCACCTAACATGCACATCACGGAGCTGCACAGGGGTTCGCGTTGCTGCTTCACTGCGACAGGGACCCAGGTTCGATTCCCTGCTCTGGGTTCTTCTCTGTGTGGAGTTTACACATTCTCCCTGTGTCTCTGTGTGGGTTTCCTCCGAGATGTGTATATCAGGTGTCTCTGTGTGGGTTTCCTCCGAGTGCTCTCCTTTCCTCCCAGAGCCTGAAAGACGTGCTGGTTAGATGCCTTGACCTGAACAGGTGCCAGAGTGTGGGGACTAGGGGAATTCCACAGTAACTGCATTGTAATGTTAACATAAGCCTTACTCATGACATTAATAAATAAAGTTTACTTTACCGTTGCACTGTGCCACCACGTAGCCCATGCCTTGTCTGCAGGGTAGGAGAACACCAGGGGCGCCGTTACACTCAGTGAAAACTATTTCGAGCACGTTTTTGAATTTGGTCCACTGCCACGTAGATTTGGAATTTTGCTCTCTCTGAGTCAACAATTAGTCGGCACTTCTATAGTGATTTCTCAGAGTCTATTTGCCATTGAAAAGTCAGAGACTGAATGAAAATTTCACTCTGAGACTTTGTAAAAACCCAAAAGCCTGCAGACGCTGGGATACCAAAGTAAAGACCCTCTGGGCAGAATTTTCCTGTCCACGTAACTGGATCATAAAATCATAGAATCCCTACAGTGCAAAGGGAGGCCATTCAGTCCACCAAGCCTATACCGACCACAAACTCATCCTATCCAACAATCTAATGGATTTATCCCAGCTAGTCTCCATGACACTAAGGGGCAATTTAGCATGGCCAGTCCACCTAATATGCACATCACGGAGCTGTACAGTGGTTCGCACTGCTGCTTCACAGCAACAGGGGCCCAGGTTCGATTCCCTGCTCTGGGTTCCTCTCTGTGTGAAGTTTACACATTCTCTCTGTGTGGGTTTCCTCCGAGATGTGTATATCAGGTGTCCTGTCCGCAACGGTATTCATGACGGGAAGGATAGAAGATTGAGCGGATTATGCAGGATCATGCAATTCCTCAGGCAGAAATTTCCAGCCTTGGGACAAACACAGCCAGAAAATCCCGCCCTATATGTCTGCAGAGGGAGACACAAAGTGATGGTTACGGCTAGTGAACCTTCCTGAGAACTGGGAGAGGTTCAAAAAATAATGGATTTAGAGCAAGAGAAAGGAGTGTGGGCGAGAGAGTCATGAGAAAGGATCATGTTGCACAGTCCTAGGGAGCAGTAACGGAACAAATAAAGAAATTAGAGTTAGCTCTGGAGAAGATATAAACAGCAATAATAGATTCATTACTGCTTTATCACCTCCTTGGAGAAACACCACAGGATGTGAGTAATGTCAAAGCAACACCTTGCTTCCAAATTCTGGGTTAGTGGATGGAACAGGGGAGTGGAACTAATTGGATAGCACTTTCAAAGAGCTAGCATGGACACAACGGGTCAAATGGCCTCTGTAAATACTCTACGAGTCTGTGATTGATTGCAGCCTTGCCTGCCATCGCACTGGCCATTTTGATTGAGATGCCGTCTCCCAGAAGTGACCTGGGGCGTTATCTCTGTGTGTTGTTACAACACCACAACGCGAGACAGACTGAAGCCTATTCAGAACTGAAATAATGGCTGTAATTACTAATGACTCATTACCATGTAAATTACTGTGGAAGGACTGTTTGTTGAGTTCAGCTGTGAGACGTGTGCTGATGGGAAGAGGAGTCTGTTACAAATTAATGCAGGGGGGAGGGAGAAACAACAGATATCTATAGGCTTGTCACTTTCAAGTAGAGTGCTTTTTATAATGTGTTTCTTTACAATGTAGGATCATTAGACAATTAGGGATAAAGATGTTTTGCTACAATTGCATTGGGTGTTGGTAAGGCCACACACCTGGAGTATTGATTGTGTGCAGTTTTAGTCTCCTTATCTGAGAAATGCTGTCTTTGCTATAGAGGGAGTACAGCGGAGGTTTATCAGGCTGATTCTTGAGTTGAAGGGTCCATCACATGAGAAGAGACGAAGTTGGTTAGGATTAGTTTGGAGTTTAAAAGAGTGAGAGAGAATCTCAGAGATACTTATAAAATTCTAACACGCTTAGACAGGGTAAATTCAGACAGAATGTTCCCAATGATGGGGGAGTCTAGAACTAGAAGAAAGAACAAAGAACAAAACAGCATGGGAAACAGGCCCTTCAGCCCAACAAGCCCGCGCCGCCACCTTGATGTTCCCACTTCTACCCAGGGATGATCTCTGTCATCCCTGTCTATGTTTATAAATCTATGCATTAGAGCAAAATTGGAGACAATTTAGGGAGAATCTGTTCTGCCAATTAGCCTAAGAGCACATCTTTGGGATGTGGGAGGAAACCGGAGCACCTGGAGAAAATCCACGCGAGCACGGGGAGAATGCGCAAACTCCCACAGACACAGGCCCAAATCGATGTGTGTACACAGCACAGCGATAGTCACTGAGCTGTCGTGTTGCCCATCAAATGGTCCAGGTCAAGTGTACACTAACAACGTGAAGCATTAGGCTACTCTCAAAAAATCCAAGAGCAGCCCTCTCACGACCCATCTCATGTATGCCCCTTGTTAGACAAGGCGAACTGAAGTACCTCTAGGATGTAACAAATACATCAATATCATTGACAATTTACACACTTCCCAGGGAATTCCCAAGGTTCATGATGCCTATTTTAAATCAGTTTTCTAAATCCTTCTGTTCCCATTTTATTCATGTGCCCATCTAAGTATGTCTTAAATAACTCCAGAGTGCCTGCCTCCATCACTTTACTTGGCAGTGCGTTCCATACCCCCACCACCCTCTATGTGAAAAAACTCCCTCTAGCATCCAAATTTTAGCAAATTTTAGCAAAGCGTTTGATAAGGTTCCCCATGGTAGGCTACTGCAGAAAATGCAGATGCATGGGATTGAAGGTGATTTAGCAGTTTGGATCAGGAATTGGCTAGCTGATAGAAAACAGAGGGTGGTGGTTGATGGGAAATATTCAACCTGGAGTGCAGTTACAAGGGGTGCACCTCAGGGATCTGTTTTGGGGCCACTGCTGTTTGTCATTTTTATAAATGACCTAGATGAGGGTGTACAGGGTTGGATTAGTAAATTTGCTGACGATACCAAAGTGGGGGGAGTTGTAGACAACGAGGATGGATGTTACAGTTTGCAGAGGGACATAGATAGGTTGCAGAGCTGGGCCGTGAGGTGGCAAATGGAATTCAATACGGATAAGTGTGAGGTGATTCACTTTGGTAGGAATAACAGGCATATGAAATATAGGGCTAATGGAAGGACCCTTAATAGTGTTGTCGAGCAGAGGGATCTTGGGGTACAAGTACATAGCTCTTTGAAAGTTGGCACCCAGGTTGATAAAGTTGTTAAGAAGGCGTACGGTGTGTTAGCTTTTATTGGTAGAGGGATTGAATTTAGGAGCCGTGAGGTTATGTTACAACTGTACAAAACTCTGGTGCGGCCGCACTTGGAGTATTGCGTACAGTTCTGGTCGCCGCATTATAAGAAAGATGTGGAAGCATTGGAAAGGGTGCAGAGGAGGTTTACCAGGATGTTGCCTGGTATGGTGGGAAGGCCTTATGAGGAAAGGCTGAGGGACCTGAGGTTATTTTCATTAGAGAGAAGAAGGTTACGCGGTGACCTAATTGAGGCGTATAAGATGATCAGGATTGGATAGGGTGGATAGTGAGAGCCTTTTTCCTCGGATGGTGATGACCAACATGAGGGGACATAACTTTAAATTAAGAACATAGAACATAGAACATAGAACAATACAGCACAGAACAGGCCCTTCGGCCTTCGATGTTGTGCCGACCAAAATAAAAAGCAATGCCCCTCCTAACTAAACCATTCCCTTCTCATCCATATACTTATCAACTAACCTCTTAAACGCCACCAAACTTGGCGCATCTACAACAGCTGCAGGCAGGGCATTCCACTCCCTAATCACTCTTTGAGTAAAGAACCTACCTACCTCTGATATCCGTCCTATAACTCATACCCCTTAATTTAAAGTTGTGTCCCCTCGTGCTAGCTTTCTCCATCCTAGGAAAAAGGCTATCACTGTCCACCCTATCCAAACCTCTAATTATCTTATATGTTTCAATAAGATCCCCCCTTAGCCGCCTCCTTTCTAACGAAACAACCCTCAAATCCTTCAACCTCTGCGTCATAGTACCTGCCCTCCCTACCAGGTGCAACATCTAGTAAACCTCCTCTGTACCCTCTCCAATGCCTCACATCTTTCTTATAATGTGGGCGACCCAGAACTGCACACAATACTCCAAGTGCGGGCCGGCATCTAGAGTTTTGTACAGCTGCAACATGATGCTGCGGCTCCTAAATTCAATCCCCCCTACCATAAAAGCTAAGACTCCTAGCCTTCTTAACAACTTTATCCACTTGCACTGCCTACTTTCAGGGATCTATTGACCATACACCAATATCCTTCTGTTCCTCACACAATTAAGAGCCCGACCATTTACCCCTATACTCTACACATTTATTGTTCCTGCCAAAGTGCATTACCTCACACTTTTCCACATTAAACTCCATTTGCCACCTCTCGGCCCAGCTCTGCAACTTTGTCCAAGTCTCTCTGCAAAGTATAACACCCCTCTTCACTATCTACCACTCCACCGACTTTAGTGTCATCTGCAAATTTACTAATCCATCCTTCAATACCCTCATCCAGATCATTTATAAAAATTACAAAAGCAGGGGCCCCAAAACAGACCCCTGAGGTACACCACTTGTCACCGAACTCCACGATGAATATCTCCCATCAACCACCACCCTCTGTCTATCTGCTAGCCAATTCCTAATCCAATTAGCTAAATCA